>OW203991.1:18517500-19717500 GCA_934047225.1 Ypsolopha sequella
ACTACACCTTGACTCCCAGAGGGAGTGAGAGCACTTATAATGTTTGTTTCTAAAAAAAATGTAATTTGTTTCCTGTAGGCCACGCGGGCGAAGCCGCGGGCAGAAGCTAGTTCAATTATAAAATCGTATGAAATTGTGTTGGTTTTACCACCTTAAGGTATTGATTGTCTCAGAAACTAAGCATTTTAGAGCTTTTAATTTTTACCAAAGGACAAATTACCTATCGCAAATGAATGTTAAAAGGACACTTGACAATCCCTAAAAAAAAATCGGGCAAAGACCTTACTTGTTTTTTGCATACTTTATCATAGTAAAAATGAACTTTAACATTTTATTTGCTGATCTCGCGCTCTCCGCTCACCACGGCTACAAAGTGGTACAAAGCGAGCCGACCAGCTCACGACACCGTCACACGGCCTAGCGTCCCCGCCCCCGCGCTTCACCCCGCGCGTTTTTTGTATGCCATGATAATCGAAATCATGTTTTCTTAAAACTCCATGTGCGATTTTTTCTAATGTTTTGAATGATGATCGGGTATGTTATTATGATAAGGTAGCTGCCAACTTTTGAATTCTAATTTTGTATTTCTCATAATATGAAAAGAAACTTAATTAAACCGAAAAGCATACTAAATAAATTTCTAATATTTCTATTTTAGGTCAAGATAAATAATACCATTTGATGTAAACATACTCAGGTCCCTCTAATACTATATTGAAAGACTATTTCACAATTTTCAGTTTACCTATGTTCCATGTATGCTATTTATCTAATAAATGAATAATAACAAGATACGCATGTCTTATGTCAGATACAATCCAAACTTTTAATTCTAATTTTGTAATGACACTTTAGATTCAATAATTGCAAATACCTAATTAATACCTAAAGCAACGCTCTAAGATTTCTAACTTTTTTAACAAAGCTTCAAATATGCATAACCTATCCACTGTCCGAAAACTAAGGATTTTAATAATACCATAAGTTACGTCGAAATTAAAACGTCCGGCTATCGGTCTAAGTTCCAGTTATCGGTTTTTGTCATAGCGGAAATTAGTTACCTAAAGTAGTCACAATGTAATAGGTCCGTTTTGACATATGTCATCGCAACGTATCTGTTGATGTGAACCATGCAAATCGGTAACTATGTCAACCGATTCTCACGAGAAATCGATTCATAATATTATGAGTTTGTTATCGTTTAAAATATTTTCAAGTTTATTGGTTATAATTTCCAGAATAAACATAATTTCCAAAGTCAACGTGAAAGAAAATATAAACAGTTCAAAAGTAAAGCGTAAAGTCACAAGAAAAAAACACTAAAAACAAACGGGAGCACAACGACTTCCAATAAGGTGATAGAAAGATATTTCGGGTGATAAAACCAGCTTTTAATTTTTTTTCTCTACGTAAAGAATCTGAAATGGAAATTCTTACGTGCCAGTAAAATTTTGTAATGATGTACTTCACTGACCTCAAATTAGATAGAGGTCTGAGCGTTGATAGATATAAAATACTGGCCAGTAAGAAAAATATGTAGGCTTCAAGATGAAAAAATTGCTCCATGCCTTATAAAACAAAATACTGCCATATTTCTTACCAGCCAATCTGTCTATTGATAGGATGATTTATGGAAAACTGCCTGTAAACCAAATCATTAATAAAAAAAATGGGACTTTAAGCAATAAATGCATGTTTTTTATATACAAGGTGACTTTTTGATCATCGTCCAAATTCATACTGGTGGCTTGGTAAGTGATCAGTATCATGGATCAATAAAAATTTTGGTGAAATTCGTAAAATGAAATTTTGACTCCCCATAGTGATTCACTCGGGACTGGAAGTGAATTTCTATGGGAAGCAAAAATTTCATTTTAGGAATTTCACAAAAATTGTTATTGATCCAAGATACTGATCACTTATCAAGCCTCCAGTATTAATTTTGACGATGATCAAAAAGTCACCTTGTATATATTTTTTGTTTTTGTAAACTATAAGTTTAAAAGCTAAGTGGTATGTAACAGTATTTAGCACAATTATTATATTATATTTTTTGGTATACGCGACACCGTTACAAATACATGCAAATGTTCAAATCTAAAAAGTTTATATTTGCGAAAAAAAAAGGAAATTTAAACTTGGCTTTTTGTGTATTGGTCTCACAAAAGCTAATTACAGATCATTACAATTATTTTATCAATATTAAAACAAGTTAATTATTTTCACGTGGAATCGAATTGAGTCCGTGAAATTAGGCGATTATCTGGTTACAACACTATTATTAAGAAAAAATTTACTGAGAATGTAACTGTTTTTGAGACATTGTGTAGTAATTCAAAATTGCATTTTATTTTGGAATATGCGTGAAAATAGTACTTGAAATATGTTCCGTGATAATTAAAAAACGTTTATTTATTTTGTTAACCGTTTCATTTATTACATGTAATAGTACATTACGATACGAGAGCGATGAAACGTTTTCTGACGAGTGTGAGTTTGCGGCACGAGCCGCACGAGTTTCGTATAATTTTTTATAGTACAAGTGCGGAAAATGCCGACTTTACGCACGCGCAGCGTGCGTAAAGTGGTCATTTTACGCACGGTGTGCTATAAAGTTATATTCTATGGTCGTTCTTATCTGTCAAAACGGGCCTCTTATTTTGTGGCAACTGTAATTATGTTGTGATATGTAAAGGAGACGCATCAGTAATTGTGGACCGGGAGGCTAAATTAGTTAATTACGTTGTGATATGTAAAGGAGATGCATCAGTAATTGTGGACCGGGAGGCTAAATTAGTTAATTACGTTGTGATATGTAAAGAAGGGAGATGCATCAGTAATTGTGGACCGGGAGGCTAAATTAGTTAATTACGTTGTGATGTGTAAAGGAGATGCATCGGTAATTGTGGACCGGGAGGCTAAATTAGTTAATTACGTTGTGATATGTAAAGGAGATGCATCAGTTATTGTGGACGGGAGGCTAAATTAGTTAATTACGTTGTGATATGTAAAGGAGATGCATCAGTGATTGTGGACCGGGAGGCTAAATCAATCAAGGCTCAACTAACAAGCTTGATAATAAGAGCAGTTAAAAATAAAGTTGATGGAAAGAAACTCCAGTTTAATGAAACTGGCTTAGTAACTGATGAATACTGTTAGTTAATTTCCTTTATGGTTTTTGTAATATGGTATATTAACCTATTTTGTGAACACTTTTTGCGTCTTTGGGAAACTCAGCCACAAAATTCTTAATGTCGCAGTTTGATTCAACAAATATAATAAGTCCGAAAATGAGCCAAACCAAAAAAATAATTTGTTCGATAAATATAAATAAAATACAATTTTTATCTTACTATTTCTATATATAATTGCTCAAATAACAACAACCAAAAAGTAACATGCGATAATGGACTACCAAAAATACATCAATTCGGTAGTAATTAGGTACCTACATGCTTGACAATAATTTTATTTATATGTGAAATAAAGGTGTTGCTGTTAACAGAATTAGTTGATATTGAGGACAATTAAAAAGAAATCATCGTTACCTCGGTGACAAGGAATTATTTTTTAATTTCTCCGGCAAATACAGGTTTTAAAGTAATATGTTTCAAAGTTGGTCCTATCATTGAAGTTATAGAGTGAATTCTTACAGAATTATCAATTTGGTTCGCAACACTATGTGGAACAGACACAAGTAGTTCACAACCTTTCTTAACAATGAACTTCCACTCATCAATTTTAAGGTGTTTTAGATGTTGATTTTGATTTATAAACAATTTTTCACCATGCTTTTCACAATCTGCGTTTTCATCCGTCAAAGAGATTAGACTTTCAATTTTCTTCACCTCAAAATTTTCAACAAGGCGACCGTATGTATGACGATAACCTTCCAATTTTTGTTTAAGCAACCAATTCATAGCTTTTTCATTAGCAGGTTCTACAAAATAGTACCCATCAGTTACTAACCCACTTCTGTTAAACTGGAGTAGTTTCTTTCCTCTAACTTTCTTTTGAACTGTTCCCCGTATCATGCTTGAAAGTTGATTCTTGATATGTTCAGCCTCCTTCTCAATAGCTGATGCATTATCTTTACATATCGCAACGTAATATTTTGTAGTCGATGATGCAGCACTCATTTTTAGGTTATTGGAGCTGAAACAAAATTTTAATTTAAGAACATAACATCTTTACGACATGAATCCCTGAGGGGGTGTCCGAGGTGATCCTATGTGTGAAGTGTGAAATGCAAGTCACAGTCCACACTTGGTACCCTAGCATTTATTAGAACGTCCAGGATGGGTGGTGAGCCCTATCGCCGTACTTCGGACACAAATGGACTAATATAACAGCTTAGCGTGCCTTCCGAAGCACGCCGACCGGACACAAATTAATGTGCACCGTGGGGATTGACCCCACGACCTCATGGTTAGCAGGCGAGCGCTCTACCACTCAGCCTAGGGTTGCCGGATGGGAAAACCAAAATATCTGGGCAAAATTTCAAAAAGTCGGGATTTTGGAACAAATAAATATTACGAATCAAAAAATCATCTCTTATTATTAAAATTAAAGTAATTACAACAAAATGCTTTTTTGACCGCCGACCGTTGTTATTTGTTATTTGTCGGGACAATTTGTATTTTGTCGGGACCCTGGAAATCATATGAAATGTCGGGACAATCCCGACGAATCCCGACCATCTGGCAACCCTAACTCAGCCACAGAGGCGGTCAAATTATTGGAATCAATAAGTAATTATTAATTACTAGCTTCTGCCCGATGCTTCGCCCGCGTGGTTTACAGGAAACAAATGACATATTTTTTTCACAAACCAACATTATAAGCGCTCTCACTCCCTCTCAAATAAATATACAAACTGACAATATCCCAAACAAAGCTAGTAAGGCCGAAAAGAAAAGTGAGCATGCGAGGATGGACAACGCGCCCAGCTCAGCCTTCGGCCTCGTTTTTCGGCCCCACTAGATACTGCCGGCTTCCGCGACGCTGCGAAGAACTTTATAAACTAAAGTCGCACACCATGTTTTACCTAGGTACTAATCAAGACTAATCCAAATAAGCCCAAAAATCGAATTAACACACCTAAGAGCAGTTTTACAGCTAGATTTTGAAAAACCCGCCTTTTTCTAATTCTTTGTCTAATTTAAAGAAACTAATGGAAACTTTGCGATAACAACATGCACACTATAATAAGGTTTTGTTGTATAACAATTGAGTGAATTTTGAATTTAAGTGTACTGTTTCGATTAATTAGAAAAAGGCGGGTATTTCCAACCCGGCTGCAAAACCGCTCTTAAATGAAACAGCAGGGCAACTGAGTTGGTCGCGTCATATGATCGGTGTTCCGTCATGAACAGAACCCATATAGCGAAGTGCTGGTGACTGTCTATCCACGATAAATACACTCATGGGCACAATTAACCAGCCACCCATTCTAAATCCCATATCGAATGTTTATGTAACCTAACGCTATTGACTACTGGGCGTTACTTGATAGGTGGGTATATCTGCAATAAACAAAACAATCATATCCGCGTTTTGTTTATTTTTATGACTTTTATTCAACAATAATCAGTTTAGTCGTTTGACACTCTCACTGCTCGTTTTGTGTGAAGGATACATTTGTTTCAAAACGTTCTGATACAATTTTTTCGAACAAAACCGCTGTGTTGAGGTGCCGTGATTACATTTAAACAAAAAAAATGCCACTGGATGCAGCTGGAGCAGCCCAGTAGTCATAGCGTTAGGTAACATAAACATTCGATTAATTGTGCCCATGAGTGTATATAACTCCAGGCCAAAACTAAAATTTTTACTATTTTTTGTTTGTCTGTATGTTCCGTTTTAACTCGAGAATCACTCAATCACTAAAATCACTTTAGATCCGTTTTATTTATTATCATCCTAGTGACCCTGGCCTGCCCCTCTGTTTATTTAGTTGCCAACTGGACTAGGTGCCTATCCTCAAAAACAGATAAAACTGAACTTTCAAAATTGCCTTTAATGGTTATTGAACTATTTACGAACTCTGTCGTCACAGAAGGTCAAGATTGACAATAAAAATATGTGAAAAAATTTAAATAACACTTTAAAAAAACGTTTGTATGAAAATGTTCACTCTTTATACAAACCTTTTTTTTTCAAAGTGTTATTTAATTTTTTTCATATTTTTTTATTGTCAATCTTGACCTTCTGATTGCTTTTCCGGAAAAAAGTTCTATACACGCCACTGATATCTATGTGTTTGATGATAAGCACTCAGTTCAGTTGGCAACTAAAGATACATAATAGCCCTCTGGTCATTATATAGGCAATGAAAGGTTTTGATAAAATAACCACCAAGCCGAAAACTGTCTATATAATAATTAAAACACACTTCCACGCCAGCGAAGCCGCGGGAAAAAGCAAGTATTGAATAACTTACCAGATGGAGTATTAGCTGTATTAGACCGTCGCGCAGTATGCTAATTCAGAATTTTAACTTGACAAAATTATTTTCGTGAATCGCGTGTTAGTAGTAAAAAAGATAATAGGACAATAAAAAAATAAAACTTCAATATGTTCAACATAAATAATTTATTTAATAAAATAAATTACAAATTTGGTTCATTTAATAACTCTAAAACTCTTTTTTGAGACAGGGTTTGTTCTTTTTGTAGGAACTTTTCTTAAGCCTGCAATAAATGGGTCTGACGCAACAAATAAATATTGCATCATATTCGTATTGACATCATATCCATTGAACAACTGCTGCCGCGTTATAGAAGAAGGTCCGGCTGTAAAAAAAATATGAAAAATATATCGCATCATTTCGCAATTTAAAAGTAGCGGGTATTCAAAGTGCACACTTTATTTATACTGTGTAATGTTAGCTTAGACTTAGACCCCAAAAAAGGCATCAGTTTAGTTTTCCGGAAGAAAGTATGCCACTTGCCACAATTGTTTATTGGACCAATATCTACCGATAAAGATCGGTAGCCTTCGGGAGCCTCTTCAATTTGGGGGGGGGAGGGGGTTCAAAGATGCACTGCGCCAAGCGTCATTTAAAAAAATTTAACTGTCTGAGTTTGTCAACTACATCAAGATGGGTGTCTTTTTCAGGTAAATTAAGGACGTAGAATTCATTTCTGGCATAAAAAATTGTGATATTTTAAGTAATTTCTTAAAAATTTTTACATACATTAAAATTTTATGAAATACTTTTTACTTTCAGGCACCACCAAAAAAAAACCTCAGTTTTTTTTAAGTAACAAAAAATACGTAACGAAAGCCTATTTTATGCAGATATATAAAAATATAAGTTTTATTGGATTTTTAAAGGAAAAAACCATAAAAAAAAATAAAATAATGTCGGTGAGCTCTTATTTTACTACTACTTATTAACTAACCTGATAAAAGTATATCTATGTATAGTGTATTTATAAAAGTATATATTTTATTTTTATTTTTTATTTTTATTTATTTAAGGAAAACTTACAGCTATAATATATATATAAAACATACAAACTTAGTAACAAAAAAGCCAATTAAAAGTTTTCACAGATAGGTTCAAATTTGGAAACATAAGGTACAAAAAAAATAATAATAAAATAGTTACGAGTACAATACAGTTAGTCACAGTTTAGCAGTAATAAAGAGATGAAGAAAGAGTAACGTAAATAACAATGTAAAAACAAAGTAGAAATTAGAAATACGAGGGGAATGCCAAAAGAAGTTAGATACTATTTACTCCTTTGATTGACACTGGCAAGTTATACATCATCTTATAGGCTGGTTGTTTGTTGGTATGTCTGAAAATAGAACGCACATCATTTCTTTTTTTTTTATTTGGATAAGCATCATTTTTCCGAGAATCTGGCGGGAATTCGCTTTCAGCAATGGAGCTCAGTCGAAGTGATTGTCGCGCTATGATTTATTATGACTATAAAAAAGTTTTAAGCCTCAAGAATGTTTTGAACTTTTGGCTACTACTTTTGGTGAGTCTGGTTGCTCACGAACAAGAGTATTTAATTGGTTTGCTGAATTTAAAAGAGGACGGGGATGTCTCAAAGATGAAGCGAAGACAGGTCGGCTGCCAACCGCGGTCACAGAAGAAAACGTTCGTGCAGTCGAAAAACTTATTCGCGAAAACCAACGAATTATGTATGTAGAGTTGGAGCGAGAACAGGGAATTGGATCAGCAGCAATGCAAACCATAATTCACGACCACCTTTCTCTCCGTAAATGTTGTTTGAGATGGGTGCCGCACAAACTTACTGATGAGCAGAAGACCATAGATAAATTCGACGGTGGCGAGAAAAAAAATGTGTATGATATGCTGACTGGTGATGAAACATGGCTTTATAACTATGATCCCGAAACAAAGTGACATTCGACTGTATGGTGCTTTGAAGATGAGCCAACTCCAACGAAATGTCGCCGTGCACGAAGCACACAGAAACAAATGGTCGCCTCGTTTTTCAGCAAAACGGATCATATTGCTACTGTAGTGCTAGAGAATCAAAGAACGATGAACTCCGAATAGTATGTGACAGTTTGTGCTCCAACAGTAATATCAGCTTGGTGTGACAAGCGACCGAAGTCAGGAATCCGACGCCTTCTCAGGCACCACGACAATGCGGCGTCGCCCACGTCTGCCAAAACACTTGACTTTTTCGACTCAAAAAATGCGTCAATCCTCCCTCACTCACCATATTCCCCTGACCTAGCACCTTGTGATTTTACCTGTTTCCAAAAATCAAAGAAAAAATAAAGGGGAAGAAGTTTGAAAGCAAAGAAGATGCAATGGCTGCCTATATTTTCGAGATTTCTGAGGTGTCTAAAGAAGAGTGGTCATTGGTATTTTCCAATTAGTTCAGACGTATAGAAAAGTGTATACGTGCTCAGGGTGAATACTTCGAAAAGATCGATACTTGTAATAAAGAATAAATTTTATAATTTTTGAGTATCTAATTTCTTTTGGCATGCCCCTCGTACAAGGTGACTTTTTGATCATCGTCCAAATTCATACTGGTGGCTTGGTAAGTGATCAGTATCTTGGATCAATAACAATTTTAGTGAAATTCGTAAAATGAAATTTCGACTCCCCATAGTGATTCACTCGGGACTGGAACTGAATTTATATGAGAAGCCGAAATTTCATTTTACGAATTTCACAAAAATTGTTATTGATCCAAGATACTGATCACTTATCAAGCCTCCAGTATGAATTTGGACGATGATCAAAAAGTCACCTTGTATATGCATAAAAACTATAAACACGTAAAAAATGCTTTTCTATGGTTCTAAAAGAGTATTAACTATTTAATTATCATTTTTTTCATTTTTTGCAGCTTCTACCATCTATAAAAAATAGTTCTAGGTGTGAAGTAAGTAAGTACTGCTGTAAGAAGACAATTGTGTTCCTGGTCACGAGTACCAATCTTTAACAAATAGGTTCTGGACTAGTCCTATCTTCTGTAAGAGAAATAAATATCCTGCTTATAGATGTATATGTGTTATGTACAGTCATATGTACTTACAGTACTTAGTATGTATTTATTTAATAATTAAAAGATGACCGCTGGAAGCGGTACAATCCGTATAATGAGGTTATAGTAATGCATATATACCTTTCTACATCTCCTACGTTATTATGACATACTTGAGGAGTACATCGATTTATTAATTACAAATAAAATCATTGGCCGTGATTTATTTGTGTGATCGTCTAGTCTAGTAGATTAGAACGTTATGTTACAAAACGGTTATGCTCAAAACAATGTATATCATAATTCAACAAAGGAAAATAAAGTATTCAAGAAAAACTAATGTACTAGGTATTTGTTAAATGATACGATTTGGCTGTATTCTGGAACTCAGCTATAGTTCAAGGCTATTATTGCCATTGAAAATCCAAGGGAAAACGAAACACATTAATGACGAAATCACTATGTAAAACCACTTTTGATTCGACATTCCGTAAGACGTTTAACGAATAACACTTTCATAGCTTCGTAAGTTGCGCGCGACGTTATATTTTTAATTAGATAAATGATTATGTAATTATCGGATAATATAGTAAAGTGTGTGGGTGTGTGTGTAAAATATAATATTGCAGTTGTCTGGGTTAGAAAAAGGGGTTGATGAAACGTAGATACTCGAGGCACGGTGGCTGCACGCTGTACGTTGATTTAGCTAGACTTTTGGTATTTGAGGGGATTCTAGACCCAGATGAGTCCAGAATGAAGTGGGGGTTAAATTTATTTTAGCACAGTTGCATCTTTTTTGCATCCTACTTTGCATTGACACCTTGTTATCTCGATTCAAATGCTGTCCGCAGCTGGGTTGTCAGACCAGTGGGGTATCTATTGGCTATTTTTCTGCTTCCAGCCCCAATCGGGGGGAGTAGGCAGAATTTGTTGCAGCACTAAAGCCTGGCCCCACTCATGAACTCCCTGGAAAACTGCGCGTAATATTTTTTTTCCAGGATGACACAAATAAAGAAGAGCTGTTTGGACTCCTGTCGTTCAAATATCACCCGATGGACTTGCCCATCAATAATGAAATTTATGTACCGAAGGGTAATCTGTTCTTTCCAATGTTGCTCGTGAACTGCCAAAATTGGAGCCATTTAACTTGAAGCGTCTGTCACGCGAATGATGGTTCACTTGGCGGATACAGTAGACCAGGGTCATACAAAGTTAATGCACAGCAAACACCGATGTGGTAGTTATCGCTCTGGCATGTTTACTGAAATTGCCAAGATTAGAGGTATTATGGGTTCATGTGGTAACGGGGAAAAAGCACAATTTTTTGGCATGCCTCTAGATTGAATCAGCTCTAGGTATAAGCGTTTCTTTTAATAGTCAAGAATGTATAATATATAAATAATCAGTTTAATAGCGTGAGTGTGTACAAGACAATTTATTTTGTTTAAAGGTCCTGAAAGAGCGGAGGTCTTGCCTGTGTTCCACGAACTTAGTGGATGGGATACAGTATCGTCTTTTAACGGCAGGGGAAAGAAAAGTACTTTTGAAGCATGGAATTCATTCTCTTTTGCCACTAAAGGGTTTAAGGATCTTAAAGATGGCAATATAAATGAGGCAGAGATTGTGCTACATAAGTTTGTCATAGCCATGTATGATAGGTATGTTAGCCAATTACTGAGTACTAACTAAAACATTAATATAAAGTTAAATTCATCGTAGCGAAAAGTCATATTACATGAACTTTTTCAGATCAAGTCCCTGTCCCTGCACGACTATCAATCATTGCCGTAAATATCTTTTTACAAAAACAGATCGGCAAATTGAAAATTTACCACCAACAGAAGCGGCCCTTTGTCAGCATATTTTACGCGCAGCTTGCCAGGGAGTTCATGAGTGGGGCCAGGCTTTAGTGCTACAACAAATTCTGCCTAGGCCCCCCGATTGGGGCTGGAAGCAGAAAATTAGCCAATAGATACCCCACTGGTCTGACAACCCAGCTGCGGACAGCATTTGCCTCGAGATAATAAGGTGTCGATGCAAAGTAGGATGCAAAAAAGATGCAACTGTGCTAAAATAAATTTAACATGTACCGAATTGTACCACTGCGGTAGAGGCTGCAAAAAATGAAAATGATAATTAAATAGTTAATACTCTTTTAGAACCATAGAAAAGCATATTTTACGTGTTTATAGTTTTTATGCATATATATATACTTTTATAAATACACTATACATAAATATACTTTTAATACTAACTTTTAATAATAAAATATACTAAGGTTGGCTGGAAGAAATCGCTTTAAGTGATAAGTCCGCCTTTGTACAAAATTATGTTTTCAATTCTCTGTTTTCTTTTATGTCTTTTGTGTACAATAAAGTGTCAATTCAATCATTTATTCATTCATTCATTCATTCATTCATACTTTTATCAGGTTAGTTAATAAGTAGTAGTAAAATAAGAGCTCACCGACATTGTTTTATTTTTTTTGATGATTTTATCCTATAAAAATCCAATAAAACTTATATTCTAAATATTATTAGAGTGCAATACAAACTAGAAAATATCAATCAGAAACAAACCCAAAGACAAGAATATGAAAAAATTCCCCGGGCCAGGATTCGAACCTGCGACCTCTTGTTATCAAGACAAGCGCGCTACCAATTGCGCCACCGAGGTTCCTACCCGGACCGGTGAATTCTTCCGATGAATGGATTTCGCAAAATAAACATAAAACTTATATTTTTATTTATCTGCATAAAATAGGCTTTCGTAACGTATTTTTTGTTACTTAAAAAAACCGGAGGTTTTTTTTTGGTGGCGCCTGAAAGTAAAAAGTATTTCATAAAATTTTAATGTATGTAAAAATTTTCAAGAAACTACTTACAATATCTCAAATTTTTATGCCAGAAATGAATTCTACGTCCTTAATTTACCTGAAAAAGACACCCATCTCGATGTAGTTGACAAAGTCAGAGAGTAAAATTTTTTTAAATGACGCTTGGCGCGGTGCATCTTTGAACCCCCTCCCCCCCCAAATTGAAGAGGCTCCCGAAGGCTACCGATCCTTATCGGTAGATATTGGTCCAATAAACAATTGTGGCAAGTGGCATCCTTTCATCCGAAAAACTAAACTGGATGAGCTAACGGACCCAGCTATGTGTATATAATCAGAATGGAGAGGCGCGGGGCTACATAACTTTTCAGTGTTTGAAGTAAATTTTTTGGTGCTAAATTAAATAATATTTCAAGTAAGATTTTAAGGGCATCAAAGGATAGATAATAAAAATTTAAAACTTACCTGTTGAAGTCGAAGCCATCACAAAAGATCCCTTTATTACTTTTCACAAAAATTAGTTATCACGTCAATTAGCGATGGTCTTTGAAGCGCACTGACCGGGTGCACAACGAAGCAATACCGGTTATTAGTCTTTGGTCGCCACCTATTCATAGAGTTTATTGTTATGGTAGGTAGAAAAAATATATGTAGTCCACTAATGGGTCCTGTATACGAAAATCAGTAAAAAATGTGAATTAGAGAATGTTGAAATAATGAATTTTGTCAAGCTACTTTTTAAAATTAGCACATTGTGCGTCGTCGTCTCAAGGTATGGAAAATATTGGATTAAAAATTAATAAATCTATAGACTGATAATGATTACCAATTGTAAAGGTGAGTAGGGCAGCAAAACTTTATTAACTTAAAAATAAAGAACTAAGTACACTTCCGCTAAGGACGACACTGCGCAGTTGATAATGTCATTAAAATTACACACAAAGCGTCCAATCAAATAATGCGCTATAATCGAAAGCGCTAAAGTTCGTCTTTATCTCTGTCTATCTCTACCTTTTATTTATATCTTATCTTTTATTTATTTATCTTAATTACTAACATAAAAAAACCGGTTAAGTGCGAGTCAGACTCGCATACCTAGGGTTCCGTATCGTGGATAAAAAGTTCAATTTCGCCACCATATTTTTCCTGTAATCTTCACCTAAGCACATATTAAGTACCATGATCTTTTCTCATTTTTCAGTCCATCAGTTATCTCAAAATATATTGTATTTTTAGTATTTCTTTTTCTCTCTTTTGTATTAGAAATATTTTGAAAAACTTTTTTTTTTTACGCCATGCTATGTGGGCAAATTTATGCTATTTTTGTAATATAAAAAATTTCAAGTCTTTCACATTGCTAAAGTTATGAGGCCGTGACCTACGGACGGACGGACAACGGAGTCTCACCATAAAGGTACCTTTTGTATCTTTTTAGTAATACGGAACCCTAAAAATATAACAATAATATAATACTTATACTATATAAAATCTTTTTAAAATCTTTAATGTAAGCGATGGACTGCAACGAATAAAATTAGTTTAGATCGCTGAAACTAATTTAGGGGGTAAGTATATCGTCAAAATCGGCACTTTTTGAAGTTAGAATTAAATAAATTATTATAACAATTTTGGGACCTTTTTCTTAATTTTGGACTATCAGAAACGCGATTGGAGGAATTTCACTCGATAGAAATAATTATTGAAATTAGGTCTAAATTAACAATATTTTTGATATTCTGGTAAATTGGGATAGCTACAGACTTCAAAAATATTTTCATAGTTCAGTTTTAACAATACCTAAATTACTAGTTATGGAAATTTTCATAGCTATTTTAGTTAATTTTGTATTAATTGAAAACCGACTTTTTGTCGATTTTCCCCGATTCTGTCCCTCTCGCACTGGACTGCGGGTCTTTCCTCTGGGGACCTGAAGATACGTCGCGCTTGCATCAATCACTATTATTGTGCAGCACAGCCTTACGATAGCTCAGTGGGTTGGGCTTGGGCCGTACTGCACTTGAATAGATTGCTGGGTTGTGAAAACCAATAAAAACGCCGCTTTGTGGACCCAAGGAGTGCAGCCAGGAACTAGGTAGAGTGCCAGATCTTCAGATTTACTATTTCCTTTTTGCAGCTATCCGAGTAAATAAACACAAATTTATTTATTGTCCTAAACTTAATTATACACTATTCACATACTTGATATTTGATTTATCCGTGATATTTTACTGAAAAACGCGAAAATCTGTGAAAATGCGTCTGCTCGGTAATGCCGCGCGACCCCATCCTAAAATCGCGTAGTTCCCGTTTTCGTCGCTACAGGCGCGCGTCTCGTCGTGTACAGATACTCAAATTTACGCAAATGATTTCAAAAAGTGCTAGATTACTAAAAACGCTAGATCTAGCGCCGCATCGAAAGCACTCATTTGGAAGCCGTGAAAGTCATAATTTTTAAGGCAGTTTATGGTCGGGAATTCCCCAAAACTCCAACCGGTATAACTTTGTCAAATTAAAAAGTCTACATGTTCAAGTCTACTAGTACTTGCATAATTGATATTGTATTCAGGTGGCTTGCTCATTGCTTGTCAATGTGTGAATAATTTAACTTGTGTTAAGCACGTATCCAGACTTTGGGTACCGGAGGGGCATTCATTTAAGCAACAATGGGAAAGAAATCGCTGTACTTACTTATACCAAATTACATTTTTCAATGCATGTGCTCGTAAAGGCCCACTTTTTATGCATCAAAACCGAACAGAAAGTCGATTATTTTGCCCTAGGGCTTTATTATTATTATTTTTTTTAATTTGTTTGCAATGGTTGGCTAACCTGCAGCCTTTCCTGTGTCCATAGATGTTATACTTTTTTTCCACTGTTTAACGGCTCTGGATACAATCCTTTTGAGCCAATCATA
This sequence comes from Ypsolopha sequella, assembly GCA_934047225.1. Classification (NCBI taxonomy): domain Eukaryota; kingdom Metazoa; phylum Arthropoda; class Insecta; order Lepidoptera; family Ypsolophidae; genus Ypsolopha; species Ypsolopha sequella. The sequence goes on from OW203991.1 coordinate 18,532,736, forward strand.
ATTTAAAGTTCACAAGATTATATTTGTTTTCATTTCCTCACACTATGCATTGAAAAACGTAGTATGATACACGGGCGTAAGAGCAATAAATTACTCGGTTACGTTTAAAACACTCGCTACGCTCGTGTTTTAAATCATCCTCGTGATTTCTTCCTTTGCGCCCTTGTAGCATAAACTACTATTATAGATTATTCGGTTCTGTATTATACAGGTGTAAATATACTGCTATCTTTAAAATAAACCACATACTTAACTGATCATACCGAACAACTAGCCAAATAAACGCATCCGCGGAAATGAAAACCGGGTGGTGTATGTATGTTCCTGTTCCCGCTTTTGCTTGCAGCAAGTATGGCTTCAGGATCTGGCGCTAAGAGCGGTTTCGCGGCCGGATTGTGAAAAGCTCGCCTTTTTCTAATTGATCGAAACAGAACACTTATAAGTTTTCAAAATTCACTCAATAGTTATTCAACAAAACCTTATTACTTATGTATTGTGTATGTGGCCGTCGCAAAGTTTCCATTGGTTTCTGTAAATTTTGAAATTCTAATTTACAGAAACCAATGTAAACTTTGCGATGGCAACATACACAATACATAGGTAATAAGGTTTTGATGAATTTTGATTGAATGTTGAAAATTGAGTGAATTTTGAAAACTTATAAGTTTTCTGTTTCGATCAATTAGAAAAAGGCAAGTTTTTCACAATCCGGCCGCGAAACCACTGTTTATCCTAGATAAATGAATTGATAATAGAGCATGCCCAATCAACCTTTCGTTCTCTATTTTGTTCACCAGGAAAGATTTTATATTTATTAGCACGAAAATGATCGGTCGACTGACGACCCCGCCCCGTAGATACCATGCCAAGATGTAAATTAACTTGCTGACGTGACGGTCGGAAAGAAGAAGTGGTCAGTACGCATCCTGTACTTGCATAATTTCGGATTGTTTTTAGGGTCCCGTACTTAAAAGGTACAAAAGGAATCTTATGGTGAGATTCCGATGTACGTCCGTGTCCGTCCATCCGTATGTCATAGCCTCATAATGTTAGTACCGTTAAAGATAAAGGTATGAAACTTGGCACAAAAATAGCATTAATTGGCCCACATGTGTAAAAAAATATAAAAAAATTTGAAATTGTTCAAAATATTTCCAAAACAAAACTGAGAAAAATAAAAAATATTATCCTAAAAATACAATATGGGTATCAAATTGTAGATATTAAAAAGCTGATTGTAAAAATATATATTTATAAAAAATATATATATAATTTTGCTATATTTACTGGCACTGGTTTCGAAAAATCTTTTTTACAAAACACAAAAATATGTATGTCCCCCCCTGATCTCCGAAGCAGGTAAACCGAAAAATATGAAAAAAATGTCGATTATAGATCATAACTGGCCAATTACAGGAAAAGTATAGCGGTTAAAAAAAATTAAGCAGAAATGAAAAATATAAAAGAAGTATAATAAATTAAAAAAAATATTTTATAAAAATACAATATGGGTATCAAATTGTAGGTATTAAGAAGTTGATTGTAAGTTTGGCTATATTTAATTGCATCCATTTCGAGAAATCCTTAAAAAGCCATAAAAAATTGTATGCCCCCCCTTATCTCCAAAACTGGTGAACCAAAAAATATGAAAAAAATCATGGTAATATGTGTTACGTAAAGATTACAGGAAAATTAAAGCGGTAGAGAAATTCACGAAAAAAAATTACAAAATTAATTTATCATCCACAATACGGAACCCTAGGTACGCGAGTCTGACTCGCACTTGGCCGGTTTTTTTTATATGTTCTTTCACCAGGCACACCATAGACTGCACTCCGCTTCTATTAGTGGGACAAAAATATGAGCGAAACATTTCTAAATATTTTTGTCCCATAACTAATGCCGCAGAATTTTCCCGTCCCGTGTTACGTTACGCGCGAACTTACGCTCGATTTCGGGGGGGGGGATAGATCCACCTATACCCCCCCCCCCTTGGATACGTGCTTGCTTAGGTTTGTTGTTTTTCAATTAATTATAATAATAATCACCTACGTGATGAATTACGCCCGATTGCTTAGGTACTATGGGGTTGGGATCAAATTTCGCCAAAATATACGTCACGTAAGTTATGAACGGCCCCTTATTCGTACTTACAGTAAAAATCACATCACATTGCCAAGTCGTGTTCGGCCAAATAAGTATAATATAGCTACAACCTTCGACCCTACAACATGTCCCGCCTGTTCGGCTTTTGGTCAAATATTAAGGGAATCATTGAGTTAGCGGCCGCGGCCGCGATAGGTACAGATCCTTCACAGTTATTTTACCTCTAGGCTGATCGAAAATGTTTCTTAAGTATTGGACATAGAACAGCTGTCAGAGGTAAGTAAAATAACTGTGAACAGTCCGTATTTGAAAAAAACTATAGCCGTATTATTCCCGCTGCGCGGCGCACTTGCAAGCGAGTCGCCCCGCGCGCTTCCCGCAACCTTATTCTGTGAGGCGTCCGTATTCTGGTAATGTAAAGAGGTGCGATTGTGTAAGGTTGGTCATGGATGATAAATCTATACCATTGTCAAGGATCGTGTAGGGCAAATTCGAATAGTGTAAAAATGGTCCATAACATGAAGACCGAAAAGTGACCGAAGGTTTAGAAATGACCGATGGTTTAAAAAATGCGAAATGAAATTGCGTTTTATTGTGTACTACCTACGTAAAATGAAATTTGATAATTTATTTACTTTGAAATTATGTCAAACACAAAAATAATAGATCTTTTCGATTACATTTATTAAATCCACCACAAAAAATATTTTTTATAATTTAAAACATAGAATTCAATCGAAAATTATCTCCATGCAACTTGTATAACCAAACGCAACAATTGAAGGAAAACCGAGTTTCAGCTGCTCGACCCCAGGTGGTGGCATAAGTTTACTACTATTCAACAGTAGATGTAGTTGAAGAGCGGGATTACTTTTTTACTAGATGTGATGTCTGAAAGAGACAGCGCTTTATCTTATCGTATTATTTGTCTTCGTCCGAGTTTTGTAGTTATAATAACGCGTCATAGTTTCGAATCAATTCAAGTGTCAAGTTAACTGAAACTGCAAGATATTTTTCAATCGGTCGGTGTTTTATTTTATAGTATATTTATTTATTATATTAGTATGACGAGATAGCAACCGAACCAAAATACAAAAACCGGCCAAGTGCGAGTCTTTTTGATCATCGTCCAAATTCATACTAGAGGCTCGGTAAGTGATCAGCATCATGAATCGATAACAATTTTTGTGAAATTTGTATAATGAAATTTCGACTTCCCACACAGAAAAAAAGGATTTCTTCCAACAAGACAGAGCATTTTCTTAAAATATTTGGTTATTCCAAAAATATATATAATAAGATTGAGAGTATATTGTTGGTACAAAAAAACTGGTAATCTTATTTTGATAAAATTTTATTCTCAATTTTTTTGCTTATTTTAAGAGTAATGTATTTAAATTAAGATACATTTTGAGTTAAATCAATAAACTGGACTTGCTGAAATCAAGGCAATACATTTTCTCGAATCAATATTAAATATCTTTGGTCAAGAGGTAGGTACTCTTATCTGTTTTGAATTAAGAAATTTAAGTTTAATTTCAAGAAAAATATCCACTTCGATCAATAAAATGTTGTTTTAAAGAGATTTCTTTTGGTTTATAATCAAGAGTACAAATGTTGTTGTTTAGTAAGTATATACTTAAATGAAAACGTTAAACATTCATGTTTAGAAAATAAAACTTTGTTCTAAAATAACACTATACTAAAGTTCGTGACATTGATTACTCGCATTGAAAATTTAAATCATTAAAATAACTACATTTCTCTCACACCAAGATGGGCAGTGAAATATTTTCTTGGATTTAGAGAACTTTCCTGGAAACAAAGAAAAAGTTAATTACAAAATGACAAAATCATTGTCTTACAATAAGACAACATAACTTTACTTTGATAAAACTATTTCACTTTGAAATTTATAGTGTCTGAACGCAAGAGTATATTTTATTGTCGTTCGTACTAATAAAAAAAATTCTCATCCGACGCGCGGCCGACATTTGCTTAGTGACGGACGCCGACGTTTCAATTCAATGGACTCGATCAGAGAATTACTGTTATCGTGGAGATCCCCGAAGTAGTGATAAACAATTTTGAAGGTATGTAAGTGTTCATATTCGCCTTTATGTATTATTTTTCCTATACAACCCGCCGGAAATATCTGCGCACCCGAAACCTCTCGCAGGGGTTCTACCACGGACAAACCCCGAGTTGCAGATGCGCAGACATTTCCGACAGGTTCTATACCTCTTCCTCATCCCTGGTCTAAGTATAGGAGTTTCCCACTGAAAATAGGTCACTTTAAATCAGGGAATCTTCTAATAACGGGGGCAGTGCTGCTGGGCAGACTTTTTTTCACAACGAAGTTTTGCTGTCTATTGACAGTAAATACCTGGCTGTGTGGTTTAGGCACCTGCCGTCTATCGCCAGAGCCTTGATCGCTAAACTATGTGTTCAGTGCCTGCTCTTTTCGAACCAATAATTTATTTTATTATTTAAGTTATATCTCCTTGCGATGGGTAAATCGTCAAGTATTCAAACATAGAAATTTATTTCTATCATAATTTATTTTATTATCTAGGTTAGGACTATGGGACTCTAAAGTCAAACAGTAGAGCTACAAGGTCTAGTTAACTTTGCTGCATCCTGTTCATTTTATTTAATACTTACCACTTGCTGAACGGTGAAGGAAAACATTGTGAGGAAAGTGAAAACAGTGAAACGCGGGGGTACCAAGTGTGGACTGTGACTTGCATTTTCACAGTTCACACTCAGAACACCTCTGACACTCCTTCGGGGATTCATGTTGTGGTGATATATATATATATATATTACATATTTATACTATTATTATTATGTTCCATTTCTATATGTTGTATGCTTGTTCCCCTTTTTCTTTTTTGCAGAAAATGGTATAAGTATTGAACTTTTGCCAAAACCGAACCCGGACACATTAAAGGAATTGTGTCCACACCTGGCAACCAGGATAATCCTACAAGAAAAAATTAAAAATTAAAGGGTTAACGGATAATCTTTTGTATGGTAAATTTGAATTTGACAGCGACACCTTTAATAGTACCGATTCCATTTATGTTGATTGGTGTGAATTAAATGGTATTAGGTACCACATTTATAATGTTGTGCTACAAGATGTTAATAATGATATACCCAAATATTATATCATCAACAAAATTATTTTGAAACAATGTAGCAATGACATATTATTTGAATGTTTTTTTTTAGACATTGTTCATTATAGTGCTCATTTTAAAGCATATAAAGTGGTACAAACTACACGTAGAAGTACTATTGCCTACGGAAATTTGTACACAAATTTGGTTTCTCAAGTTTCTTAAATTTAGATTCCTATGTTAAAGGTGATTTTTGATATTTTTTAAAAATAGAATTATGTGTGTGAGGTCAACACCAATAATGTTTTTATTTGAATATACCTCTACGAAAATTTGTACACATGTAAATTTAGAGTAGTGTAGCTAAGTCTGATAATAATTGAGCATATTTTCAGTATATATTTTGGGTTCGATTATTTACATAAAAGCAATTTTTTTTAATCCATCTGCTGTATAGCTGTTAAGCAAAAAATGTTGATGAATGTCAAAAACATAAATATATAGATCTCGATAACATGTCTAAAATCATGCTTGAGGTTCCATTGTGGGAAAATGTACCGCTTTTTGTGTAACCAACGGTTTTGTAAACGCTTGTATTTTTTTCTTTATTGTTATTGTGATGAGCATCGTAATAAACCTGTTTGGAAATTCAATGGCTTAATTCTTTTTTTACAATTATGTCGGTGCAAATTTAATTGTTTACTTTCTTTTAGGGCTTATTCTATGTCACTCAAAAATTTAATTTTAATATAAAAATGCTATTTCTATTCGTTAAGTTGCATAGAATATACCCTTAAAAAAAAGTAGACAATTAAATTTACATCCTGTATCCAGATTTGTATAATCCTGAACCAAGAAGAAACAAATTGAAATCAAGTAAACCTTAAGTTTTAATCTAAGACAATAAATTCTCATTTTAATATTACTTCCTACTTAATACCAAGTTAATAAAATCTTAAGCTGAGATAATAATTTAGGTGTAAGAAAACCGAGAGCATCAAATTGAGAGATTCGGATTTAGACCTAAATGAATATTCTCTCAAACCTAAACCATAATAATTGAAACCAAGAAAATCAATCTTCATCTTATAAATGAGATCTCTCCATTTATAACAGCATATTCTCAATCCAAATTAATAAATACTTTTAGCAATAAATAAATAAGTTAAAAGAAGAATAGTGATTGTTAAAGCAAGTAAAGATAATCTACATGGAAATTTAAATATTTTTATTTCAAGTCAACATTTTCTTGATTATCAAGATAACTGTTTCTTATGCCAATTCATTTGCTATTTTCATTTAAATATATTTGTCTTGGAACAAATGAAAAATTTTAAGATATTTTTTTACTGACACGAAGTAAATATTCTCTAACGTCTATAGGGAGAGGATCATTTTCTTGGTTTTAATAAATTTACTTTGATGCAAAGCAAATTGTCTTAATTTGAGTAATCTGTTTTTACCGTGCATAGTAATTCAATCCCAGTCCTGACTGAATCACTATGGGGAGTCGAAATTCCATTTTATAAATTTTACAAAAATCGTTATTGATTCATGATGCTGATCACTTACCAAGGCTCAAGTATGAATTTGGACGATGTTTACAAATTCACCTTGTATATAAAAACGGCAAAAAACATGTCTGTTGTATGGGAGCCCCCTTAAATATTTATTTTATTCTGGTTTTTAGTATTTGTTGTTATAGCGGCAACAGAAATACATCATCTGTGAAAATTTCAACAGTCTTACTACCACGGTTCATGAGATACAGCCTGTTGACAGACGGACATACAGACGGACAGCGGAGTCTAAGTAAAAGGGCCCTTTTGGTTACCCTTTGGGTACGGAACCCTAAAAAGTAAGAAAAAATAATTTATTCTGTGGCCGAACTGCCCTAAACCTTTTCATGATATCTTTCCTACAAAAATATAACCCCAAACTGTGTTCATATAAAAAACAATTCTTATTTCAGTGCCAAAGCCAAGGGTTTTCACTAAAAAGCACCACAATTTTAATGAATTGAACATCATTTATTGATTTGAATGGTAAAATAAAAATTATTGTTTTACCTAATTTTATTCCAAAATAATCGAAAACATACCATTAAACGATTGTCATAGACCACAAGTCGCCGCAATCATTTGACATTAGCGATGAACTAAAAAATCTTAGACAATTCGAATTATCTGTCAATCTTAACAAATCATTTACTCATTGTCTAAAATAACGATACAAATCGTAAAGCATCTATGAACACCATAGAGTCATAGACAGTTCGAATTGGCCGTTTGACAAGTGAAATGATAAGTTTTAAGCTATCAAATGAATACGCTTTCATGACTATTTTCTTACACAATCGCACCTCTGATTTTCATGTTTAGTTTATCGAAAGAATCACAAATTAGAGTAAATTAACACATATTATATACGTAAATAAATCCAAAATTTGGGTTTATTGGTTGTTTAGTAAGACTAATTGAATGGACAAAGTTAGGCAGATATTTAAATTTATTTGTAGCGTATTTGAATAGTTATTTGTAGCTCTTCTGGAAGGATGGGTTTTTTGTGCGAAACGTCCTGACAAAATCAATATGTTGTCCTGCTGGCAGTACGTATTTTGTATGAAAATTTGACTTGTCCTTCTGGCGGTACAATGACCTTGACCCTGAACGGCACAACGTTATTTGTCCACTCAGTATGACATTTATGTTTTCTTTTTCAGGATGGTCGTTACTGACACTCAATTTTCTTTGAAAGCTAAAAAACAAACAAATTATTCTAAATAATCATTAAAGCTTTTAACGTTTCAATAGTTCTGTTATCAAGCATTGATTTATATTTTACTGAATGAAAATATAGCTAGATACTTAGGTACTCCCTCATTACCCTTTCTTGATTTAAATTATCTTGTCTTCTCAGTAGGACATCTATATTTTCTTTGTCAGAATGGTCATTCATTACTGACACCTAAATTTCTATGAAAGCTATAATATTTTAATAATATACATATAAAATATTAACTTAACAATTTGTATTTCTTTTACCTCGAATTCATATACTATTTTATCATTGACGTAAAGATTATATTTTATGCTCTGTGTCTACTTGAGACCGAGGAGTCGTCGACCTTTATTTTGGTAAACTCGTTTGGCTTTACCAGTATCGTAGTACTTTATTATTCTTTTATTACCCATTATTTACCATTTATTATTGTCTTCTACAATGTTAATTAATTTAATTAATGATACAGCAAACTAACCTAACCTATACATTACACTTACACTTATTGCACAAAAACAAAACAAAAGGGAATATTTACATTACTATACACAACACACCACTAGTTCACAATATTATACAAAATCGGAATCGTCAAATGCACTACACTACCACAAAAACACCTGATATTAGCCAAAATTTTCTTTCCACTTTCTATGTGTTTTTCATTGCCCGAAATAAAGACATTTTATTTTTTTATTTTTTTATTTTTGCGTGATGGGAGCATGTCGTTTGACTCTAAGCGCCTGATTAATTTTAAAAGCAATAATAAAAATCGTTAGATCTTATTTTGGTTTTTTTTTTGCAGGCGCTTTTAAATATTTTCAAGCTTTTTCCTTCTAAAACAAATTGAATAAAAAAAGAATCTCATAGGTATCTTTACTTCTTTGAACCATACCTGAATATGTGATGTCTTCTGCATTTTAGCCCGTATTTGGTGAGAAACTGATGATAAACAGTTTCTCAATTTTATGACTTTGTAGTAACGCGTGAAGCTTATTATAGCTTTAAATGATAAATTATGTAAAAACGAATTCCAAGGGGTCTTAGAATAAGGATCAATGTATGTTTATGCAGAGCTGCAAATTCCTAAAGCGACAGGATGCAGCGTCTTCGAGATTCTAAAATGTCGAATTTCACATTTTGTCCGGGATAATCGGCTTAAGGCGTATGACCACGCTAAATAAGCAATTCGATGTGTGTCGGTACAAATATCAACGGAAACGACATTGAAATAATGTTCATTTCAGCGTGCCTTGAAAAGTGGCTGTTACGACAACCACTGCGTCTCTGGCTAGCGCAAAATAGGAGAAAATAATACTTTTCACATGGACGCCATGAACGGAAAAAAAATTTTGAACTTAAATTTTTTAGATCTAAAAATTTCCTATAATTTGGTGAAATAATAATTAAAATCGCTCCAGGCGTTTGGAAGGAGTAAGAGAATTCTTGTGTTAATCATGTGAAACTTTCGATGACTTTCGATTTTTTTTGTCAAAACTTACAATAGAAAAACAGTTTATGAAACTTGAAATTTATGTTTGACTCTATAATGCGTATCATATATTTTTATGAAAGTTATTAGATCACCCATGTGCGAGGAGTAGGCCTTCAAAGACAGGTCCAAATTGCAGTTGGCGTATCCATTCGCCTTAAATGGATCAATCACAGTTAATCTTATAATTATTCTTTATTTTTAAATCAAGAGAATTAACTGTGATTGCTTAGTTTTAAAAGAATTTTATCTTAATTATACTTGCATTCTTATCTGCCAAAGAATGGTTTTAAGTTTTGATTTGAAGACTTTTTTATCTAATTAAGTATAAAGTGAAGTAAGTATTTAAATATTTTATTTTTTGTGAACTGGATAGTTACAACCCGGTCACATTATCTCGAGACCTCGCTGGAATGCGAACCACCCGCCCCGTTCTCCTTTCACCTCCCCGCGCTCGCCACGGATGCTTGTTTTGCGCATCATATCTGAGCGCCGCCGACGCGACGTGACGTCATCGACACCAGGTCTCGAGATAATGTGACCGGGTTGTAGTTACACCTACTTAGATAAGTACGGTAATTTATTTACAAATGATAATGCTGATTACTGATTGTTTTAGTTAGGTACTTTCAATTTCAATGCAAGCAATTTACAAATTACTTTAATAAGAAAAAAATGTGATTCATAATGGATTCATAATAACATTACTTTCAAATGTTGCTGTTGTTGTTTTTAATATACAAGGTGACTTTTTGATCATCGTCCAAATTCATACTAGAGGCTTGATAAGTGGTCAGTATCTTGGATCAATAACAATTTTTGTGAAATTCGTAAAATGAAATTTTGACTTCCCATGGTAATTCACTTCCAGTCCCGAGTGAATCACTAGTCGACATTTCATTTTACGAATTTTACAAAAATTGTTATTGATCCATGATACTGATCACTTATCAAGCCGCCAGTATGAATTTGGACGATGATCAAAAAGTCACCTCGTATATCAACGACCTCCCAAATAACATAGAAAATCCCTCTGTACTGTTTGCAGATGATGTTTCTATAATAACCTCATGCCAGAATAACAGTAATATAACAAAGATATCAAAAGTAAAGATAAGCCCTTACCGTACTATGAGTATGACAGCACCAAAATGTTTCCACCTTTAAATGGGTGACGCTCTCACACGTTTGGATTTTTGGAATCAGTGCTCATCTGAACACAGTGATAGTTGGACGCCTTAAGTGCACTTAAAGTTTATAATTTTAACAACTTTAGTAGTCTGATCAGTTTGCTGACCGTAGGTAGACAGATTGCGCCCTCATTACTTAGTGTGCGCGCGTCGGCATTATGTTAAGGGGGGCTTATCCCAATTTTGTCTGTTTTCAAACTTATGTTAAAGCAGCAAATAGTTATTTTTTAAATCTGAAAAAAATATATGTTTCAGATACATCTTTTCTGCAGTGTTTTTTGTGGTTCAATTTGCGAGACGTTACACTTTGCTCGATCGAAAAAAAATCCGAAACTTTGTCGATTTTTAAGATTTTTTTCGTTTTATGTAACGTGTACTTAACCAAATTGCATGAAAATTGCAGATAATTAAAGGAAAACTATTGTACTAATAACTTTTGTGGTTACTTTTTTTTTAATGAAAATCGTTTTTTTTTCCCTTAATTTAAAAAGAAAAATTGATTCGCGACTACTCGGCGAGCGGCCGCCAGTTGCCCGCCAGCGGCTGTCGAGGCAAGACCTATGTCAGTTTTCTGAGCCCTAGTTCCCCCTCACTCGCCTCGAAGCTCTGATAGAGTGTACTATTATTATTTAAATAATCGTGTAAATAGACATCAAACTATCAGTTGTGTGTACATGTAAATAAAAATCATTTAGTTGTATCTTGCTTGGATTTTTAAAAATAAAAATGGAAACTAGAAATAAAAAGAAAAATACCGGCCAAGTGCGAGTCAGACTCACGTACCTAGGGTTCCGTATTGTGGATGATAAATTAAATTTACTATTTTTTTTCGTGAATTTCTCAACTGCTTTATTTTTCCTATAATCTTTACGTAAACATTACCATGATTTTTTTCATAATGTTCGGTCTACCAGTTTTGGAGATAAAGACATACATTTTTTATATCAATGTATTTTTACAATCAGCTTTTTAATATCTATAATTTGATACCCATATTGTATTTTTAGGATAACATCTTTTAGTTTTGTTTTGGGAATATTTTGAATAATTTCAATCTTTTTTTTACATAGTGATATGTGGGCAAATAAATGCTATTTTTGTGCCAAATTTCATGTCTTTATCTTTAAAGGTGCTAAAGTTATGAGGCTGTGACATACGGACGGACGGACAACGGAGTCTCACCATAAAGGTTCCTTTTGTACCTTTTGGGTACTGCGGAACCATACAAATCATCAAATTTGAGAGTGCTGAAGATAAGAAAACAATTCTTTAAAACTGTAACGAGATGTTTTATTGATCGTACAGAACAACCAACTTTTGAAATTACGCAAAAAATGTAAACAACTCATGTGTCCGAGTATAACTGTACAACAGTAAAATGTAACAGTACTTACTCTTGCAGTCAGACAGAATGTATAGATATATAATGTACATATTATGTAAATATATAGAATATATAAAAAATAATGCGATTATATCTACATATTATTATTTTTTTGTAAGCGTAAGTATGAATCGTATGTAACTAAACTCCGGCCGTTCATTCGAGAGAATGGTGACTTTTGCAAATGTCAGGGGATAAAACCTTTTTTTTACTATTTTGCATTTCAATATTTTATATTTATCATGATGATTTGAGGGTAGATTGTATATCGTTAAAAGGTCCCATTTGTTAATAAAAAGTATTTTTGTCGTATATATTTTCTACTTCCTAGTACAAAACTTAATGAATCAGCTGACTCAATTTCAAAAATATTATTTTTGGCGAAAAGTTGTCTATTAGCGATACTGTGTTCACTTGAATTTAAGAATCTTATAACGAGGTTGTCATTTTATTTATGTAGCAGAAATCATATTGAATTAAGACTCTGTATCTAAGTGATCAATGTTCTATTACCCTTTTTGTTTTTATCGTTTTCCCGAGTCCAGCTCCGAGTCAGTTACTATAGGAAGTCAACATTTTATTTGGCAAAATTAGCAAAAAGTATTACGATCCGTGTTGCTGATTTATTATTATTACTTGCCAATATGGTAGTTTGGCTGTATAAATAAATGTCACTTTTCAAAGAGCTCGTGCTATAACTAAAATTTCCTTCTGCTCATTATTTCTGTTAAATCAGCAATCATAATGCCTGCAGTATGAATCCTCGACTTTTTGAATCGACATTTCAGAAAAAGGTTTATAATATCTGAGGTGTAAGGCAGTGTTGTCGTATTATAAAACTGATGTACCTTACCAAATAATAAGATCGTATATATATATTCTATTCCAGGGTTTTTATTTATAAAAAAAGTTTAAATAATCATGATTTGGATTTATTTCGTCCCATTTGTTGTACCGTTGATATTTTTTAACGTGCCTTTATTTATTTTTGTCGTGAAGAAGCTCTTGTTGACTTGTAGTATTTTTTCGAGATATCGCCACACTCCATCTGTCATCATTCTCTCGAATTAACGGCAGCAGTTTAAGTGATTAGTCTTTGTTTATGATAGTAAATCACCGTTTGAAAAAACCACAATCAATTCAAAACATTATACAATTAATTCACAAACATAATCAACGTATTTTTTTTAGATATCGTGCTCAAAATAATTATAACTTTAAAATAAAATAATATTTTACTGCAAATACGCGTTTACGTTCTATGGTTTATTTTTTACTTTTAAACATAGTGACGTAGCTCAAAAAATCTCATAAAATCGGTTAGTTAATCGATTATTCTCTTGTGTACCGAGGTCGTAGGAAATAAAAATCTACTAAAAATATGGTCCACCTCGCAATCACCATGGTTACCATGGCAATCACGATCAGCCATATTGTTTGTCTGTTCAGTACGGTGCAGAAGCCTTGTATACGTTGCGTGCGTGTGTTTTGTTCTTGCTTGACCACTAAAAGAACAGTGTTGGGCAGACAAGCGCGGGAGTTTGTGGTACGCCTACAACATTAAATTGAATGTGAGTTTCAGAATGGTAGTCCACTGTTTCGTTATCAGTCGAAAAACTGTTTCCCAAATAAGTAAGGAAAAGCATGATAAAGATATACCAGAAGATAATAAATTAAAATCGCCACTTAAGAAAAAAGTTAGAAGGTCGATAGTCACACAAACAAAATGCTGTCGTTGTTGCAAGAAGCATGCTATAAGTTTACTGCTGCGAATTGGAAAAGTGTGGTTTTACGAACATTAAATCTAAATTTCGCTGATTGGGACCGAGATGTGCATATCGATGCCCTAATAGATAACCAAATTATAATAAATACGGTGGATCCTACAGACGATGGTGAGGGTGATGACGACGATGGTGACAATGAATATGATGCAACGATTTTGAATAGCGAGCACGCATAAGTCGCATGCTGATAAAATTGAAAAATAATAGTATGTAATCAAATAAAAAACTTGATTAAGTAACTTTTGTTTATTATATTAATCTACTGCAAATCTTTTACGTTTCGATTCTGTCAACTCGATTTAAATTTGTTGGTAATAGTAATCGAAAGTCGATGTCGTTGTGTATCGACTAATATGGTACTTCGCTAGTACTCTACGTAAACACATCTGTCAAAAATGTAACCTCGTAAATGGAATAGACTGTAATGGATGTCATGCAAAAAAAATTAGAGAGAAAAGACATGTTCAGAAATGGAATGAATAAAAATGGAAATTTACAAATAAAATAATAAAATAAAATAACAACATGGTATAGTAAACCCACGGTATACACGCGGGATGCCTATAAGAACTCTGACTTTGCATGATAATAAAAATAATATTTAATAAGAAAACGTGGATCCTTCACCTATCTCAGAGTAACAATCAAGCTATGACACCTCGCAACCGGGTACTAGCACTAGCACACATACAACTGAACAAATCATGCGACTAAAAATATCGAGTGGGCGAATTTAAAATATGAAATCGAAAATACTTCACCAAAAATCAAAAAATAGGTGCGACGAAGAGCGAAGCGAGAAGGAGCGTGTTAGGTTTATATGTAATATAAAATAAGGAGCCGAGTGAAGCGGAAAAAATGGGGTTTTTTCGAATCCATTTACTCCACTATAACGTCATCTACGTATTTCATTTTTTGGTAAATGTTTATTGAGTATTTGATTAAAATTCTCACTGAAGGAAAACGCGATTGGATGAAATTTTCTTGATAGAATTTAACTCTGAAAAGACCTCTAAATTGTTTTATTTTTTCCTGTTATTCTGAAATCCTAACTAATTTCATTGTCAAATTGCATTCAAAACGTGGATATTATGTATTTGTAAAGTCTCCTTGAAAAACGTTTTGACAAAATTGCTTAGTACATTTTATATTAATAAAAACCGATTTTTTTACTACTTTTCCACGAATCCGTCCCACTCGCACTGAGGTTTTTTTCGCATATGGAGTAACAGGGACGCTAAAACTTTTACGTAGCGCCTTAAAATCAAATTGTCACTAAAATAGAAAATTGTTCGCCTGAGAATTATCAACTCAACTCAAATTTGTAATTTCAAGTCGCCGTTTACAACATTTTTATTCGCTCACAATCTTTCGCCCACTTAGTATTTTAGTACGCTACGAGTATATTCAGTATTTTTGACACCTTGTATTTGAATTTATATTCGCTCATTTAAATACTACGCCTATAATTTTAGTTTTAGAATAGAATAGAATAGAATAGAATATCTGTTTATTTATCTGCCACAATACAATTACATAATAAAAACTTAAAACGAGACATTTAACAAAATAAAAATAAGAGAAAACAATGTGACTAAAGTAGAAGAAGTCATGTATCGCAGCAGACAAAAAGGCCAAGGACTCAGCATATGCTGTAGTCTAACAAAGTAAGACCGACAGCGCTGATTTTCAGTCCGGGCCCACGTAGATAACGCACGAACAAACAAAACAGAGCGAGTATCAATATTACATATTCATGCATAACTAAACAAAATATCCATATAACATAGTATATTATATAGTATATATATATTTGTGATTAGTAAATACTATATAAATAAATAAATATCTTAATTTAGAATTTTACCACCTTGTGGGATAAACTTTAAAGATATCTAAAAATAAATAATATTAAATAGAACAAATTATAGCCAATCTAGTTTCCAGTTTTAGGCAGGCGAAGATTTTTGTAAGTCAAGGAGATACTTTTTCAATTTACTTTTGAAAGTATACTTAGACTTAAGGTCACGTAGTGGCGGTGGAATATTGTTCCAGCATTTTGACGCCATGTACCTAAAACTACCCCTAAATGCAGTAGTTTTATGCTTTGGACATAATAAACGGTTTATCCGAGTGCTGTATCTGCTACGAGAAGATGACCACGTAAATTTGTCGTGTAAATACTTGGGAGAACCAGTCTTCACCACTCCAAACAGTAAAGTAGCCAAGTGCAACTGACGACGACCTTCTAAAATATTGGCTGAATTAAGATAAGGAGTGACATGCGAGCGCGGAGGGATACGGAAGCAATACCGGGCACACGCATTTTGGACGCGCACGATAAGTCGCATTGTCTTTGCATAAAGGCAGGGCCCGTAGACAGAAATGCAATAATTTAATTTAGAGAGAACAAGCGATTCACAGAGCTTTATGCGGAGTTCTTCACTAAGAAAGTCACGAATGCGGTATAATACTTTAAGTCGATAAAAGCAGTTACGTGTTAACTCTGCTACATGACTTTCAAAGCGCAACTCACCGTCAATTAGAAGCCCCAAATTCCTAGCTTCACGTACACACTCTATCGGTTGGTTCATAATACAAACTGAAGAATTGGTGGAAGTTATTCTCGCAATCTGGTGTTTAGATCCTAGAATCATATACTTGGACTTGGACGGATTAAGGACTAAGGAATTTTTTTTACACCATAAAGAGATACGATCAAGATCGTCACTAAGCTTAATAGCAGCAATATTGGCTTCAGAGGGATTACAGGGTATGTATAATTGTAAGTCGTCCGCGTATAAGTGGTACTGGCAATTTTGGATGTTCTGAATTATATCTCTACTATACAAAATAAAAAGTAGAGGTCCGAGTATTGAACCTTGTGGTACACCACGATCTACCGTACTTATTTGAGAACTTAAATTGTTACCATCTCTTCTTGACAACACCACTTGCTGTTGACGGTTACCAAGATAGCTGTTAAACCATTTAACAGTCTCAACGTCAAACCCATAGAATGAGAGCTTTGAAAGCATAAGATCAACATTGATGCAATCAAATGCTCTGGAAAAATCAAGTAATGCGAGGATAGTACCCTGACCAATATCGCGAGCAGCAAGAATGTTGTCTATAACGTCCAAAAGTGCCGTATTTGTACTGCGGCCTTTTCGGAAACCTGATTGCAACTCTGGCAGTATACCATTACGTTCCAAGTACTCCACTGTTTGCATGTGAACGACTTTTTCTAGTATTTTTGATAAATATGGAAGGATACTAATTGCACGTAGGTCCTTCACATTACTTGGATTATTGGTTTTCGGAATCGGCTTTACAAGGGCAGTCTTCCATAGCCTGGGAAAGGTGTTGGTAGAAATAGATTTATTTATGATACTAGTTATTACACCAAGGGTTGTGGGCAAAGTCATGAGTATCATGTCCATGGCAAGACAATCAGCACCTTTTGCATTTGACCTCATATTAAGTATAATTTTGGCTACGACTGTTTCATTTACTGTGGTTAATTTAAAGGAAGAGGGACCGAATCTGTGCAGTTCGAAATACATTCAATCAGAAATAGGAACTAGATTTTCTCCTGGAACATTAAGAAAATGTGTATTTATAACATCAGGATCATTGAAATCCTCTAGAAGATCATTTATACCTCTAAAATTAATTGCGACAGTGTCTTTAAGATTCTTCCATAGGGTCTTAGGATTATTTACATTGCTATTAACATGATGTTCAAAATAAGATTTTTTCTCATTAAATAGAGATGTATTTACTAAATGTTTCAAATCTTTGTATTGTTCCCTTTTCTTATCCGTTTTGTCTTTACGGTAAGCATTATGGGCCTCATTTCTTAATTTCATCATGAAACGTACGTTGCTTGTCAACCATGGCACCATTTTTGGCTCCCTACATATTTTCTTTTCTCCGGTGCATGTCGATCGAAGATTTCAAGCAAAATCTCATTGAAAGTTTGGCACATTAAATCAACTGATTCAATGGTATCAAAATTGCACCAATTAATTAAACCTAGATTACGTTCGAAATCATCACGATTAACACTCTTAAGCGGCCTATATGTGACTATCTCTCGTCATATTTAGCACTGACTAATTTATTTTTAGATTTTTTCTTGTTTTATTGCTTATTTTCTCTATAATTTTTAGCCTTTCTTTCTCACTTACCTGTTAATTTATTTTCCACAGTCTTATTTTGTATTCTTAATTTTATGTAACTACTTATCACCTTTTATTCTACATACTTTACACAACTTTCGTTTTTTTTTTTTATATATGATTGTAACTGGGAGATTATTTGCAATTCCATTGATTATTTTGAGTCATTATATACTTACATTTAACATACACAACTCCTTAAAATACATATCTCACTCTGTGAGAAACGTCCAGTTTCACACACAAGTGTTAGTTTGGCTCGCTGTGCTTGACGAATAGTGGAAGCACAGTTGAACGCTTGACTAAATTACTTGTTTAATTCACATCACCCACAAAACTCAAGCACCAAACCTACACATTACAAGCATAACACAATCCTGTATACAGGGCTCTCATACTTCCTGGCTTTGTTTGTGGAAATACTACCGTTCTCCCCCATATCATTTCAGGTCAATCCGTCAAAATGATGACCCGGAGCCAACTGAGCAGGGCTCTAAATCAAGAATTGGAGCTGAAGTTGGCGACCACCCTTGAGGACCTCAAGACTGCCAGAGAGCTCAATGCTCAGCTTCTCCAAGAGCGGAAAGAGAGTGAACAAGAGATAGAAAATATGAACACTCAAAACACTCTTTTAAAACGTGAGATGATTGTCATTGACAGGGAGCGTGCAACATTCCATACTCAACGAGATTCATTGCACAAGGAAATCATTTCTTACAATGAGTGCATCCGAACACATGAAGCATCACTACAAAAGATATGTGACCTTGAACAGCAGCTTGCAAAGGCCCATAATGAACTGCAACAAGTAACCATGGAACGAGAAAACCATGAAGCAGAGCAAGCCCTACAAAAATCAATGGTACTATATGATGAATTAGTTAGCTGCGCTGAATCTCGTTCAACATTTCATACTATCGACTTAACTGATTTGACTGTAACACACCAATCGAGCGAAATCACCGAATTGAGATTGGAGCTAGAGACCATGCGACAAAAATATCATACTGCAAGGGACGAGCTTATTGAGCAGGATGTAACGTTTGGAGAAATGTTGAAAATTGCTGAATCCATGGGTGAAATTATAGACAGCAATGATGAAAAACTACAGTTACTTGTAAAAGCGACACAGCCTTCAGAGGAACCTAGCTGCATACACAGTAGCTGCCTGCTGTGTGATCATCTGCAACACCAGCTTCGCCAGATACTCCGCCTATACTGACCCCTCAGGATCTACATACGTCCGTGGGCCTCTCACCATCTCAGAGTCCACTTGGCATGACTATGACACCCCCCGCACAGGAGCACGTCTCTGTCACTGGTCTGAGAGTATCCCCAGGCTCTCCTGGAGTGTCAGTGCCTCCGTCCGAGTCCGTAAGTGAGGACTGTCAGCTTTACCAGGGTCCCAAAACACCAGTCTCCACACCTGAACCTAAGAGCAAGGTTACCCGTCGAAAGCAACGTCGCCGTTCTGCTCGCCTTCGTCGTGGCTCCGGTCATGGCGCAGAACCATCATCCACTCCTGCAGTGGAAACCGCGTCAGACCCTGCACCTACGTCTGACGCGCTGCCCACGCCGAGCTCTTCCCCTCAGCCTTCTGAGCCCTTGTCGGTTGCTGCGTCAGCGGCTGAATCCTCGGCGTCGCAAGGACATAATACTGTTGTGTTTACAGACTCTATTGGAAAAAACTTAGGGCCCTTATTAGGAAATAAACTTATGCAGAAAGTCACCAATATTTGTATGCCAGGTGCATCTTTCATACAAATTGTAGAGCGTTTGCTCAAAATGGAATATCAATTAAATACTACAATTGTTCTGCTAATAGGAAATAGTACAGGTATCACACAAAGTGACCTTATAAAATATCTCGAGCTAATGTTACAACTTAGTGTTAAAAAAATCATCATTTGTGAATTCCCTTATTCAGAATTACTTACAGGGTCACAAAAAACTACTTTATATAATTTGAATATGTGCATGCACAACTTCTCAGCTGGTCACAGTGACAAGGTGCACTACTTAGATACGAATATCTACATTCGTGATTTTTTTTTGACAGAAGGTACTTTGTACCTTGCAAATTATTATAAAAAACAAT
The DNA here is from genome assembly GCA_934047225.1 of Ypsolopha sequella. Classification (NCBI taxonomy): domain Eukaryota; kingdom Metazoa; phylum Arthropoda; class Insecta; order Lepidoptera; family Ypsolophidae; genus Ypsolopha; species Ypsolopha sequella. Next base: position 18,552,883 of record OW203991.1, read on the forward strand.
TAGCTACTAAGTTAGCATGCATTTTAGAAGGTAGTGAATCTGTTACAAAGAGTGTAACAGGAAATTTTCCAATACCAGTTATAATTGATGGTATTTGTAATGTTAATTATTTACATAATTTTGTCCCTATTGACACGGTTAGTACAAGTACTAACAAAATTGTAAAAAATTCTTTTTAGAATTGAAGACAATGGGAAAGCCGCCTGTATTAAAGCTGGTACATCAAAACATACAAGGCGGCTTTCTCAGCAAAATACTTTCAATCGAGTTGTTCTTAGAGGAATCAAAAACAGATATTTTGTGTGTAACCGAACATCATCTACATGAACATAATATGCATTTTAATGTTAATAATTTTAGTGTTCTTAGTTGCTACAATAGATTAAAAATACAAAAAGGTGGCTCCATGATTCTTGTAAAAAATAGTATAAAAGCAAAGGAAAGAAAAGACATTGTAAAACTTTCTGTAGAACATCAACTAGAATTAGCTTGCATAGAAATGAGTACATATATTATTCTCTGTGTTTACCGACCCTCAGGACAAGATTACAACATTTTTGAAAAAGCAATGGAAGAGGTTTTAAAATTATTATTTGATACAAAGAAAAAAGTTATTATATGTGGAGATTTTAACGTAGATTTACTAGAAAAATCGATTATGCGCTCAAAATTATTACATTTATTCAAATCATTTAATTTGTCTAATGTGTTCTTAGAACCTACTCGAATTACTCGGGATACTGCGTCATGCCTCGACAATATATTCTGTGATTGTGAGTATTCAGACAATAAAGTAATCAACCGCTTGCAGTCCGATCACAGTGGCCAAACTATAACCATTAAACAAAGCGTAAAACAACTGCCCAAATAAGTCTTTTGCAGACCTATTACAACTCTCAAAGTAGATTGTTTCAAAGCAAATCTAGAAGTTAAATTAGCACATTTTAATCTTCTCCAAGACGATCCAAACGCTCTCTTTACAGACCTTTTCAACATAGTCTCTAAAGAGTTCGAAAATACGTTTAAGATGCAAAAACTTTCTAACAAAAGTAAAATCACCTTCAGTGACTGGGCGACACCAGGTATTTATAAAAGCAGAAATCATTTATACGAATTATACGACATAAAGTCCTACAATAATAATGTTAAATTTACTGAATTCGTGAAAAATTACTCACGCATCTTTAAATTGGTGTGTTTAAAAGCAAAAAGTATCTACTTGAATAAAAAACTTAAAAGGTCCGATAACAAAGTAAAAACAGTATGGAACATCATAAATACTGAAACTGGGAAAAGTAAGAAACGAGATAACGAACTTAAGTTAACTATTAACAATGAAGTCGTTACAGGAGATAAAGAAGTTGCGAATGCCTTTGAACAATTCTTTACTGAAATTCCTTCCTTAACAACTAAAGATTTAAATTCAAGCCCTGGGCTTGCGCAGGATCTTTTAATAGATCACGTACCTCAGTGTCTTTCTGTATTTGCTTTTAAACATATTAATTCATTAACTGTAATTAAAGCATTTAAATCGCTTAACTTGAAAAAAACCGAGGACTTATGGGGCCTATCTGTGAAAGTTATAAGTTCTGTTATTGATTTAATAGCTCCTTATTTGGCATTAATTTTTAATAAATGTGTGGATGATGGTGTCTTTCCTGACTTAATGAAGTTTAGTAAATTGATCCCCCTTTTTAAATCAGGCGACCACGGGGACCCTTCAAACTATAGACCTGTGTCAGTTTTACCGGTATTGAGTAAGGTTTTTGAAAAAATAGTTTTTAATCAATTGTTATTTCATTTTAATTTAAATAAGTTACTTCACTGTGAACAATATGGATTCACTAGAGGGATGTCAACCACAGATGCAGGAGTTGCTTTAGTTAAGCACATTTTTGATGCTTGGGAAGAAAAGCAAGATGCATTTGGTGTATTTTGTGACCTCTCGAAAGCCTTTGATTGCGTTAATCATGAAACACTCTTATGTAAATTGGATCACTACGGAGTGAGGGGCAAATCTTTGGCGTTATTGAAGTCATATCTTAGTGATCGTATTCAAAAGGTAGACATTAACGGGGTAAAATCAAGTGGAGCATTAGTTAAAATGGGTGTCCCGCAGGGTTCCATATTAGGGCCCTTGCTGTTTTTAATTTACATAAATGACCTTCCATATTTAGTTAAAGACTTAACGAAGATAGTATTATTCGCAGACGACACGTCACTTATTTTTAAAGTTAATAGACGTAAAGATATCCTTGACGGCGCGAATACAACTTTATCACTGGTGCTTGATTGGTTTACTGTAAATAATTTAGTTTTAAACGCAAAAAAGACAAAGTGTATAAAATTTACGTTACCAAATGTAATTCAAGTGGATGGTAATTTGCTTTTGCAGGGGTCCAAGCTGGAGTTAGTTAACGAAACAAAGTTTTTAGGCATTACGGTAGACTCTCGTCTTCAGTGGGGTCCCCACATAGAAGCCCTATGTGGTAGACTTAGTTCGGCCGCATACGCTGTTAGACGCATAAGACAAATTACTGATGTAGATACTGCTAGACTAGTCTATTTTAGTTACTTTCACAGCATTATGTCATACGGCATGCTGTTATGGGGTAGAGCCGCGGATACAGACGCAGTCTTTGTTTTGCAGAAGAGAGCAATTGAAGCACCGGGATTCATTAAGACAAAAGTTCAAAGAAATTAATATATTAACGGTTCCTTGTGAATATATTTACCAAGTCCTTAGATATGTCAGAAAAAATGTTGAGTCTTTCCCAAGGCTTGGTAAGCAACATTGTAAGGAGACCAGAAATAAGCATAAACTGGCTTTTCCAAAAATCAGACTCGCTAAGGTGAGTACCTCTTTTGTAGGACATGGTATAAGATTTTACAATAAACTTCCAAAGGAGGTCCTTACTTTGTCAGAGAATAAGTTTAAACTGTTTATTAAGCAGGGCCTATTGAAAAAGGCATATTATAAAATAAATGAATATTTGGATGATGGTGAAGCATGGTGTTACAGTGATAATGATACTCGTAGTAAGTTATAATTTAATTAAATAGTATAATTTCTTAACTTATGATTCCTCTAAAGTGTAAACATTAATTGACTACAGACTGTAAAAGGAAAAGGACTATATGAGACAGGTAGACAAAGATATATATGTTTTTCTTTTTTTCATTAACCTGAATTCCTACTGTCTTGTATTTTCTTATCCCTTGGTTAAAGTAGATATAAGTCATATATTGTATAGTATAAGTTTTATGTTGAAAAAAAGACATGATCTTGCTAAGTTTCTTGCCCTTCTTCTTAGCAAGACTAATCGAATGGGCGGAGGTAGGCATGTATTTATATATGTAACCTATTAGTATGTAGTATATAGGATGGGATTTGGTCGGCCGCCTGGATTCGTGCTGGGGGCTCGGTTGGTGATCATTGAACCTTGTTCCTGGTCCCTGGCCGGGTCTCCGGTATGGGTTCGGGCGGCTGATTGGATTTTACCTTGTATAATATATATTTTACCTATCATTTTAATCGTAAATATATTGCTACATAAATTAAATAAACCTTTAATTTAGTTCATGTACATTTATTATTCTATTACATATATTTTCTTTATTAGATTAAATTTGACGTGTAAAAAGTGTATATATCTATATGTTCACGCGCAGCATGACGTGTGATTCGCGTGCGCACGCGCGAACGACCACCCCCTCCCCGCCGCGCGCCGGTCGAGGCGCGCGCGGGCGCTGGCTTCATGCTGTTTCGTCCGAACTCTCTAGAGAACGACACGTGTATAAACATTCGCGCTGCCAGCACAAATAATATTGCGGACCCATTGTTTAGATTGTGAAAGTGTAGTGTTCACGTTACCAAGATCCAAGACATCCAGCTCATCACTGCTCATCACCGCCAACTCAATCAGCCCAACGAGAGGAGACGAAACACGGCGGATTTGCCAGCCCATAGAAACATACCAACCAGGTCAGTGCACCCACATTGTTCCCCACAATTTTTTCTTCTCTCGTGTCAACCCATCCATCCTCTTTCATCATCTCTGCATTTCTGTAGCCAGCGGCTACATTTTTGATCCTTCGAGACCGTTTTCGAACATATTTTGGCCCTTCGAACCGTTAGAACCAGCCCCTTTTCAGCCCCCGTCGATTACAGTCCATTTTCAATCCAAGAAAATTTTTGGTTTATATCACCCCCCGCCTATCCCCCGCCGGCCCGTAACTTTGTTTGAACCAGCCCCCGTCGATTTACTACAGTCCATTTTCACCCGGTTACATATTTTGCCCCCTTTCCCGGCAAAAAATATTTTGTGGTCTCGAATACCTATTGCGGGTAGGTAATTAGAACCGCCGCCTAGAACATTCTATTTATCGGATCGGTATAGAACCGGCCCCCCCCGCCCCTTTACAGAATAAACTCAAGTTCATCCCGTTTGTTATTATTGTTCGGCTCAGGTAATATAATTGTATCCATTCAGCCCAATTGTTTATTACAGTCCACTATACTTCTTTATTAAACCCAAAATAGTTTACGTATTTTGCGAGATATTTTTTTTTGGTGCGAGTTTTATTTCGTTTTATTTCGTTTTATTTTGAGTACATACGTATACATAAGTTATTACGTAACGAACGTTTACGTTTACGAATTATTACGTTACCAAAGTTTGATCTGCATCATTGGATTGTCCGTTCATTTAGATCCGATTTCTGCGAGGTAAACGCATTCTTTGTTGTTTATGAGTTCGAGGCAGTGGATAGGTATTTTATTCTATAAATAGAATAGCATTTGATTCGTGTAAGCGGGAAGTAACATAATAACATAGGAGTGAACAAGGTCATCAGCCCTTTTTGATATCTTGTGTTACAGTAATATATTGCCGGACCGTTTATTTGTGTTATTGTCTGCTTTTTTTACCCGGGTATATATATATAGCACAAATATAGTAAAAAAAATTATTTTTTCTCTTCTCATCTCTGATCTTATTGTTAATGGTACACATATAGGGTGTTCCACGTTGGTGTATCAGCTCATATACAGGTTGTTTTTTAAAAAAAAAATATTTTTTCTTCTCTTTCGTGTTTATTTAAGAGTTCCGTATTCCGTTTGAACATAGTCATTGTTACTTCATCCGCGCAAGTGTCTCAGCTCTGTTCATCTGTCTCATTAATTATTTTGGTTGTACCGGAGTTTCATTCGAACGTTGAAGAATGGCCCTCATTTATTGCCGTTTTTAGGAGCCTCGTCAGTGAGATGGCTACAGTCTCGGATGCTGTCAAACTGCATTACTTGTTAGGCGCCCTAAAGGGTGAGGCACATGATATGGTGAAACACCTCTACCCTACCAACGAGAATTATCCCATAGCCATGGAAATTCTCACCAAGCGTTACGACAATCGTCGTGTACTCATTGACCGGTTTGTGGACATTATAATGAACCTTCCGCACATCCACATGCGATCGGATATCCGCACATCATTCTTAATTCCGCTTATCTCAGCGCAAAGCGCTCTCCGCAATCTGGATCTGCCCATGAAGGATTCTGACTATGTTTTCGTGTCAATGGTGGTGCGAAAACTACAAGGCGAGCTCCGCACTCTTTTCGAGCGGAAGTACGGATCTCGTGCAACTCTGCCCACGCTCAAGAACCTCATTGAGTTTCTGGAAGAGCACGCACGCTGCAAGGAGAATGAGTCATCGTTCCTTGCGTCACAGGAGGCTCCTTCTTCAGCACGGCTCGGCCCGTCAGAAAGGCTCGCTCAGCTCAATAAGCTGCTTCAGCCCACTCGAGGTACTCCACGTCAGCCCTACCAGGCTCATCAAGAGTTCCGCCCCATAGCTCCTCGGCAGGACAATCGCTCCCCCCGTCCTATTCGTCAACCATTTATGGCATTTGAGACAGCGCCAGTTTACTCGGCCCGATCATCCCCATCACCCACTCGCCGACAGGATTATTCGGCTCAACCTTCTTCCCCTACTGGTGGTATGCCATGCCCATACTGCAGGAATAGGGGACACAAACTCATCGCATGCCCAGGATTTAATAACCAACCGGTTCAAGGTCGGTGGGACTTTGTGAACGCACGCAACCGGTGCCGACGTTGTTTGGGTCCTCATTATGAGAACGAGTGCAGGTCTACACGTGCATGCAAGGAGTGTGGGCGGTCTGACCACCATACTTCACTGCATCGCCATGGGGCCATGTCTCCGACACGCTCATCTGCTCATTTGCTGCCTCCGTCTCTACGTGAGCAGCCCAGACAGCGCTCAGCGCATGAGCCTCAGTACCGTTCGGCACATGCTTCACAGGCATATACGTCCCATCCCAACTCGCCCACTCAATCGCGATCGCCAAGTAGGTCTCGGGTAGGTAGGCAACAATGACTACCTACAATAACAGAGCACTATGAAGGCGAGGACGACCAGCACTCAGCACACTCAGCACACTCATCACACATTCACTCATCACATACACACTCAGCTCATTGTCACTCAATGACTTCAACTCCAACAGAAAATTACTGTAACTCCGCACAACGTGTAGTGAACGTCACCAACACGCCAATTTTGTTGCCAACCGTCTCACTTAAAATAGCAGACGTAAATGGTCAATTTCACTCAGCACGAGCCCTGTTAGACTGTGGAAGTATGCTGACTCTTTGTTCTCAGCGCATGGCCACAATTTTAAATTTACCATTAAAACATACATCTCTAAAAATCGCAGGAGTTGGAAATCAGCACACACAAGACTCAAAGGCATCAATCACAATTGTATGCCGCCCTACTCACCGTGACACACCTATGATCACGGCCACAGCCCATATATTGAAGAACGTAACTGGGTACCTACCGTTGGAAAAGGTTCCAGATCTCGCTCAGTTAACAGGTCACCCGCCGATTCCTCTTGCTGATCGAGAATATCACACACCAGCTCCGGTTGATCTAATACTAGGATCTGACGTTCTTGGTCAAGTGTTAGACGGAACCAAGGTTTCGCTCGGCCCTGGCAAGCCTATAGCCTTCGGCACGATATTTGATTTTACATTGATTGGACCTTTCGAAAGTTTACATACTTCACCCACGAATCAGGTCAACTCAGTTCACATTGTCGGCTCTCACACGGACTCAGAGCATTCCACTCATGACATTCACAAAAGTCTTGAGAGGTTTTGGGAATCCGAGGAACCCCAAACCTACAAGCATACCAGCCCATTAGAGGATCAGTGTGAGGACATTTTCCGCACCACAACTACTCGTGAACCATCAGGTCAATATGTGGTTACACTGCCCTTTCTGCACAACGCGCCGACATTAGGTTCCACTCACGCTATTGCACTGCGCAGGTTTCTCAACTTAGAGAAGAAGTTGCAAGCGAACCCGCCCTTCCGCTCGAAATATGTAGAATTCATGTCAGATTACATAAAATTGGGACATATGTCGCCGTGTCACCCCAATACCTTTGCTCATAAATCCCATTTCTATATCCCACATCATGGCATATTCAAGCCAGGATCAGAAAAGTTACGCTGTGTGTTTGACGGAAGTTGTAAGAGCTCAAACGGCGTCAATCTAAATGATTGTCTTCATACAGGTCCAGCTCTTCAGCAAGATATTGTTGACATTATCATGTCCTTCAGGATCTACTCACAAGTTTTCAGCACAGACATCCGAATGATGTTCCGAAATATACTCATTCACCCAGAGCAAAGACGTTTTCAACTCATTCTCTGGCGGTCTTCACCCGACCAGCCCTTGCTCACGTATGCCCTTAATACCGTCACATATGGATTAAGGTCCAGCCCATACCATGCCATCCGCACTTTACTCCAATTGGCTGATGACGAAGGTCATCGCTACCCCCACGCTGCTCAGGTCCTCCGCAAATCAATATTTGTGGACGACATTCTCTCAGGTGCAGATTCTGTAGAATCTGCTCAGTCGCTCCAAAGCGAACTGATCGAGTTACTCGCCCTAGGTGGCTTTCAGCTCAGTAAATGGACCTCCAACTCGCCCCAGCTCCTTGAACGGTTCCCAGATGACCAGTGCGACATGCCCAAGGACTTTGACTTCAGTCCCGACTCTAATTCCATTAAGGTTCTGGGAATACAGTGGATTCCTCAAACTGATGAGTTCACTTATCGCATTTCTCTGCCCACTCATGCTCAAGTCACAAAGCGCTCCATTCTCAGTACAGTAGCGTCTCTCTATGACCCCAATGGCTGGGTTACTCCAGTCATCTTCCGCGCAAAGATTCTTCTCCAGAAGCTTTGGCTTCTGAAAATAGGATGGGATGAGCCTATCTCTGAAGAAGTCCACACAGAGTGGCAACACATCTCAGAGGATCTTCCTCAGCTCTCAAACCTCCGTTTACCTCGACACATTTGTAAGTACAAGCCCACGTCTACTTACTCACTTCACGGGTTCGCGGACGCATCAGAGGCTGGCTTTGGTGCCGCTATCTACCTTCATGAGCGCAATATCACTGGACATGTCAATGTACACCTAATCATTGGCAAGTCCAAGGTCGCACCCATAAAGACTCGTCTCTCAATCCCGAAATTGGAGTTGTCAGCCGCGACTCTTTTATCTCAGCTCATGACTCGAGTGTCAGCCCAATTGTCAGCTCATATAGCCATTCAAACACACACATGCTGGTCAGATAGCACAATAGTGTTGGCATGGCTCAATACGCCACCTCACCGATTACAGACTTTCGAGGCCAATCGAGTGGCTAAGATCACAGCTATTTCAACTAGCCATACGTGGAGGCATGTGCCCACGAATCTCAACCCTGCTGACTGTGCAAGCAGAGGCATGTCTGCCCAGTCTCTCTCACTTCATGACCTTTGGTGGTCACCCAGTTGGCTCAAAGAACCTACCTGCACTTGGCCCAAGATGCCACCCGCTCTAGGCCATCATGCTCTCCCAGGCCTTAAGCCCAAAAAGGTACCAGCACACATAGCAGTCCCAGATATCGATCTGGACTTGCTCACTCGCTACAGCTCACTTGACAAGCTCGTCGGAGTGACGGCTTGTATTAAAAGGTTCATATTCAATTGTCGGCACAGCCCAGATGCACGGCGCTCTGGTCCGTTGACAGCTAGTGAACGCAGGGACGCTCTGTTGCACTGGGTCCGCTCTGTTCAGCACAATGAGTTTGCTGAAGACATTAATCGTATCCAGACTGATAAGGTTTGTCCCGTTCGGCTCCAGCGTCTCTCGCCCTTCATAAAGGACGGCCTCTTGAGAGTCGGTGGTCGTCTCTCTCACGCGTCAATTAGGTATGACGCTCAACACCCACTCATTCTACCCAGTTCAAGTCCGCTCGTAGATCTCATTATAGATCACTATCACACAATACACTGCCACCCTGGAGCTGACACATTACACGCCATATTACGCCAGCAGTACTGGATTCTGTCCGCTCGTCGTATTATTAGACACCGCGTGTTTAAATGTATTAGATGTTTCCGGTGCCGCGCTCAACCTAAGGCTCCGCTCATGGCTGATCTCCCAGTAGACAGAGTTACTCCTCAGCCAGTTTTTAGTCACGTCACGACGGACTTTGCTGGCCACTTCTTCGTTAAATCCAGCACGTTGCGGAACGCGAAACTCATAAAGGCGTACTTTTGTATTTTCGTTTGCCTCGCAACAAAGGCGGTTCATTTGGAACCAGTCTCTGCACTCTCAACGGAAGCGTTCTTTGCGGCATTGCAACGTTTTATCTCACGTCGCGGTACTCCGGTTCTCATTCGCTCAGACTGCGGCACAAACTATGTAGGTGCTAGGAATCAACTCATTGAAGTTCAGAACTTCCTCAGGTCAAACAATGATGCAATCACTCACAAGCTCGCGAATCAGCACATAACTTGGTTACTGAACCCGCCTAAAGGGCCTTGGTTCGGCGCTCTGCACGAAATAAACGTAAAATCCACCAAGCAACTACTTTATCGTGTGATAGGTGAACAGCACCTCACTTTTGAGGAATTCTCTACTCTTTTGGCTCGAATTGAGGCTGTACTCAACTCAAGACCCCTCTGCCCAATTTCATCCGACCCTACGGACTTTGAACCTCTCACGGCCGGACATTTCATTATTGGTCGTCCACTCACCGCTCTACCTGAGCAGTCTTTTGACGACAGACCCATATCTGCTCTTAAACGGTTTCAACTCATTCAAGCGCTCTCTCAGCGCTTTTGGACTCTCTGGTCCAGATCCTACCTCCATACCCTGCAAACCCGCTCCAAATGGCTCTCCCCTTCTTCCCCTCCTCAAGTGGGTGAACTGGTCCGCATCAAAGAGGATGACCTGCCTCCGCTCCAATGGAAGTTGGGGAGAATTCTCCGCACGATACCTGGCAAGGATGGAGTGATCCGAGTTGTGGATCTGGACACAGCTCATGGAAATCTGCGACGACCTGTGTTCAAGATAGCCAGGCTGCCGTTGGATTCAACTCAAGAGGAGTCGCAGCCCCGGCCCCCCCAGGATGTTCACGCGCAGCATGACGTGTGATTCGCGTGCGCACGCGCGAACGACCACCCCCTTCCCGCCGCGCGCCGGTCGAGGCGCGCGCGGGCGCTGGCTTCATGCTGTTTCGTCCGAACTCTCTAGAGAACGACACGTGTATAAACATTCGCGCTGCCAGCACAAATAATATTGCGGACCCATTGTTTAGATTGTGAAAGTGTAGTGTTCACGTTACCAAGATCCAAGACATCCAGCTCATCACTGCTCATCACCGCCAACTCAATCAGCCCAACGAGAGGAGACGAAACACGGCGGATTTGCCAGCCCATAGAAACATACCAACCAGGTCAGTGCACCCACATTGTTCCCCACAATTTTTTCTTCTCTCGTGTCAACCCATCCATCCTCTTTCATCATCTCTGCATTTCTGTAGCCAGCGGCTACACTATACCTGCTTTGCAAAATAAACTATTTGAATTTGAATTGAATTTGAATTTGAATAACTTAGGCTTGGGTTTTTCCTTCTTGATCTTAAATTCGACATAGACCATTGCGTGCTTATTTAGATCGGGGATGTAGTCAACAGTTACGTTCTGAACACCCACATCAGTACAGACAAGATCAATAAGGGTTGAACTTGTATCTGTGAAATGAGTGGGCTCAGTTACAAAGTTTTTAAGGTTAGTGTATTTTAAGAATTCATGGAATTGTTTTGTCTTGCTATCGTTAGGGTCCAAGAGATTAATATTGAAATCGCCTAGCAGTATTAAATGATCATATTTGGAAAAAATGGCAACTGAATCAGTCATAGCATCAAGGAACTCATCAACCTTTATCCACTGCGGTCTATACGCTGTACCTATTGCAATACTACGACCGTTAATATTATGAGTGACCCACATCTGATCTATTGGGTAAGCAGGAGGATGAGCTTGAGTTCTAGCAGTAATACCTTGTCTAATGTAGAAGCCAACTCCTCCCCCCCTCCCCGCCACCGACCGCGGACGCGGTACGTGACGTAGTCGGTAGCCAGGAGCAGTTGGAGCCTTAGCATTATGATGACCATCGTGCAGCCATGTCTCATTTATAGCTAATATGTCTGGAGAGTGTCGATGTACTGCGGCCAGAAACTCATCATGCTTAGTACCTAGTGATTGTGCGTTGCACAAACCGACTTTTAAATGGTTAGACCTTGACATACTGGTTGAAAAAAAAAATATAAGTGTATAAGAGTAGAATAAAAAATAAATAAATATTTCATTAAATATAGTAAACATATAATCGCAGTCAAAAGACAATCTATGAGTAAAGGTAAATAAATTTATCTGTATCCCTAGTGCATCTACAATGTTGCAAATATATTCCACTAATACTACGACACATGACCTCATCAATATAGCCGTATTAAGAAAATAAAAAAATAAATAACTATGAACCAAACATTTGTGAGGTTTGTAAAACAATAATTTGATTTCGAAGTTTATGATGAAATTTACCGGATGCCGTTGCCGTAAACTTATATTACTAAGCCGTACATCAAATAACAATACAGAAGTGCATTTTATACATGTGCAACGGACTACATGACAATTGCAAAAATATTCTGCATCCAAACAAATTACTTTATCCAAGACTAAGGCAATAAAGTTTTTGATATTAATTTCGAAAACATTTTGGTATCGTCCTATTATCGAGACAAATACATACAGAATACATAAACAGAATGAGTTCAAAAATAAAAAGGTAATTTTATTAAACAATTGCATGCAAGTGAATAAACCTAGGTGTGCTATGAAAAAAATTAAAAAGCAAAATCTCATACACGGACTGTCACGACAATGGACTGTTTCAAAAATTATGGAGATCATAATTACTACAAAGTGATTTACATTGACCGAATTATCCTGTTGAGACTTTAATCCCAACATATTTTTTTTGCAAACCTTATTATAAACTTTTACTAAACAAAAAACTAAAGTTAAGAACCGTATATTTGTCCATGTTTTATATATTTTGTGGAAGAGCATCAGAATCCCGGCAAAAAACACGCTCCAGGTCCTTCTCCGTACTGATCCTGTGTACAGGAGACGACACGCTACGCCTCGCCAAAATACGACCCTCGCGAGTCCAAACGAATTTCCACTGCTTGGTTCTCTTCAGCTCACGAGCCTTGCCGAATAGTAATCGATTCTGTTTAGTCAGTCGTTCGTTCAGGTAGAAGGTCCTGGGCACGTGAGCTTGGAGGCCGAGGTCGACCGTGGTGACGCCGCGTCGGACTCGAGCACTCTTCATTAGTTCATCTTTCAACGCGCGGCGCGTCAGTTGCAAAACGATAGGTCGCGGGCGGAGGGGAGCAGCCCCGGTCTCGTCCTGCAGCGGCCGTGGTGGGCCCGCTCGTGCCACGCTGACCACGTCGCGCTCCTCCAGTGTCACTCCCAACTTCACGGCGACTGACGACACGATGTGACCGACAGACTCACCCACAAACTCGGGGATGCCGGTAATTTCGACATCGTTAGTGAGCGCGGCCTGGTCACGCTCGTTCAGCTCCACCTTCAGCTGCTCCACGGCGTCAAGCAAGGCAGAGACAGAGCCGGACTCTGGTCGTAGCTCCGACCGCGAAGCTAATAATTCAGAGCGCAGCTTCTTGTTATCATCCTCGAGTGACACAACTCTCTCATTGAGCTTCACGACTGACATCTGAAGCCCCCTTGTAGTAACAGTCATCTCACTTTTAAATTGATCAAAGCTTTTCTTGAACTCTTTCTTTAACTCCTCAGTAACACTTGATTTGAAATTTGTTAATTGATCCCTAAGCCTAATGTCCATGAGCGAGGAAAAGCGGTTGAAGAAGGCCGTTTCGTTGGGCGCTAGGTCCCCTGTTACAGAAGATTGGATTCCTCGTGCATGATCAGTCAGTGCCAGTTCATCACATGACATGTTCATAATATCAGTGCTACTAGGTAATGCCTGGTTTTTGCCCATAGGTGTTATCGGGCTATTATCAGTGCGTCTTGCCCGACTATTAATATTAACATTAGATATACATGCGTTACAGCGCCATGACATGCGATATTCCGATATATTGGCCATGTACTCGGCAGAGGTCATATTTACACATCTATTGTGGAAAGACTTCTTACATGAAACACACTTGAGGAGTTCAGTGGACCCCACATTACCACTACATTCTGTACACTGCATCTTTTTGATATAACTTAATAAGAATCTTCTCAGAGAAATTAGTACTCACGCTAGTATCTGCGAAATACTTCTCTTAGCCGCATCCACTTTAAATTAGCAACAGGCGTAAGACAGAGGTCATCAGCAAATTAGACCTTCCGTACACCGCACAACCGCGAGAGTTGCTTGACACGGCACTGATGACAAATCATTCACAGGTGACAGGTAAACGGTAAACGGCCAATTACAATGTTGTAATGTTGATTTTATGTAAAAAAGCCGCAATTAACAGGAAACAAAGTGAAAAATAATGAACACAATCACTTCATACACAAAAAACACACCAACTACACATCCAAATTCACTGTTTACTATTTTTTGCAATTTATTTGTTGACGAGTAACAAGATGGCAATGTTTCGACACCGACCGTGCGTTCCGATCCGTGCGTTTTAGTGTCGAAACCTAAATTATTCCAAAGTAATTTAGCTTCTATTTTTAATACTTATGAACTATTTTGTAATAAACAAAATTTAGTTTTGACAGGTCCTAGATTACAATGAAAGCCTTCAGAGTCGGCTTTGTTAGCTCATATGGTTACCAAGTGTATTAAATATTTTTAGCTGTACTTCCAAATGTTTTACAAGAGCGTGCTTAGATATTGCTCATATGATCCAATGTAATAAACTCCCCTGTTTGTACTCACTCGGTTTTTTAGTAGGAATAGTTTATGTTGGTTCATTTATCGGAATCAATTCTTATTAGTACGAAGTACTGTTACTGGCCCCGAACCTATTTTAATGTACGGCGGTCGGTGGCGAGTCACGTGAGGTCACGATTCTAGCCGCTCAGTTGCATCGTAAATAAATACGTCGCGGTGAATTGGCGCGGGCTGAGGTAGCGATAAATACCTACAGGTCCCGGATAACCTGCCCTTAACGCACGCATTCAAAAACAATGCAATAGATTTTAGGTGCCAGGGCTCACCTAAACTTTTGAAATATTTGTAATATTAATGAAAAACTCACCTCTCTTCTTGATAAAGTAACAGACTGGTTACATGACCATACTCGTAACTGTCTAATGAACATCACAGTTCCACATAATTGTTGGAATTAAATTGTTGTGTACAATAACCTAGAGTTAAATTCCCAAAAAACAAAATTAATAACATTTCACCCTAATCATAAATGACCATTAGAAATAAACTTTAGTTACGATAGATAAAGCTCAAAGTTGTAGAAGAAGCTACTCTTCTAGGAATAATGATAGATACACACATAAGTTGGAAACCACACATACAAAAAATTAGAACAAATATTGCACGTTTCAATTATGCGCTACGAGAAATAAAAAAGACGACTGATTTAAATACTGCACTTGTCACATACTATGCGTATGCACATGCGTGGTGTCGCGATTCCTATAATCTACCCTACATTACTACCCTATATAATTATCGTCTTACTAAATTTAACCAAACCTAATGTAGGCCTACCTACTCACATACATGAATATCTTATTTAGCTAACAGAAATGTTTTGAGGATCTGTGAGAGCGTAGGGCACCCCACAACTTTATTTTATGTATTAGAAATTGTACTAAATAAAAAAATCATATCCTTTTTAGTGGAATTAAAAACTGTAATCTATTAGTAATTAAGACATTATATTCCATTAGTAATTGAGGATTTCGTAAAGACAGATTAATAATCGTAGTTAAATTAATCTAATAATGTACTGCTCAGTAAGAAATCTTGGTTGTTAGTGACTATAGACTGTGTTTTACAATATAGCATGGTTTAACTGCAAATTCTGAAGAATTATATTATTTGAACACAGTTGTTGCTTCATTTTATAAGAGGAATCCAGTTTAATGAGAGAAGGTTATAATGTAATATATAGTAAAGATTTGGATCCATCAGCACGTGTCTTAATCATACCAAAGACACAATTCATCATGTGGAAATCTTTTTATACCATTACCAGACTCTATACCAAGTACCTTTATTACCGTACCTTCAAACATATAAAATACCAAGGATTTATTTTATAATAACCCCTTCTATACCAAAATATACCGGTGGACAAACCAAAATAAATTACCTTTATATTAGTATATTTAATAAACTAATAAATTTGGTATACTTGTAAATAATGGAGAAAGAGTTTCACTTAATTATTTATAAATCACAGCTATTCTCACCGAGTAGGTAGGTTAGTCTTTGGTCTTTCTTTTCCATAAAAACTCATAGATGAATAATTTCAATAAGTATTTCTAAAGAAACCTCTTTTAGGTATAATAGAACTTGATTTTTAGTTCAAGAAGTTGTATCTATTTAATACTAGTTTGTAGTTCAGTTGTTCTACTCCATATGGTATATATAATCAACTATTGGCTAGATTTTGCCATTCTATGGGGTGAATTTTCCCTTTATGGTACGAATAAATACATTGTTTGATAAAAGATGGTAATGTTTCTGATTAGTGACGGGCATCGGCGTCACTGGTGCGAGGGTTCCATAACAACGCTCAGACACCACTAATTTTATGTTAAAGGGCGATATTAGCAGCTGGAACAGGGGCCCATAAGCTGTCCCAGATCTATAATCTACAAATATCTTATATTCTACAAAATATAGTACAAAATGTCCTACCAGACAAGTGTATGATGACCTCATCAGCTAGTCTTCGTACGGAATCCTTCCGCACGTGGACTCCAAGGCGTTCCAATGTTGTGGCACGTGGTTCACCTTCCACGAAGAATCTAAACACGACCCACCTACCCCGGGATGCATCCAAACCCAGAAGAAATGGTAACTGACAAGTCCACTTGTTGCACACCACGTGTATATAGGTTATGTCACACACACACAGGAAATACGCTAAAAGTGGCCTTCACGCCAAAATATTGTCAGACCCTGACCCAATAATGTTTTTTACGATGTCCACATCGATTTCCCTTGTATTAAACCATTAATCTTAAAATCGACCTCGATCTTTTCCCAAACACGTCCTATCCCAGGTTTTTGACAGCTCCAAGAGCGAGAAGTGTTACCACACACAAAAAACAACATCGTCGACCGAACACTCGACTGATGCGTTCTAAAAATATACATTTTATTCATAACAGTCCCCCGCTCTGGGCTGAGTAACAGACCACTAGCTCATACAACCGGGAGACGGGAGAGAGTTGTCATGGCTCGTCACAAAATCGAACCTTCGACCAACACCTCTGCGACGCGTGGAGTTCCGTCTCCGCCAAAAAACAACTTTAATATACGGCCCCGGCGCCAAAACAAGGATAGCAAGTTCACATCCTTCAAAAGAATTAAATTTCCTTCCCTAGGATGCTCAGTCCTGTCTGACCACAGAGAGGACGAGAGTTGAGGACCGCTTCCACTTTACAATAAACAGTGGCAAGCTCCTCAAAAGTTAGGACAGTTTCCCCAATAACGCAGCGGAGGTGGGTCTTCGCCGACTTGACGGCAGCTTCAAAAAAATTCCCTCCCCAGTGAGGGCAATTTGGGGGACTGTACCGCCAAGTTACCCCTTTCCGGGCGAAGATTTAACTTAAACTAGCATAGTTATTTACAAAACAAAAAATTATCAATATCTTTTAGATAGTTAGCAGTACCTTTGTAGTTTGTGCCATTGTCGGAGCGAATAAGTGAAGGTAAACCCTTACGCGACACGAAACGATCCAACGCGGCGACGAAGGCCTCCGTAGTCAAAGCTGATACCACTGCCAAGTGAACGGCCTTGGTGGCCAAGCACACAAATACACAAGGTATGCTTTCACAACCCGAGCGTTGCGATTGCTAAAAACCCCCGTGCGCGTTACGTATGTGTCAATCCGACACCAACAAATTTACCAAAGGTCCGTCTTGGGTAGAAGCAAAGGATGAAGACTTCCGTATGGCAGGTCAGCTCTCCAAAATCAGCCTCCAAAACGCAGAAGTCCTTCATAATCCGTGAAAGGATTCAAACGAGCAACCGCTCACTTCAGCCTGGCGTGATCCTCGCGCAGAACTCGAAGTCTAAACTTGATGAGGTCCGCCTGAAGTACACGAACCCAGTGTACCAATGCGCTCCAACGCTCCTTTGCACTCACGGCTGGGGACAAAATATATGAATATCATTGACTGGTTGGTATTTCAACCTAATACCACCATCATATTGGGATCCTCCAAATCTGCAAACAGTATATGTTCATTTGAAAGCTATTTCCTAAGTTCGAACATAATAATCCAAGTATCGAATCAAATATCGAATATCCAAAATTGTGGATACCTCCACCAATGAAAAAGAACCCACAGTCTTTTAAAAACCAAATAGGATCCATCCTAACAAATCCGCGCCCAGGAAAACATCGACTGGGGCCGGATGACAAAACGTGGGTATGCCAGATGCAGACCTGACGTGCATGAGATTATGGACGGAGGAAGGTCCAAAGAAGGCTGCCAGCCGACAATATTGTCTATAATCATGGCTGCAGCCGCTGATTCAACTCCAGTCCACCAATACCTAGGAGCGGCACCGACGAAACCTCCAGGTTCAAAACTAATCGGTGCGCCACTTGACTTTCCAAGTCGAGGAGGGCCCTTACTCTAACTCAATCCCCCCTGGGGCCCTAGACGCGAGCCATCGCGGTAGACAACAGAACCGTCCGCGGTTCCGTACTCATGGCTTGAACAAGCTAGTTACAGGCTACCCCACCTGTGGAGTGCAGGACCAGTCCACTGGTAGTAATATGGCTGGCGCGTGCACATCCCTACCATGGGGAAAGCGTAGCCTCCAACTCTCCCTGAGTACGGCGGGTGGTACTCTAACCGTGGGTACTCGCGGTACGGCGGTGAGTAACCCCGTGACTCCGTCTGAGCACGGTGCTCCATGCCAGCTGGCACCAAAACCGGCGCGGGGAGGGGGGGCCTAGCCCTTGCCAACTCCAATTGGCCCCCGCCCGTAGGGGCCCAATTCACAACATGGCCATATGTGTGATAGCCCGTAGGCGAGGGGCTCCCTACGGGTCCACGCGCAAATACATAACTCACCTCCCGGTGAGGGGGCGCGCCTCGCGCCGCAGTCCTCCGTTCCGACGGAGGGGAGCTCTGCCCGACAGCATGCCTTCCCTGGACCGAGGGGGGGGAAGTTCTCCCTGACGCACCCCCGTTGTCCAAGGGGGGGGGGAGTTCTCCCTGAAGCACCCCCGCCCGTAGGGCTCCGTCGCTGCGGGACCGGTGAAGCCGCTTCAGATCTGTTGGCACACAACAATAAATGGTGAGGCCCCTCACACTCACTGCAACGTCGTGGCACGGGACAATCACGTTCGAAGTGATTGCCCAAGCAACCGAAACACAGGCCCTTACGCTTCACTATGCGTCGCCGCTCGGTGACGTGCAAGTTTCGCCACTGTTGACATCTCAGCAGGTCATGCCCCGTATGGCCACACTGTAAACAGGTCGATGACCTCTCGACCACGGCGACCGCCGCTAAACGCGTCATATCGCGTCCCCGCGACTGCTGCGGTTGTCTGGGCTCCCCACATTCCGATGAGCCAGCAGACGAAAATGATTGCGCCCCAGATGGCGCCAAGTCCGGTTGTGATGTTTCTGCTACCCTAGCTTCATATTCAAGAAACGTTAATAAGTCCGTAAATTTTGGCACAGTGCTGCCATCTTTTCCTGCGGACGCCCGCTCAAAACGTGACCTCACATCATTAGGGAACCTACCTAAAATAATGTGAACGAGTAAAAACGACCACTCGTCCACCGGTAAACCTAATGTTCTAAGGGCATTACACGCCACAGTGACCGGGGTCAGCTACTGCAACCTTAGTTGGGCCCGGTCAGTTACCCTAGGTAACGTCAACAATTGAGACGCATGCGCATGCCAGTAAGCGCATGTTCTGATATCTGTCATTTAATAAGCCCCACGCTGTATCATAATGATCATCCTCCACCCTGAGGTGCTGGATGAGCGACCTGGCCCCGCCCTCCAATGTTGACATCAAATATGCCATCTTTTGCCCCTTTGTTAAATCTACCCTAGAATTTACTAATGAATTAAACATATTTTTAAAAGAAACCCACTCTTCCATTTTCCCATTGAATTTATTTAGTTCTAAACTAGCCAAACTACCAGACACGCCATCTACCGGTTGAGGCGTGACAACTACAGGACCTCCTGAATTTTGCCTCTTTAGATCAGCAATATTATTTGACTTTATAACCAGCGCCTTACCAGTGGCGCCATCTGTTGGTCTAGGTGTGCTAACAACCGGGCTGCCCGATTGCCGCTTTCTGATCATGGAGGCCGCCTCCGTTACATCATCATAAATTCCTTTTATCTGAGCCAAATCCGTAACATACCTCTTCATAGGCTCGTCACTTTCCTGCAGTGCTGCCACAGCCGCCTCTGCGTCAGCCAGCCGCTGATGCATCCGCTCGGCTCTCTCCAGGATTGCATTGTCGCGATCCGAACGAGAAAGCAATCCCTGGACGGTTGTAAACCAACGGAGCTCCTTCGCCAACGCAGCCTTGTAAGACTTGGACATCTTGCCGCAACAAACCGGGAAATGTATAAATAAAAACTATTTAGCAAACACCCTGACACGGCACAAAATACAGAAGCACTGCTCAATAGATACCCTACCTATAACTAGAATTGAATTATCAAATTTAATTCTCAATCACAAATGTATGTACTTTCCCGATAATACAAAACAAACAAATAGGTTCCTACCTAATTCTAGAATTTAATTATCAAATGTAATTCCCAATTACAATATATATTGTACCAATAATACAAAACAAACAAATAGGTTACCTACCTATTACAACATTACCAAATTTAAATTATATTTGGTGTATACAATACACACAAACCGAATGCACATTCCACTATGCACTTGTATACATCCTTGTAAGTACATACATTCAAGTCAAGATAACAGTATATTAGCTAACAAGTTGATTTCCAAATCTATAATATAAACCGTTATATGATTATGTTATTGTAATACAAGAACACTTGATATGTACTAAATTAACAATTTATACTGATATTACTGAACCACATCAATGTGGTACCCTCCAGTAATCAATTATCTACTCAAAGCACTAAACAAATCCAATTTGTAATTGCTACATCAATAACATGTAAATAGCCTAGCTATGTTAACAGTTCAATGACACTGGGGCCGCCCAGTTCCGCTGTTTAAATGTATATAATCCAAAAGTGGGATTAACCACGCTCTGCTACCAGAGATTGTTTGATAAAAGATGGTAATGTTTCTGATTAGTGACGGGCATCGGCGTCACTGGTGCGAGGGTTCCATAACCACGCTCAGACACCACTAATTTTATGTTAAAGGGCGATATTAGCAGCTGGAACAGGGGCCCATAAGCTGTCCCAGATCTATAATCTACAAATCTGGGGGCACGGCAGTGCCCCCGCAAAGTCTCGCAGAAAAAACGCGGAACGGCCGTACCATCCTTTTCTCGAAGCAACTCACGGCACTTTCAACCCCCCTGTATCTTCGTTGTGGGTGAAGCTAGAAGTCTGAAATTTCAGGAACCAAGAGTACTTACTGATCCTACTTCTGACCCCAAATTACAACTTTGTACCTATATTTGATTACGAAATATCTCAAGTCAAAGTTCCCTTATTTTGTCACTGACTGACTGACACATCATCAAAAGTCTAAAGGTGTTCTAGCAGGCCTACAAACTTGAAATTTTGTATGCGGCAAGTTTTAAGTGTACATTGCAACAAAAAAATATAAAAATGTTATTTGCGGTTGGTAATTTAATATTTCCATACAAAGTCTATACGAAATGTATGTTTCCAGCTGCATCTATAAATTTGTATGACACTAAATGACGTTGGTGGTATGCTGCTTTGCATTAAAGACGCCTAAAACGAAAAATTCTACGTTAAAGTTAAAGTGCGAATCTGACTCGTCCATAAAGAGTTCCGTATCCCTACACAATACGGGTACGGAACCCTAAAAGTAAATAACAACAATATAGATGCCATAGCAACATTAAGGCGACAAAAAACAAAGCGATAAAACGGTAGCGCCTGACAAACAATTCGGTACCTTTTTAGTACGGAACCCAAATTTTCATTATTTTACTTTAAAGTATTTACTACAGACTGCCCAAAGTTTAAACTTTTACTTGTATGTTGTATTACCGTTCTAAAGATAGAGCCTTTGTTATAATAATCTGTTCCTTGGGTAAGGCACCCTAAAAAGGGTGGTTTATAATGTTCCACATATTCACAATATTAGTCTATTTAAGAAGAAAATATCAACATTTCGTAATTAAGTCACAAAAAAAACGGTAGTGTGCGAATCCGACTCGCGCATAAAGGGTTCCGTACCCCTACACAATACGGGTATGGAACCCTAAAAGTAAATTGCAACAACATAGATGCCATAGCCAAATCATTATGGTAAATACCAACAATAAAGATGACATAGCAACATTAAGGCGACAAAAAACAAGGCGCTAAAATGGTAGCGCCTGACAAACAAATCAGCACCTTTTGAATACGGAACTCTAATATTTATATGCCCAAAATTGTTGTTTTATAAAGATAGAGCTGAAACAAATAACATCGAATAATTGCGAATAATTTTATGCTGTGATAGGGGCCATATCATTATTTGCCGTGATAGAGGACAATGTAACATACATTATGTGAAAATATTTACGCGTTTCAAGAATTACTTATCCGCACGATGATAAAAGAATTGACTGTCACGCTTAAAGAATACAGGTCCTTATATACCCTCGATAAGAGCGACTATGGCGGTTTTAGCGACTACGGCGAATTCGGCGACAATAAAGTCGATTCTGAAGGCTTTAATTTTAGTTTTAGTGCTGTCAAAACTAAATTTTCTTCGATACAGAATAGTCCTTAAGAGTAAGGATTAGAAGCTAAATTTCTTTGGAAAGTTTTAAGCTTTGACAGTACTAAAATTTAAATTAAAGCCTTCAGAATTGGCTTTACTAGGTAATAATAATACTAGCATTCCTGAGCGTCATCGTTTCCCTTCTATTTAAAACTCGACCTAGTATATCTTAAAATAACGTCTAATTTCATAATTGCGTCATGAAAGTAATCAAAGGTGTTTTCGTACTTTCATGATCATGGAATAAAATTTATTACGTTTCAACTTTATGTATGTGGCAAATCTGCTTCTCAAAATTACGTCATCGTTTGCATATAATTATGTTATTGCTTTCTTCTTGTTTGCTAATTGAGTTTTGAATTTCTATTTATCTTAAAATTCTCGTAATGTTTCTGACATATGGTTTAAGTATTTTCTCTTTATTTTACATTTAATCCATGTCTTTATGTTTTATACCTTATTAGAATTTTAAATTGAAAAGTTTCTCTTAACCTCTCGAATGTTAAACCTCCCGCATGGGCCAGAAGCTTACTATAAATTAATTATTATTGAAAATCAGTAATTCCATCGAATACATTTTAATTTCTTTAATTAGTTAAACGTAAATCATACATAATATTTTCGCCCATCATCGAACTAATATTTGTGAATCGAGACGTGGACTACTATGAGGTCCAAACCGTCTCAGTGGCTTAGCTACGGCGCGGCGTGACACTCTGGGGAAACAGTACTGGCTGACGCAACAGATCTCTTTACAAATTAAATAAATACAGACTGTTCATTTTACCTCTGACAGCTGTTCTATCTTTAATCTTTCTTTAATATTTAATCTTGTAAACAATACTTTCAAAAATACAAAATTCTCACGCTACCATGCATTTATTTACATCTTAGAAATATGCAAATTAGCCCGAAACAACCAGGAATCATACAAAACAATGGAAAATTTAGATACTAAATATTTATTGCGTCCAAATAATAAACTGCTACTACCTTCAATGCGTCTCAAATTACAATCATCAAATACATAATGTGATGTCATGTTTATGTATTCAATAAATTGCCTAAAAGTTTAAAAAATACTAAAACTACTGCCCAGTTTGTACAACATTTAAAAGATCTATTAATTGCTGAATGTTACTACATCGTCCAAGAATATTTGGACGATAATAGTCTGTCATAAAATAGTTATACCTATATTAAACTTAACTAAGCATACAAAACTCATAAAATATATTTATAAAATTTCGAAATAAGCCGCCTTTCCTCACAATATGCCTGTGCCCAACTGGGTGCATAATGATGGTCTAAAATTTTCATGTAACATCTATAATGTACATTATGCTTGCAATAAAAATTTTGAGTATTGGGTATTGAATACCAAAATAAATAAACAAATAAAAGTAGGTATTAGGTAAGGTACTTACCGTTTTTTTTTTGTGTCAGTCTTTCAGGGCTATACATGTTCGGCTTGATATGAATCTGAGTCCGGCTTTTCTATTTTTGTGCCTGGTAACCTGGCAACTTGCAGTCTGTAAGTGTAAAGCTTGATGTGATCTCCACTGTACCTACGTACTGTTAAATAATGAACCGTTTGTTTATGTATTTCTGAACTTTAAATATTTCAGGGCTGTTTCACCAAAAATGGCTGGTAAATTGCCCTATCCATAACATAAGTTAAAGAATAAACCCCGTGATCTAATCAACGAATAAACCATATTTTGTCTGAGTTATGGTACTAGTGAAACAGGGCCTTATAATATCAATAAGGCTAGGAGCACATCATCCCGGGGCCTTATTATCTAACTTCACCATCTATCGTTATCGTTTTCAAAGGTGTTGTGTGTGATTGGCTAGAAGTGACGCGACCACAGAACATATGACGTGACGTGACACATAATTTCTAGCCAATCACACTTACCTTTGAAAGGGGTAGTTTGTTGAAGTTAGACATTTGTGTCGATTCAGCGCAACACAACTTAACTTATTTGACAGGACTAAATTTAATTTGAGCGTTCTGTCCTTTTCTTTCTGTATCGAAAAGACAAAGACAGAAGGCTCAAAATTAAGTTAGCCCTGTCAAATTATTTTATATATTGTGTTGCGCCGAATCGACACCAATAAGGCCCCCGGTTCCGCTACGGTTGAAGGGGGTGTAACGGAAGGTTTACCTTCAGTCGATCCTGTTTTACTTTTATTGGTCTGTTTCTTTTATCCGGAACCAAACCGGACCCGTGCATATTGCACGAATATTGACGTACGTCAATGTCGAATATGTCGATAGTACATTATGCACGGGCGTACCTTTTCAGCTCAATATTGTGACAGCAGAGAGACTTCAATTTAGAGACGCTGTTACAATCTCTTGAAAAATATTTGAGGGTTTTATTTAACATTTATAGCTCGTGTTTTATAGATTTCTTATCAAATTCACTCACTTATACAATACAACTTTATTTGTACACCATAAAAAAAAAAACAAAAATATAAATACTTAATTTTTAACTAACTTATTATGTAGCACAAACAGGCGGCCTTATCGCTTAAAGCGATCTCTTCCAGACAATCTTTGGGTGGATGAAACTGTTTAGAATGATTGCTGAAATGCTGGTGTACTATTTTTAAATAATAGATATATTTTAATATTAATAGATACGTATTAATATATATATTATGATAAATACATACTAATAAAATATACAAAAAAAAAAATATATATATATACATATGTGTATATGTCATGAAATAAATTGTAAACTGGAAAAATAATAATAATGATAATGAATATTTCGGTAATCAGAGTGAAAGATATTAAAGCCGATTTTGAAGGCTTTAATTTTAGTTTTAGTTATGTCAAAACTAAATTTTCTTTATTGCAAAATAGCCCTTAAATGTAAGGAACATGAGTGAAACTACATTGGAATAATTTTAGTTTTGACAGTACTAAAACTAAAATTAAAGCCTTCAAAATCGGCTACAGTGTCCTTTAGCTAGTCTCTTGAAGATAGGCATATTTCCTAAATAAAATCGGACCAAAGGGGAGTGGGTGTTTGAACCCTTCAGCTCGCTCCTTCAATGGATGAGTGTATGTTGATGTACATAATCTGCTGTTAGATACAGTACCCGGCAGTAAATAATACACATCGGCTATCTTCGGCTTTGTAGAGCGTCGTCTCTGTCACCGGACTGTTAGTGATTCGTGCAACAGAGATGACGGTACGATACGATGTGCATTATTTACTGTCGGGACCTGTACGTTTCATTGATCAGCCCAATCAACCCAGCCACATCTTTTTGTGTTCCACAGCGGAAGGACGGACAAACAGGCACAAACCGGCACAAACCGAAGTTTTGGATCTTGTATTTTGATGCAATCAAATTATAAGATAAAGTTATGAGGCTTTGACATACGGACGGACGGACGGACAACGGAGTCTCACCATAAAGGTTCCTTTTGTACCTTTTAGGTACTACGGAACCCTTTAAAAATGTTGCATTTGGTGTCTTAGAATTGATACATAATACATTTTTTCAATATTTTTGGTTTGGCCATAAACACAGAACATATTAAGCCATAAACGAGGAGTAAGCTTTAGAAAGTACCCATTTGGCGATACTAAGCCCCTTAAGTATTACAGGTCGGCTTTAATGCAATATAATAAAATAATCTATCTGTAATAGTTTTATATAATAAATAATAATATGGGGAAATAGAAAAGAAACAGAGATTAGGTAACTTAAATTTAATACACTTAAATAAAATGAAAAATACAGGGATAAATAATTTATAATTATAGTAAAATATAATATATAATTATATAGGTAAATACACATAAAAGAAACACAATTATTGTAGCATAACATAATATAGTCCAAGATATATTTCGGGCCCCACTGGGCCCGGCATCAGTTGGAGTATATGGAGTATATGGAGTATTACTATATATGGAGTATATGGAGTATTACTATATATGGAGTATATGGAGTATTACTGTATATGGAGTATATGGAGTATTACTCCAACTGATGCCGGGCCCAGTGGGGCCCGAAATATATCTTGGACTATATTATGTTATGCTACAATAATTGTGTTTCTTTTATGTGTTACCTTTATAATTATACATAAAAAACAAAAAAACAAGCTGATAAAGGAAATATACAAGGTGACTTTTTGATCATCGTCCAAATTCATACTGGAGGCTTGGTAAGTGATCAGTATCATGGATCAATAACAATTTTGGTGAAATTCGTAAAATGAAATTTCGACTCCCCATAGTGATTCACTCGGGACTGTTACTGACTAATAGGTTACTATTGGAGAGATGGAGGCTGACACTGTCGACTGAACTGGCCGTTAAGCCAGTTAGGATTTAAAATATTCCCGAGAGAAAACGGTATCACAGTACAATAAAAACTGGACTTTATCGGACGTGGCAACACAACATTCGCAAATACACGCCTAACCAATCACAAAAAAGTCTCCAAAGTCACGTGACTCAAGATGAATGTAGCGCGTATAGGTAGGTATGTATATGTATATAGTGTAGGTAGCGCGTATAGGTAGGTATGTATATAGTGTAGCATTTAAAAAATTGATACTTTGCATGTACCTGAAGCTAATCTTTTTTGCAGAAACATTATTTTTGCAAATACCTACATGTTTCTACAATAAAGAATAGCTTCAAGTACTTAGTAAAGTAACATTTTTTAAATGCTACAGATTTGCTTCAAGTAAATAAGTGATTTATTTTTATAAAATATTAAGAAAAAGCGTATATTTCAACATATTTTATTTCAAGTAAATAAAAACTAAAACCAACGACACGAAAATACAGTAATAAAGGAAAAACTGTTAAGAGATGTTGGCCGTTCATCAATATAGAATCAAGTGTAATAAATAATTCAACGTTTTTCTTTTATCATCTCCTGTATTTCTTTTACGCTCTTTATTAAAAACGAACTTAAGTCCCACGTTGATAGTAACAAGTGAGCCAACGAAGAAGCAAATTTATCAAAGTTTATAAAATTCATAAACGCTACAAATTCAAATAGTTTATTTTGCAAAGCAGGTATAGATATATACACTTTTAACACGTCAAATTTAATCTAATAAAGAAAATATATGTAATAAAATAATAAATGTACATGAACTAAATTAAAGGTTTATTTAATTTATGTAGCAATATATTTACGATTAAAATGATAGGTAAAATATATATTATACCTACAAGGTAAAATCCAATCAGCCGCCCGAACCCATACCGGAGACCCGGCCAGGGACCAGGAGCCGTATTTTTGAATCGTTCGTTTTCAATTCACGTGCGAAAGTATGTACCCATCTCGGGTAGCACATCAGAACTTGTCATTTACAAGATGAGACAGGTATATATTTTCGCACGTGAATTGAATACGAACGATTCAAAAATACGGCTCCAGGAACAAGGTTCAATGATCACCAACCGAGCCCCCAGCACGAATCCAGGCGGCCGACCAAATCCCATCCTATATACTACATACTAATAGGTTACATATATAAATACATGCCTACCTCCGCCCATTCGATTAGTCTTGCTAAGAAGAAGGGCAAGAAACTTAGCAAGATCATGTCTTTTTATTTTCAACATAAAACTTATACTATACAATATATGACTTATATCTACTTTAACCAAGGGATAAGAAAATACAATTTCAGGTTGATGAAAAAAAGAAAAACATACAAGGTGACTTTTTGATCATCGTCCAAATTCATACTGGTGGCTTGGTAAGTGATCAGTATCATGCATCAATAAAAATTTTGGTGAAATTTGTAAAATGAAATTTCGACTCCCCATAGTGATTCACTCGGGACTGGAACTGAATTTCTATGGGAAGCCGAAATTTCATTTTACGAATTTCACAAAAATTGTTACTGATCCAAGATACTGATCACTTATCAAGCCTCCAGTATGAATTTGGACGATGATCAAAAAGTCCCCTTGTATACAACGTGTAACAGAAAGGTGTAACCATATTTGAAGAGCTTATTCAGTCAATGGTATAGAACAACTTTTACTATGGAGCCAACCCAGACTCTCAAAAAAAAATCTGCCCTTCCATACATTTCGGCCGAGCAGCATTGCGTTTTTCTATGAAACAGTAAATTTTTTTTTTCGAGTTACAGCGTTTGTTCCATAGTAAAATTTGTTCTATACCATTGACTGAATAGGCTCTTCAAATATGGTTACACCTTTCTGTTACACGTTGTATATCTTTGTCTACCTGTTTCATATATAGTCTTTTTCCTTTTACAGTCTGTAATCAATTAATGTTTACACCTTAGAGGAATCATAAGTTAGGAAATTATACTATTTAATTAAATTATAACTTACTATCATTATCACAGTAACACCATGCTTCACCATCATCCAAATATTCATTTATTTTATAATATGCCTTTTTCAATAGGCCCTGCTTAATATATTGTTTAAACTTATTCTCTGACAAAGTAAGGACCTCCTTTGGAAGTTTATTGTAAAATCTTATACCATGTCCTACAAAAGAGGTACTCACCTTAGCGAGTCTGATTTTTGGAAAAGCCAGTTTATGCTTATTTCTGGTTTCCTTACAATGTTGCAATTTTAAATGTTGAGTCTTCACCAAGCCTTGGGAAAGACTCAACATTTTTTTTGACATATCTAAGGACTTGGTAAATATATTCACAAGGAACCGTTAATATATTAATTTCTTTGAACTTTTCTCTTAATGAATCCCGGTGCTTCATATTATAAATAGCCCGAATTGCTCTCTTCTGCAAAACAAAGACTGCGTCTGTATCCGCGGCTCTACCCCATAAGAGCATGCCGTATGACATAATGCTGTGAAAGTAACTAAAATAGACTAGTCTAGCAGTATCTACATCAGTAATTTGTCTTATGCGTCTAACAGCGTATGCGGCCGAACTAAGTCTACCACATAGGGCTTCTATATGGGACCCCACTGAAGACGAGAGTCTACCGTAATGCCTAAAAACTTAGTTTCGTTAACTAACTCCAGCTACCATGCACTTGAATTACTTTTGGTAACGTAAATTTTATACACTTTGTCTTTTTTGCGTTTAAAACTAAATTATTTACAGTAAACCAATCAAGCACCAGTGATAAAGTTGTATTCGCGCCGTCAAGGATATGTTCACGTCTATTAACTTTAAAAATAAGTGACGTGTCGTCTGCGAATAATACTATCTTCGTTAAGTCTTTAACTAAATAAGGAAGGTCATTTATGTAAATTAAAAACAGCAAGGGCCCTAATATGGAACCCTGCGGGACACCCATTTTAACTAATGCTCCACATGATTTTACCCCGTTAATGTCTACCTTTTGAATACGATCACTAAGATATGACTTCAATAACGCCAAAGATTTGCCCCTCACTCCGTAGTGATCCAATTTACATAAGAGTGTTTCATGATTAACGCAATCAAACGCTTTCGAGAGGTCACAAAATACACCAAATGCATCTTGCTTTTCTTCCGAAGCATCAAAAATGTGCTTAACTAAAGCAACTCCTGCATCAGTGGTTGACCTTCCTCTAGTGAATCCATATTAATCACAGTGAAGCAACTTATTTAAATTAAAATGAAATAACAATTGATTACAAACTATTTTTTCAAAAACCTTACTCAATACCGGTAAAACTGACACAGGTCTATAGTTTGAAGGGTCCCCGTTGTCACCTGATTTAAAAAGGGGGATCAATTTACTAAACTTCATTAAGTCAGGAAAGATACCATCATCTACACATTTATTAAAAATTAATGCCAAATAAGGAGCTATTAAATCAATAACAGAACTTATAACTTTCACAGATAGGCCCCATAAGTCCTCGGTTTTTTTCAAGTTAAGCGATTTAAATGCTTTAATTACAGTTAATGAATTAATATGTTTAAAAGCAAATACCGAAAGACACTGAGGTACGTGATCTATTAAAAGATCCTGCGCAAGCCCAGAGCTTGAAATTAAATCTTTAGTTGTTAAGGAAGGAATTTCAGTAAAGAATTGTTCAAAGGCATTCGCAACTTCTTTATCTCCTGTAACGACTTCATTGTTAATACTTAACTTAAGTTCGTTATCTCGTTTCTTACTTTTCCCAGTTTCAGTATTTATGATGTTCCAAACTGTTTTTACTTTGTTATCGGACCTCAAGTTTTTTATTCAAGTAGATACTTTTTGCTTTCAAACACACCAATTTAAAGATGCGTGAGTATTTTTTCACGAATTCAGTAAATTTAACATTATTATTGTAGGACTTTATGTCGTATAATTCGTATAAATGATTTCTGCTTTTGTAAATACCTGGTGTCGCCCAGTCACTGAAGGTGATTTTACTTTTGTTAGAAAGTTTTTGCATCTTAAACGTATTTTCGAACTCTTTGCAGACTATGTTGAAAAGGTCTGTAAAGAGAGCGTTGGGATCGTCTTGGAGAAGATTAAAATGTGCTAATTTAACTTCTAGATTTGCTTTGAAACAATCTACTTTGAGAGTTGTAATAGGTCTGCAAAAGACTTCTTTGGGCAGTTGTTTTACGCTTTGTTTAATGGTTATAGTTTGGCCACTGTGATCGGACTTCAAGCGGTTGATTACTTTATTGTCTGAATATTTACAATCACAGAATATATTGTCGAGGCATGACGCAGTATCCCGAGTAATTCGAGTAGGTTCTAAGAACACATTAGACAAATTAAATGATTTGAATAAATGTAATAATTTTGAGCGCATAATCGATTTTTCTAGTAAATCTACAGGTAAGGTGCAGGCTGGAAAAGTAGAGCAAGCGTGTAACGGTTTGGGACCCACGAGACGGCAAATGAAAAATAGGACGCCAGATAAGAAGATTGGAGGATGAAATCCGTTACACCCTGGGAACATTCTGGACAAGGGTGGCAATGGAGAGAGTCCAATCGAAAGAGTTGGAGGAGGCCTTTGCTAAAAGGCACACATAGACCAGAGACATAATATAAAAGCTAACTTAGAATATAAATAAATACTATATATAACACTCTTTGGTATTCTCTGTAATAAGGGCTATTTTATTTTATAAAGTTAATAAAAGCGTATGAAAAAAGACAATGGCATGTTTTATGTATTATTTATTTTACGATTAAAAATTAATGAAAAAAAAACAAAAATGGTTACGATAAAAAAAAGCAAGAAAATAAAATCACACGGTACTTAAGCGGTTTCGCAGCCGGATTGTGAAAAATCTGCCTTTTTCTAATTAATCGAAACAGAACACCTATATTCAAAATCTACTCAATAAGTAGTTCCTCAACAAAACCTTATTACTCGTATCTATGTTTTGTATAAACTGTCATCGCAAAGTTTCCATTGGTTTCTGTAAATTAGAATTTTTAAGTTTTAAATTTTAAAATTCTAATTTACAGAAACCAATGGAAACTTTGCTATGGCAGGATATACAAAACATAGATAAGTAATAAGGTTTTGTTGAAAGACTATTGAGTGAATTTTGAATTTAAGTGTTCTGTTTCAATTAATTAGAAAAAGGCGGGTTTTTCACAATCCGGCTGCGAAACCGTTCTTAAGGCCCTGTCAGCCCCTAACGGCCTGTCTCGCTGTTCCGTTTTAGTTTGACATTTCAGAACAAAATTTAATCAATATGTATAAATTATTAAAAAGTTGTTTTGTTTACAAAATTGAAAACTGCACAAAAATATTTATAATAATGTCAAACACGAAAGCTCAATATTTTTTACCGACAACTACTACTTGTCTTTTCAAATGAAAAACCTATAATATGGTTTTATCTTATCGAGTTACTCTTTCTATTTCAAGGAATACTTCATTTTTATTTAAAATCATAAAAATAAAACCTACAAAATAAATGTTCACGCAAGGCCCCGCAACCTTACAAAATGTGCCATAAAAAGTTCAACCTAGGAGCGAGCAAGCATCAGGGGTTGACAAGGCATTAAAGCCGATTCTGAAGGCCTTAATTTTAATTTTAGTGCTGTCAAAACTGAATTTTCTTCATTGCAAAATAGTCCTTAAATGTTAGAATAAGAAGCTGAATTACTTTGGAAAATTTTAAGATATGACAGCACTAAAACTAAAATTAAAGCCTTCAGAATCGGCTTTATTAACAAAGTAACAAATTATCATTTACGTAACAACGTAACACAATAACAATTAAATTAGTTATCATTATCATTAAGTGTAATGTTTGACATTTCTTTCTCCATTTTTATGTCAATTACAGGTTTTGCGGCAGTATGATGTCGCAAAAATGCCATCCTTGAAGATTTAAAGTAAATTTGTACAGATTTATCAATTTGGTCAACAACTTTCAGAGGAACATCCACAATTAGTTCACGGCCTCTCTTAACAATAAAACTCCACTCATCAATCATAAGGTGTTTCAAATGTTGGTTTTGTGATCTAAATATTTTTTCATCAGAATAACTACAGTCTTCGTCGGTTTTACACATCAAAGAGATTAGCCTTTCAATTTTCTTAACTTTTAGCTTTACTTGACCATTAAAAATTGTTGTCTCTTGCTGAAGCAACCAATTCATAGCCTCTTCATTAGCTGCGTCTACAAAATAGTACCCCTCGGTTACTACGCCAACGTCGTTAAAGTGAAGTTTCTCTCCATCAACATTCTTTTCAAGCGCCTCCAATATCATACTGTTTAGTTTTTTCTCAATTAATTTTGCCTCCAAGTCCAAAATCACTGACGCATCTGGATTATATATCGCAAGGTAATATGATGTGGTCAATGATGCAGCACTCATTTTTAGGTATCTTCGAGCTGAAACAAAATTGAAATTAAATAAACTATTATGAGAGAGTGTTGGACTTACGTAAATATGTAATTTTGTCGACCACTATGAAGTATGACGAATACTCAGGGGTTTTTAGGGTTCCGTCAAGTACAGAAACCCTTATAGCGAAGCTTTGTGATATGATTTGAAAATTTAAAACTTTAAAATTCTAATTTACAGAAACCAATGGAAACATTGCGATGGCAGCATACACAATACGTAAATAGGTTTTGTTGAATAACTTGAGCAAATTTTGAATTTGAGAGTTCTGTTTCGAATTCGATTAATTAGAAAAAGGCAACCCGCCTTTCACAATCCGGCTGCTAAACGGCTCTCATTCAATCAGTGTGATTTAAAAAACCGGCCAAGTGCGAGTCAGACTCGCGTACCTAGGGTTCCGTATTGTGGATGATAAATTTAATTTTGTAATTTTTTTTCGTGAATTTCTCGACCGCTTTGTTTTTCCTGTAATCTTTACGTAAACACATATTACCATGATTTTTTTCATATTTTTTGGTCCACCAGTTTTGGAGATAAGGAGGGATACATACGAGTATCTTTGTGGTTTTTTAAAGATTTCTCGAAACCAGTGCCCGTAAGTATAGTAAAAGTATATATTTTTACAATCAGCTTTTTAATATCTACAATTTTTTACCCATATTGTATTTTTATAAAATATATTTTTTATTTATTTTACATTTTTTTATATTTCTCATTAGTGCTGAATTTTTTTTTAATCGCTATAGTTTTCCTGTAATTGGCCAGTTATGATCTACAATTGACATTTTTTTCATATTTTTTGGTTTACCAGTTTCGGAGATAAGGGCCCCCCCCCCCCATATAATACATATTTTTGGGGTTTTTTAAAGATTTCTCGAAACCAGTTTGAGTAAATATATTAAAAGTATATATTTTTACAATCAGCTATTTAATACCTACAATTTGATACCCATATTGTATTTTTATAAAATGCTTTTTTTATTTATTTTACTTCTTTTTTTGTATTTCTCATTAGTGCTGAATTATTTTTTATTCGCTATAGTTTTCCTGTAATTGGCCAGTTATGATCTATAATTGACATTTTTTTCATATTTTTCGGTTTACCAGTTTCGGAGATAAGGGGGGGGGGGGGGGACATACAAATTTTTGTTTTTTTTTAAAGATTTCTCGAAACCAGTAACAGTAAATATATTAAAAGTATATATTTTTATAATCAACTTTTTATATATTTTTTTATTTTTTTAACTTTTTTTTTTGTATTTCTCATTAGTGCAGATTTTTTTTTTATTCGCTATAGTTTTCCTGTAATTGGCCAGTTATGATCTATAATTGACATTTTTTTCTTTAATACCTACAATTTGATACCCATATTGTATTTTAGGCTAATATTTTTTATTTTTCTCACTATTGTTTTGGAAATATTTTGAACAATTTCAGATTTTTTATATTTTTTTTGACACCCTAATATGTGGGCAAATCAATGCTAGTTTTGTGCCAAATTTCATGTATTTATCTTTAACGGTGCTAAAGTTATGAGGCTGTGACATACGGTCGGACGGACAACGGAGTCTCACCATAAGGTTCCTTTTGTACCTTTTAGGTACGGAACCCTAAAAATAGAAAACTCGAGCTGTTTAAGTGCTAACAGCACTCGTAGCATAGTGTTTATTCGCGCGCGACGCGACGCTACTTAGTTGATTCACAAGTACGAGGAGCGTGACACGATGTTTTTGCAATTAAACAGTATATGTCACGCTCCTCGCACTTGTGATTCAACTAAGCTGCGTCACGCGCGTATGCTACCGGGCCAGGTAGGTACCTACTTATTATGGAAAAAGTTTTTTGTCTGTTGTAAAATTTTTATAATAAAAATTTGAAACCATTCAATTGTTATGTCGTGCTTGCGTGGGCAGATTGTAGATAGAAATAGGTGCAACCAATGATATTAGAAGAAAGTGTAGATAGGTTATCTACAATGTCACATTAATACATGGAAGACTTCCACTGGAAGTCATAATTATCGCGAGCGAAAACGACGCGATACTGAGTTCAGGTTGGCAAATTAGCCAAGTTTTGACGTGTTACTCGCGAATCGCCTAACTTATCTACACTTTCTTCTAATACCATTGGGTGCAACCATGGAAGTCGATGGATGCGCAAGAGCGAGTAGCGTAAATAAATTTGCTCCTAGTTTTAACAGAAATATGATCTGCCCAGGCAGATCACGATATGACCAATTCTACCATGTGCCACGACTGTAAATTGTATTATGATTACCTACCATATTTCTTCTAATATCATTGCCTACACTACACGGACACCTAACAATTCAAGATGGCCGCTCTGCTTTCTCTCAAATTTTGAAATCTATCATTACGGCAGTAAGTAATAATAGTGGAATAAAAAGGGGGGTATCGCGCCCCCTTATCGACACTCCAACCGATAACTTCAATACAAATAATGCGATCATTGACGAACCTTGTGAGGTACTTATACCTACGTTGTTTAAAATAAAGTAGATTCACGAAAGTAGAGTCCGTATTAATTTATTGATAATGAAATGACTTAGGTACTTTGACAAGGGACTTCTTTCGTGAAAAGAACTTTACTTTTAGTACCTATCCCCTACACACCCCGTTCACCGTCGCGTCGTGTCGTCTTCGGCTCCGGGTCCGCGGGGTCAGACAGTGTCAATGAAAAATTTCCAAGTCGCTTTGTCTTTTCCCATAGATAATGGGATAAGTTCCCACTTATTCATTTGGTATGTACAAAATATTAAATATTACTTACCAGATGGCGTGGCGTATGGATTGAATTTGAAAGCCTCGGAGAACATAGGGCAGGGCAGAAAAACTTTAGGTACTTAACTTATTAAGTACTTTAGAACAAATTAAACAGAAACTTACGTCCGTTACAGACGAAACCACCACAGTAGTCGTTTGTTGGGAGATGAGATGGGAGCTGCGGTCTGATCAAGCATTCAACAACAAGTAACAACAACCTCTAACTCTAGCTAACCCACCTTTGATTACACTGGTAAACAGTAGTTTTGTTTTATGAAGTTTCATACTTGATTTTGTATGATTCTGCCACGCTGATCCCAAATCTGTTGTCAGTTTTTCTCTAGCAGCTCTAGTTTTTGAAATATTAACATATTACATTTTTAGCGAAAAATACTCGAATTATAAAATGAAAAAAATTGTTTCTCTAACCTAACATGAAAAAAACTTTCTTTTGTAAGATTTTCTCGCATGAATCGAAACTTCAGCCTTGTTTTGAATGCTCCAGCAGTAATCAGCCATCATATTTGCATTCCAACGACCCTGGTATCGCTTTTCCATCGTGCGAATGTCCTGATGAAAGCGTTCTCCTTGTTCTTCGCTTAAAACGCCTAAATTTTCTGGGAAGCGGTCTAAATGGCTGGAGAAGAAGTGCATCTTGATGCTCATGTTACATCCTAGTCTTTGAAAGTGCAACATGAGCTGCTCAATGTGTTGAATGTAGTCTGGAGACTTTTTATTTCCTAAGAAATTTTGCACAACCCAAACAAATTCAATCCATGTAGATTTCTCTTTATCTGTCATACAGTCAGAAAAATTTTGATCCTTTATTAGTTCCCTGATTTGAGGACCGTCAAAAATACCAGCTTTAATTTTGTCTGTGCTCAATTTCAGGAATATTTTACTGATATATTTATAACATTCCCCATCCTTGTTGAGAGCTTTAACAAATTGTTTTATCAGACCTAATTTTATATGGGGAGGGGTAATATAATGCGGTCTCTGGCTACTAGAGGTACATTTATCACATTCATACTACCCGGCACTAAATCCACTCTCAAAGGCCAAACTTTTTTAGTCCAGTGTTCTGTTTTGGCTCGGCTACCCCACAAGCACATAAAACAGGGGTATTTGGTATATCCTGCTTGCTGACCCAAAAGAAAATTGACCATTTTAATATCAAAGCATATCAGCCAGTTATGTTCTATGTATTTTATTTTCTCCATAACCAAGGGGATATTCCTCTTGAACTTTTGTTGAAATTTGGGATCCATGGCTTACTAAACACTTGTAATGGCGTCCCAAAGAAGTCCAATTAGGCCTTTTTTATAAAGTCAGATGCACTTAAACGACATTCTCGAAACATATATTCACCACAAACAGCACAAAAACTATTTGGATCGTTAAATTAGTTCTTCTTAATCTAGACATATCGATTTATTTATGAAATTTAAAATTTTTGGCACTAAAAAAAAAATTTTAGTAAGTCGCGTAACGAAATTTTAAGAAGTACCTGTATCACAAAAACTAGAGCTGCTAGAAAAAAACTGAGGGTAGATATGAAATCAGCAAACCCAAATTACTAAGAAACAGTTTTGAAACTTCATAAAACAAAAAAAAAGTTGAATTTTGTTTACCAGTGTTATCAAAGTAACCCACGGAACACTTAGGAGATCTAACCTAAAAAGTCAGTCAGCCACGCACGCGCACAAAAGTCCGGGAACTGGGAATTACCCAAAGAGTATAGTAACCCTGCGGTCCGAAATAGAATCACAATGGATCATAAGCCATTCACTTCATACTTTTTCGTAATCGATTTTAGCGATTTAATTCTATTTCGGAACGCAGGGGTTGTGTCCTATACTACACCGACCGGCGAGTGTTGCCAACTGCTATTGTAAGAAATGCGCTAAACAAACCCTAAAATGCACTAAACTGCTGCCGTTAATTCGAGAGAATGATGACAGATGGAGTGTGGCGATATCTCGAAAAAATACTACAAGTCAACAAGAACTTCTTCACGACAAAAATAAATTAAGGCACGTTAAAAATATCAACGGTACAACAAATGGGACGAAATAAATCCAAATCATGATTATTTAAACTTTTTTTATAAATAAAAACCCTGGAATAGAATATATATACGATCTTATTATTTGGTAAGGTATATCAGTTTTATAATACGACAACACTGCCTTACACCGCAGATATTATAAACCTTTTTCTGAAATGTCGATTCAAAAAGTCGAGGATTCATACTGCAGGCATTATGATTGCTGATTTGACAGAAATAATGAGCAGAAGGAAATTTTAGTTATAGCACGAGCTCTTTGAAAGGTGACATTTATTTATACAGCCAAACTACCATATTGGCAAGTAATAATAATAAATCAGCAACACGGATCGTAATACTTTTTGCTAATTTTGCCAAATAAAATGTTGACTTCCTATAGTAACTGACTCGGAGCTGGACTCCGATAAAACGATAAAAACAAATTAACGAGTTTCACAAAAAGGGTAATAGAACATTGATCACTTAGATACAGAGTCTTAATTCAATATGATTTCCGCTACATAAATAAAATGACAACCTCTATATAAGGTTTTTAAATTCAAGTGAACACAGTATCGCTAATAGACAACTTTTCGCCAAAAATAATATTTTTTGCGCTTTTTTTTTACTTTTACGTAGAAATTGAGTCAGCTGATTCATTAAGTTTTGTACTAGGAAGTGGAAAATATATACGACAAAAATACTTTTTATTAACAAATGGGACCTTTTAACGATATACAATCTACCCTAAAATCATCATGAAATATTGAAATGCAAAACAGTAAAAAAAAGGTTTTATCCCCTGACATTTGCAAACGTCACCATTCTCTCGAATGAACGGCCGGAGTTTAGGCTTGTGCTAATTTTGATAAAAGAGCACCAAATAAATAAAATCAATCAAAGTTTTTTTTTAAATATGTTTTTATTGAGATAGATCAACTAAAGAAACAATTCGGGAATTCCCCTACAGAACAAAAGTCAGATCAGGCGTCCATGTTCCACTCTCCACGGAAACAGCTATGCTATCCTTGTGAGGTTATGTTAACGTTTCGTTGTACGTAGTTTTTTTACCCATTAACTTCTATAACAAGATGAAATATTAAAAGCGGTGGATATTGAAAACCAAGACTCTCGAAGGTGGGTCCGAGCCAAGAATGATATTTTTTTATTGAAAATACATTTCGACCAGTTTTACCGGTCGATCGTTTACTCTTTAAATAACTGCGCGGCAAAAAATATGAAATGGAACGTAATAGAGCTCACTCTTTTTTTTTGGCACTAGATTATCTTTTTATCGATAATACCTCAGAGGAAGGGTTCTGAAGTTTAACTGTGTTTCAGAACGCGCCATTGATTGGTTTTGTTTATACCAACGGGCGTGATAAACCGCAGACTTTTAAAAATGCGCTATAGCTTGTATTCTTCGTGCTCGCACCGCCCGCGCGGTTGGAGGGTTGGGGCGGACGAGGAAGCTAGGCCTCGGAGGAGGTGCGGGCAGAATGGCGGGAGGGTGGGCGAGCGCGACGCGTGCGACGGACCGCCAGTCGCCGGAGGTCACTCGCCACGGCTACATTGTGTATTAGGAACTTGTCGAGAACGCACACGACATCACGATCCGAAGATGAGCAAACCGATTGGAAGACAGGCAAAAGAAATTGTGTATAAGCTATACAACTTCTTTAAAGAGCGTAAAAAAGATAAATCAACGCAGGAATACCAGAATGATGTCAATTTAGCAAAAATTGTGTCTGAAGCAAAGATGTATGATGTAGAATTAAACATTGATTACCTATTTTGCTAAAACGCATATTATTATTTATTAATATCATCACTTCATACCCACCTAAAGTAGCTAAAAAACTATCTTATACAGTACAAAATACTTCGTAATAAATCTAAAGATATTTATATTGAGGGTCAATTCCGTAAAACAGGTGTTGGCGTAGTCTACTTAACATGAATAGATTTTAACATAATTCTAGGGTTATTCATAAAAAAATTAATCTCAAGATATATCTCGATAGCAAATCCCTACCTGTATAGCCATGCGCTCGGCCGTGCACATAAACGGCGTGCTTCCTCGTCCGCCCCAACCCTCCAACCGCGCGGGCGGTGCGAGCACGACGAATACAAGCTATAGTTAGGGCACTAGGCACTCTTATGGAATTTTGAGCGCTAAAACATCAAGAAATGCACTAGATCTAGTGCCGAAAGCACTAAGTTGGCAACATTGCGGCGACGTCCGACGTTTTTTTTTTTATTAATATGTCGGCGAAAATGATTAAAAGGAGCTGATTTGACTTCTGAGGCACAGCACGTGTTTGCCGCGCCATCGGGGGACGCCGGTGTCGCGCGCGCGCGCTCACGGAACGTCGGGGCGGCTGCATGGTCGAGCTCGAGCGGCAGTGTTCGCTGGGAGCAGTGTTGGGAAATGTACAATAATTATTGTATTCTTACAATAATCAGTGATATGAAACCAAGTTGTACCATAAAACATAGCTTTCTCATTATTGTATGCATTTGTACAATATTTTAGGATTTTTTACAATAAAGGTACAATATATTGACAAATTACTTTAAAATTTTCAAAATGAACGAACCCATCACTAAATCTTGGACAAAAGATAAGCTGAAGTGGAGAATTTGCCTGAGAGAATCATAGAGTAGGTACCTATATAATTAAAAAATTTTTTTAGAGAATTTGTGTTCGTCTATAGTATCGGTCTATATCTATTTCTTTGTAATTTTTTGCCGAGTGTGATATAAATCCATTTTGAAGTGGTAGCTTGGTCTGCGGGCGATCCAGAGTGAGGGCGAGGTTCTATTCCGTATGTAACTCCCACCCAAACATATTCTTTATTCCAATAGAGGAAATGATGTTTGTAAACTTAGATAAAAACAATGTTTGTTAACAACTTTTTAACCAAAAAGTGATAATAATACAAAGGTACCTATATGTTCAACTGCAGTTTTTTGCTGTACAATTGAATACATTACTGTTCGTATTTATTTTCTATACTTGATTAAACATTATTGAGAAATTGTGGCTCTTTCTTTTATTTTCAAGTTGTTTCCTCTTTCAAGTAGCACTTGCATTCTTTCAGAGGGGTAATCTGTATCAAAAACTAAGTCAATCCATTAAAGAACTATGCCGAAAAAATACAATAATTCTCCCAAAAGTACAATATATTTTACAATAATTCACCCAAAAGTACAATATTTTTTTGCTTGACAACACTATAATTTCGCACCAACCATTTCCCAACACTGGCTGGGAGCGCGCCCGATGCACAAGCATTTCTCCGACGGATCGTTTGCCTCTTAAGTTGATATTAAATTTGTGTGTTATTGGATTAAATCACGTGGACTTTGTAACCCGGATATTTTAATATAATAGACCGCCTCCGGTTAGGTTAGGTGTACGTATATTCGACAAATATATTAACGGCTCTGGATTCTTGTCCTTTTGAGCCCCTTTGTTATTGTTTTCTTTTTATTATTTTTTTTTTTTGTTTTTTCTTCTTTCACTTTCACATTAATTTTGTCAAAGTTTATTTACAGTGTTAATAATAAATTTGTACACAGGGCGTAAAATATTTTGGATCAGCCAAAAGATTTTGTAGGAGGCGTGTTGTTGTTGCCGAGGAACTTGAAAGTTCCTTGGTTGTAGCAGATTCACAAATATCTTCGAGTTCTGTCACAAGAATTAGTCTGTGGATGCCAAACTGGTGACATTTGAATAATTATGTGGTTCAAATCAGCGAGAAATCTGAGAAATCAGCGTTTTCCTCGCAGTGCAGTGGGACCAAAATTCAAAAAATTAAAATTCAAAATTCAAAAAGTTTATTTTGCAAAGTAGGTATATATAATACACGTTTCACAAGTCAAATTTTAATCTTATAAAAATATATGTAATAAAATAATAAATGTACATGAACTACTTAGATTAAATGTTTTTTTAATTTATGTAGCAATATATATACGATTAAAATTATAGGTAAAATATTATTATACAAGGTGAAATCCAATCAACCGCCCCAACCCATACCGGAGACCCGGCCAGGGACCAGGAACAGGTTCAATGATCACCAACCGAGCCCCCAGCACGAATCCAGGCAGCCGACCAAATCCCATCCTATATACTACATAGTAATAGGTTACATATATAAATACATGCCTACCACCGCCCATTCGATTAGTCTTGCTAAGAAGAACGGGCAAGAAACTTGGCAAGATCATGTCTTTTTTTTTAACATAAACTTATACTATACATCAAATTACTTACATCTACTTTAACCAAGGGATAAGAAAATACAAGACAGCAGGAATTCAGGTTAATGAAAAAAGAAAAACATATATATCTTTGCCTACCTGTCTCATATAGTCTATTTCCTTTTATAGTTAGAGATCTATTGGATCGGTCCCATACAGAACCTTTAAAAAATTTATTAAGCTATGAGCTTCACCACATTTTTTCCTCAAGTAATTCTAAGCATTTCTAGCCCGGACCACAAAAAAAAAAAAAGCTGCTGGCGGGGGGGAGGGGGGTACAAAGGAGCCGCTCGCCCACCTTTTTTAAAAAAAATCTATACGTTTCCAGTTGGCTACTATGGCAAGTTTGGTATCATTTTTGTGTAAACTGAAGGTGTAGAATTCATTTCTGGTATTTACTTTAATCATTTTCATAGCAATTTTTTGAATAAATCATTAAAAAGTGAAAAGTTTGAAATTATTTTTTTGCTTTGAGAGCTAATAACTTTTGAATAAGAGAAAAAAAACGAAACTATAAAATACTATAGTAAAGCGTATTTTATGCAAATTCTAACAATATGAACTTCAAGAACCTGGTACTACAAAAAGTGGGTAAAAAAAAAAAATTTCCTCGCAGTGGTGGCGACTCGCACTAGGAGGCGATTAACTATCTTACAAATTGGTGTGTATTATCAGCGTAAGCAATTATTTTATTATTAATTCCTT
The DNA here is from genome assembly GCA_934047225.1 of Ypsolopha sequella. NCBI lineage: Eukaryota > Metazoa > Arthropoda > Insecta > Lepidoptera > Ypsolophidae > Ypsolopha > Ypsolopha sequella. The sequence goes on from OW203991.1 coordinate 18,596,094, forward strand.
TGTAAAAAAGTATCATTGGTAAAAAATACTTGGCTGTAAGCTGAATGGCTGGCTTCCGAGCCACACTTTTGAGATTGTTATTTATAAAGTGCATACTAATTGATAACCGCTCGCCATCGGAGCAGAGCTTCTGAAAGTACGATAATATAACAATAAAATAAAAGCATTTAACAATAAAAGTGGGCTTAAAACTTTGTCTTACTCAGGAAACTTTAAAAAAAAATAAGAAATATTATACAACGTGTAACAGAAAGGTGTAACCATATTTGAAGAGCTTATTCAGTCAATGGTATAGAACAACGTTTACTATGGAACAAAACCTGTATATCGAAAAAAATATTTTACTGTTTCATAAGAAAATGCAATGCCGCTCGGCCGAAATGTATTGAAGGGCAGATTTTTTTTTGAGATTTCTGGGTTGGCTCCATAGTAAAAGTTGTTCTATACCATTGACTGGATAAGCTCTTCAAATATGGTTACATCTTTCTGTTACACGTTGTATATATTTATATATAGACTTACGTGTAATTAATGATTACAGTTTCCGGCCAGATACATAATTCTGTGCACCTTAATTTTCTTTTAAATCAGTTGCCACGATTTTTGCATCCTGTCTTGCACCTGCACCGAGTAAGTTCCAAGCACACACTTGCGACATCTGGTAAGTCTGACCAATAAGGGGTCCAAATACCTTCTTTTATTCCAACCCTAGGAAGAAGGGCTTGGAAGGTTTTGGGTTGGCACTAAGGCCTGGCCCCAAACATCGACCCCTTGGTACATTGCGCAAAGTGTGTGCTGGTGAAGAGCGGCCTTCGTTGGAGGAATGTTCTCCAGTTCTCTATCCCTCGCCGTAAATAGATATTTTCTACATTCATTAGCAGTAGTACAAGGGCTTGAGCTGAAAAGTCAAATATTGAAAGACTATTCTCACTACTCCCGCTACATAATAGAAGTAAACAACTTTACCTATATAATCCTACATCCTTCGGATGGAATTAAATAAAGAGGAGCTTTTTGATCTGATATCTGTCCGATGCCTCCATAGATTTGGCTGAAGGCAAGGAGTTCAACGAAAAGACTGCAGTTTTGAGTAATCTTAGTCGAGACAGGAAAATGATTGAACCAAGTAACCACGAAGAGGCCGATACTAGAATGTTCTTCACGTTGCTGACGCTGTCGATCGAGGACATAAAAACATTATGATTCGTACTGTAGATACAGAAGTGGTGGTCGTAGCCATTTCATGTATTCAAAAACTGCCAGAAATAAAAGAGTTGTGGGTTCACATGGGCACAGGCAAAAACCACACTTATCTTTTATGCCACACTATTGCCAATGCACTCGGTATGTGTTCATCGTGCTCTAATTATTAATAACGTGATATAAAATTAATACATACTAACTAAACTACACAATTTCAGGACTAGAAAGAGCTGAAGTACTGCCAATTTTCCATGCCTTGACAGGATGCGACACAGTATCTTCTTTCAATGAGGCAAAAAGACAGCCTTTGACGCCTGGAACGCCTACCCTGACGCAACATATGGATGGGAAATTGGCAGAAGCTGACAGTTTTATACAGAAATTTGTTATTACAATGTACGACCGGTAAGTTAAATCTGATTTGATACAAATTCAGATTATGTAGGTAAAGTTGTTTACTTCTATTATGTAGCGGGAGTAGTGAGAATGACTCCAATATTTGACTTTTCAGCTCAAGCCCTTGCACTACTGCTAATGAATGTAAAAAATATCTATTTACGAACTGGTGAACATTCCTCCAACGAAGGCCGCTCTTCACCAGCACACACTTTGCGCAATGTACCAAGGGGTCCATGTTTGGGGCCAGGCCTTAGTGCCAACCCAAAACCTTCCAAGCCCTTCTTCTTGGGGTTGGAGTATAGAAGACGGTATTTGGACCCCTTATTGGTCAGACTTACCAGATGTCGCAAGTGTGTGCTTGGAACTTACTCGGTGCAGGTGCAAGACAGGATGCAAAAATCGTTGCAACTGTTTTAAAAGAAAATTAAAGTGCACAGAATTATGTATCTGTGCCGGAAACTGTAATCACTAATTAAACGTAAGTCTATATATAAATATATATAATGTTTCTTATTTTTTTTAAGTTTCCTGAGTAAGACAAAGTTTTAAGTCCACTTTTATTGTTATATGCTTTTATTTTATTGTTATATTATCGTACTTTCAGAAGCTCTGCTCTGATGGCGAGCGGTTATCAATTAGTCCACTTTATAAATAACAATCTCAAAAGTGTGGCTCGGAAGCCAGCCATTCAGCGTACAGCCAAGTATTTTTACCAATGATTTTTTTTACAAAGGAATTAATAATAAAATAATTCTTTACGCTGATAATACACACCATTTTGTTAGATAGTTAATCGCCTCCTAGTGCGAGTCGCCACCACTGCGAGGTAATTTTTTTTTTTTACCCACTTTTTGTAGTACCAATTTCTTGAAATTCATACTGTTAGAATCTGCATAAAATACGCTTTACTATAATATTTTTTATTTTCGTTTTTTTTCTCTTATTCAAAAGTTATTAGCTCTCAAAGCAAAAAAATAATTTGAAACTTTTCACTTTTTAATGATTTATTCAAAAAATTGCTATGAAAATGATTAAAGTAAATACCAGAAATGAATTCTACACCTTCAGTTTATACAAAAATGATACCAAACTTGCCATAGTGGCCAACTGGAAACGTATAGATTTTTTTAAAAAAAGGTGGGCGAGCGGCTCCTTTGTACCCCCCTCCCCCCCGCCAGCAGCTTTTTTTTTTTTGTGGCCCGGGCTAGAAATGCTTAGAATTACTTGAGGAAAAAATGTGGTGAAGCTCATAGCTTAATAAATTTTTTAAAGGTTCAAACCAGTAGGTCTTTGACTATTACAGTCTGTAATTAATTAATGTTAACTCTTAAGAGGAATCAAAAGTTAGGAAATTATATTAATTAATTAAATTATTATCTACTATCATCAAAATCAGTATCACTATAACACCATGCTTCACCATCATCCAAATATTTATTTATTTTATAATATGCCTTTTTCAGTAGGCCCTGCTTAATATACTGTTTAAACTTATTCTCTGACAAAGTAAGGACCTCCTTTGGAAGTTTATTGTAAAATCTTATACCATGTCCTACGAAAGAGGTACTCACTTTGGCGAGTCTGATTTTTGGAAAAGCCAGTTTATACTTATTTCTGGTTTCCTTACAATGTTGCTCACCAAGCCTTGGGAGAGACTCAACATTTTTTCTGACATATCTAAGGACTTGGTAAATATATTCACAAGGAACAGTTAATATATTAATTTCTTTGAACTTTTCTCTTAATGAATCCCGGTGCTTCATATTATAAATAGCCCAAATTGCTCTCTTCTGCAAAACAAAGACTGCGTCTGTATCCGCGGCTCTACCCCATAACAGCATGCCATATGACAAAATGCTGTGAAAGTAACTAAAATAGACTAGTCTAGCAGTATCTACATCAGTAATTTGCCTTATGCGTCTAACAGCGTATGCGGCCGAAAATTACAATCCACTTGAATTACATTTGGTAACGTGAATTTTATACATTTCGTCTTTTTTGCGTTTAAAACTAAATTATTTACAGTAAACCAATCAAGCACCAGTGATAAAGTTGTATTCGCGTCGTCAAGGATATCTTTACGTCTATTAACTTTAAAAATAAGTGACGTGTCGTCTGCGAATAGTACTATCTTAGTTAAGTCTTTAATTAAATAGGGAAGGTCATTTATGTAAATTAAAAACAGCAAGGGCCCCAATATGGAACCCTGCGGGACACCCATTTTAACTAATGCTCCACATGATTTTACCCCATTAATGTCTACCTTTTGAATACGATCACTAAGATACGACTTCATTAACGCCAAAGATATGCCCCTCACTCCGTAGTGATCTAATTTACATAAGAGTGTTTCATGATTAACGCAATCGAAGGCTTTCGAGAGGTCACAAAATACACCAAATGCATCCTGCTTTTCTTCCCAAGCATCAAAAATGTGCTTAAGTAAAGCAACTCCTGCATCTGTGGTTGACCTCCCTCTAGTGAATCCATATTGTTCACAGTGAAGCAACTTATTTAAATTAAAATGAAATAACAATTGATTAAAAACTATTTTTTCAAAAACCTTACTCAAAACCGGTAAAACTGACACAGGTCTATAGTTTGATGGGTCACCGTTGTCGCCTGATTTAAAAAGGGGGATCAATTTACTAAACTTCATTAAGTCAGGAAAGACACCATCATCTACACATTTATTAAAAATTAATGCCAAATAAGGAGCTATTAAATCAATAACAGAACTTATAACTTTCACAGATAGGCCCCATAAGTCCTCGGTTTTTTTCAAGTTAAGCGATTTAAATGCTTTAATTACAGTTAATGAATTAATATGTTTAAAAGCAAATACAGAAAGACACTGCGGTACGTTATCTATTAAAAGATCCTGCGCAAGCCCAGGGCTTGAATTTAAATCTTTAGTTGTTAAGGAAGGAATTTCAGTAAAGAATTGTTCCAAAGCATTCGCAACCTCTTTATTTACCATTGGAAAAATATAAAATATGCCACAGACTAGCTGAAAAACTGGCGAAAAGTCTCAAGAAAAATGCCATAAATATGCCACAATATTTAAGTGTATACTTGGTTTTAAGATGAAGTTGCGGAAGCTAGACTAGAGCTAGAGTACTAGCGATCGTACTCGTCCATATGAACAACTTTTACAATGGAGGCAACCCTCGAATCGAAAAAAAAAACAGCAGTTCTATAGAAAAGTTACATAGCTACCCAGCTACCCGACTAAAATGTATGAAACAACTGTTTTATTTTTTCTCGAATTCTCATTTTTTTTCACGACAACGTGTTCGTATGGATGAAATGATTGGTGACTTCCAGACTAGCTGGAAATCGGCCAAAAACTGCCGAAAACTAAAGAAAAATGCCATAAATATGCCACATTTTAGTGTATTCTTGGTTTTAAAATGAAGTTGCGGAAGCTAGAAACTAGCGATAGTACTCGTCCATACGAACAACTTTTACTATGGAGTCAACCCTCGAATCGAAAAAAAAACAGCAGTTCTATAGAAAAGTTACATAGCTACCCAGCTACCCGACTAAAATGTATGAAACAACTGTTTAATTTTTTTTCGAATTGTCGTTTGTTTTTCACGACAAGGTGTTCGTATGGATGAGATGATTGGTGACTTCCGCAACTTCATCTTAACAACCTGTATATGGGATAGGAAACAAAAAAATGAACACTTATTTCAAAGAATTTGTTTATTTTGATTTTTTTGCAAGGACTTGAATCACTTACGTAAACCTTTTTATACGTACAGTCAGCACAGCAAAAGATATAGGTATACAGGCCCAACGCAAACACGTTGGTCCTAAGACCAGCAGGTAGGTGATATATGAGATGATGAATAGGTACTTGGTCAATACATACACAGATGATATTGATTGAGTATTCTTCATCCTATCTGTTACCAACGTGTGGGATTACAACAGTTAGGATCAAAGTGTTTGTGATGGGCCTGTACGTACACCTATATCTTTTTCTGACCGTACATATTCTTTATTTTTTTATCTTTTTAATAATTTATTTTGTGGATACGTACTCGTATATAAGAGAAATAGTCTCCATGTTCCCATACCTTCTTTTTAATGGCAGAAAATGTAAATTTTTCCGTAATTTAGTTTTGTTCGGGTTTACTTGTGAGAATATGTAAACCCGAACATGTAAAGGTAAATATTTCCAAATCTGCTATAAGTGCAGTGCGCGCTCGATGTTGCACGCGCCTCACTGTTTACCGCTCTGAATTAATATTTTCACGTACTGCCGCGGCCACTTGCGCGTCCGTGACAAGACCGACATCATGAGTGGACAACTTGTGCCCAACGAAGTCCTGGCGTTCTTGCAGTACCAGCTGGACGTGATGGACGAAATTAGTATTGCGCAGATCTGCAAGACTAACTTCACGGAAGAAGAGATTTGAATTGTCAATTTGTCATTTGATAAATTTCTCCTAGTTCTCTGTATACAAATCTAATATCAAAAAAGGTAAGACTCTTACATTTGTTTAAAAAATATATATGTGTACAGGGTGGAAAAAATTTTAGGGCCCTGGAGGGGAACTACCTTAAATCCTTTAGTTGGCTCATTTTACTGAAATGAAACATTCCTTTATATGTAGTCTTACACTCATCTGTTGTACGAGATACCCATGAAATTGAATATTTATTACAAGTTCTTTATTAACAATACCTAGTACTGTTCACTTGTAAAGTAATAATGATACCCCATTATTACACAATGACAGCACGGAATGAAAGCAAAACAAAACAAAATTTGAAATTCGAACGAACACTTTTATCGATTTTAAAAATGTTGAAAGTTAACGTTCGAACTTCAAATTTGCAAAAAAAATACATTCCCTTTTTAAACTTTTCGTCAGTACGCCTAGTGCAAGAACGAATTGTGCTGTCCATAGATTTATTATTACCATTTAACGATTTTCTTATTGAAGTCTTCAACAAGGTACTTAAGATAAATAACATTAACAAGCTTGTACTTCATACGATGTCTTTGGATGTAAGAGAGATAAGAAAATTATAACGTGTCATTTACTTGTTACAAGTGAACAGTACTAGGTATTGTCAATAAAGAACTTGTAATAAATATTTAATTTCATGGGTATCTCGTACATACAACAGATGAGTGTAAGACCAAATGTTTACTAGACAAATTTTATCCTGAACAATAATCCTACCGATTCGTATAATAAAATAGCGAGGGTTTATTATTTTAATTTTTAGTTGGTTCGATTCCCCGGGTGAGACAAGCGAATTTCAGAATATCTTTGAATGCAGTTTTGTTTCTTTTAAAAAATCAAGGAATGCTTCCTTTCAGTAAAATGAGCTAACTAGAGGATTTAAGGTAGTTCCCCTCCAGGGCCCTTTAATTTTTTCCACCCTGTATATGTCGTTACTATGATCATATACTATTAATATTACAAATTATAATATGCAAAAATTATATGAGCCGTTGACTTTTAGAAGGTCAATGGCTGAGGTTCTTCGGTGGCGATGGGTCCCGGTACATATTCTGCTTGTTCTGGAAAATAAAACAGGTGGTGTTATTTCTCAAGGAGAGGTGAGGATTGCAAAATAGATTGTAAGAATAAACATACCTTCCGCATCGTGCTGAGGTCCTTCGATGGCATCGGGTCTTGGCTCAGGATCTGATTGCTCCCTCGTCACCGTCGGGGGTCGTTCTCCTGGAAAATTAAAGAGGTGGTGAGACACTGAATTTGTGATCATATAACAAGGAGATGTGAATGACTACAAAATAAGTTGTGAGATTCTAAATACCTCTGTCTCTTTCTTCAGTCTCTTCTACATCTATGTCAGAGCTGTCTTCCGGGGGCTCAACGTTGTCACACAGTCCTTTGCATGATGAGCAAATTGGGGAACAATGGAGGCCCACCTTCCTGCGTCTACAATTTCGTTGGCAGCCCTTTTTACATTTACAACATTTACATGGGTTTAAAGTGGTTGGCACTGGCACGAGACCACTACTAGTTTTTTCCATCCCCCAGTCACTTGGTTTTTTTTGTTGCTTGTCAGGTGTGGTTTGACCGGATAACCACTGCTGCACCTGATAGTAAACTCTCAGTGAATGTTCTCATGCAGCAGCTTCAGTAGGGGGTAATGAGGCAATGGTGGTCTTATTTTTGTATGATGAAGATACGTATTGTCTGTATCTGAAATCGTTCAGACTGGTCTCTTTTTTTTTCCATATAGAGCCATGAGAAACATGTTTCCTGCTGTGGCAATCACATGTTTATGTGCTTTTCTTTGTGTTTTTGAAAGCTTCAATGACTGGTTGCAAGTCTTTGTTCTTCTGCAGGACTTTAAGAAATTTCAGTTTCCCCTGATTAAACAATGCAGAAGTGGTATCACAACCACTCATCGCATGCAAGGATAATATATGGTCCAAAAGGATTTTCTCAGCAGCCAGATGAGGGTTGTAGAGGCTTTGCGAAATTTTTCCTTTTCCTGGTTTCAGAAAAAATACATTTTATAGGTATATCAGGGCTACACAGGCCTATCAAAATGACCAAAAAGTCGATATCTTCCCCCATCACTACCGATATCACATGTTCATTTGACGGGGCCATCTCAAGAGCTGTTGTGATAATTAGGATATCAGCATCCTCCACAAGCAAGCAGCAATCCTCCATCCTCCTCCATTAACATAGATATCAACTGGCTCTTGTTTTTTGGGTTTGCAAGAAAACTATTCTGCGAGACAGTGGGCACCATAATTTCTGTAAATTATATTGCAGCAGATTTTTTTCTTTGTGCTCTTCTCAATCGTTCTATGTGCTTGGTGCTATCACAAGCCTCGTCAGGGTAGCCGTCGATAACGACAATGGCACTTGATTTGTAGTTTGATTTGACATATGATACATAACTGCTGCAAATTTCTGCATATGTCTGACTGTGGCGCCATTCGACCCGGTGTAACAAAAACCCCCGTCAATGACATATTTTGTATCGTTGAAGTCAGTCTGTTCAATCGGTGTAAAAGCCTTGTACAAGCTGGATTTTGTTCCTTTCCTCATCCCATGCTCATCAAAAAGAGCAAGAGGATAAGGGCTAAGTTCGTAACGTAAAAATTCTCGCAGCTCTTCATCTGAATGTTTCGCGATGGTCATCTGCAATCTAGCTAATAGCTGTTCAATAATAAGAATAAACAAAATGTGAATTCTTCTTTATTGAAATTAACTTAAAAACTAGGTGAAATTCACTGAAAGCCTTTCAATAAAAACCTGAAAATTGGGTTTTGCAGAGACCGCTGAATATTTCCGATTATCAACTCGCACTTGAGACCGAATGTTTTTAATGTTGCGTCACGAAATTTTGTCCGCATACCTCAGATTCAGATTCAGCACCCCAAAATAGGTACATATGGAATGAAAGAAATCAGAACTAACCCGAAACTTTCCCACAAGGCCCCTCTTTAGAGAACAAATTGACTGAATTATGTCGCTGTGTCGTAATTCACTGGCACTGTGTTACCAATCTTCTCTCGGTAGAAGAGTACTACAACATACCATATTCTTTGAGTTTGAACCAGTTTGAACGCAACCCATAATAAATCAGTGTAACCATATGTACAGATTTGTGCGTATTTATAGGTACGGATTTTCATGAATGCGTTGGAAATAAAATTATCCAGTTTTCATATTTTTCATGAATAAGTGTACGGATTTTAGAAGAATAGTTGGCATCATCGACATTAAAGTCATTGGTTGGCATACAAAATGTACCTTACGGATTTCCAAACACCCGGATTTGATTGATCCATCATGACGGCCCACTAAGGGCCGAAATATATTTCAAGTTATAATTTTCTTTTATTTTTTGTATATATTTCAAGTTACAAAGTTAAAACACCATTTTAAGTTGGTATCCCTCTATAATTTGTGGATCCATCCAATTAATTAGATCTGGCAACACTGCCATAAATGATCTGGGGCTAGGATTGGGTTAGAAATTCTTTTATTTTAGGAATACCTTCTTGGTATGATGTATATAACACTATTATCAGTGAAGAATGTGCTAAATAAACCTCTTAGCTTAATATTCAAACAGACTCCTGTTCTCCAAAATAATGTATATTCTAACCTCCAAAAGTGCAGTTTCAATACCACTCCAGTCGCTTGTATAACGTTTTTCAACAAATGTAAGTGTTTATACTTTCTTTTCTTAGCTATGCCATAGAGAAACATCGGTAATATTTAATTTGTGAAATTTTTAGTACCCGCAGAAAAGCTATGGAAATCTGTGACATCAGTAAGCAACCCTGGTGCCAAGAAAGGGCGAGGAAGAGGTGCAGGACGCATAAGGATCCGAGATTTGAATCGTGGACAGGTGATTGGTGTTGGGAAAGTGAACATGCTGTGGCCAGGACTTTCTGCACCTGTCATTCGAGGACGAGAGCTGTTGAAACAGCAACAACTGCCTGATGACCCAGAAAGGTACTAGCTATTTTTCAGATTAATAAATTTTGGATGCATATAATATTTTTCAGATAAATGAAGTGACCGTTAGCGATGTAACATCTCTGTCTACCAACCCAGCTTAAATCTTATACCGAGTTAATAGGGTGAATCTTTGCCGAACTGGTTTGGACAAATAACACTTAAATATGTATATTAAAAATATTTAATTGTTATGAAAAAGAAGTTTAGACAGAGATTAAAAACAAATGAGCTAAAATAATTTTTATAATCCGGTTTCTTTATCGTTACGATCATAACATAGTTTGTCACGTCAAATTGTCAACTTGGTTTATAAACCAGTTTGTATCAAATTTTTTGCTTCGGTTTGCAAATCAGTTTGCACATACATATGTTCAAACCGATTTAACTCGATTTGGAAAATTTCAAGATCAACACATCTCTAGTGACTGTCAAGAAGTTTGTAACTAAACTGGAGTGCATACCTTTATGGAAATGCGCAAGCTAAAATAGTAACCTTCTTTCTCTTGTGGGGTGACTCTATCTCTTTTGCTCATGAAATTTTATTCTCTTTGGGTGAGATTCTATCTCTATTACTCACGAAGGTGAATTAATTTCAAGGTACATTTTTTTGACGTAGCCTTGTTATAGGAAATTAGCGCTTCAATATAGAAGATGTACAGTAAAGCTTCTTGGTGATTGCACATAATACTAACTAATGATGTCTAATCCTTGCGCACTGAAATATCATGTGGATATTTGGTAAGTTTCATGCAAAGCTGATGCTGTATGAAACTCTGAGAACTAAATCTTAGTCAATGTTCTGCTTCTTATTTCTAGCTGTGATTAAAAATAAAGTATCTAATTTCAGAATGGAAAAGTTGATTAAGATCAGAGATTCAATGACACACTTTCGTCGGTTAAAGTTGAGCCCCATTGAGAGAGGTTGGTCGGGCAACAAAATGCCTGGACGCAGCATTGGACCCCCAGACACAATTGGTGAAGGTACAAATTCTATTTTATTAAGATCTTCCATTCTTTATGAAATCTTTTACCTGTAGTGATTGGCTGATACATAAATTATGATTGATATTTTGGTGGGGTAGCATTCCTAAACGCCGGGGTAAAGGTAGACATTAACTGTCATCCGTTCCACAACCACCCGAGTGAAAACGAAAAGCTCTGGACAGCTCCGAACAATCTCCGAAGTTGTTCATAAACCTTGTAAGAAATGTAAAATTCACTTTTGACAATTAAATTTTCCATCCATCCATCAGCCTGTCTTCGTTCACTGCTGGAAATAGACCTTTCCAAGATTTCGCCACTATTGGCGGGCCTCCTGGAAGAAATGCACATACTCACACATACAATCTACCGAGTAACATCCAGATTTTATAGTGGATCCATATGTATGATATATATTCGAATATTCAAAAAAGAAATTGAATATACAAATAAGTACTAAAAAAAATTCAATTTTCAAAATTATAAATTAAATCACTTTTATTCCTGACTGGATAATATCCAGTATCGCATAATGTCTTGTGCGGCCGTTTTTATGTAGTCATTAGAGCTTGGTCGGTCAATCGTGTGATTTGTTGCCCTGTTGATTCTTTCTTATATTTCAGTAGATAGTCAGTTTTTTCAGCTGAAAATCTGAGGGTAGACAATCCAGAAATAAAAAAAACAGAACGCTTAAATTAAGTTAGTCCTGTCAAATAAGTCAAATCATGTTACACCTAATCTACACTATTTCCTGATTATTATTATATATATTAGTTATTATAATATATATATTCAATTCAATTCAAAATTATAATATATAAGATGGTTAATAAGGTTGTGGATCTACTGACAATGATCGTTTATTATCGCATTTCAGATGAGTTCACTGGATTTGATACAAAGGTTCTGCAACTTAGGTCTTTACTTATCATGAAAGGTAGTCTTGGTCGCACAAGAAGAGTTCAAGCTATGGTAAGTTAAACTTTATTAATTTCTGTTTTGTAACTTCATATTTTATAGAGTTCCATCAAAGTCATCTAAAAAGTAATTTGATGTCCCACTTATCCAATCGCTATTCTATTTTTTCACATTTTTTAGGTTGTAACCGGCAATGGTCAGGGTTTGGCCGGTTTTGGTTTCGGAAAGTCAAAAGAGGCACCGGCTGCGTTGCGGAAAGCTAAGAATAGGGCTGGTCAGAAACTAATGCACTTCGAGATCTACAATGGACATACAAGTAAGTAAAATTTATTGAAAAAGGCGTTACTTTGCGAAAGTCCACCGTGAATTTGTGGATATATAAATAATTTGAAATATTCCGCTAAACACTCTTAAAGTGCGCGCCAATCTTTTAGTCGCCTCTGAAGCTAGCCCCAAGAATCGACGCATTAGCCGTTTTACGGTGTCAGGGGGACGTTACAGGAGCGAGGGCGCGGAGCACACCCGCCTGCGTGCCGCACCACACCCCCCGCTCGCCGTTCAGCAGGTGTCAACACTATGCGTTAGTGTTAGTGCTACGTCCGTATACTACACATGCGCGCGTTGCATGAAAAGTACCTACGAGGAAAAAATTATATGATTCGTTAAGTTAATCGTTGAATCTGTTTGTTATAGTTTATTGGTTCTGTTGCCTTTATTTGTTGTTTTGTTGATTTATTTTTGTTAAAGTTTTGTTGATTTAGTTTGTTAAAGTTTATTGTTGTTGCTATGCCTCGCGGACGTTATAGCGTTTTAAGGCGACAATGTAGGAAAATGGTGTATTAAAATAATTATTGAAGTCAGTGACAATGACAATGGACCCGACGACGACACTGAGGAGGACCAAAATTCTACAGACGATAGTGATTCGGACGAAAATCTTCCTTCTTCAAGTAGGGAACCAGTTTTTATAGATGGTGTCTCACCTCTCTAAATAAAGTAACAACGTATTTGCCTATATTTTTACATTATAAATTTACTAATTGTTATTTTTATTGCGTTTTATTTATATACTTAAGATTGCACTAAAATAATAAATAAATAATTAAATAGGTAGGTACAAAAAGTACATCTTCCCACTTGTAGTAAACATATAATAATTAACCGTTGATATTATTGTTTCCTTGACTGTACCTGCGCAAGCTTGCACTCGTAACTCACTCAGAGGCGACTAAAAGATTGGCGCGCACTATACCATGCTATTCAAAATGCAGACTCAAGCACCGCCCGCCCTCCGGCATAAAACATGCACAAGCAAAGCAAGCAGTACGAGCTCAAAATAAAGCAATCTTAAATTACAGGCAAGAAAACTTATCGAAACGAATAGCATGGTAAGAGTGTTTAGCGCAATATTGCAAATTATTAATATATCCACAAATACAAGTAAGTGTCGCATACTAGGCCCTGAAATTCTGTACATTCATACGATTAGATTCTAGTTCAACTACCGCAGAAGGTAGATCGGGAAAAGTGTAATTTCGTGCGTAGATGTTTGTTTTGTATCCAGTGACCACTTATATTCGGTCACAACCCTAGCTCAAGTATTAGTCAAGACGCTTTCGCTATTTCGCCCGAGATCAAAGACAGGGGTACGTTTCGAAATGTGTGATTATCACTCGGAGCGATGCGAATTTTACCCTGCATCGTTCAAAAATCGAGTGAAACCGAGAGTATACGAACTGTAACCTGACAGTTGCGCTATGTGTTTTGAAACGCTTTCGAGAAATGTAAATATCGCACTGACAAGTGCGATTTCTAACTCTGTCTGGGCACCGATAAAATTCGCCTGACAGTTGTCACTTCGGAGTTTTCTCGGGATTCGGACGAATTTCGAAGATAGAATTCAACATTTCCGTACGAATACGGGGAAATTTTTTCGAAACTGCTTCGACAGGATTATGGCTTGCAAATGCAAAGGTTGCAATGCCATCCATATTAAGAGCAATAGGTATCGGTTCAATTCCTTCTTTATTAGGTACTTTACTTTATTTATTTATTTTGATTTGAGGTTATGTATTTACTTGACGTGTGTTACTCCAGACCGTTCCAAAACGCTTTTCTCACGGGAATCACTCGCAAGCATTTCAAGACCAGATCTTTCTTTCTCTTTCTAGTATATAGCTCTGTCTCTTTCTTAAAAACGAGTGAAATTTCGCACTAAGATCACACGTTTTGAAACGTAGCCTAGATCATTGAAATCTTACAGTGCGACAAGGCTCTTTTGGCGCTTGGATGACATTGACAAGAAACTTTTGTGAGTTACACTGTAAAGCTGTAAGTTACAGCTCGCCTCAGCTGTGATGTCACAAATGCGACGCCATTTTGTATTTATTACTAGCTTTCCTGCTAGTAATAAATACAAAATGGCGTCGCATTTGTGACATCACACACCGATTCGGTTTAACGTCACCTTTTTTTCCCAAGAGAACAGTTTTATTTCCGGGATAAAATGTAGCCTATGTTTATTTCAGGGTATAAGCTATCTCCACTGCAAATTTAGTCTAAATCCGTCCAGATGTTTTAGCGTGAAGAAGTACCAAACATACTGACTTACACACACACCCTCACAGAATCCTTCGCATTTATAATATTAGTGGAAAGTGGGATTAAATCTATGTTACCGGCCAAACCTGATTTTAGAACAAACTAGTTTGGCCTAGGTCGAACCAGTTTTTCGGAAGCCCGGCTGCGCTGACCCCCGTTCATTAGTTGACATTTTCGTCAGGTTTCAACACTGACACCAGGATAGCGTATACAATTTTCAACGCGTTCGACAGAGATGGCATTAGAACCCGTGTCGCGACCCCTAGTTTATGAACGCGCCTCTGAAGAGAGCCGGTAGGTTAGGTTAGAAGGCTAAATGTGGCGAGACCGTCATAAATAACCTTCGTGGTAATTTTTTTTTTGACAACCCAAAACTAGTTTGTTCTAATCACATTATACTATACGCTCATCCGCCATCAGCTAATAGGGCGAACTGTGGACCACTTTCCTTTAGATGCACCTACGAGAAATCATCAGCAAATCTAAATATTCCAGTTTTCCACGACTTCTACACTCAGTTCGGAAAGACCAAGATATATGTTCAGAAAAAGAACGAAGGCTACGGACTGCAGTGCCATCGAGCTATGAAGTGCATCTGTGAAGCCATTGGGATTAAGGACCTGAGGGCGAAGATTGAGGGATCGGATAACTTGCAGCACATTGTCAAGGCTTTCTTCATTGGCTTGTTGCAACAGGTATGTGCATTGACACATTGTAAAATAATTGTAATAAAAAAAGTCTAATCGGGAATCGAACCCGTTACATGAGAAAAATAATTACCCTGTAGCTTTATCATACCGATCGAAAGGCTTCATCATAACTATTATTTTTTGCTACATAACATAGTGTCAGAAATAAAAGGAAGACCATGAATTTTAATATTTTTAATACAAAATTAATACATTTTTCTCGTGTAGCGGGTTCGATTCCCGGTTCAACAATGTAACTGTTTAAAAATCTATGAATGCAGTTTAAATTGTTTTTTAAATTAAAATAATGTATTCTTTCAGTAAAATGTTCCATCTACAATATTTAAGGTACTTTCCCTCCATGTGGCATAGCCGTGGGACGCCCTGTATAGCAACTGTCGTGACGATCGAAGTCTTATACTTTTTTCGGTTTAGCTCTCATTCGCCGAGTGTCTGGAGTGTAACGTGCGATAAGGAACTTCGTTCGTTCTAATAGTTTTAAGGTTCCGCCTAATTACATCCGAACCGAGGTTCGGTATGTAGATGAATGATACTGGGACATTCGGTTGGACGGTCTCTCAATATTGAGACTCAGGTTCGAATCCATGTCGAGCATTGCTGAACTTTTCGGAATTTAGCTTAGTATCATGGCTAGCATAACCGAAAAAATATGGGTTATAAAGGTTAACGGTATGACGTCATATGCGATATCTTGATATTACGATTCCCAAATTTTTCCCCACCGAAAAATAACGTTACCGTAATTTTTTACGCTACCTAAATCTGCACCAAAGATTTTCTATAATACGACCGCTACCGGCGCTCCCCACTCTCACTCCTGTTAATTAATATTCCGGTAGCGTAACCCTAAATCCCAACCGCTTTCGGTCTACTTTTAAAACAAAGCGCTACCATTATTTTACACCGGGAGCGTAACCTTATGCTTTAACCGCTTTCACACCCTGCACATTATTTGTATACATATCACTTACTGACGGTGAAGAAAAACACTATTCCTTGTCACGTTGGGGTGTTAAAAGCGTCGGTGAAAAGAGGGTTAACAATCATTGAAGATTAACCTCTTGTTTTATCATTCGCAGAGAACTCACCAACAACTAGCCGAAGAGAAAAAACTCCATCTAGTCGAGTTCAGAGCTGAAAACGAGAATTACCCCAGGGTTGTAGCCAGCCCGGCGACTGTCCGTAGCAAAGACGAAATACCTAAAGATGAAACCATAGATTTCACACAGTACGTCATGAACGAAAAAGTTATATTGAGGAAGAAGAAATACCCCAGATTCTACGAGAAGATGCCCCATTACAAGATTTTCTTGAAGAAGTTCGAAAAGTACAGAAACCACGAGAAGATCAGGCAGAATTTGAAGATCGAGTATGGTGAAGTCAAGAGTTTCTTAACTGATAAATATCCCCATATAAAAGAAGAAGCTTAGACGTTAATACTGTTAAGTTGATTAGATTTTAGTGTTATTGTAAATAAATAAACATAAAACAATCATGTTTTTTTTTATTATGGGATCTAGGGAAGTCCAAAAAGTGTTGAGTTTTATAATGAGTAAAAATGTCTTTATTTCGTATGATACTTGAATATACATTACAGACTTCTTTGAACAAAAATAATAGAATCAGTTTTACATTTTTTTTTAAGTTTACACAATAAAATAATTCACTACAACAATGTCAGGTTTTTTTAAGAAAATTATCCAAAATATCAACTTTACATTTCATGTCATGGCACCCATCAATCATGATTCCAATAAAATCATATTGTCTATTACACAAATATTTACATTATCCTCTAAAACTACAAGTTACAAAGCCACTAAATGCTCTAAAATGCTAAAACTAGATAAATTTTGTTAAAAGCACCACAATGTTTTGGAAACTAAACAAGATTCTGATTTGCTCAAAATATCTGTAGTAAACATGGATGTCGTACTAAAATAAAATATATTTGCTTATAAATTCAAAAGTCAGAAGACTTCCCGGTTTGCACAAAGCAAGCAACATAATCCAGATCAAATAAAGGGCCGGAGGAGGTAAAAAAATATATACAGAGTGTTAAGATGATTTACATTTATATAGACGTTTACGCGACGACGTTACTTAGGCAGTGTGAGGCGTAACGTCGTCGCGTAAACGTCTTCACTCGCCCAGATAAAGGCAGTCTAGATCTGTTGAAACTGGTCGGCTTTCCCGATCATTACACGTATTGAGGTGAGCCGTTTTTATATAAATCATGAATTATCCTCAAGTCTCATTTAATTCTATGATTGTTAAGATGATGTTGCGTAAGCCGGAAACTGCCAAGAGTACTCGTCAAAACGAACAACTTTTCTTGAAAAAAGAATCGGGATATCGTGAAAAAAATATTGTTTCATACATTTTGGTCGAGTAGGTACGGAAGTTTTCTATGGAACATTGCGTGATTTGAGGTTTTGTTCCATAGTAAAAGTTGTTCATATGGACCAGCACTACCGCCAGTTTCCGGTTTTCGTAACATCTTAACATCCTGTATGTTTGTCTTGAGATTTTTAGAGATGCACTCTAATTCAGTGGCGGATACATATGGGGGGCGCGCGCCCCCCCCATGCGGGTCCCGCGCCGCCCGCCGCGAGTGGCAGGCGTCCCAAGTCCCAGCACTGCACGCGCGCGCGGTTCACGGCAACGGCAAGCAAAGGGGGGGTACGGCGTACACGTTTATTCATCAACCATATAACCATTCGTTTATTCACGTATGTATGTATGCCCCCCCCCTCCCCCTTGAGTTTTTTCTGTATCCGCCACTGTTCTAATAACATTTAGGATTAAACGTCAGTCGTTCGGTAAAAAGACCACAACTTTACTTTTTTCTCTTGCTAAGAAGTTAAAAGTGAAAAAGGCAATTCACGCCAATGGTTCAGTATAAGTTAGGTTTATAAATCGACAGTTGTAAGTAAAATGCATAACTAGTCACGATTTTGTCCAAGCAAGCTTTAATTGCTGTTTTAAGTTAGTTTCAACAAAATCATGGCTAACTGTGCATTCAATTTAAAGATGTTGATTCACAAACCTCACCATAGACAATGTGTTTTTCACTTTTAACTTCTTAACAAGAAAAACAAAATTAAGTTGTGCACTTTTTAACGAGCGACTGACGTTTAACCTTAACTAAAAATTAGTTTTCTTTGGTTAAGTTGTTTGCTAGGTGCAACGTGTAATTGAACCTAATACACGATTTCGCATTTGAGATTTCTAGTTAAGCGATTAAGTATGAAATGCAGCGCTGTGATTGGCTCATTTGTAGCTTATTACTTATCGGATAAGGTGGATGCGCATGCTCTCCTTCCCAAACGCTCAATAAACTATGGTAGCTTAATGCCATAAATCACATTATTTACTACTTTCTATCAAAAAAGAATAAAAGCTATCATAAGCTGTGCGGAACGAGACCGTGCGCATCGACCTTAACGGGGTTTTCTCAAATCGGAAATGTGGGCTAAGTATTTAACATTGATTAAACAGTAAAAAATACTACTTTAAATAACGACGAACAAAGTCAAACGAAAATCACAAAAAAGTGTTTTGTGACTTGAATCCAAATTGAAATGGACTTTATTTTTATAAACCTAAGATTTGAAATTACAGGAATCTTCTATAGCTTATAAATGAGCATTATTTTAAACCTTCACCTTTCAAGAACTGCTTCTCAGAGATCATTTTGTCCGAAATATTAGTGACGTTTTTTTTGGATCCTTGCTTATTCCGATGATTCTGAAATAAAACATAAATTAATTGAAACGTTGATTGTGCAGTTGTCATTTACTATGAAATTAAAATGTATTTTAAAAATGTCACACTATCAAATATTTTCAGTAATGTGGCAAAGTCCTGGAAAGGCTTATGTCCAGCAGTGGACGAACTGGGCTGATGGATGGAAGACAATTTTTGCAAAAATCATATGGAGGAAGCATTTATTCAGCAGCGCACCGCTATAAGATTAATTATCATGATGACTTTTCTCATGCCAACGAACCACAGTACGAATAACCGTTCAGTTACTACATACCAGTGTTAGGGCGCCACTTGTCAGCGAGATCGCGCTTGGCGTCCGGCGCGAGATGCGCGCGCACCCCACCGATGACGTCAGCTGCGCCGGCGGCTGCCAATGCTAGCGGTCGCACCACGGTGCCGGGGATGTGACGTAGCACGCCCACGCCGCGTTCCGAGCGGGCCGCTATCCGCATTGTTTGAGCAGTGTCTGCGAAACCCTGCGACATCGTGAAAGGTGCTGATTAGACACGGTCTATTTATGATCGTTCCTGATTAAATATTTGACAGTGACAATACAATATACAATATATAAAATAAAATAAATCATTAAAAAAATAAGTCCCCTATGAAGTGTAGTTTGGCTGTCGAAAGAGACTGCGTTTTTTTTTAAAATTAATTGGCAACCCCAAGAATAATTTTATTTCACTACACCAAGAGAATTTACCACGTAATTCTGCAATTATTTTTTCACCGAATATACTCTATTTTAGGTCTTAGTTTTAATTATTATAGTATATAATCTGATCGTAATTTTTTAAACAATTTTCGGATATGACGTCATTTGTAGCATTTTAGGCATTATAATGATTGTTGATAAAGAAAAGTGGTCTGTCTATGTCTGTCTTCTCATCTGTCAAATCAGTCGAAAGCAAATTATTAACACATTTATAAACAGCCTTTTCTCAAGTGACGTCCACACGAAGGCAAATGGAAATTGCAGCTGTTTCGTAAAAATATTCATCAACACGAAGTTTATTAGACCACAAGTTCTAAAATACAGCTTATTAAACAAAAATATCGAAATGGTTTTTAACAGATCTTAACATAATTTAATTCTAAGCGAATTGTTCTGTTACTTCTTCTTCAACCCCGACTGACCGTCCATGACGCTGTGAAATTCCGTTCTTTGCACGGAAAGACCACCACATAACATGTTTGCTATTGTAGACGCGTCTATGGTTGAAATTCATTTGATTCCTTTATCGTCTGTCTGTACACTGTACAGTGTTAATATCTCGCGTATCGCGGCATAAATTGAAACATGTATCGTATCGCGGCATAAATTGAAACATGTATCGTATCGCGGTATAAATTGAAACATGTATCGTATCGCGGCATAAATTGAAACATGTATCGTATCGCGGTATAAATTGAAACATGTATCGTATCGCGGTATAAATTGAAACATGTATCGTATCGCGGTATAAATTGAAACATGTATCGTATCGCGGTATAAATTGAAACATGTATCGTATCGCGGCATAAATTGAAACATGTATCGTATCGCGGTATAAATTGAAACATGTATCGTATCGCGGTATAAATTGAAACATGTCTCGTATCGCGGTATAAATTGAAACATGTCTCGTATCGCGGTATAAATTGAAACATGTATCGTATCGCGGTATAAATTGAAACATGTCTCGTATCGCGGTATAAATTGAAACATGTCTCGTATCGCGGTATAAATTGAAACATGTCTCGTATCGCGGTATAAATTGAAACATGTATCGTATCGCGGTATAAATTGAAACATGTCTCGTATCGCGGTATAAATTGAAACATGTATCGTATCGCGGTATAAATTGAAACATGTCTCGTATCGCGGTATAAATTGAAACATGTCTCGTATCGCGGTATAAATTGAAACATGTCTCGTATCGCGGTATAAATTGAAACATGTCTCGTATCGCGGTATAAATTGAAACATGTCTCGTATCGCGGTATAAATTGAAACATGTCTCGTATCGCGGTATAAATTGAAACATTTTTATTTATTTATTTATTTTTTATTTATTATTTATTATTTACATTTATACTACACAATCATTACAGGCTAACCTAATGCGATTGGTAACAAATTACATTTAAAGCAGTTTTTGCGAACTCAGTCAGAGAACAACAAAACAAATCGGGATCCGTAAGGTTGTCGATTCTGTTGAAAAGATGGAGTGCCTTTACAACAGGTGACTCTTTAAGAACATTGGTGCGCGCGTACTGCACGCAAAACAACTTATGATTTCTCGCGCGAAGATAGTTATCCGGCACAAACAGCTTCAAGGATGCTAGCAACCGCGGATTGAACAATATACCTCGTAAAACTTTAAAAAGATAAATTAGTAGCGCCAGGTCTCTCCTCACTTCCAACTTATTATATCCAACCATACCTATAACAAATAGGGTTGGATACATAAGTGGATAGTATGGATAAACACCATAATTTTTTAAATACAGCCAGCGAACAAACTTGTTTTGAATCTTTTCCACCATGTGACTATATTTAGTCTCATGGGGATTCCAGATAATTGCACTACTTTCTAAATTACTACGTACTAAGGCATTATAAAGAGCTTTTACGGCTAGCATGCTGTTGAAACTCCTAGCCTGCCTCAGTATAAAGCCCAACTTCTTAAAAGCTTTTTTACAGATAGCCACAATGTGATCACGAAACGTTAGCTCGGCATTCATCAACACTCCCAGGTCCTTGACGCTATCGACTCGCGCTAGCGCAGTCCCTTCCATCTGGTAAAGGTGCTGACGTGGCTCTTGCGCACGACTATACGACATCACCACGCACTTTGACACATTGAAGTGAAGATTGTTGTGCTGGCTCTATTCTACTACTCTCCGAATGTCCTGCTGCAGTCTCTCAGAATCAGTCTCATCTTCAATCTTCAAGACTAATTTGAGGTCATCCGCAAATAAAAGACAGATGGCACTCCTGATGACGTTTGGAAGGTCGTTAATCATAAGCAAAAACTCGAGGGGCCCGAGATTGCTGCCCTGACTTACACCAGAATAAGTGAAATACGGAGCTGATGTTGCACCCCGGTAATCTACATATTGCCGCCTATCTCGCAAGTAACTGCTAAAAAAATTAAGCAACTGGGGAGTGAATCCAGCTGCCGCAAGCTTCATCAAAAGGATGTCATTATCAACCGTGTCGAAAGCTTTCCTAAAGTCGAAGTACGCAGCATCAATTTGCTTACGTTTGTCAAGCTCTGGGGCTACATACGTCATAAAGCACAACAAGTTACTTCCGGTGCTACGTCCTGGCCTAAACCCATGTTGAGCATCCGAAAGCTGGCAATCCACTTGTTTTAAAATATAACAATGTAAAATTGACTCAAAGACCTTCGCAAACGTCACCAGGACCGCCACTGGTCTAAAGTCGCCCACATCCGATCCCAAACCCCCCTTTGGCACTGGAATAACACGTGACATCTTCCACGCTTCAGGGTAAGTTCCAGTAGCCAAACAAAGATTAAAAAGGAATGCCAGCGGTTCATCCAGTACCATCCGGCAGTCCTTTACCACGTAGGACGGTATACCGTCGGGCCCGGCCGAGTGCTTTGGCTTGAGGCGGGCGAGCGCGGCCTGCACGTCCCGCACGGTGACGCACGGCACATGCACGCGCGACCCCCCACCACCGCTGCCGCTGCACCCAGCCGCGCGCACGGCCTCGTCAACGTCTAGTCGCGGTGGAGTTGAACTATATACCGAATGAAAATATTCAGCAAATTCCTTAGCACATTCTTCATCCGGCAATGAATTTCCATTCTTAGTAATGCACGAACCACTATTACGAGTTCCCCTTTTACTTTTCATTAAGTTCCAAAAAGATTTGGGATCTTTCCTTCAGTTGCGACTGTATTCTATCCTGATATTGAGAATACGCCGCCGCCGTCTTCGCTTTAACTGATGATCTATACCGAGCAAACGCCTCGTAATCCCGTTGTGACTTACTGGCCTCATATCTCTTATGTAATTCAGCTTTTAACCGTATGTCGCGTTTTAGGTCAGGCGTGAACCATTCTGGGTAATTATACCGAGTATTCACGTCAAAACGCTTTTTTCTGGGAGCACAATTATCTATAATTTTATAAATAATATCATAAAAATAACTAATAGCGTCATTAACATTTCCTATATCATACAAAGAAGACCAGTCTACCCTCATTAAAGATGAATAAAATAAATAAAAATCAGCCTTACGAAAATTCCATTCTTTGCGGTCGCTAGCACCGTCGGCGACTGCCTGTGCCGGCGCAGCGCGCGCTAATGCACATGATGATGCACCACGCGCAGGAGCGAGGGCGGTCACCTGCACCGCGAGGGGGGGATGTTGTTTATCTACCGGTACTAGCGATACCGATTCGAGCTCGACACTCACTTCGTCGTCCGCGAGAGTTGTAAGCACCAGATCCAATTGACGCCCGTTTATATTAGGTATGAAGTTTCTCTGACGGAGTTCGCAAAAAGATACAAAGTATTCATAATAGTTGTGAGATTCTACTGACGCCGAGTACAAGTTAAAATCTCCTAAAACTAACACTTGATTATATTTCACACAAAGTTGTTCTAATAAGTTAAACATTTGTAAATATTCATTTACTGAACTTTTAGGTGCAATATAGACCACTACACACATAAACAAAAATTTTTTTTGATGGTTGTGCACCGTGGCAGCAACAATTTCGAATGCGGTCTTGTCCAAGCTAACATTTCCCGGTAGGAGTATCCTTCTTAATTCATAGCGCGGCGAAGCGGCTAACAGCGCCCCTCCATGCTTCCGTCCGTCCGTCCTGTCACAACGTAGCAGGGAGTATCCCTGAGGAACCAGCTCACCGTCATGAGTTGACTCATCAACTCCCGACTCCGTTATTGCAAACAAATCCGCATTTGATGCCGCGATACTTGTAAAAAAAGTTTCCAATTTTGTCCGTAAACCACGAGTATTTTGGTAACAAACCTCTATACTTTTTTTAGTTGTCGAATGGTTGTCCTGCCGTTCTTCGAAACCACACCCATTCACTAAACTCGGCGTTCAGGGGCCAGGAATCCGTTTGGCATATTTTGGGGAATAATTTTTCCGGCACCCCTACTAAAAATGAAGCATAATCCCTTTTACTTTTTGGAGTAATTTTATCAACCTTGATGTCCTCCGAACCTGTAAAATTCTTAACATGCTTGACTATTTTATCTTTAGCGGTTTCCGGGTGCAGATACCACACATGAAGATATTTTTTGCGCTCAATAGCTTGAAAATCACAGCTAGCATTGCCACCCTTTTTCACTTCATTTAACAATGACTTTCTCTCCACTTTCTTATGAGAAACAGAAGTCCATTCATCCTTTAATTCAGAGTTCTCTATTTGCGGCTGCTTATCATTCGCTTTATTGGAATCAGCTACTGCAGGAGAACTGTTGGATTGCTGTATTTCTCCTGCTTTCTCTTTCCCTCGCGCGGTGGCGCTGGCGGTCGATGATGATGTCAATTGTCCCGCTCGCACAGCTTGTCTTCGCTGTTCGGCTCGTAGTGCGCGTTCGGAGACAGTCGGCTGGTCTCGCGCATCGCTTTTCGGCTGCGCTCGGCTGATGTTCGGCTGTTCTCGAGTCTCAGTCGGCTCCGCATTAGAGTCGTTTTTAGCACACATAGACGCAACCAGTGTCTTCATTTGCGACGAAAGATCTTCGATTACCCGCGATTGTCATTTACATGTCTCGTATCGCGGTATAAATTGAAACATGTCTCGTGTCGCGGTATAAATTGAAAGATGTCTCGTATCGCGGTATAATTTGAAACATGTATCGTATCGCGGTATAAATTGAAACATGTATCGTATCGCGGTATAAATTGAAACATGTCTCGTGTCGCGGTATAAATTGAAAGATGTCTCGTATCGCGGTATAATTTGAAACATGTCTCGTGTCGCGGTATAAATTGAAAGATGTCTCGTATCGCGATATAATTTGAAACATGTATCGTATCGCGGTATAAATTGAAACATGTCTCGTATCGCGGTATAAATTGAAACATGTCTCGTATCGCGGTATAAATTGAAAGATGTCTCGTATCGCGATATAATTTGAAACATGTATCGTATCGCGGTATAAATTGAAACATGTCTCGTATCGCGGTATAAATTGAAAGATGTCTCGTATCGCGATATAATTTGAAACATGTATCGTATCGCGGTATAAATTGAAACATGTATCGTATCGCGGTATAATTTGAAACATGTATCGTATCGCGGTATAAATTGAAACATGTATCGTATCGCGGTATAAATTGAAACATGTATCGTATCGCGGTATAAATTGAAACATGTATCGTATCGCGGTATAAATTGAAACATGTATCGTATCGCGGTATAAATTGAAACATGTATCGTATCGCGGTATAAATTGAAACATGTCTCGTATCGCGGTATAAATTGAAACATGTCTCGTATCGCGATATAATTTGAAACATGTATCGTATCGCGGTATAAATTGAAACATGTCTCGTATCGCGGTATAAATTGAAAGATGTCTCGTATCGCGATATAATTTGAAACATGTATCGTATCGCGGTATAAATTGAAACATGTATCGTATCGCGGTATAATTTGAAACATGTATCGTATCGCGGTATAAATTGAAACATGTATCGTATCGCGGTATAAATTGAAACATGTATCGTATCGCGGTATAAATTGAAACATGTATCGTATCGCGGTATAAATTGAAACATGTATCGTATCGCGGTATAAATTGAAACATGTATCGTATCGCGGTATAAATTGAAACATGTCTCGTATCGCGGTATAAATTGAAACATGTCTCGTATCGCGATATAATTTGAAACATGTATCGTATCGCGGTATAAATTGAAACATGTCTCGTATCGCGGTATAAATTGAAACATGTCTCGTATCGCGATATAATTTGAAACATGTATCGTATCGCGGTATAAATTGAAACATGTATCGTATCGCGGTATAATTTGAAACATGTATCGTATCGCGGTATAAATTGAAACATGTATCGTATCGCGGCATAAATTGAAACATGTATCGTATCGCGGTATAAATTGAAACATGTATCGTATCGCGGTATAAATTGAAACATGTATCGTATCGCGGTATAAATTGAAACATGTATCGTATCGCGGTATAAATTGAAACATGTATCGTATCGCGGTATAAATTGAAACATGTATCGTATCGCGGTATAAATTGAAACATGTATCGTATCGCGGCATAAATTGAAACATGTATCGTATCGCGGTATAAATTGAAACATGTATCGTATCGCGGTATAAATTGAAACATGTATCGTATCGCGGTATAAATTGAAACATGTATCGTATCGCGGTATAAATTGAAACATGTATCGTATCGCGGTATAAATTGAAACATGTATCGTATCGCGGT
Organism: Ypsolopha sequella; assembly: GCA_934047225.1. Taxonomy (NCBI): domain Eukaryota; kingdom Metazoa; phylum Arthropoda; class Insecta; order Lepidoptera; family Ypsolophidae; genus Ypsolopha; species Ypsolopha sequella. The sequence goes on from OW203991.1 coordinate 18,622,620, forward strand.
ATAAATTGAAACATGTATCGTATCGCGGTATAAATTGAAACATGTCACATATCGCGATACGATACATGTTTCAATTTATACCGCGACACGAGACATGTTTCAATTTATATCGCGATACGAGACATATTTCAATTTATACCGCGATACGAAACATGTTTCAATTTAAAACATGTCTCGTATCGCGGTATAAATTGAAACATGTCTCGTATTGCGGTATAAATTGAAACGTGTGTTAATCTTTAAATTATAAACTTACGTCTTTAACAAGTTGGTAAGCGCTGGCGACCCCCTCACGGATGTCGGTGGGGTGTCTACTGGGGTCTCGGCGGCGGCGGCGTCGACGCTCGCGTCTGTCGTACGCGTCTTGTAACTGCAGCGTGGGACCGGGAGTCAGCATGTCAAACGCTGTTTCAGCTGTAGCCTGAAATTAACGATGACACTCATTTCTTTCTGTTTAGTTGATTTAAGGGGCTGCACAATGTTAAAATTCAGACCTGCTCTAACGCTTTTGTTTTTTAACTGTCTATTCTGCTCTAATCAGCACGCAAAACTTCAGTTATTTTAAAATCGCGGCTTCATAAGGGCATTTACTATAATTTCTTTATGTAATAAAGATGTTTTTTTCTAGTAAGTGTCCGTGTGTGTTGGTTTCGTTTCAATCGGTTTTGAAATATGGAAACTGAATCGCCTTTTTCGTGAAATTCATGCTTTTTTAAAAGTAGTATAATTAAATGATGATTGAAGGTATGTTTATTTATAAAGTGTAATTAATAATTGTCTGGAGTCAAAAAATACGCCATATTTTTTTCAAATTTTTACCATCTATTTTGACAGAACTGAATCCAATGTAAAACTAATGTTTAGCATTGTGGAGCCCCTTAAACGGGGTAATGTAGCTTTTGTTTGCATGTTTATATACGATGGCCAAAACAAGCCTTTTCATGACCGCTCTATGTTTTTCTTGTCACTCTTCTTTCATTAATCCTTTTTTAGGGTTCCGTACCCAAAGGGTAACCAACGGGACCCTATTACTAAGACTTCGCTGTCTGTCTGTCCATCTGCCCGTCTGTCACCAGGCTGTATCTCATGAACCGTGATAGTTAGACAGTTGAAATTTTCACAGATGATGTATTTCTGTTGTCGCTATTACAACAAATATTAAAAAAACAGCATAAAATAAATATTTAAGGGGGCTCCCATACAAAGGACATGTTTTTTTGTCGTTTTTATAGATAATGGTACGGAACCCTTCGTGCGCGAGTCCGACTCGCAATTGGCCGGGTTTTTATGTGTTCGAAAGCACTCTTACTTCTGTTCTAGTCACTATAAATCTTCATGTATTTTATCGAACGGTGCAACGTGGGTACAAGTGTGGACTGTGATCTGTATGAACATTGACAAAATCTTGAACAAAAGCGGTGTAGTGGGAGAAAATTGGCACACGAATGTCGCCCATTATATTACCATCATCCGCAGACCAAACCTCCCCCAACCCCCTGAGTCACCACCAGGCACTCACTGAAAATCAGCGCTGAAGGCTCACACCTTTCAGCACATCGCTCAGTCAGTTGCCTTTTACAGCGACAGACGCACCAAGACCGTGTAATAAATAAATAAATAAATTAACTATATCTATGGTTTTGTGATTTGTAACTACGGATGTATTTGTAATTGTACAGTACTCCCAAAGTAATAATGCGCATACAAATCTTCGCCACCGTTCGTATTTCCTTACACTTTCTATACAATCAATAAGGTCACGTGGAACGTCCGGTCGCTCGGCTATAGATTTGTATGCGCATTATTACTGTAAATAAGTGTAAACTGTCTTTGTAAGTGTGGCTGGTGCAGCAATAAATGTGTTTTTTTCTTCTTTCTAATTTCAAATGACGTATAATTATATAGACGGATTTTTCATTTGACATTTCTTAATTATTTATATTCACCCAATCATATTTTATTATCTAGTTTCTATACAATTCTTATGACATACATTTTAATTTGTAATATTTTTTATTTTTATTGTTTCCAAATTTCCACCATTATGGGTAAAATATTTTAATATGACATCCCCATCACTTAAACTCTTACTAATCCAACTGTTTACACAACGTTGACCAATGAGACATAATCCGTAATATATTGTATAGAATTCCATCACAACGTTTGACTCAACTTAGTTCCATCGTTTACCGACCATTTTTGATTTGAAATTCCCCTTCTGTCTGTTTGTTGTTTCATTTATTGCACGTCATTTTAGACATGATTGTAGTGTATATTATTTATTTGTTAGTTAGGATGTGTAAAAAGCCCTAGAAAATGCTTTACAGCGAAACCGGTCGGGCATAATAAAGTTGTACGTAATATGTGGATAAATACAAGTGTTTTTTAAAACAATTTTTATAAACTCCACCAAGTGCCAACAATCACTAGCATCTACTATATAGACGGATAGCCACGAAGCATCTCTGAAACCCCCTCGAACCTCTAACTTCAACAACCAATCTACTTATATATGTTATATAACAGTTGATACATACAAACTTACATAATTTATGTTGACAGCTCTGGTCTACCAACAACTTGTTGTACAGTTTGGCGGACAATGGTGTCGATTCGGCGCAACACAACTAATTTGACAGGACTAACCTTATTTTGACTTTTTGAGTGTTCTGTCTTTGTCTTTTCGATACAGAAAGAAAAAGACAGAACGCTTAAAATGAGTTTAGTCCTGTCAAATAATTCGTGTTGTGCCGAATCCACACAATTATGAATGTTTGCAGTGTGTAAAATTTTCATGAAATAAAAGTCATAAAAAAAAAATTGTTATGACGATGTAGAAATACCTGTATAACATGCAGTATCCTGGCAGTAATGTCTAGAGCTGCGACAGCCGTCCTCGCTGTAAAGGAGGCGGCGCCGCGTCTGAGTCCATGCACGAGACGTCCGTCCCGCCGCCATTGCTCCACTGGCAGCCAAAGCAGATCTCTGATACCGGTAACTGGAATTATCACAATGAAAAAAACCCATTATGGAATAGGAGTGATATAAAATGACCCGATGAGTTTTTCGGAATGTATGTGCATAGTATTTGTCAAGCGCGGATGCAGGCAATTTCAGAAAATCGGCTAGAGAGGAATTTCTGCATTCATCTTCATATAATATTTTTTTCTCTTCGTTTGTCTTGTTACCTTTATATATATTTACTACCAATAATCTACTTATATATAAACATTAATATGAGGTATACAAGGTGACTTTTTGATCATCGTCCAAAATCATACTGGAGGCTTGATAAGTGATCAGTATCTTGGATCAGCAACAATTTTTGTGAAATTCGTAAAATGAAATTTCGGCTTTCCATAAAAATTCAGTTCCAGTCCCGAGTGAATCACTATGGGGAGTCAAAATTTCATTTTACGAATTTCACCAAAATTGTTATTGATGCGTGATACTGATCACTTACCAAGCCACCAGTATGAATTTGGACGATGATCAAAAAGTCACCTTGTATATACACACATCACACCAAATACACTCTCCATGATAAGTACAACCTATGTATTTTATCCTTGTATAACTAATAATTAGACACTTTTCTCTGATACTGTATATAAATTTTCAATGCATATGCTCGTAAAGGCCCACTTTTTATGCATCAAAACCGAACAAAAAGTCGATTATTTTGCCCTAGGGCTTTATTATTATTATTTTTTTTAAATTTATTTACAATGGTTGGCTAACCTGCAGCCTTTCCTGTGTACCATAGATGTTATACTTTTTTTTCCACTGTTTAACGGCTCTGAATACAGTCCTTTTGAGCCAATTATAATTTAAAGTTCACAAAATTATATTTGTTTTATTTCCTCACACTATGCATTGAAAAACGTAGTATGATACACGGGCGTAAAAGCAATAAATTACTCGGTTACGTTTAAAACACTCGCTACGCTCGTGTTTTAAATCGTCCTCGTAATTTATTTCTTTTCGCCCTAGTAGCATAAACTACTATTATGTTGCTCGGTGTGTATTTACAATTTGTTTTTATTTAACAAATAATTCAACAGTAATTTTTATTGATACAATCATAATTTTTTAAATTGTTACATAGATTAGGTTTGACTTTGTTTCTGAAAATTGTTAAATAGCCATAAAGTTATTAGCATGTTTTTTGTCGAAGTGCCCATACTTAGTAGCACTTAGTCCGATGGAAGGCGCTAGAAGCCAAATCACAAGTTAATCCTCGATTAGCTTAGCTTGGTTTCTAACGTTGACCAATACTTGTAGTTATCTTAAGAAAGAAACGAATTACGTATTTTTGTAAAGCTTGATGTACGTTTTTTGGATAAAGATTATTAGAGATTTTAATTTTTCATCGATTTTTGTTAATAATATAATTGTATAACGTATTGATTCATAGTGTAATGTTATACATTTTAAATGAATAAAAAAAAATTAGAGATTAGATTTATTTTATTTTTATTTATTTACTCAATTGTATAACATTACAGCTAACTAATTCATTATACAATAATGATTAACAAAATACTAAAACATGAAATACCATTAAAAAAAAAAAAAAATAAAAAACAGCTATTAGAAAGAAAACAACCGAAAGTCCAGACTATTCTAAGTATTTACATAAAAAAATTAATGTTACTTCTGTGAACTCATCCAAAGTACAACTGAGCAAATCTATTTCCTCATTTCCTTTATTTAGTACCCTCACAGCTCTAGTGAGTGGCGCCTCTGTTAGGAGGTTAGTCCTAGCCCGCGGCAGCCATAGCAGCCTCCCCGCGCGTCACCGCAGTCCCTATGTGCCCTCACTAGGCACCACCAGTTTAATGCTCTCCAGCAACGCGGGTTTATGAGGATTACAAAATTCTGAAATTAGTGAAAGTTATGTACAGTCGGTGCCCCTGGATATCGTATACTATCCAGTATCTATTTGAGTCTGTTAGTATTGTGATACGCCTTCTGTACACGTTATCTAGGGGCACCGACGGTACTTCGTTCTTGGCTCAGGGGGGGCAGCTGCACCCTTTGCTCCTCCCCTTGTATCCAGTGGCGTATTTACCCTAGGGCCATGGCCCGGGGCGGCAGGCTGCGAGGGGCGGCGCAAGCTGCACCTTGCACTCAGCTTTGGACGCTTTTCATTATCAATCGTTAGGTACCAATCTGTTTTATTCGTCAGTCTTTTAATTTTATTGCTTTATGGCCTTAAAATACTGTCATTAAAAAAAATTGTTTATAGGAAAATATGTAAATTTTTAATAAATGGTGTTTATTTGTTTCTAAGGTATTTTTAGTTTTTTCATTCATTATCATCACAGCCCACATCAACACACAAGTGGATTTTATTTTATAATTGAAATATTTTTGCTTTTTTCTCGTTAATTTATGGGGCGACAAACCTTACACGCCCAGGGCGCCAAATCTAAAAATACGCCACTGCTTGTATCCGCGCCTGGTATTTTATACTTACCACTTATTAAATGGTGAGAGAAAATACTGTGAACTAATCAGGCCACTAAATCACGTTGGGACATTAAAAACGTCGGTGAAAAGAGGGTGTTACGAATGTTGACTGTTTCAGTAACAGTCTATACTCGGTAACACCTTTGAAACTCCCTCAGGGGTTGTATGAGGGGATATCATATAAGCTATCTTTGTTTTATAAATGAATATAGGTACTAACTAAATTGCAATAAAGAGTGCATAGGTCCAATGCCGCTCAGCAAGCCAGGCAGTTGGTGCCGCTTTATATCCGCCAGCCATTCATGTATCGCCCATTTCACTAGCCTCTCTAACCCGAGGAGACCGTGCCTGAGGAAAATAATAAAATAATAATAAATACAACGTATATAATGTAGCTATGATCTACTTGAAGACGGGCAGCATATTGTTTGAATATTTTTCCTGTAATCTTTACGTAAGCACATATTCCTATTTTTCCGTCCACCAGTTTTGAAGATAAGGAGTTTCGATAATTTTTTTGTGGTTTTTCGAGTATTTCTCGAAATATATGCAAGTACATATAGCTAAACTATACAACGTGTAACAGAAAGGTGTAACCATATTTGAAGAGCTTATTCAGTCAATGGTAAAGAACAACTTTTGCTATGGAACAAATCTTGTACCTCGAAAAAAAAAACTTTACCGTTTCATAGAAAAATGCAATGCCGCTCGGCCGAAATGTATTTGAGTTTTCAGGGTTTGTTCCATAGTAAAAGTTGTTCTATATCATTGACTGAATAAGCTCTTCAAATATGGTTACACCTTTTGTTACTATTGTATAACGTAGGTATGATCCACTTGAAGACGGGCAGCATGTGGTTTGAATATTTTCCCTGTAATCTTTACGTAAGCACATATTCCCATGATTTTTTTGTGGTTTTTCGAGTATTTCTCGAAATAGACGCAAGTACATATAGCCAATTAGCCAAACTATGTATTTTTATAGTCAGCTCTTTAATACCTACAATTTGATACTCATATTGTCTTTTTTTATAAAAATATTATTTTCTCATTTGTGTTCAGCTTTTTTTTATAGCTATTATTAGAGATAAGTGCACACACGTACAAATTTTTTGTAGTTTTTCAAAGATTTCTCGAAATCAGTGCCAGTAAATATAGTTACAGTATATATTTTTACAATCAGTTCTTTAATATCTACAATGTGATATCCATATTGTATTTTTAGGATATTTTTTTTATTTTTCTCTATTTTGTAATGAAAATATTTTGAACAATTTCAAATTATAATTTTTTTTTTACACCGTTTTATGTGGGCAAATTAATGCTATTTTTGTGCCAAATTTCAAGTTTTTATCTTTATTGATGCTCAAGTTATGAGGCTGTGACATACGGACGGACGGACAACGGAGTCTCATCGTAAAGGTTCCTTTTGTACCTCTTAGGTACTACGGAACCCTAAAAATGCAATAATTTATTAAAAGGCACACACGAGCACTACCAGCATCATAGCAAAACTTTCAGTCTAATGCATAATATTGCAAGCCATATATACAAAAGTATAAAAAAGTCTCTATTAGGTTAGAAGCATTACAATAATACAGTGTACTTGAGGAAGCCCTAGCTTAAATTCTTACTGTTTTCAGAAAATGTCGCATCATCGAGTGCTCGAAGTTTTGACAGCACGTTGACTGATCAGTCGGTCATAACTTTCAGCACTCGCTCATAATGCGTTTGTTTTTATATTATTTTCAATGCATATGCTCGTAAAGGCCCACTTTTTATGCATCAAAACCGAACAGAAAGTCGATTATTTTGCCCTAGGGCTTTAATATTCTTTTTTTTTTATTTATTTACAGTGGTTGGCTAACCTGCAGCCTTTCCTGTGTACCATAGACGTTATACTTTTTTTTACACCGTTTAACGGCTCTGGATACAGTCCTTTTGAGCTAATTATAATTTAAAGTTCACAAGATTATATTTGTTTTCATTTCCTCACACTATGCATTGAAAAATGTAGTATGATACACGGGCGTAAAAGCAATAAGTTACTCGGTTACGTTTAAAACACTCGCTACGCTCGTGTTTTAAATCGTCCTCGTAATTTATTCCTTTGCGCCCTTGTAGCATAAACTACTATTATGTGTAGGTGTGTATAAATATATACCTATGTATGTTTATATGTATAATTGTATCTATTTATTTTGTACACCACCTCCACACATTTTTTCTTTCTTCTCAGAGTTCTTCCATCTAAAGGTTGTCTGGAAGAAATCACTTTTTAGTGATAAGACCGCCAATTGTAACCTACTTTTACTTTTTGAAATTGTCTATTTATTTTGTTTTTGGTGTGCAATAAAGAATATTGTATTGTATAGTTCTTACCTATGATACAATCGTTTGAGTCTCAGTTCTGAACAGTTAAGTTGTCCTAAACCCATCAGTAGTCCAGCTACGGGTCCCGCTGACAAGTCGACGCGTTTCCCCACGTAATCCAGTCTTATTGGCACTTCGGGGGCGAATACAACACGCCTGTAAAAAAAATAATCATGTTAATTTTCAGAATTTTGATTAATTTTTCAGAAAAGCGCATTTTTATCTTATTATCTGGAATAAAACTTTAGACAATTTTATAGAGTAAAGTATATAATCGACTGTCTGATCTATCACCACCACAGATAAGTGAGAACTTTTCCCGCCACCGCCAGGGTGTTGCGGGGTAATGCGGGGAGGGTACTAAGCAAGGAAATAGAGATGGGTTTGTATTGAATGCCATTGTAGAGTAGTACAATTTCACTGATGTGTTGGTGAAAAAGGTTTTCCCTCCTTACGTCCAATGGCTTAGTGGTCTGTGATCACCACCTAGACTAGACTAAACGGCTGGACCTATAAACATGAAATTTGATCCGTGTGTAGATGAAATATAGATCCGTGTGGATGAAGAAGGAAAGAAGGATTTTCAGGAAATTTCCTCGGGATCCACGCAATCAACGCTGCGGAGCGTCCGCTAGAAGAGACGTTTAAGTATTTTAAGCAGAAAAACAAGTTAAATGCGTTAGCGATGAATCGGTAATGAGTGCTTCATCCGAAAGCCTAGAAAACCGTAGAAAAATTAAGAGAGTGCGCAGGAATTACATACTCCCGTCTATCTACCACTAGCACGCACCGTCCATACAGTGTCTTTCCATTATACTTGCTCTCTCGCACAATGACAAACGCAAGTAGGATAGATAGACGGAGTGTCTCTGGCGCGTGCTAGCTTCACAGTAGTATAGATTTACCTGAAGTAAACAGGTGAATCATCCAAAGGTTCGTAGTCAGGTTGCCTCGCTGCCGGCTTCTGTTGTCCAACGCCGAGTTTTTGGAAGTCCTCTTCAAGTTGAATCAGGTTTTCAGATACGAGGCGTTCCGCTTGGTACTTCTCCATGAGGGGTTCTTCCGCTGATATTGCTGCAGGGAAAATACTTGATAAAAAACCGGCTAAGTGCGAGTCGGACTCGCGCACGAAGGGTTCCGTACCATTATCTATAAAAACGGCAAAAAAACATGTCTGTTGTATGGGAGCCCCCTTAAATATTTATTTTATTCTGTTTTTTAGTATTTGTTGTTATAGCGGCAACAGAAATACATCATCTGTGAAAATTTCAACTGTCTAACTATCACGGTTCATGAGATACAGCTTGGTAACAGATGGACAGACGGGCAGCGGAGTCTTAGTAATAGGGGCCCGTTGGTTAACCTTTGGGTACAGAACCCTAAATACGAAAAAAAAAAGAAAATGTGCAACGGCATGTTGAGAAGGGAAAGAAGAATCTTTGAAAACATGTAACATTGACTCGTGTTGCAACTTAACACATTATTTCGCGTATATTAGAATTAATTAAAGGAAACGATGCCGACAATTTTATCTAGATTCAGAAAAACATAATTTCCATAGATATCCTCGGATTTCTGTAATCCGCGTCGTTAAATCGCCAATAATATAATTCTAAGGGTTAAGAAAGGTGAGCGTGGGTTATTATTAGACTCGCAGTCCTTTATCGATCTTTATGTTAGTCAGCCAAGCTAATCTGACACTTATGTCTTACAAAATAGAGCATACATACAGCATCGTTAAGGCTAATCGAGTCAGCGTCGCCTAGGGAGGTAGTCGCAGGCGGCGGATTCCGCAGTCCTTTACAAGTGTCGCAATGGTTTATGAGCGCTCGGCGAAAGTGGTAGGGGACTCGCGCATGTGTTCATTCGCGATTAGTGCGATAGAGAAAAAATGACTAGCGCATTCAAGGTCAGCGGCCATAAACCGTTGCGCTACTTGTACCAATGTTCACGTTTGATATACAAGCTAATCTGACACTTATTTCTTACAAAATAAAGCATACATACGAGTATCGTTAAGGCTAAGCGAGTCAGCGTCGCCTAGCGAGGTTGGCGTTGGCGGCGGATCCCGCAGTCCTTTACCGACGCTCATGACGGGCGGTCGATGCGTCGGAGTTGTTTGTCTTGATCCGTGGGAATCTGTTGAGGCACCGCCCAAGCTCTTTGCGTCGTCATCTGGAGTAATAAACGTGATTTACAAAGAAGCCACCTTTTGTAACATGTTCTGCTCAAATTGAAAGACTACGTCTTTCTAAGGCCGGTATTTGATAGTCTTGAACAAATTTTGACTGACTTGTTGCACTAAATCACTGATCATCATGGTTAGATTGCATCGTCTTAGACTGCAGCGCATTAATACCTTGAAACTGGTACAAAACCATCAATTACCTTAGAGGAGATCGGTTAAAGTCTGCAAGCGGCACAAGGTGGAATTAGGCGAACTCTTACCTGCCCTGTCCCCCATAAATATCACGATTTTGGTAGTAAAAAAAATATCTAAGACCCGTTTTCGAATTTTCCCTGTCGATCGAGCATCAATGAGATCTTTGGAATTTATGTACATGGTATTTGTATCTGGTTTATTCGTCCAAGGTACTTAGATAGTTACTACTTGTGAACGGCATGATGAATAAATGCACTTGCACTCGTTTCGCAATTTAAAAACTAATTTAACCCGACCGGTTTCGGTTCTACACCATCATCAAGGGTTTAGTTAAACTACTTGGAAATTACTTCACTGTTTACTACCATTTATAATTTCCAAGTAGTTTAACTGAAACCTTGATGATGGTGTAAAACCGAAACCGGTCGGGTTAAATTAGTTTTTAAATTGAGAAACGAGTGCAAGTACATTTATTCATCATGCTGTTATCCAAGTTTCACCAAGTGCTGACAATCGCAAGTATTAATCACACTTGTGAACGGTTAAAGATAACAATGTGACATAAACCTACATATCCTAAAAAGCATGTATTTGTGCCCGAAGTACGGCGGTAAGGCCCAAACACATTGGGATGTAAAACTTGTCAATGGAATGAGGGTGTACGAGTGTCGACTGTTTCAGGGACAGTCCATAACCGGATACATTTCCGACACTCCATGTCGTTACGATATGTTTTGAATGTAATATAATAACAGAAAGTGTATACTAACCATTGGGCTCATCAGTGCCAAGCTTAGAGAAGAAGGTAACAAGGAAGCCCAGTGTATCTTGGTCTATGTTGAACCTCAGCGGAAGCAAGGACACTTTGAGGCAACATTCCTGCGCGGCGAGCGTAGGATCCGGCCGAAGGTGCACCGCTTTTATTACTAGCTGTGGAGATAAATTATACGTTATTATTAGAGTGCATTAAAAACTAGAAAAGATCGATCGGAAAACAATTTCAAGTAAGCAAATATTTTGTTAAATATGATTAATACTTGCGATTGTCGGCATTTCTTGACAAAAACACACGGACTGTTTCACAATATCACTCTATTTATAACTCCAACCGGTTTCGCCTCACGGCATCATCAAGGAACAACAAAAAGGGAAATATTAAATATAGGGAACAATCTGCAATGTAACGTATAATATTCTATCTCTATTGACATGGGTTTAAAATGAAGGCTATTTTTGGCCTTATGCATTCGCATGCGCCCACGCCCCCTTACCATATCTCCTGGTACGTACCATATGAGCATTTTGCCTCTGCGGTTCGCCTTTGAGTGCGTATTGACTTAGGAACTTGTTGATATGGCTGTTGGCCAAACGATCCAACACTTCTATCTTGCTTATGGCCAGCGTTTGCCGCGACGCGTGCGTCCCACCCGATGGGTAGGTTTCGTGTTGGAATTTCACCTGTAAAGGTTCATATATGCATTTTAAATGTATCTAACCATCTGTTAACAAATAAAAAATCGTTTTTTACCATCGAGCGACCGCAGGGGTAAAGGAAGAATTGTAATCGTGAAAAAAAAGGTATTTTATGAAAATCGATTCATTAGCTCCAACAGAATCTAAAAAACACAAAATAGTAAAGGATGTATGTCTCTATTTCCAGCCACAGATAAACAGCCCAAACAAGTGGACCGATTTCAATTAATTTCTCCATTTCTTTTGATAGCATCAAAATTAATGGTCGCTGTCATGGAAAAAAAATGAATGAATGAATGAAACAACTTTATTGTACACGGTCAAATAAAAAAATTGAGTACAGAATTTTGAACACACAATGTTGTACGAGGGCGGACTTATAAATAAATCTTTTTTCGTTTAACGTATATTTTACCATTAGCCATGTGATGTGAATCTGTAACTGGATTTACCCTGAAAAAATGATAGGTGCCACAAAAATCAAATCAATTTTTCAAAGTAAATTGAAGTCATAGTAAGCATTATACAAGCTCATTTATACCTCTTTTTTTCCAAGCGAACGCCAAATTGTCAGTACGCGGCGGTTATTGCACGCTAGTCTTATGACCTCGGTGCAGCCCGCCCCGGGAGCGCCAGTTCGCGTTTGTCGGTTGCTCGGCGTGTTTAACACGCTCGCTGCCAGCCGCTCAGCAAACGCCTGATCGTCAGTACACGGCGGTTTTTGTACTCTACGTAAGAGTACAATTACCTTGTTCAAGCTGATAAGCACGCTAGTCCTATGATCTCGGTGCAGCCCGCCCCGGGAGCGCCAGTTCGCGTTTGCCGGTTGTTCGGCGTGTTTAACACGCTCGCTGCCAGCCGCTCAGCGAATGCCTGATCGTCAGTACGCAGTGGTTATTGCACGCTACGTAAGAGTACAATTACCTTGTTCAAGCTGATAAGCACGCTAGTCCTATGATCTCGGTGCAGCCCGCCCCGGGAGCGCCAGTTCGCGTTTGCCGGTTGCTCGGCGTGTTTAACACGCTCGCTGCCAGCCGCCCAGCGAACGCCTGATCGTCAGTACGCGGTGGTTATTGCACGCTACGTAAGAGTACAATTACCTTGTTCAAGCTGATAAGCACGCTAGTCCTATGATCTCGGTGCAGCCCGCCCCGGGATCGCCAGTTCGCGTTTGCCGGTTGTTCGGCGTGTTTAACACGCTCGCTGCCAGCCGCCCAGCGAACGCCCGATTGTCGGTACGCGGCGGCTATTGCACGCCCCGCTTCGTACGGCTCATACTCTATGCTACGTCTGAGAGAGATAAGGAATAAATTTAAAATTAGTTTTCTTGCAACTATTACATTGTTTAAACCTTATTTATCAAAACAGTGGTTGACCAACGACTTGCAAAAAGTTTCATTCAAATGAAATGAAACTTTTTTCTGTGTGTTTGTGTACACATTTGCCAGAGAAAAAAAAAATAGCGGTTGGTTAGAACAAATGCTCGTCAAATCAATAGCCAAATTATGTAACTCACATTACTTGCTCCTTGATATAAGCAACGAGACAGTTTAGTTTTAGTTACTCTTAGTGTAGTTGAAATAAAATAAGATTATGATCGCATGACGTGATTTTTAAATTCCCTCGCGTTTTTAGGGTCCTTTAACTAACGCTTGAGACTAACAGAACAGATGTCACAATTCTATTAAAAAGAAAATCACGCATAAGTTTACACTAAGATTGTTCCATTTTGTTACCAACTTTAGTTAAGACTAAAATATTGTTTGTATTAGTGACAGATCTATACCTATTAACACCCAGTACGTATATATATATATATATATCCAGTACGTATATATATATATATATATATATATCCCTTAATAATACTCTCTTGTTGAACGAAAAAAAAAACGAAAAACATTTAGCAATACTTACTTCGCAGCCGTAGGCGAGCCTTGCTTGGAGTCCCCATCGTTGATGGTAACGTTCTTCTTGCCCGGGACAGAAGGCGCAGTTTCGCCTGGCACCTTGAAGTCATGCCCGCCAAACATATGCCAGACCACGCTCATCTCACATAATGTGTACCTAGACATAATACAATAAAATGATCACGTTGAAAAAGAAAACAGGATCTATCAATAATTGGATTAGAGATATCAGCGTAATGTGAAAAAATAAAAACCAAGTATTTTAAGAGCATAAAATCCGTCAGTTTATTTGATAAACCCACACAAAGACATATATAATTTATCTACTCCCAAAATGCAATAAGGCAATTGCAACATCAAAAGCAGTTTTATAAGTATCTACATTGTTTATCCGATGTTATAATATTACATTATTAGTTATATTATATTATAACACCGCTAGAGAGCCAATCAACAACAGATACGAGAAATAAGTCCCGACCTCATTTATTAAGCCACGCCCCCATTATCCTGATTTATCCATATTGCTTCAAGGCAGCGTTACCGGGACGACGCACTCGAGGTTCATGAACAAGTGTCCTTCTTCTGATTTTTGGTGAAATTTTTAGTTGAAAATATTATAAATAAAGACGATATTTTTGATGGTCGTAGATAAAGTATTGTGTGCAACTAATCATAATTAGACATTGGGATACTCGTGCAAAACTATTACGAACGATTATAACCGATTTAACGTATATAAACGATTTCAAATACCTGAGTGTAGGAATAGGGTAGTTTTTCGGTGCCTTCAAGACGTCACTCTTCGCCGGGGGCACTGTGAAGTGGTTGTCTATCATTGGCACTGGCTCGTTGCTGTACCACTTGACTATCGGCTCCGCGATATCGTCGTCTTCACACGGCGATTGCGACTCGATGATGCAGTATTCATCGTCGGTGTTGCTGCCTTCACCGCTGGATCGCTGTTGAGGAATAGTCACGTCACGACATGAATTCCTGAAGGGGTGTTAGGTGATTTCGAGTATGGACTGTGAAATACAAGTCACCCACGTTGCACCGATGATAATTTCGACCCAGCGTGAAGGGTGGTAAGCTCACAGTTTAACGTGCGTTCCGAAGTATGCAGATTGAACAGTATACCCGTGCGGATTTTGAATCGTCGCACATTATAACGCCTCGGCACCAGACCGTCTCAACTGCAATTTCGATTTCAGGTGATATATCGTGCGTGCGAAGGTCCCCGTTACTCCAGGCGGAAAGACCCGCAGTGCGAGAGGGACGGAATCGGGGAAAATTATCAAAAAGTCGGTTTTAAATTAATGCAAAATTAACTAAAATAGCTACAAAAATTTCCATAACCAGTAATTTAGGTATTGTTAAAACCCATCTAAATAAATATTTTTGAAGTCAATACGGCATCCCAATTTGTCAAAATATAAAAAAAGTGTAAATTTAGACCTGATTTCAATGATTATTTCTATCGAGTGAAATTCCTCCAATCGCGTTTCTGATAGACCAAAATCTAGTAAAAGGTCCCAAAATTGTTATACAATTTTATTTTACTTGGAACTTCTTTAACAGAGCAGATAAATAACTTCAAAAAGTGTTAATTTTCACGATATACCCCCTTCACGTCAACGAACCGCCAGCGCGGCGGCGGCTATATGATCGGGCTTGCGTCCACTACTAGGTAACGGCACGGTGTCAGCGAGTGGACGGCGCATCGTCAACAAGGCTACTGCTCAGCGTCAGACCTATCAATCCTTTCTTAAGGCTCGATTCTCCGGATTTATAACAAAATACCTCACAACGTTTATATATAAACAAAATCCCAACATTAAATCCATTCTCACCAAGACAAAGACACAACTATCCATTCAAAACACAACCACTTCACCTGGCAGAGCACCATGCCAACGCCAACCGTGCCAAATTATTAACACTGACTCTAACATCAACACTCACCTCACATCAAATACGGTACTCCCAAAGTAACAATGCGCATACAAATCTATAGCCGAGCGACGGGACGTACCACGTGACCTTATTGATTGTATAGAAAGTGTAAGGAAACACGAACTTTGCCGAACAGTGGCGAAGATTTGTATGCGCATTATCACTTTGGGAGCACTGTAGCTATCACGCCCAACCCAGTAGCTCCTGTAAAACATCAAACTGAATCTATCTTCTGGAATGTAAACACTGTCCTGCTTTTTACAACGGGGAAACAAAAAACAATCTTCACATCAGACTTAACCAACCCAGATACACATCGGATTCCATTACAAACAACACGGTACCCATCCCAACTCACACACGACTTCACAACAAAACATTCAATAGCTGCTTCACCGCACGGATCATTAAATCTTTTTCACTACCACTCACAGACATCCAACTCAGAACATGGGAGGAGTCCTATACTTGGTCGCTTGGTGCCCATTATGGCCCAGGTCTCAAAAAGCAGAGCTAAATAATTATCTACCCATCTCCACACAACACAAGCAAGGAGAACTTCAATTTCACTACTTTAACTACTACTCGTAATATTAAAAAAAAAATTTTTTTCTTTTCTTCTCTTGTCTGTCAATCATTCTAACAATGTATGACACTTAACTATTTTAGTATTTATATAATTTTTATTCTTAAGTTCCACTGATGCCCACAAAAAGTCGAAATATACCATAAAGTGTCTTGTTTTTATATTATATTAAATTATAAATTTACAGATATAACACAGTATTATAAATAAACTTAGTAGTAACTCAAGATATATTTCGAGCCCCACTGAGCCGGCATCAGTTGCAAATGGGGCCCGAAAAATATCTTGATTTATTACTGAGTTTACTTACATTACTGTATTATTTGTGTAAATTTATAATTTTATACATAATAATAAAAATAAATAAAACTTACCTTTTTAGTCCGTTTAGGCTTCTGCGGGGTGCTTTTAGGCGTTGCGCTCGGGTCTCCCAAATCTTTAGCCACCTGAGCATTAGTGGGCTTCGCTTCTTCTGCCATTTCTGGCACCTCTATACTTTGGTACTCATCGTATTCCATACTTGGGGGCTCGTCATCTTCTATACTTTCTGAGGGTACCTGCCGTTTAGGCATGTTGGATTCGTCTGGGAAGAAGAATATTTCTACTCCTTCCTTTTCCGTTGAGCTGTGTATATCTTCGTCGTCTACTGTAAATTAATCAATCAAAATTAAAAGTATGTTAACGATTAATATCGAATACTGGAGAACAATATTGTTTCGGTCAATGTAGTTGGAGCCTGCTTGAATGGAAGCATTTCAAGAAAGTCACGTATGGAAATCCTGGAATCGTCTTAGAGCTCGTGTCGGAAGGTCCAAGGATAACCTTAAACGCTGGGGAATTTCCGCCGAAAATGCTAACTCGAACTGTCTATGCGGTTTTCCACAAACGACAGACCATCTCATATCGTGCCCACTGTGTCCGGCTCCCTGCACTCACTTAGACCTGATGCAGGCTAATGACAAAGCTATTACAGTAGCTACTTACTGGAAAGATTTAATTTAATTTATTTTCCACACGAAGAAGAAGAAGAGAAGTCACGTGTAAATTATGCTTAACATAATATTATTATGTGTACAACTGTACAGTTTTCGTATTCTTGAATCATAAAACATTGCTCTAGCCTTTGGAAACTTTGGAACCAGAAGCAATTAAGGGTGTCACATTAGTTGTGTATAGCCGACCGGCAAGGATTGTATAGAAAGCATTCGGAAATACTACCTTTGCCGAAGAATGGCGAAGATCCATACGCGCATTATTTTAATGGTGCTATACTGCTATTGTACTGTAGGGTGTGTCGATTTTCCACTTTTTTCGAATTTCATATTGTAATTATTTTGAAAGGATCTATAAAAAGCTCAAAAAAGAATTAAAACATTTTGAACGACATCCTCTGCTCGCTCATTTGATTCAAAGTTTTACAAAATGTATGGGAGACGAAAAAGATTATTTCGTCTTAAATATTTTTTCAACTTTTTTTTTAATACAGCCTTATTCATTCAAAATAAGTCATGAAAATTGTGTTGTTTTTTGTTCTTAAAAATGCCTTAAATGGGAAATTCTGCGAATTTACACTTTTTATTTTTTCCGAGACATGTTAAGAGACGAATATTTTTATAATATATTTTATGACAAACTTGCAAAACAAAAAAAAAATACAAACATTCTTCAATACTTTTTGTAAAACTTTGAATCAAATGAACGAGCAGAGGATGTCGTCCAATAGATATATATTTTTTATAGATCCTTTAATAATAATTCCACTATTACAATACGAATTTCGCAAAAATAGGAAAATCGACACACCCTACTGTACAATGTTGTCGATTCGTACTTACGAGTGGTGTTTGGACTTTCTTTCATAGCTTCAGCCATCAGGTCGTTGACTTGTTGTATTTCGCTCGGAGACAGCTCTCTTATTTCTTCTAGATTATCTTCTAACCCTGTAGGAAAACAGAAACATGTTAAGTTTTGGAATAATTATACAAATTTTCTTGTTATCCTTTCAGTTATCGATTTTTTATATCAATTGAAGAAAAATACACATGAAGCGCGATCGCAACTTCTGAAATTAGACGGGTTATACCTATATAACAAAACTAACAATACGGTTGCCGCTCGCAATTGGTACGGAATTAGGATTTGCAATTTTGACAATTTGTGACTCGGAATTTTCTGAGACGCATCGCTGATGGATTGTACAATGGGTTGAGGCGATGGATGTGTGGTAAAGTTAAACGATAATTTTTTTATCTGTCAAAACGAAATAAAAACGTTGCAGAGAGCATCGGAAATTATTTGCTTTGCCCGATGCTTGTCAATGTCATGCGAAATAGTCGTTTATAACTCTTTGCAACGCGTTGCACAGTTTATCGCTGCAGCGATACGTGTCTTGTCTATTTTGGCAAAGTTAAGCGATGGTTCCATAATGTTGATAGAAATAGATCCTTTGGAATTTGTGATTCGGCCTTCAGCTTCGCTTGTTGCAGTCTGATTTTATTTTAAGAATTTTCATACATTGCATTGCCCAAGCAGAGTTCCAGCAAATGTGCATGCAGTGGCGTATTTTAAGATTTAGAGCCCCGGGACTGTAAGGTTTGCCGCCTTATAAAATAACGAGAAAAAAGCAAAAATATTTCAATTATAAAATACAATGAAATCCAACAGTGTGTTGATGTGGCTAAGAAGGGTGATAATGATTAAAAAAACTATATGAAAAAACCATTTATTCTATATTTACATTTTTCTGAAGGCCAAATTAGTTACAAAATTCTTCAATGACACTGTCATAATTAACGGATTTTGTCAGGTCAGCTTCTATGGGTGTTCAGAATAGCTAATTCTTAATTGCTTGCCGCCCCCCGCAGCCTGCCGCCCCGGGCCATGGCCCGTTTGGCCCTAGGGTAAATACGCCACTGTGTGCATGTATGATATATTATATTCTTTGATGTATGTATGTTGTATATATACACTCACCCACTAGCACCGGGGGCTCTTGTCTATCGGAACAGAAGCTAGCATGCCTTGTTGCCGCCAGCGGCGGCGGCTGCGAGTCTCCGTCACACGCGAGGTATGTTACCAGCCGACACAGCGCCGACGCAGAGTCCCAGCAAGTGTGCATGTTTACTACGTTGTTAGAGGCGCACAAGTCTACGTGAGGGCCGGAAGTGTTTGTCTGTAACAAAAGCTTGATTGTATAGGTAAATTTGGAGTCCATATTTCAAAAAAGATATTAACATGTTGGAAAGAGTCCAGAGAAGAGCGACAAAAATGGTGGCTGGTTTGCGTGACTTAACTTATGAGCGACGTCTGCAAGAACTCGGGCTAACTACACTTGAGCAACGACGACAACGTGGAGACCTGATAGAAACGTATAAAGTGCTCACAGGACACTATGATGTTCCCACACTGGGAAAACTTTACAAGATGAACCAAAATCGTCACCTGAGAGGTCATCATCTTAAAATCAACTCGTCAACTTGTGCAAGCAACCCACGCAGACATTTCTGCCTAACCGTGTTGTTCCCGAGTGGAATAAACTACCTGAGACTGTTATAAGTGCTACATCAGTGAACTGTTTTAAAAATAGACTAGATACATTTTTTAATAACTGACTTAAAGTGCAGTGATATACACAGCATCAGCTTCTAGCTGCTTGTGTATAATAAATAATAATAATGATATCAGTCCACCCATCCATAAACTATGCAGTTATAATGCGCATACAAATCTATAGCCGAGCGACCCGACGTACCACGTGACCTTATTGATTGTATAGAAAGTGTAAGGAAATACGAACTTTGCCGAACAGTGACGAAGATTTGTGTGCGCATTATTACTTTGGGAGTACTGTACTGCCTTTCTTATATTTCGGCACTGTTGGCGGCCCTCCCGGAAGAAATGCCCATACTAACACACTCTGGGCAGACGAGTTGGTGGGTGCGGTACCAAAACCGTCTCACCAGTGACGCCGCTGCCCATCACCAGTCTGTTTTATGTGAGTCGTGCTTATTGCTATTTGCGTACCTCCTTACGCAATGAAAGTCATCTTATTGTATGTCGTGTCGATATATTTATTTACCTCTATTTATTGGTTTGCCAACAGACATACATCTTAACTAGTAACTTATCTAAGGACATAATAAAAGTGTTTGAGATGTAGCCCAATTACAGGCAAACACAGTCCCTGAACCTCAGGTTATACTTAACTTATAACAGGGTCTTACTTGTTACCTTTGTAACGATTTATGGTTTAATAAATACAGTGTTTTTTTTAACATGTAATGACAGTACCGCTCGATAATCGATACAATGACTACTATCTAGCTTGATAAAACTATGCCTACATTTTATACAATTAATAATTTATATTGGTTATGTTATGTTGGCTTCACACTGCCACGTCACTAAACGAAGTCGTTAACACTTCCTGGTTGAGCGTACCTTATCAGCCATCCGCAGAGACAACTCAGCCAGCCCCACGTCCATCACACACACGTAGTCTCGCATCACGTCTGGTTGCTTGTCCTCGTCTTGTGGTACGGGAACGTTGGGCTTTGTACCTGTAAACAGATTTTTTGTTACGTCACTAATGCATCAGTGCTCTGAACAAAACGGAACAGTTTTGATGCGAACCTGGGGCTCTACCGCGTAATTCTCATTTGTATCAACTTCAAGCAAATGCATGCGAAATTCAACGCGTGCAAAAGAGATGGTATGTTAGGCGGGCGTCGTTGCACGCACGTCAAATTTCAATCTCAAGTTGATGTTGATGAAAATGAGAATTACGCGGTAGACCCGCTGTTGCTATGTTTGATTATTGTTTGAAAAAAAAATAGCTCTCAATAGTATCGATTCTGTGTACCACGATTTAACTTATTTGACAGGACTAAACTTAATTTAAGCGTTGTCTTTTTCTTTCTTTATTGAAAAGACAAAGACAGAACACTTAAAGTAAGTCCTGTCAAATGAATTAACTACCTTAATTCACAAATACAGAAAAATTCGAAACTTTTAACAACCAAAAGGTCACAACAGCAAAGTTACGTCAAAAATCTTCGAAATTTAATTGGTAAAATAGACAAGATCTAACATTAATTGCACAACAAGAAAAAAAAAACCGGTCAAGTGCGAGTCAGACTCGCACACGAAGGGTTCCGTACCATTATCTATAAAAACGGCAAAAAGAAAAACATGTCTGTTGTATGGGAGCCCCCTTAAATATTTATTTTATTCTGTTTTTTAGTATTTGTTGTTATAGCGGCAAGAGAAATCCATCAATTTCAATTGTCTAACTATCACGGTTAATGAGATACAGCCTGGTGACAGATGGACAGACGGACAGACAGACGAACAGCGGAGTCTTAGTAATAGGGTCCCGTTGGTTACCTTTTGGGTATGGAACCATAAAAAAACCACGCTACGAAAGGTCATTTAAATAAAAATAAAAAAAGAAGATTTTTATTCAACAGAACACAACACAAAACACATTATATTTTAAGACCGTTTAAGAATAGACAGGTTCTGTTGAAAAGTTCGGTGACTCAGCGTTTGTAGTCGATATGAGAAATATTCTGTCAAAACAGGACAAGAAACGCGAAGTTTTATTCATAGTTAAAAGGTCTGATCAGCACGCATTTTACAAAAGGCAAAAAATACTATGAATACAATTCAAAACGTACCAATCAAATGCGAGAGGAACAGTGCACAATCCTGAGCCAAGAACCTCAGACTGGACGTGTTCGTTTGAGCGATGACGTTGCTTGACACACTGAACGTGCCTAGCGTCAGTACCGTGCGGATTGGGAGGTACAGCGGCCTGTGGAAGGAGCAGTCTATCAAGCTTATGCGCTACAGTATACCTTTTGTGTGATTATCACCTTTACTCGGGCGTAGGAAGAACCAACATGGTATGTCGTGACTTGTTGTAGACTGTACTTTATATAAAATATTTAAGTTCTGCTTGAAAATATTACTAATTCTGTATTTATGCCAGATTTTAGGTAAATCACCAATATTGTCCGTGAGTAAAGCCGTAGCTTTGCTTTAAGGGATTTTTGAGTATTGTGCGGCATTTGACATTGTTTTTAACATACTCTTTAATTTTGCTGTGTCATGTTAAACTAGTATAACACGACCAAATTAAAGAGGCCACCTTTTGCAACTCAAAAATACTGTAAACAACTTGAAAACAACACGATGTAATTTAGAAGGACATCAAAACAACAGGGTTTCCGAGTAAACCGGCTAAAACTGAATGTATCCAGTCACTATATTTACCTATAGTCAATTGCATTCTCCTGTAAATGCACGTGTAGTTCAGTACACACGGTAGACGGCTGGTACCCCGGTACAATGTAGTCGCAGACATCAAGGACGTCCATTAGTTGCGTCAGCCAGGCTATTCCAGCGTTGCCACGGTGACGTAATGTCGCTCGCTCTATACCGAGGGTTAGGCAGATTTTCTAGAAAAGAGAATTGGTTTCAATCGCTTGAATTTTTTTCTACACTCACATCGTAAAATCCTGAATATGAACCCAAAAATAGTTCAGAATGAATTTTTTTTTTACAAACGTTTCTTATACGGAGAAAATAGTAGCTTATGCTACAAGGGCGCAAAGGAATAAATTACGAGGACGATTTAAAACACGAGCGTAGCGAGTGTTTTAAACGTAACCGAGTAATTTATTGCTCTTACGCCCGTGTATCATACTACGTTTTTCAATGCATAGTGTGAGGAAATAAAACAAATATAATTTTGTGAACTTTAAATTGTAATTGGCTCAAAAGGACTAGGTATCCAGAGCCGTTAAACAGTGGAAAAAAAAGTAAAACATCTATGGTACACAGGAAAGGCTGCAGTTTAGCCAACCATTGTAAATAAATTTAAAAAAATAATAATAATAAAGCCCTAGGGCTAAATAATTGACTTTCTGTTCGGTTTTGATGCATAAAAAGTGGGCCTTTACGAGCACATGCATTGAAAAAATATTTAAAAGAACATTATCCTCCAACCTTCCCATGGCCGTACCGACTCTATAATTATAATGCCCAAACACGGAGGGTATGCACGGCTCTTCGGGATTTAATACCATTCTGGTTACCCTGCTATCTGCATTGCTTGAACCCCCCTACAAGTTCTTTTTTAATTTCAAAAAATGTCCCTAACCCGTCTCCCCCACTCTGAAGGAGTGGGAGCGGGCGTTTCAGGCGCTGCTGCCCGTTCTGGGCTAAAAAATTACACTTCACATGTAGCGCATCAATATTGAATGGTCGAATATTTATCTTTTTTATTTAAAAGAACAGTTGTCTTAACAAAATAATGCTTTTAAATAACTTTTTCTGCTATAAAAGTATATGTACATGAAGTTGGAAGGCAACGGGAATTTAGCCCGTACAGCCATGTCTCAGGTTTTAATAGGGAATGGTTTGAATGATGTACATACTTATGATCCGACTGAAGCCGGCCCCAAAGTGGGCCCAAATATATCTCGAAAATACTTGAATTATTATTATTCTTTATTTATAAGTATCAAAGTGAATGAAAAGTTCATTTTTATATCAACTCTTATTTTGTTGTATTTATTGCAGCACGTTAATTATTTATTGAAGAAATATGGGAATAATTTATTCCCACATTTTAGTTTTGTCACGTATATAATATTATTAAATCTAAGTAAGACAAAATTATATTTCGAGTAGGTATGGCAATAACAAAACTAAAAATAAATAACACGTCAAAAGGATCAAGATCGTTGTGCACGCTACACTTATGCACCGGCATTGGAGCCCACGTGCAGCTCAACTTAGACTGGCTAGCTGCCGGCCTTAAATACCTAATGTTGAATCGAGTTCGATTAGTGAAGCGGTCTTAACATTATCTAGATCTATGTTTAAGTCGGATTAAAAATCGTGAAATTTGAGTAATATCTTAACAACAACCGCTTACAATACGTAAATTTAACGGTTTTTTACGAAAAAGTGTAACCGAACGTGTTTTTATTGTTTTAGATAATATCAAAAAAAACTGACATTTACATCAATAATAACCAAAAATAAATGTCTGGAAACATCCAGTCTTGCCAAAAGGTGGTTTCCCCTGAAACAAGTTTTCAATTTTGCGCCCGTGACGAAATCGGCACGATTGTATTGTCCTCGCAAGTTTCATGGAGCGTGCACCTTTATAGCGAAATGAAACAGCATGACATTTGGCCACGCCCACAACTGAGTTGGTCGCGTCATGATTACCGTTCTTAAGTGACAGTCGCTATTGCGAGATATTTATAAAACTCTCGCCGAACAGATTTTAGACGCGATAGTGGCCCATCGTACGCCAATTATGAATTAAAAAAAGATAATGTTGAAAATATTAATAACTTACCTTAAAGTTAGGCAAGTCGTTTTGGGGTTCCACATTCAGCGCCAAGGACAGCATGTCTTTCTTCACGAACTCGTCCTTCAGCAGAACTCCCTTGCCAGAAGGATAGATCGTTTCCTTCAAGTAGGAAGGTAAACTGGTTCCATACATACGAAGGGAAGGCTTCTCTGTAGGTATGGTTAGGAGAGCTGAAACGAGCAAAGTGTTTAGAAAAGCCATTACTTAATCATTTGTTTTTAAAATTTTGCTAACCCATTAAATGAATGCTTCGGTAATTTGGGCATGTAGAAGATGAATGAAAGTGGAGTGACGAAAGAAATTATGGTGCCCAAGTCGAAAGTTGAGCTCGACCAGGCCGCCTTAGAAGGACGTATTGTGACCAAATTGGCGATACATTGAAGAAGGGCAATGTCAAAAGTACTCTGAATAGAAGAGCTAGTGTGACTAGACTGATGGATGTGGAAGATGCGAAAGAGTTGTGTCAGGATCGTAGCAGATGGAAGTATGTAGTCTCTGCCTACGCCTCTGGGAAACAGGCGTGAGTGTGTGTATGTTAAACCATCTAATTTAAAAGTCGCGATCGCGGTCCATATCTGTTCTTTAGTAATCGATGTAGATTTAAATACCAACTTTCAATATAAATATTACAAATTATTAATCTAAGCAGTCATTATGTTCGCCCACTATTAGGAATCTTCTTCCCCCACTCTAGTTTTTCCTCTCTATACACCGCTAATTACGAGAAGTTCACGCAAAACTGAACCTTAAAACATTCTCGCGTCATACCTTCATGATACAAAGTAGCTTGTGAAGCGCGCAGGCACATTTGTGCTGTTTTTGCTTTGCCGTTCAACCCGCTGACTTGACACATCGACAGTCTGGACGCTTCGATCACCAGTTCACCCATCTGTCCGGGGACGACGCGTTTGTTGCTGTCCTGGAAAAAACGAAATATTATTTTAAGGCGATAAGCAAAACAGGCCAAATGCCAGTCGGACTCGCGCACGAAGGGTTCCGTACCATTATCTATAAAAACGGCAAAAAAAACAGGTCTGTCGTTACGACAGGGTAGATAGTGTCTTTTTGTCTGTATGGACCGCACGCCACGTCGTATGGAAGCCCCCTTAAATATTTATTTTATTCTGTT
This sequence comes from Ypsolopha sequella, assembly GCA_934047225.1. Classification (NCBI taxonomy): domain Eukaryota; kingdom Metazoa; phylum Arthropoda; class Insecta; order Lepidoptera; family Ypsolophidae; genus Ypsolopha; species Ypsolopha sequella. The sequence goes on from OW203991.1 coordinate 18,648,300, forward strand.
TTTTAGTATTTGTTGTTTGTTGTTATAGCGGCAACAGAAATACATCATCTATGAACATTTCAACTGTCTAACTATCACGGTTCATGAGGTACAGCCTGGTGACAGACGGACAGCGGAGATTTAGTAATAGAGTCCCGTTGGTTACCCTTTGGGTACGGAACCCTAAAAAGGTATGTCATTTTAATGTTGTCAATAGGCCGTGTTCCAAAAAGACTTTCATTCCTAATAAATAATTTAAATAAAGCCAGTCTATCAAAATACTGAAAAATTGCGGTATATTAGTCTCATCTATTGGTATTACATATGAAATTAGCGTTTTGTATGTAGAATTTGACGGAAAGTAAATTTTCAGTAGTAACATTTTTGCATTTTTTTATGAATGACAAATCCAAATTTTATAATTTCTTTTGTGTATGAATGAGACAACATTAAGCTAAAAGCAACATTAATTTAATTTTTGAAAAGTGTCAGGTAAAAAAAATATTACAAATCTTATAATGGAAATGGATGGCATTTAGGACGAACTGTTTTAAAATAAAAACAAAATTGAATACGTAGATGTAAATTGTATTATCAAACAAAAAACAAATAATGGAAATGGCTATTGAATTACAGGAATTATGAGATCATGAATCTATAATCATCAGAGATGGACGTATGCTCGAACGATAAACGAACGAACGAATCTCTAGTTGCCAACTGGACTAGGTGCGTATCATAAAAACATAAATATACTATTGAATTACGATTATCTAAGGATATGTTCGCACTTGAAGTGAGGACAGAGTTCGTAAATATTTCAATACCCACTAAAGGCAATTTTGAAAATTCAGTTTTTATCTATGTTTTTGATGATAGGCATCCCAGTCCAGTTGGCAACTAAAGATACAGAATAGGGGCAGGTTAAAGTTACACACTATTAAATTTAAAAAAATCTTGCTTACCCTGACAGGCGCATAAATAGTGAGCAATCCCTTATCGACTTTGAGAGTGAGACAGAAGTTGTGCGACTCTTTCTTTTCCGGCGGAGGCCTGGCCGCGCTGAGCTTACGTTGTTTCAATTTGTTGTCGTACGTTGAGTAGTAGAGGTTCTCTTCTTCTGATGATGAGCTGGCCGAGTCTGAATCTGTGGAATCATTTATGTGTTTAGAAAAGTCCTGACTCATCAACGCCCATTTCGAACCGTTGGACCTGGAAAGTTGAAACTTTTGCACAGAGGGAACCTCTCTTGATAATCTAGACAAAGAATAAGTCCGGATTTTTTCGAAATTCCTACTCGGTCGGGAGAAACAGCGTGTCTACCGTGTAATTCTGATTTTCATAAACATCAACTTGAGATTGAAATTTGACGTGCGTGCAAAAGAGATGGCATGTTAGGCGGGTTTCGTCGCACGCACGTCAAATTTTAATCTCAAGTTGATGTTGATGAAAATCAGAATTACGTGGTAGACCCGCTGGTCCACGCGAGCAACGCCGCGGGCGTCCACTAGTAACAGAAAAACAATTATTAAAAAGAGTCCATACAGTGACAACAGCAGAGCTTGAAATTGCATTATTAATTTAAAATGTTATTGCAGATTATTGCCAAGCAGTGGGACACTTTACAAGCTACATAAAAAAAAAATTGCAGATGACGTCTCTACGATATACAATCAATATACAATACAAAAAATTATTGTAGTTAAACAATATATCGATATTCTTTATTATTTATTGTACACACATAAATATAATACGAGGGTGAATCCAAAAGTTCTAAGCCCGACCTACAAAGAGGTATCAAATCTTTGTAAATCTACCGTCATTTGTTAGTATGTTTTTTCGTGATTGATTGTGTGAAGTTGAAGTTCGATACTGCAATCTATTATTTTTTTGTGATATTTTGTTTAACGCAGTCTGACGGGATTTTTCACAATGGAGAAAATTTAACACCGTGCTGTGATTAAGTACCTCAATAAAAAAGGTCTTTCACCTAAAGAGATTCATGAAGATATGGAAACAACATTAGGGGAATCTGCTCCATCGTATTCCACTGTCAAAAAGTGGGTAGCTGAATTTAAACGCGGTCGGGAGACCATTGAAGATGACCCAAGGAGCGGAAGGCCTTCAACGTCTACCACTAAAGAAAACACTGACAAAATTTGTGATCTCATCCTAGGACACCGACGATTGACCATTAGTAGGATAGCTGAGATCACAGGCATCAGTTATGGCCGAGTGCAAAACATTATAACTGTAGAATTGGGGTTCCGTAAGGTTTCTGCTCGCTGGTTCCCAAGATTGCTTTCAGCTGACCAAAAACGAGTTCGATTCACAATTTCGCGTGACTGTTTGGAACTTTTTGAGGCAGATGCTGAGGATTTTATGTCTCGTTTTGTTACCATGGATGAAAGCTGGGTTCATCACCATACTCCTGAAACAAAACAGCAATCCAAACGGAAAAGATCTGGCTCACCCACGCCGAAAAAGGCCAAGTGCGTTTTGTCAGTCAACAAAGTCATGGCATCTGTTTTTTGGGATTCGAAGGGAGTTATTTTATTGGATTATTTACCTAAAGGTGAAACTATAAATTCACGCTATTATTGTAACCTATTACGAAAACTTCGCGAAGAAATAAAAGAAAAACGGCCGGGGATGTTGCGTAAGAGAGTTTTGTTTCTTCAAGACAATGCACGAGTTCACACTTCGGTTGAAACGATGGCTGTGATCCATGAATGTGGTTACGAGTTGCTGCCTCACCCACCTTATTGGCCGGATTTAGCCCCCTCTGACTATCATCTCTTTCCAAATTTAAAAAAACACTTGGTGGGATCAAAATATTCGACTAGAGAAGAAGTGATAGTCGCAGTTAATGACTATTTTGACGACCTTCCGGAATATTTTTTTTCCGAGGGTATAAACTGGTTGCAGGTCAGGTGGAAGAAGTGTGTTGATCTAGATGGAGACTATGTCGAAAAATAAAAATAATTTTGAACCCACTTTTCTTTCATTTTCACGGTCGGGCTTAGAACTTTTGGATTCACCCTCGTAACAATTCCCATAGCTTAATTTCTAAAGGATTTTTTTAGAATTTACGCCATTTTAGGACATAGTTTTCATTATTTTAGAATATAAATTATTATAAATTTATCTTGATAGCAAAGGACACATTTCTAACGTCTTCTCAAATGTCGTCACAAGAAGGCAAATAGAGGTTGCAGCTTTTTCGTAAAAATATTCATCATCATGAGGTATTTTAGACCACAAATTCGAAAATACGGCTATTTGAACCTAAATCTCGAAATGGTTTTCGGATAAACACACCTTAACATAATTTAATCTAAGCAAATTGCACTTAGAAATAACATGTACATAGGCGAGCTTATCTCTTAGTAGAGATTTCTTCCAGCAAATCCCTTTGATAAATAAAAATCATAATAAATAAGTACATAATGTAGTGTACACTAATCTAAACATCATACTACTAAATTAAATTAAAATATATACATATACAAGGTGTAACAGAAAGGTGTAACCATATTTGAAGAGCTTATTCAGTCAATGCTATAGAACAACTTTTATTATGGAGCCAACCCTGACATCTCAAAAAAAATATCTGCCCTTCTATACATTTCGGCCGAGCGGCATTGCATTTTCTATGAAACTGTTAAATATTTTTTTTTCGAGTTACAGTGTTTGTTCCATAGTAAAAGTTGTTCTATACCATTGACTGAATAAACTCTTCAAATATGGTTACACCTTTCTGTTACACGTTGTATAAACATATGTATTACGTTTTATGTCATACCAGCACGTGATATAGTAGGTGGTTTCTTGACCATGTTTTTCTCGTATACAAGGTGACTTTTTGATCATCGTCCAAATTCATACTGGTGGCTTGGTAAGTGATCAGTATCATGCATCAATAACAATTTTGGTGAAATTCGTAAAATTAAATTTCGACTCCCCATAGTGATTCACTCGGGACTGGAACTGAATTTATATGAGAAGCCAAAATTTCATTTTATGAATTTCACAAAAATTGTTACTGATCCAAGATACTGATCACTTATCAAGCCTCCAGTATGAATTTGGACGATGATCAAAAAGTCACCTTGTATAAGGGACAGTATCTAAGTAGGTTACCATTTTAGCGTTATTTATTAAAATTCAGCAAAAGGTTAATGTGAAGTAACGCACCATAGCCGGCATTCTTGCACAATGAGAACGCGGGGTAAATACTCGGCTCAGCATCTCCACACATTGGGTACGCCATGTGTGGACTGATCTCGTACTGGTCGTACATTTGTGGCTCCCACAATAACAGATCTGAGTTTATCCGGTTGTAGATTATTTCGTACAGCTGTTTTGATCTGAAATGTGAAAAAGACATTGTATATTATATGAATATTGAAATTGAAATTTAAATTAAAAATAGTTTATTTATCACGTAAAAATTCACAAATACAGCACAGGAAAAAGAAAAACATTAAAATCATAATTATTAATTAGAAAAAAAAAACATAAATATTCATATGTGGTAAAAAGGGGCAGACTCAGCATCTGTTGTGTGAGCTGAAGATCAGCAATACAACGCTGGTTTTCGGACTGTCCCTTTTCAGACCTCAATTTAATTTTCAAATTGCAGGTAGGTGTCTAGCTTACATCATGCTACATTTTCAGCTAGCCATAATCACACAATTTTTTTTTGATAATAGTTTTAAAATTAAACAAAAATAGGTCAGTTAATAAATAAATAATTTCTATGTAAAATTTCAATTTTAAAATGATACAATACAATAAATAATGTCACAGAATGAAAAGAAAAAATACAAAATACATTAGATTAATAGGCTTATTTAAAATATCATTAATTTAATGTCACGGGAAAAAAAAAACACATTACTTTTATAATGGTTTCTGTTAGGGTTTCACTTCAAGTTTGTAATTTTAAATAAAGATTTCTCACATGTTTTTTAATGGGGTCATGAATAGGGTCAGTTTGATTACTAAATTAACCTCTCAAGGCAGAGAGGCCATTTTTGCGTAAAAAAGGGGAGATGACAGGGTAAACAAAATATTATTCTATTCAAAAAATATTACCATTATCATATGGTGTGATTATCAAAATACACAGATTCACCACGCTCAGCAGCCACGTTGGTGAGTCGGTTACATAAACAAACCGAATCAACCCATACGGACTTCTTGACCGACCGTTGAACTGCCAAACCACCATCAACCACCGTAGTCCATAGCATGGTGATTTGTAGTGGCCTGAAGTCAGCTGCACATTCACGCTTGACAGCCAATTTTTCCCAACGATTTTTGACGCTTATTGAGGGTCGTGACCGAATCGTGGGTGTTTTTGGTGGAAAATAGTGGCTTATTGTGATCTCATAACCACTCCCATAGATTGTACAAAAAGCGAAAATACGAACACGGAAATACGACCTTTGCCAAAGAGTACCGAAGATTCATACGCGCAATATTTAAATGGCGGCGATAGGATGCAGACTAGCAAAATCTGCCAAACTGACACACATAATGGGCCCAAGTGTGTACAATAATATATCGGAACATATCTTAAAGTCACCGCCTAAATAGCTTCAAATCTAAGATGAAACGCTATCTCATCGAGCAAACTCTTTATAAATTTGAAGATTTTGCAATATCACTTTCAAAATGAAAGTTAGGTGTATTAGTAAATTTTTGAACTTAATTGCTATGTATTATTATTAGTAGAAGTTGGTATTAATTTATTTTCACCTTTTATTGATAGTTATTTACATTTGAATTTTTTTACTTGTTTAAATTTTTGATTTATTTTGACTTTTATTTCCATTTTTTTAATTATTACCTGTGTATTATGCTAGAGTGACGTGTAATAATAGTTAAGAAAATAAATGGCTTATGTCTTATGTACTATGTATCAGCCTGTAACCACTTCCTCGATACGAATAGAAACGTCTACTCACTCCAGTTGCAAGCTCAGCACGGGCAGATTCAAGTCCAAGTGTATGGCGGAATGTTCTACAGAGTGCGACGTGAACTCTGACATCTCTTCTTCATTCCCTGGCACAATCAGCTCTTCTGCTTGACCTGAGGACGACAAACATACCTAAAATATCGTCACAAATTTACGTGAACCTTGTTGCTGTACGTCAGAAACAAATAAACGCTTTTCAGCGTTTAATTCACAGGATTTTCCTTCACCGGTCCTTATTTTTGACTCCAACCTGGACTTGTACTGATGCTCGAAAAACACATTTTTAGCGTGTATTCCATTATTTTACGAATTTTCGATATCTTAAGGCATTATCAATATTTATTTAGACTATCTGTAAATCTAATTTTCTATATTTTTGCATAAGATGGGAATGACGGTGTACGTAAAAACCCTTAAAGGTTTCTGATACACCTTATTATTGTAAAATATGTATTTCTTTTTAGTTATCAAATAAATAAATAAATAGCTACTAAAGACGCTACTTAGAATCGATTTTATTGTAAAAACCTCGATTTTTTAATAACTTAGTCTATAAAGCCTAATAAGTGTCAATGTATTTATTTATTTATTTTTTTGGTTAATGATCTTTATTCTTATAAGAACATAGTTCACTTAAAATGAGATTTTGCTTAGATAACATTTAGTTTATTCTATGATTTGTCGACAGTGTACATATGTTGGTAGGTAATATTTGTTGCAATGTAAGTTTTGAGCTTAGTTTTAAAAGTAGATATCAATTCACATTCTTTTATGTTATTTGGTAATTTGTTATAAAGTTGCACTCCACCATATAGTAAATTTCTTTTTCCATACTCAGTCCCTGGACAATGTGATTTTAGTATATTTTTTCTTCTGAGATTATGTTTAAATGTTCTTTTCTCCAGGTTAATTTCTGTATGAATTTGTTTTTTTAGAATTTTTCGTATAAGGATACAAGTATTATATGTGTATATTTGTTTAAGATTGAATAGTTTGGTCTTTTTATATAATGTACGTGTAGGTGTTAAGTATTCAAACTGTAGAAGAACCTTTATAAGTTTATTTTGTGTAGTTTGAAGGCGTTTAAGGTTAGATTCTGCAGCACAACCCCATATTTCAATAAGATAGTCTAGTTTTGATTTCACCAGGGTGTTATACAGTGTATAGCGTATTTCCCTTGGTACACAATGTACCATTCTGTGTAAAGCTCCAGTAAGAGATGTTATTTTAGAACGCACATGTTCAATGTGTGCCCTGAATGTCAATCGATCATCTAATATAAGACCGAGATATTTTTCTTCACGTGATTGATGCAAAGTTTCGTTATTAATGGTAAGTGGAGGAAAATCTTTAATTTTTTTATTTTTTGCTGAAAATATCATGTATGATGTTTTTTTTGTATTTATAGTTAGTAGGTTGTATAAAGTGAAAAAACCAAGAATGTATAACTTTGCTAGCCCACATGTTGTAATAAGTGTGCACAATATTATACATAATTATATAATATAACTTAATCATTATGATTGGTCTTGTACCGTAAAAAAAAAACAGCCAAGTGGGACTCGCACACAAAGGGTTCCGTACCATTATCTATAAAAACGGCAAAAAAAAACATGTCGGTTGTATGGGAGCCCCCTTAAATATTTATTTTATTCTGTTTTTTAGTATTTGTTGTTATAGCGGCAACAGAAATACATCATCTTTGAAAATTTCAACTGTCTAACTATTACGGTTCATGAGATACAGCCTGGTAACAGACGGACAGACAGACGGACAGCGGAGTCTTAGTAATAGGGTCCCGTTGGTTACCCTTTGGGTACGGAACCCTAAAAATGGGCCAGCCGAGTTACATAGAGAGTGAACAGAGTATATGAGTCAATACCATACTAAACATGTGCTCGGCACAGTTTTCATGGGGTAATTTTTTTAGTGCTAATCAGATTTTTATGCATTTTTCGGCAGAATAATGTAGTTTATCTACTCCCATACTGCAATAAGGCAATTGAAACATCAAAATCAGTTTTATAAGTACCTAGATTGTTTATCCGATGTTATAATATTACATTATAACACCGCGATTCTGCGCTGCGATTGGCCCAATTTATTATAAAACCGCTAGAGACCCAATCAACAACAGAGACGATAAATAAGACCCGAACTTATTTCTTAAGCCACGCCCCCTTTATCCTAATTGGCCTTCCAGGCAGCATTAACGGGACGACGTACCCGAGGTTCATCAGCGAGTGTTCTTCTTCTAATTTTTCGTGAAATTGTTAGTTGAAAATGTTATAAATGAAGTCAATATTTTTGATGGTTCTAGATAAAGTATTGTGTGTAACTAAACATAATTAGACATTGGGACACTTGTGCAGAATGATTACGAAACTCATAAACAAGCACTCGTGTCCCAATCCCAATGTCTCAAATTATGTTAAAATTAAATACACTGCAAAAGGTTTTGTTTTTTTTATATAAATATACAGATAGATATGATAATTCAAATATAAATACTGTAATCTCAAGATACTCAACTGATGCCGGGTCCAGATCGGACCCGAAATATATCATAGCTATCAGTATATTTATATTAAAAAAAAAAAACAATAAAAAATGTTAAAGTTGCACAATATTAGTTTAATGCTACTAGGGCGTTTAAACGTAACCGAGTAATTTATTGCTCTTCGCCCGTGTATTTTTACGTTTTGCAATGCATAGTGTGAGGAAATAAAACAAATATTGTTACTAAGTGAGGTGTGGGTTTTTAATAAAATCACACTTCCTATGATAATGATGAAAATTTAATGATGATGAAATTTAAACTAACTAAAGATAACAATTAAACAAAACAATTAAACACTTCCACTATGTACAAGTTCGGGTGAAGCTGGCTAGGAAGAAGGTGCAGCGGTGGCTGGCGGAGCCAGGATTCTAATTTCCTTCGAATATTCTTTCTGTTCAAACGTAGTCGAGATCGACGTCAAGGTCTCCACTGGAGGCGATATGCACCAAACAAGTCAAGAAAATATGAGGTCGGTGTTTCCAATTTCCGATATTTTGGAGGAGCCAGTAACAGAGATTGTTATGCCAAGGGCTCCTTTTTTCTCTTCATTTTCCTTCTAACCTCTCTCCAACCAAAAATCCTCTGACATCCGTCCACCCTGTCAATTCCGCCTCGATCGATATTTCCCAGGCCAGCAGCAAGGAGGTCTATTATGTCATTACAAAATAGGTTTCATTACAATATAACTGACTGTATCCAGAGCCGTTAAACAGTGGAAAGAAAAGTATAACATTTATGGCACACTGGAAAGGCTGCAGGTTAGCCAACCATTGTGAATAAATAAAAAAAAATAATAATAATAAAGCCCTAGGGCAAAATAATCGACTTTCTGTTCGGTTTTGATGCATAAAAAGTGGGTCTTTACGAGCACTTGCATTGAAAAATACTATTATGGGTTACCTTGTGGACTATCTTCATGTTTAGTTATACTCTGGTGGGCAGTCTTCTTATTGCTGAAGGGACTGGGCTGCGCGCTGTTCCTCATGTTGTCCATTATGTGCATAGATGTGGTCATGGGGTTCGCTGATGGGGGTTCGTAGCAAGGCTCTTCGTCGCTCAGGGGGTCGAAGGGACCCCTACTCGCTTTGCTAGGTTGGAATGTTAGGGATATGCTGTGAAAAAAGGATTTGTTTTTTTACAACAGGCAGGTTTATAGCACGTTTTTTTGGAATTGCCATGTAACCTTGTAAAGAGACTGCAGTTCTGTACTCGAAAAAATAAATAAAACGAAGCCTTAATATTATAACTTGTGTGCTCGTCCGTTTGTCTATCACAGCTACTTTTTTCAAGGTAGTCATAAAGCTGTCCACATACCTTCAGTTTTTTTTTATGTAGGGATAGAAAGACCAAGAGCTAGTTTCTGGATTACGAAATTCTCGTTAAGCGATACTAAGGTAGCGTTCCTAAACGCCGCGGTAAAGGTAAAAATTAACTGTCACCCGTTCCACAAACACCCGAGTGAAAACGAAGAGCTCCGAACAATCCTCTAAATCGAATGTCAGAAACGTAAAATTCGCTTTTGACAGTTAAATTTCACACGCCGTAAATTCAGGGGTAAATTTTTCACTTTGACATTTGTAATATTACGCGACTATTTTTGGTTTCTGTAGAAAAAATTCTTCGAAATGACTTGTAAAGCCATTTTATTTCAGTAATAATGATACATATACAAAACCTTTGCCACGGTAAATAAACTGTCTTTACAAAGTGCCTGTTCAAAAACGATTAGTAAATAGATTCCGTCTCAGTTTTACGAAGTAAACTTTATATTTAGCCCGGCGTTTAGGAACGCAACCTTAGGCAACGAATCAGCCAATCACAGCGCTGTATTTCATACTCTGCACATGAAGTTCTTAAATGTGAAACTCGAGGGTAAATAACTCAACCAGGCGTATTATTTGTACCGACTTACGTTGGTAAAGCTGCCGTGGTCCCTCTAAGAATATTTGGATCAAAAGTTTCGTCCATACTTGCTCGCGCTATGTGCGTTCCCTGGGACCCCTCAGTTTCCTGCAAGCAAAAGATTTTATGGCAATTTTATCGGTATGAACATGAAACTAATAATATTAACTATTACATAAAATAAATCTGTTGTCAGTTCCGCGGGCAAGTTTTTAAACTTAATTTTAAAAACCGAGCAAGAGCGAGTCTGACTCGCGCACGAAGGGTTCTGTACCATTATCTATAAAAACGGCAAAAAAACACGTCTGTTGTATGGGAGGGAGACGAGCGAGTAACTATTTATTTTATTCTGTTTTTTAGTAGTTGTTGTTATAGCGGCAACAGAAATACATCATCTGTGAAAATTTCAACTGTCTAGCTATCACGGTTCATGAGATACAGCTTGGTGGCAGACGGACAGCAGAGTCTTAGTAATAGGGTCCAGTTGGTTACCCTTTGGTTACGGAACCCTAAAAAAGATAAAACTACTCACATAATAATAAAGGTCTAAGGTGGTAGCTCTAATCGTCACAGTGGTGGGCAGCGGTCGGACGCTGGGCGTCTGTTGTGAGCTGACCCACACATCTTGAAACTTGAACAGGAGGTAGTCTGGCCTCACTCGCCTCACTTCCCTGTTGATGCCAGGCCGAAGGTCTGCTATTGGGAATCTGAAATAGTACGGGTTTCTTGCAACAGCTATATCAACGTCATAATTAGACATCGGATTTTATGCATTTGCATATTTGCATATGCAAATGCATGTAACTCTCTGACTACGGCGTTAATGCATATTTTAGCCTTTTTTCCCATTTGTGCATATTTTATTTAGTAGCGGGAGGTAAGTATAGGGACCTAGGTGATGCATGCATATTTTGGCACTTTGTTAGTGCATACAATCCGATGTCTAGTCATAATTATTAACCTAAGTAGCTACGAGTATTATTAGAGTGCATTACAACTAGAAATCAATCAAAAACAAATTTAATTTAATTACAGTATTCAAAGCGATAGATGTCGCAATAACAAACATATAACCTAAATAGCGTTTACAAAACGTCACTTTATTCTTCATGGGAAATTAAAGTTGCATGAAATTTTATTATTTGTCGTTAGGTTTTTTTTTTATTTATAGCAGTTGACTGAACAGTAATAGTAGATTATGCACTAAGGGAATAAAGCAATGTCTTACGTCACGGGCGGCATATTGAACCCTGAGCGTAACGAGGGACTCTAGAGTTAACTACTGAGCGTAGCGAGGGAGTTAAATAGAGTCCTGAGTAAAGCGAGGGGTTCAAGCTGCCCAAGACAAAGACAGGCTTTATTCCAGAGGAGTATACTCTACTTTTCACACCTTCTGCGAGACAATAAAAAGCTCGACATTTTTTATCAACATTAATTCAATAAAATTCACTGACGATCACAGCACCAAACACCGTCTTTTGTTTCACATTCTTTGTAAACGCTTTTTTTCTTTTTGTTGAATTCTGCTTATGGTGGCCAGTTCGATTTTCGAACAAACCTCTTTACAATCCCATATGGGCATTTGTTTTCCACGAGGTTCCACACGAATTTGACGTTCCAAATTTAAATCACTTTAATCCATAGGGATTTTCATATAACTTTATATCCCTTGAGATATAATGCGTTACTTTACGTTGAGGTTGCATGATATGTAATTGGACATTGTCGAGCAGGTGGTGTGAAAAAAAACTCGCTCGGTTGGTGATCATTGAACCTTGTTCCTGGTCCCTGGCCGGGTCTCCGGTGTGGGTTCGGGTGGCTGATTGGATTTTACCTTGTATAATATATATTTTACCTATCATTATAATCGTAAATATATTGCTACATAAATTAAATAAACCTTTAATTTAGTTCATGTACATTTATTATTTTATTACATATATTTTCTTTATTAGATTAAATTTGACGTGTAAAAAGGGTATATATCTATACCTGCTTTGCAAAATAAACTATTTGAATTTGAATTTGAAACCAACATACATTTGTGTAGACATTTTCTCTTTTTTCGCGGGTGTGCTATATTCGACCTTAGCTAAAGAAGATAGAATATATTTTACCTGAGCACAGCATCGACATTAGGACACTGTATAGTCAAATTGAACTGGTTATGCGCAGGCGCCGGCGCGGCGAGGGGTGAAGCTGCGGGCGTGTTTCTAGAGCCGCCAGCGAATACACTTGCTGACATTCGCTCTAGAAGAGTCAGTTCAACATCCACGAAGAACGGCATGCATGTCACTCTGCGAAAAAAATCATACAAAGATTTGATTTCCAGTTTAAGGATGCTAGAAAATCGTCCTAGTTTTTGTGAATTTATTTTTGCAAATGTAAATAAAACGGTAATTACTGTTCAAAATGCGGTACTTTATACTGACAGGGGACTTCTTTCATGACTTTAGTAGAAGTTTCGTCAATGCATATTTTTATGTGTTTGGACTTAGCCAACCGAATCAGTTTTTGGAATATGATGTCATTAAGGCGATATGTAAAAGTTTTAGCGTCCCTGTTTACTCCATATGCGAAAAAATCCTCAGTGCGACAGGGACGGATTCGTGGAAAAGTAGCAAAAAGTCGGTTTTAGATTAATAAAAAATGTACAAAAGTTGCTATCAAAATTTCGTTTAACCGGGTCCTAGATACCGTTAAAACCCATCTAATAAAATATAGTTGCAGTCTATATGTCATTCTAAATTGTCAAACTAGGAGAATTAGTGTCGAAAAGGACCTAATTTCAATAAATATTTCTATCGAGCCGAATTTCTCCAATCGCGTTTCTGTTTTAACAGATCCCTAAAAAAAGTATCCAAAAATAATATACTATTTTACCAAAATAATACATTATTTACTGAAGTAGATATGCAAGTTCTTAAAGTGTCGATTTTTTTTCCGTAGCGCCTTAATCTTGAATCAGAGCCACGATATAGACTGCGATCTATTGTTTTAACGATGATGAGAATAAAGAGGGTTTAAATTTTATTTTTACCGCGGATTTAGCTTTTTACTACGTTTTTATTTTAACTCGCCTTCTTGTCTGTCTTTTTCGTCCGTTTTAAAAAAGTGTTATATTCATTTTTTCAAGTTTTTTTACTTTGACGTAAGATGGTCATATCATATAGAAGGTTTCCATATAGGTAGCAGACACGACAGTTATTTTGAAAATGTAAAATATTTTATTTACATAAAATGTCAATTTTCTAAAATGAAATCGTACCTTACACTTGACATACACAATTTGCTGTATTGTATATTTGTTACAATGATTCGGGAAGGGTAGGCGGGGTGGAGGGTGGGATCGAGCGGGATAGGGCCGCTTCTTACACCACGTCGCCCGACGCTCCCCTCACACCGCGGGCGATGTGCATGATTTATATATAGTACTTATCTTTTCATTTAGAATAATAATTATAGAAACAACAAAAATAACAATTTTAAATATTTTCGAGATATATTTCAGCCCACTGGGGCGGGCAACAGTCGAATAATTTTTATATAAATATATTTATTTTATTGCACACTGTGCGTAAAAAATTATAACAATTAAAATTAAATTAAATTAAAAAAATTATACGAAACTCGTGCGAGAAACTTTTTCTCGACTCGTGTGATTGCAGCACTCGTCAGAAAACGTTTCATCGCTCTCGTATCGTAATATACTATTTATATATATACACAGTGTAACAGAAAGGTGTAACCATATTTGAAGAGCTTATTCAGTCAATGGTATAAAACAATTTTTACTATGGAGCCATCCCTGAAATCTCAAAAAAAAATCTGCCCTTCCATACATTTCGGCCGAGCGGCATTGCATTTTTCTATGAAACAGTAAAATTTTTCTTTTCGATATACATGTTTTGTTCCATAGTAAAAGTTGTTCTATACCATTGACTGAATAAGCTCTTCAAATATGGTTACACCTTTCTGTTACACGTTGTATAAACATACTTATTTTTATATAAATATTAGTAGTTTATACCTCAAGGGCGAAAAGGAATAAATTACGAAGACGATTTTAAACACTCGCTACGCTCGTGTTTTAAACGTAACCGAGTAATTTATTGCTCTTATGCCCGTGTATCATACTACGTTTTTCAATGCATAGTGTGAGGAAATAAAACAAATATAATCTTGTGAACTTTAAATTATGATTGGCTCAAAAGGACTGTATCCAGAGCCGTTAAACAGTGGAAAAAAGTATAACATTTATGGTACACAGGAAAGGTTGCAGGTTAGCCAAATTAAAAAATAATAATAATAAATCCCTAGGGCAAAATAATCGACTTTCTGTTCGGTTTTGATGCATAAAAAGTGGGCCTTTACGAGCACTTGCATTGAAAAAATATTTATATCAAGTTTATCTATAGTGCAACATAACGTATTAACTTACGAAACGTCCGTTGTAGGGTACACTAGTTTCTTCTCTCCCGATATGCGCACGTATTTGAGAGTTTGCTTGAAGTTAACTCTCACATTCGGATGTAGAGCTATAGGCACGGTCGATGCTGAGTCGCTGTCATTGTCATCTTCCTCTGCGAATGAATTTAAAACTTAAAGCATTGTTTTAAGATGGTTTTTAGTTTTGCAAAATTCTCTCGATTCACATTTTACTATTTTAAGAGCGCACCGACCTTTTTACACAGTCAAACACATTTTTATAACCCTTGTTTGAAGTAGTAAACAATTAAATTAAAATGTAGAGAAACATATTGTTACTATTGGTTATATATACTAGACTGTATACACGATGGAAACACAATTTGATAAAAATGGCTCGATAGAATACATTAGCAAAGTTACCTCTTTTCGAGTAATTTTTTCCCCTTTTTCCCTACTTTTTCATATAAATAAGTAATTTGATATTATGATTCATTTACTAAAATAAAGCTCATAGATGATTGGAGCGTTTATACTCGTACACGATAGTTTTTTATTCAAGAACAATATAATGAAAATAACAACGAAAAACATTAAAAAAGTGCAAAAGTT
Organism: Ypsolopha sequella; assembly: GCA_934047225.1. Lineage (NCBI taxonomy): Eukaryota > Metazoa > Arthropoda > Insecta > Lepidoptera > Ypsolophidae > Ypsolopha > Ypsolopha sequella. Next base: position 18,663,770 of record OW203991.1, read on the forward strand.
TGGTTATTATCTTTACTCTTTATACGTAAAGAAAAAGACAGAGACAATGGCAAATGCTCGGTGCGCCCTTAAGTGAAAGGGAGCAAGATTTTCTTAATTAAATTCGGAAACTATACCCATTTTTAATCAAACCTGAAATTATCAATCAAGGTTTTTAAGGACAGATGAAAAATTCTTATCTTATGACAAATGAAGGTGAGTGACCACAGCGCAGCTACCAGTATTTATAGCGCAATGATAAAATCACTAAACATCCAAGCTAACAGTGAAGAAACAGCACCAAAATGCTTTTTTGGTTATTATAAGATAAGATCTTGTATGAATAGATTGATGGATGTGGAAGAGGCGAAAGAGGTGAGTCTGGATCGTAGCAGATGGAAATCTGTAGCGTCTGCCTACCCCTCCGGGAGTTAGGCGTGATTATATGTATGTATGTAATAGTATTATGTATAAGATAACGTAACATGCAGACAGACGTTTTATTTTATATAATAATAGTGCAAACCTTTGAAATTGCCGAAATTTTCTTACAGATTCATGAGTTCATAATTCCTGTAATTCAATAGCTATTTGTTTTTTGTTTGAAAGTTGATTTTAAGGTTTTACATCTACGTACCAAATTTTGTTTTTATTTTCAGTTTGATAATTAAAATTTAATATTCGAAAACAGTTCGTCCTAAATGTCATCCATTTCCATTATAAGATTCTTAATAATTTTTTATAGCTGACACTTTTCAAAAATTAAATTATTGTTACTGTTAGCTTAATGTTGTCTCGTTCATACACGAAAAAAATAACAAAATTTGGGTTGAATTGAGTTGAATGTACTTGAATATTATAAAAAAAAATAATAATAATCTTGCTAAGTTTTTTGCCCTTCTTCTAAGCAAGACTAAGCAAATGGGCAGAGTTAGGCATATATTTACAATATTATTTATTCCTTTATTTTATCCAAGTGTATTTATTTATTAAATTTAAACAAACCTAACTTTATAATTTCTTTGTGTATTTCCCCATATTATTATTACCTATAATTTATATTACTTAATTATATTACGTTAGAACCGACCTGTAATAAGAGTATCTGATATACCTACATTACATAAATTAATACATTTCATAGGTTTGTACCTAACAAAAAAAAAAAGATATAAATGTTGACCCTGTTTACCTTGCCAATCGAACCGTATCAAATCGAAACTCTCTAGCGGACCATGGCTATAGTACAGACATTCCCGTAACAGTAGGTATGTTATTGAAGCCTCGAATGACGTCTGGCTTCCGTGCGTCGTCGTTTTTTCGCTCCCGTCCAAAGTTAACGCTGATGTGATGAGCCTAAAAACACAAGTTTTTTTTTAAATCTTTCGATCAAGGGCGGATCCAGGATTTGATTTTGGGGGGGGGGGACCATTCTGACAAGGTTTATCACAAAGTAAAAACAATTGAAGTATTATTGTTTTTGGCGAACCTACAGTACAGTAAAAGTTTGCCGTGTAAAAGTGCACCCAAATCGAATCGAAAAGTCGAGTCAAATATATGGAATTCCGGGGCGTTTTGTTCTGTATCCGCCAATGTTTTCGATTACTAATTTAAATGTTGATAAACCACAACAAAAAGCGAAACTCTCACAAAACACCAAGAAAATTCAGATACATTATTTTTTGTACTTCTTTTAATTCTTATTGATCTTGCTGGGCATTTCTAGTGCTAATTTGACTTTATCATCCGACCATCTGGCCAGCCCACTCCTTTTTTCTCCTCTTTTGGCTGTCACTCTATAGCTGCTCTTGTCTTTCTTCCGTTTTCGCATCTCCATATCATAGCAGCTTATTATTAATCTTAAATTGGCGCCAGATTTTAAATTGAGGACGTGATATAAGCGTGTCAATGTGATTATGATACTAACCTCAAATGGCTTCTTCCAGTCGCCATATCAAAGGTTTCATTTGCTAGATCAAAGTCTTTTTTTCCGTGTCCACTGATAGCGAAAAATCCAAGTCTTTCAAAGAATTCTGTGGACGCCTGTTGCATTTTCTGGGCGCTAGATGGTGTTACGCAGTCGGTTCCTACTGGCTCGGGGATTAGGATATCCTGAAAAATATATTAAACAATTATGCACGGGAACACTTTAATTTAAATTTGAATAAATCTTTGATTGCAGATCTAATATCTTAGAAATGAATGCTTTCTTAAATGAAAATTTCTATATTCAATAAAAAGTACTTTCCCACCATGTCCTATTGAAATAGGATGGCGGACGGCCTGTATACATGACGAAAAAAAAGCGCCGTTTTGGTACGCCTTGGTGTACTTGTGTGTGTATTATTGCTTTAAATAGTTTCTCGGTTGTCCAAGGTGATAATGGTATCTCCATTTATTAGCAAATAAAAATGATGAATGAGACAACAAGAAAAATGAGAATTTTGAAAGTGGGTAAAGGATTCATGAAAAAAATACGTTTACCTTATGTAAAAGTATGCAAGAACATGAAGATATCTTGATATTGATATGTGAAACTTCTGCTGTTGGGTCTCCATCGATTTGCGGAACTGAAATGAAATCAAGACATTAAAATATAGGTTATTAGAACCGGTATCTTGACTCTACCGAGACGGTGCCTGCTTTGCCTACCCTACAGAGCTAGGCGCGAGTATATACCTTTCATGTTCTTCTTGATAGTAGGCTGCATAGGTGGCAGGTTGACACTGGACGTCATACTGGCGCTCATAGATGACGTGAAGCTGTCACTCACCGAGTCACCATAGGGATGGTATATCTACCTACCCTTCAGGAGCTAAACGTGAGTATATACCTTTCCTGTTCCTCTTAATAGTAGGCTGCATAGGTGACAGGTTGACACTGGACGTCATACTGGCGCTCATAGATGACGTGAAGCTGTCACTCACCGAGTCACCATAGGGATGGTATATCTACCTACCCTTCAGGAGCTAAACGTGAGTATATACCTTTCCTGTTTCTCTTAATAGTAGGCTGCATAGGTGGCAGGTTGACACTAGACGTCATACTGGCGCTCATAGATGACGTGACGCTGTCACTCACCGAGTCACCATTGGGATGGTATATCTACCTGCCCTTCAGGAGCTAAACGTGAGTATATACCTTTCCTGTTTCTCTTAATAGTAGGCTGCATGGGTGGCAGGTTGACACTGGACGTCATACTGGCGCTCATAGATGACGTGAAGCTGTCAGTCATCGGGTCGCCACCGGGACGGTACATTGGCTGGAACCGGTCTTCGGCATCGCTATCATCTGGAAGATCACGTTGTAATAATGTATACTTTGGACGGAAGGTTAGCGTGAAGTTAGCTATTGACTCCGCAATACACCCCCCGTGCCATCTTACCACTAGCGCGCCTGCGTCTTTTTTAGTCAAAGTTATATATTAACTAATAGGGATACACTGAAAATCAAATATGTCTAGGTATATCCAACAGCATTTGCTGAGCGTATCACCTGTTGTCAGAAAAAAAAGCCTTTAGAATATTAAATATTTATTTTGTTTAATTTGAAATAATATGTAAGTCTAGATAAGTATATTTTAACGGGCTACACAATACTATAATTCAGTCCTGTACTAACACTTTTGTTTTTTAATTGTCTATCCTGCTCTAATCAAATGCAGCGCACGTAAAACTTCAGTCATTTTGAAATCACGTCTACATTAGGACATTAATTATAATTTCTTTATGTAAAAAATATTTTATTTTATATTTAGTATCTGCGTGGGTTGGTTTCGTTTCAATTGGTTTTGAAATATGGAAACTGAATGGCTGTTTTCGTAAAATTCATGGTTTTTTTTAAAGTAATATAATTAAAAGAAGGTTAAAAGTATGTTTATTTATATAGTGTAATTAATAATTGTATTGAGTCAATAAAACACGCCATATTTTTTTCGAATTTTTACCATCTGAACTGAATCCAATGCACAACTGATGTTTAGCATTATGGAGCCCCTTAAAGTGGTATATGTTTTTCTTTTTTACTATTGCTTTATTTTTTTTTGTGTTTTGTATTTATTTGTTTTGTCAATAAAAACAATTTTCTTCCTTTCTTTCTCTTAGATATGTCAGTCTTCGCCCACGCGGGGGCGGGCTAGTGTTGCATTGAGTCCTTACATGATTCCCTTTGTAATTTTACTACTTGTACGACGGGGGCGAAGATACGACAAGTAGTTCTTTATATGATGTATTTGGCAACCCAAACTAGGTAATTCAAATATTCAAATATGCTTCATATTGAATTACTCATCTTTAATAACCATCGGAAAGAGCCTTCGCTGTAAGGATGTAAATTTTTAATGAAACTCAAGTTGAGCACCAAGAACTGAAACTAGGAACTGATTCTCAAAGGAGTGCCTTTTTAATTTTTTGGGTTCCGTACTCAACAAAGAGAAAACTGAACTTTTGTGGTGTGTTTTGAGTTTACCCACGTGTGTGTGTTGCTTGTTAAAAAACTTGTTAAGGTTGAAACCAGTAGGTGTTGAACCCCTGGTTCCCTTGCCCTTTAACCAGATACGGACATGGCTGCGTGAAAGAACCAGCTCTCAACATGCTGAGCAATGGGCAAGCATGACAGCCTGCAGACAGACGAAAGCGGTTTTACCTACCGTAGACCGTCGTCTGACAAAGAATCTACGTCTTAATAGATCCAACCTTCGCATTATGGTAGGGCTAATCACGGGACACAGTAACCTTAACAGACACATCTATATTATAGGTCTAACGGACAGCCCTCTATTCAGAGCTTGTATGGAGGTCGAAGAAACGCCGACCCACGTGACAGTGGATTGCGTAGGTGAACCGAGGACGCTCCGCCAGTCCTGTGGCGACCTAGTTCGCCTCTTGGGATTTTGGCGTGAGCTGGGCTGGCTAGAATAGACGGCACCACACTTTTCCACGCACAAAGGTCCAAAAAAGAGACTAGGTGCGGAAACCGAGCCCAACAAGAAGAAGAAGAAGTGTGTTGCTTGTGTGCATTTTTGGAGCCATTATTTTCGCTATGGATAAAGCGTACCGATAAACACATGAAACTTTGAATAGTTATCATGAAGCTTATTTATAGTTACAGTGTCAGTGTCCTAATTCTTTTTCCCATTTAATGTTGATCGGAATGTAAGGTTACAAGATAGGTACATATTTTTAACACCGAAAAGGTGTCTTTAAATATAATTTATCTTTTCGCAATATTCTGAATAAAGTTGCAAAAATATCCGTACCAACATTTCCCTTTTATTTCCGAAAGTAAATTAAAAAATTACATCAATATGTTTTTCTAATTGTACTGGAACCCCCGCGCGTGAGTTCAACTCACACTTGGCCGGTTATTAATTAAAAGTTTTTCAGAAAAACTCGGCACCGATCCGATTCCGGCCGTTAAAAAAGTTTTGAGACTGCGTTAAAAACACTCGAATTCTGAGTGCGCCACCTCGCTCGATTGTTCGAACTACAAAACTATTAACTAGCTCCTCGACGAGTATTGGAAATGTGAAAAACCGGCCAAGTGTGAGTCAGATCCGCGCACGAAGCGTTCTGTACCATTATCTATAAAAAGGGTAAAAAAAAAAAAACATGTCTGTATGGAAACCCCTTTAAATATTTATTTTATAATAGTAGTTTATGCTACAAGGGCGAAAAGGAATAAATTACGAGGACACTTTAAAATACGAGCGTAGCGAGTGTTTTAAACGTAACCGAGTAATTTATTGCTCTTACGCCCGTGTATCATACTACTTTTTTCAATGCGTAGTGTGAGGAAATAAAACAAATACCTATAATCTTGTGAACTTTAAATTATGATTGGCTCAAAAGGACTGTATCCAGAGCCGTTAAACAGTAGAAAAAAAAAGGATAACATTTATGGTACGCAGTAAAGGCTGCAGGTTAGCCAACCATTGTAAATAAATTAAAAAAAGATAATAATAATAAAGCCCTAGGGCAAAATAATCGACTTTCTGTTCGGTTTTGATGCATAAAAAGTGGGGCTTTACGAGCACTTGCATTGAAAATTAATTTACTAACGGTAGCTCAGGGATAGAACGCTAGCCTTTCAATCTTGAGATCCAGATTCGATTTCCGGTCGGGCATGCAACAATGAGTTTTTTGGAATTTATATGCATAGTATTTGTTCTTACCACTTGCTGAACGGAAAAGGAAAACATCGCAAGGAAACCTACATGCCTTAAAAAAGCGTGTATTTGTGCCTGAAGTACGGCGATATGATTCACCACCCATCACGTAATAGTCAGTGAAACGCGGGTGTACCGAGTGTGGACTGTGACTTTCATTTCACAGTTCACAGTTCACACTCGGAACACCTCTGAAACGGGTATTCATTTATTTATTTTTTATTTATTTATTATTTACATTTATACTACACAATCTTTACAGGATAACCTAATGCGATTGGTAACAAATTATATTTAAAGCAGTTTTTGTGAACTCCGTCAAAGAACAACTAAACAAATCGGTACCAGTAAGGTTGTCGATTCTGTTGAAAAGATGGAGTGCCTTTACAACAGGTGACTCTAGTGCGCGCATGCTGCACGCAAAACAACTTATGATTTCTCGCGCGAAGATAGTTATCCGGCACAAACAGCTTCAAGGACGCTAGCAACCGCGGATTGAACAATATACCTCGCAAAACTTTAAAAAGATAAATTAGTAGCGCCAGGTCTCTCCTCACTTCCAACTTATTATATCCAACCATACCTATAACAAATAGGGTTGGATACATAAGTGGATAGTATGGATAAACACCATAATTTTTAAATAGAGCCAGCGAACAAACTTGTTTTGAATCTTTTCCACCATGTGACTATATTTAGTCTCATGGGGATTCCAGATTATTGCACTACTTTCTAAATTACTGCGTACTAAGGCATTATAAAGAGCTTTTACGGCTAGCATGCTATTAAAACTCCTAGCCTGCCTCAGTATGAAGCCCAACTTCTTAAAAGCTTTTTTACAGATAGCCACAATGTGATCACGAAACGTTAGCTCGGCATTCATCAACACACCCAGGTCCTTGACGCTATCGACTCGCGCTAGCGCAGTCCCCTCCATCTGGTAAAGGTGCTGACGTGGCTCTCGCGCACGACTATATGACATCACCACGCACTTTGACACAGTGAAGTTCATGTCGTGACTTTATATTTTTAGGGGTGTGCATCGCTCACCATGGCATCTTATTGGCTGGCTGCGTGCCCGACCCACGCTCCGCGGAGAAGAACAACGTTTGGGTTGTCAGCCGTTTTCATTAACAAACAAGGTCACAAAAAATATTTCCAATCCTTATTAAAGTTACCCGCTTTCATAATTAACGCTACTTACAATTACAATACCCAAAATGGTTTTCTTATATGGAAACAAATAGTCAACAAAAACATTCATGTTTACGTTTAAAAAGAAACTGACAGAGCACTTTCTTTCTGTCCTTTAATTTTTGAATATTTTTATCTATGAATTTTTGGGTTATCTGTTTAATTTTATATACCTTAATTTTATGTATTTTGTTGTATGTGTGTATAAATATACATATATTTGTATATATTATAACATTAAATATATATTTTATCCCTTTATAATTATATGTATTTTTATATAATTATATATTATAATATTCATTTAGAAATTTCGTAGATAGTTTAATTTATCTTGTTGGAAAATTACCTATTTAATTATTCCTTACAAAATTTAATGTTATTTTGTTGTACACTTTGCCTACCTTTTTGTATTTTTGTATTTCTCTACACCTACAGGTTGGCTGGAAGAGATTTCAGTAGAAATAAGCTCGCCTTTGTAGTTTTTTTTTTGTTTTCTTATGTAATATGTTTATGTTTAAATGTTTCATGTGCAATAAAGAATAAAGAAACATTTAAAGTCACCCGGTTTACAATATATACCAAGTAATTATTTTTAGTAGCCAACCTATAATTTAAATTTGCTTGCATAATTTTTTTCTGAAATTGTGGTCTCTGCCCACAGTGTGGATTATGTATGTATGTATGATTTTATATCTTACCTAAGCTCTGCCCCGTCCACCCGTAGCCAAAGTTAGACTTATTCGGCTCTCGGTGAAAATTGCCGAGGAGTTGCGCCTCAATTCGTTGGAAGTCGGCCTGGCCCATCGGCTTACATTGGACGTTCACGCCGGATGACCGAAGCGGGATATTGCTGGGAAGTAAATCATCAGTTGATATTGGCCGAGAAAGGGCCATGTGCACAAAATAAAAGTACTGCAAAGAACTATGGAGCGTGCTATGCACGCAATCTTTCTTGTGGATCGTATGCGGTATATTATCGTGATAGAAAACTGTGGAAAATGTTAAAGGATGCCTTTGTCAAGACCACACTGAACTGATATATCCTAATGCAATCCATCCATCAGCCCGTATTCGTCCACTGCTGGACATAGGCCTCCCCAAAATTATACGCCACTCTTGGCGGTTCTCAGTCATCCTCATCCAGCCGCCACCCGCAATGTCCTTCAGATCGTCAGTCCAGCGGGCAAGTTTCGCCTAAAATTTCGACTTATTGAATCCATTTTAAGTGATGTATGTAGATGTAAGAAAAATAAAATAAGTGTGTAAAAGCCCTATCACAGTCGGCTGACCAAAGGAACAAACCTTCTATCCTCCAAATGTGGTTGGTTCAATCCATCCACAAGTTCCATAAGCGTATACAGCTGCCTGGGCGTTAAAAATACAATGAGAGAGCCCAAAGTCATTTGCAGATCGACTTTGGGCCCTATAGCCTCCTCCGTGTGTTTAATTTTGAGTGCCAGCTCTTGTCTACCGGTCAATTTCGCAAACAATATCGGATCAGGCTGATTAGCTCTTTCTTCCGGTGTTACTTCTCTTCTGAAATCTATGTTACCCGAATCTAAGAACTCAGGTTTAGCGGGCTCAGGCTCAGCGCTTGTAATAATGCTCCTAGTTTCATAGAACACGTCAGATGTAGTGCTTTGGAAGTTTATGTCTGATGTTTCAATTTGGCTGGTTTCTGATGACTTTTCTGGTTGAGACGAGGCGGATTTCTCCATGATAAGGCTGCGTGCCATGGTCCGTAATTTGGAAGGGTATTCATCGGTGTACAATGTGATGCCTTCGAACATTATCTTTTTGTTTACGTATGTGGAGACGATATATGTTTTGGGTTTCTCTGGGTCTGTGACTTCGGGAGGTGGCTCTGTGCCAGCTTCGTCGAAGTAGTCGATGCTGTAAGAGATACGTAAGTATTTTTAGAAAAACATTTTGCTGTTTAAGGTGGATGGTCCAAGGTAGTTTTTATAAAAAACTTGTGTGAACCAATAACGACGACAGAAGTATTATTCTTTAATTCTGTTACCTTTTCCCACACGTTCCATCAACTTTACATCCGCGAATACTCGGTTTTTCTTAAAAACAAAATGTTTTAACAGTCTAATTTTGCAATTTAAAACTTTCATACATTGGATAACAAAAGTTTTAAATAACAAAATTCGATTCTAAAAAAAGTTTGTTTCTAAAAAAACTGATTATTCGCGGGTGTAAAGTTGATGGAACGTGTGTAAAAAAGGGAACAGAATTAAATAATAATACTTCTGTCGTCGTTATTGGTTCCCACAAGTTTGTATGAAGATTGCCTGGGAGCATCCACCTATTTCATTTGATGCAAGAAAAGATGAGCGCGACAGAATATTCGCCCGCATTGGTTCGTTGAATCTTTATTTTGTTTGATAAGTTATGAATGAGAATGATAATAATGATAAATAATAATTCTTTATTGCATAAAAATACGATGAATATATATAGGCAAGCTTAATACTAATTAGTATTTTCTACCAGCTAACCTTTGGCAATTGGGGAATTGTTGAGGGTAGTGCCAAAACATTTAACGGTTTTAATCACATAATAATTAAACAATACATAAATAGCCGAGATAATTCAACTACATCCTAATAAACATTTACTGTGTTACTACAAAACGGTGTTTAACTTTAGACAGTGTTTAAATCTGTTGCTGTCCCCTTTTCTTTCATATAGTAAAAAAGTGAAAGCAACAGATTTAAACACTGTCTAAAATTAAACACCGTTTTGTAGTAACACCGTTAAAATATTAATATTTTATATAAAATACTTCAACTAAATAAGGTAATTAAAAAAATTACAAAATAATAATATGTACGAGTATAATAACGAAAATACATAATTACTCATCTTGATAAAACAATCACTAGAAGAAATTAAGTAACATTCTGGAACTCAAGAAAGTTTTGTCGAATCTTGTTTTTGAGGACTGATATTGAAGCTTCAATATGTGTAACGGCAAGCTATTTCATAAGCGTATCGCACTTGAAAAAATGTATGTACATGATGAACATATACTTATATTAGGTCTTTACATATGAAGGGTACGCGGGAAGAAAGATCATTGTCAGTTTTTTTCAAAATTGAGTAAATAGTGCCATCTCCTAAAATGTCTCGATAACAATGATTAAGCGAAAACAAAAACTTGAAAAAAATAACACAGTCCGCAGAATATCGCTTTTAAAAATAAACCGGACTCAAGAAGCTTAAAAACCTAACTTAAAAAAAAGGTCATAACTTGTACAAAAAGTAAAAAAAAAATTCGTTTTAACTGTGAATATTGGGGGGCTATGAACTGATAGTAAAGTTTGCTTTTGAGAAAAAAAAAATTGTTATTACAATAATTAACTGTGATTACAATAAGCCCACTAAGTAGAGTTCTAAAATAATAACCTAAGCAAGTTTTTTCTAATTATTTCAAATTTACCTTCTGTTGACTATGATCCCTCTTCCCGCTTACCCTTCATATGAAATTGCCGTTTTCTATAGAGAATTTGAAGGAAACTCAATTTTCAGTACTAACATTTTTGCATTTTTTTTAGGAATAACATATCCAAATTATGCATTTTTTGTGCATGAATGGCTAACAGCAACATTAATTTAATTTTTGAAAAGTGTCAGCTGTAAAAAATTATTACGAATCTTATCATGGAAATGGATGACATTTAGGACGTACTGTTTTTGAAGATTTAATTTATATAATTAAACTGAAAATAAAAACAAAATTTAATTTGTAGAATGTAAATCCTTGAAATAAACTTTCCAACAAAAAACAAAAAAATTAAATAGCTATTGAATTACAGGAATTATGAGCTCATGAATCTGTCAGAAAATTTCGGCAATTTCATGTGTAAAGATCTATTATATCAAAGCTTTTATTTTATTTTAAATATTTTTTATTTAAACCTATCGAATTTGTGCCAAATAGATAAGACTTCTGAAGGTCATCAAATGCTCTACATTGGATACTAATATTTTAAATATTTTTAATATAAACCAATCGAATTAGAATGTGCCAAATAGATAAAACTTTCGAAGGTCATCAAATGCTCTACTATGAATATCAATCAGTTCATTGAGTAACAGGAAGTATATTATGTTACTAGAAGGTCATTTCCTTAGGCACACGGTTAAATTTATATTTATCAAATGACAATGTTCTGTGAGAATTTTAAATGGCTGATATATTTTAAGACGTATGCTGACAGATTGGCGACATACTGAAAAAGGGCCATGTCAAAAGTATCCGGAACAGAGGAGCTTGTATGACTAGATTGATGGATGTGGAAGAGGCGAAAGAGGTGTGTCTGGATCGTAGCAGATGGAAATCTGTAGTCTTTGCCTACCCCTCTGGGATACAGGCGTGAGTATGTGTATGTATGATATATTTTCAAGCACAAAAACATTTATAGAACGACCTATTACTAAGTCTCCACTGTCTGTCTTTCCGTCCGTCTGTCACTAGGGTCTACAGCTTCAGCTGTAATTAGGGTTGCCAGATGGGAAAACCAAAATATGTGGGCAAAATTTCAAAAATTCGGGATTTTGGGTTTATGGTCGGAACAAATAAATATTACGAATCAATATATATATTTTTTAATTAAATTTAAAGTAATTAGAACAAAATAGTTTTTGCCCGCCAACCATTGTTATTGGTCGGGACAATTTGTATTTTGTCGGGACTCTGGACATCATATGAAATGTCGGGACAATCCTGACCATCTGGCAACCCTAGCTGTAATAGGAAGTCAGTAGAAATTTTCACAGAATACGTGTTACCATGGCTTTTACCACGGCAAATAATAAAAATTATTACAAAAATTACACCTACAGATGTCCCATTCTTCAAAAACTTCGAAAAGGTGGCATTTTTTGAAGAGAAAACTTATTATGTAAGGCGCGTTCAGCGATTCTTGGTAAGGGAAAATCTTATAGTTTAGCGTCACTGTCTACGTCACCGTTACCGACATGCTATGTTGACAGTAAAGTATTTACTTCTGTCGTCCATTCCTATAACTGCCTATTTCTTTTTAGCGACATTTGTTTCAGCCCTATCTTAAATACGGTAATACATACAAGTTTCAAATTTACATACCCTAAAGTAAAACAACCAATAATAAAAATTAGGGTTCCGTACCCAGAAGGTGCCGAACTGTTTGTGAGGCGCTACCATTTTAGCAGTATTCCAATAGGAGTATTGTATGGTAGTACAGAACCCTTTGTGCGCGAGTCCGACTCGCACTCGCACTTAGGGCCTGTTTCACCACTTCCAGATAAGTGCCTGATAGTTATATGTGACATATAACGCATACAAAATGTGTTCCATTTTTAAACTTATCTTCTGGATATCACTTATCTGGAAGTGGTGAAACAGGCCCTTAGCCAAATTGTTTACGACTACAATCTATCTATAGCACGACTTAACACCCGCGACACTACAGGGGCGCGGGGCGTGCTTATGTTGCATTGAGATTGTGAGAGAGAATAAAAGATACACACTCTCCCTCTCTCTCTCTCTCTTATAAGTGCGCAGCTCGCTCAAATCAAATAATTTATTTTTAATACAGTTGCTCAAAAAGTGGCGTATTGCAGGGACGTATAGCGTTCGGGATGTGGGCTATTACATACTCGAGCTTTTTCTTCACCTTTTCCGAACTCGTGCGTTCTCTTTCCCAACTGTCAAAATATTGTCTATTAAAAAGAAAAAAACCAACCACGAAGTTTTTACTAAAAAAAAATCAAAGAAGTTTTTATGATTCATGCAAATATTTCTAAAAGGAAGCTACTATTTTGTTTCAATATCAGATTTAATGATTTGATTCAATGAGTTAGGTTAGGTTTCATTTCATTTCATCTCATTAAATTTCATTTTCATTTCATATCAATAAAAAAAATCTACTGAATACTTGGCTGTATGGGCATAGTTCTCTTTGCCTAGCCAGAATGGGTGAAGAAAACAAAAAAAAATCTCTGCTTATATTCTTTTACGGTTGGCGCCATTTTCCAAAAAATTTCTTTGCGGGTTTAGTTGTTTGTTGCACAAAATGAGTAATTTCGACGATATTTTATTTGAATTGACACCACCGGAACTCAGTATAATTGCACAAAATGCTTCGGAGAAGTCAAAAAGTCGCTACATATCTACATACGACGAATTTATTGCGTGGAGTATTAGTTAGTTGAGTTTATTGTGTTTTTGTTATTTTATTAAATTGCTTCATTTTTTCGCAACTGTATTAAAAATAGTTGTTCAGTACACGTGCGGAACCGTCATTGCAACTTGTTCCGACTGTCAACCCTCACCTTCGGCTGCGCCTCGGCTCGGGTAGACATTTGTCGGAACTCTTTGCAATGACAGGCTTTCCGCACTCGTAATGAAATATACTATTTTGTAATAAATATCATATCAGCTCTCCCCGCAATTCCCTTTGTCATCATTCCCCACGCTTAACGCTTCTGTAACGATGCAGGTAAAGACTGACTTATCTGGTTTGCTTTTAAGCACAAAATTACCACTTACAGAAGGTTCACTCCGCATAACTAGCGAAAACAGGCGCACGCACACATAGACGCGTACGTACCACGATCTCGGATGAAGTCGGTCGAATGCCAATACGAAATTCTGCCGAGATCATCATACGTACGCTATTTTCGTTCCGTCGTCGAGTCGGCCTTCTGGTAGTATCAATAGCATCATGAAATGTCATGGGATGGATAAGAACGTGCGAGCCCCCACCTTTATAGAAATAGTTTTTTACTTACTCTTTGATATGTAATTCCAATGCGATGCCTCTGTCACTGTTTTTGGGTACATGTTCTATTCTTATTTTAGTATTCACAAATCTCACTTTGACACGGCTCAGAACTGCAAAGTTAAAAATATCGTAGATAAGCAACACCTTCACAACAACCTTTATAAAATAAACAGCTTTGCTTTTACACATTTTCGCTATTCAAATAAAGTGCAAGAGGTGTGTCAAGATGTTAGTAGGCGGGCATCTATGGTCTCTGCCAGGGTATTTCAATCAGTTGCATTGTTTAATAAATTGCCAAGAGATTTGAAAATGATTACTAGTTACAATAAGTTCAAAAATGAATTAAAACGTTTTTTGTTGAAGAAGTGCTTGTATTCGATTGACGAATTGTAGGTAATTTTATGATTTGCATGTAATAGTTGTATTAATTTTTATCTAATGTGTGACATAATTATTCAAAAATCTTAGACATAGTTTATATTATTATTTCATTAGTGTTAAGAATTGTTTTTGTTGTGATTTAGTTTTAGTTACTTGTGTATTCAAATATCATGTATATGAATTGTGAATAAATAAATGAAATGAAATGAGATGATATCTAAATACCGGGTTTAAATAGACTGCTACCTTAAATTACACCTAATATTCTACCGATCATACTGAACCACTTTTACAAAGAAACATACCCGCGCAAACCATAGTTTAGGAAATAATCGAGTTTTTAACAAAAATTCGTAAACCCTAACGCAACGAGATACGGGTGTTTTTGGAGGCAGCGTCGTCCACGAAACAGTTGTTCACGCGCGGCGTTCTAAAATAGACCTATCCCCCTACGAGATAAATTCTTTAAGTTACAGTTTTTCTCCGAAGATTTGCGCGGGTATTTTTCCTCTGAGTTGTTCAGTATGATCAGTAGGCCATATTCTATTTAAAGGTCGCACACTATTTACATCTTGTATATAAAAACAGTTCCGTGACTGACAGACAATGTACAGTCTAAGCCGTTGACCATAGGAACATGAATTTTGGAACATACTCGTAAATGCTCCTTAAGGACTGGTTCCGCCAAACATGCTTTCGCGTTTGGACAATTTAGCATATTAAATCAAAATATTTTTAACAAATAAAATTTGTGTAACTACCTAGTTAAGAAGTTGAACTACATTATGTATAGTAGATGCTAGTGATTGTTGGCACTTGGTGGAGTTTATAAAACATTGTTTTAAAAAAACACTTGTACTTATCCACATATTACGTACTATGTGTACTTACGTACTATACGTAATATGTGGATAAGTACAAGTGTTTTTTTAAAACAATACATTATGTATTTTTAGATTTGAGACAAGTATCACAATCTTCGAGGAAAAAATCGGAAAAATCACTAAAATCACGGAAAACGTCTTTTGGCGTCGGAACTAGAATGATTAGTCTACAGATGTAACTACAAAATAAAATATTTTTTATAGAGTAAAGAAATGAAAGTAGGATTTACAGATTTTAATACTTTTTTATTTCCTTTCGTTATTTTAAAAGAAATACTATAAACATTTTTCCCGTACAGAAAAATCACGCAAAAAAAACTAAATGATTGCGTATTTCTTTTAAAATAAAGAAAGGAAAAACTTATTAAAATATTATATGGATAATGTACTTAGAACTCTCTACGCTAAAAAAACTTCAAATTCCAACAAAATGTTTTTTTTTTTCTAGTTGCAACGCCAAATTGTGTTTTTCGTGATTTTAGTGATATTTCAGATATTTTTTCTTGATAATTGTGTCAAATCTGAAAAATAAATAACGTAACTTAACTTCTTAACCAACTACACCAATTTTTTTTTTAATATTTAGATTTAATATGCTACATTGTCCAAACGCAAGAGCATGTTTGGTGGAACCGATCCTTAAAGGTGCACTAAGATAAGATTTTTCAAAATTCACCCCATAAATTTGTGAAACGGGGTATAAACTTTTGTATCAAAAATCCACATTGACTAAGTTGCAGGCATCCTATAGTGGGAAATGTATATGTTATTGGCCAAACCTGATTTTAGGATAAACTAGTTATGGGTGGTCATAAAAAAAAACCACGAAGGGATATTTATGGCGCAAATAACCTTGTAACCTAACCAACCGGCTCTTCTTCGCGCTGCAGGATTTCCGAAAAACTAGGTTGGCCTTACTAGTTTATCCTAAAATCGGGTTGCAAAGACTCAAAACACCAAAAAACTCACTTGAATCTATGGCATGAGCAAACATCTCAATGCCCTCAACGGGATTGGCTTCTGGAGGCCCGTCTTCTTCCTGTCGAAGACATTCAGCGGCAAGCTGCATAGAGGATGACATGGATGACCACATTGACTCCAGCATAGAAGATACTGTTTTGATAAAAAATAAATTAGGTATAGTTCAAATAATTGAATTTCATGCATTAATATTATGTTGGAAGAAATAAAAATCATGCCAAAACAGAGATACAGAAGTGTTTTTTTTGTCTTTACATTGAAGCCAATTCTGAGGGCTTTAATTTTAGTTTTAGTGCTGTCAAAACTTAAATTTTTCGAAAGTAATTTAGCTTCTTTTCCTAACATTTAAAGACTATTTTGTAATCAATAAAATTAAGTTTTGACAGCACTAAAACTAAAATTAAAGCCTTCAAAATCGGCTTTTTTATCTTTGCTCTAAATTTAAAGTCAGTCACTCAAAGCAAAAATGTTATCTTATTGTTTAGTTGTATTGTTTCTTATTAACAGAATGGTGTGTAATTTGTTTCAATGAAAAAAATCAATTAAATTTCACACAAATAAAAGATGCATGCATGCATTAGAAAACTTTACCTGGTTCAGCCCTCTCTTTGGGTTGGACTGTGAGCGAGAGACCATTGACCTCAACAATAGAGTCATCTTTAAGCAGAGTAGACCAGGGTATTGTGACTGTGATTTCTTTCATATAACCATCGACTATTTCTAGCGGCCAATTCTGTGAGTCACCCAGTTCATTGAGAGCCTAAAATTACAGAATTCAAATCAAGATAATATTAAGTGCACGTCAAGGTTGCCTTGAGATCTCTAGACCTTAACACTTCTTCTAGTGGAGGCCGTTTTGCAAATTCGCAGTAAGTCCGGAGCGAGCTCCTTGCCAGGCGAGAAGTTAAAACTCGTTATCGCTAAAAGAATAGATTGTAGTGCTGATCTTGGCTCAGATCCATCTTAGAGATTACTGATTTGATTGTTAATGAATGGAGAGCAACAAAGGTGTGTCAATATTATATATTGGTTGCGGAAGCCAGAAACTGGTGACAGTACTCGTCCATACAAACAACTTTTACTATGAATCTAAACCTTGAATAGTGAAAAAAATTCGCTGTTCCATAGCTACCCAACCAAATTGTGTGTGACAGATTTTTTTCTCGATTTCTCAATTTTTTTCATGGAAAGTAGTTTGTATGGTCTAGTTCTATCACCCGTTTTCGGCTTCCACAACGTCATCTTAACACCCTGTATATAATAAAAATATATATAATATAAAACAACATGGATCCCCAAGGTGGTGTCAGAGGTGTTCCGAGTGTTATCTGTGAAATGCAAGTCACAGTCCACATTCGGTACACCTGCTTTACACTGGCTATTAATACGTCTCAATGTGATGTTCTTCAGGCACAAAGCCACAAATACACATTTTTTTAGGGCATGTTACAATGTTTTCCTTCACAGTTCAGCAATTGGTAAGTAAGACAAATACTAAAGGCGATTCTGAAGGCTTTAGTTTTAGTTTTAGTGTTGTCAAAACTAAATTTTGTTCAATGCAACATAGTTCATAAGTATTGAGAACAGAAGCTAAATTACTTTGGAAAAATTTAAGTTTTGACAGCACTAAAACTAAAATAAAGCCTTCAGAATCGGTTTTATTATGCACATAAATTCAATATTATGGATTTTGAATCATATGGTATTTTACTGTGGTGTTTGTTTTTATTATGCTTGGACTTCACCTGCGTCATAGTCATAGTGCACTAAAATCAATTACGCTTCTGAATTAAGAATGTGATTGCACCCATAAATATCTTCACTGACAGTCCTATTCTTAATTGAGACACATAGTAGATTTTAGCATGTTAATAGGCAAGTATAGCCCTAGCATAAGAGAGCACAGAATAAATAGTATGAAAACCTTTTGAAATGAATTGAAAAATATTTATTTCAGTAACATGATGCCTTTACATAGTGGGCTGTGATAACCCTAGTAAGTTTATACAAACCTGTAACAGGTTTTG
Source organism: Ypsolopha sequella (assembly GCA_934047225.1). NCBI lineage: Eukaryota > Metazoa > Arthropoda > Insecta > Lepidoptera > Ypsolophidae > Ypsolopha > Ypsolopha sequella. Next base: position 18,682,164 of record OW203991.1, read on the forward strand.
TTTGTTTCTTTTTGAAAGTCTTTCATAGCACTAACTTTGGTCAGAGTGTCGATAAGGGGGCACAATAAAACTTTATTTACATAGGTACAAAGTTGCAAGGTCAATGCTGAATTATTACAAATTATTTATCTGTAGCCAAGTTTAAAGCTACATATTAAACCTGCCGTAAACAAAATGTAGGTATTTGTTTACCAGGCCATCCTAGTCATAAAAGCTAATTTATTAATTGAAAACCATTACCAAAAATCATGTTTACTAGTAAATAAAGCGTGACTCATTTGCTTCTGTTCACAGTTTCTTTGTTTTGGTTCAAGCACGTGCCAGTTTTTGCGCACTATCGGTTGGCACGCACAAGCACGAATAATTCAACAAAGCTAAACTATTCATCAGTTTGTATCAATATCATATCATCTGGAAACCCAACAGCATTGCAGTAAAATAATAAAAACGTGTTATTTACCTCGCAATCAAGGCTAACATCGGAAACCGTTCCAGTTCCATTGTATAGATCTACACTCAGCTGATCTAGAGTCAACTTTTCTTCCAGGAAATTTCCCAAATAGCGTTGAAGCAGATACCTGCAAGCTCTCTTCTTAATATTTTCAGACCATGGAAGGTACCACAACATCTTCAGAACTTGATCAAGATCATCACACAAGAATTTATTATATTAAAATTTGTGCGTATGTGCGAACGAACGAGGTGACTATTGTGAATTTGTGACAGTGTTGCCGCTGGTCATATTTTGGGTTGCCGTATTCCACTGACAAAATTGCCGTATTTAAACAAAAATTGCCGTACATACACAAGTATTAAAAAAAAAAATGCATAATAATTAATTTCCCATGATATTTTCCATAGTATACAGATCGTCATTTCACAGCATTGTCCATGTCACAAACCAAAGTCCAAGAAAAATAGACCAATGAGCCAATCAAGAATCGCCTCAAACACAAGGTAATAAATAAGGTCAATACTTGTTGTATTGGCTGGCTATTAGCTAGTTTTTTGGTTTGTTTGGAGTTGTGCAAATATTGTCTATGCCTCTACTGATAAAGTAGGTATGGCAGATAGTGCCATCTAGGAATTTCATATAACTAACATTAAATTTGACACAAGGTAAAGAAAAACGCCTTTTCATTGCCGAATTGCCGTATTTTAGCGTACGGTAATGACTACTCTGCCGTATGCCGTACATTAATGATTTCATAGCCCTATTGCCGTACAAAACGGCAATTGCCGTACAAACGGCAACGCTGATTTGTGATAATTTTTGACGTAAAGAACGTAAATAAACATACAATTCCCACAATAACTTGATAACTATGCTGCATTAATTTCGATCTTTACGCAATGTAATAAAGTCTACATAAACATTTGAGTTTGTAATCCAAAAATAACGTTCCCATTAACGCAGTTCTGTTTGTTAAATGAAAGGTTTGCAAGTTTGCAACCATCCCAGAACCGATTTTTGTAACTTTATACAAACATTATTTTACAGTGTGAACCAAACGAATGCTCCTTGGAGAGAAAGTACCGTAAATATTAAAGATAGCAAATTGAACATAGAGGAAACTTTATTTTATTTTTAAATTAAAGAAACACTGTATTCAAAAACTTTAGAAAATTAACCTGCCTGAACCAGGAATCGAACTGAAAAAATTTAAAAAGAAAACAATCTGTATTTAATTTTTATGATACTAATCGAAAGGATGATAAGAATCAAATTCTTCGAAGTAGGTAACTTCTGAGAGGTAACATAGTATCATAATAAAGGTAAACCATGAAATTGAATAGTAACTTTTATATTCAATGAGATAATTCCGTAGGTACTTCTAAACAATATTGTATTTTGGGATACTTAAACCATATTATTTGGACTAGGTAACTATTAATTTTATGGAACGTACCTACTTCACCTGATTCTGATTTGGATTGTTTTTGTGTTATGATCTTTTATTTAATTCCCTAATAAAGTGTTGCATTTTTGAACGAAACTATTTCTTGTTCTCTAAATTGATCCTCTGCTGATCCTCCGATTCTTGACCTTTCAATTAATCCCTAGGTAAAGTGACTTTGTGAGACCAAAGGCCGAACCACATTTTTCGAACGAAATTATTTCTTGGTATCTTATTTGATCCCCAAGTTAAGTTTCTGGTGAGGCCGAACGAAACTATTCCCTAAGGAAAGTGTTTTTGTCGAGGCCGAAGGCCGAGATGCGTTTCCAAACGATACTTTTTCTTGTTCTTTAAATTAATCCACTGCTAAAGTGTTTTTGGCGACGGTGATGCCCATGCTGCGTTTCTGAACGAAATAGTTTTTTGATCTCTAAATCAAATATTTCTGGCGAGCTGCGATTTTTAACGAAACTATTTCTTGTTTTTTAAATAAATCTTCAGCTAAAGCTACGTTTCCAAATGAAATTATTTCCTGATATCTTATTTCATGGGCGTCGCCAGATTATTCTCTCATATTTGATTCCTAGGGAAAGTGTTTTCGGCGAGGCCGAAGGCCAAGCTGCGATTCCGAACGACACATTTTCTTGTTCTTTAAATTGATCCACTGCTAAAGTGTCTTTGGTGAGGCTGAAGCCTAAGCCGCGTTTCTGATCGAAATTATTTCTTGATTTCTAGGTCAAGTGTTTTTGGCAAGGCCGTAGGTCGAGCTGCGTTTGAACGAAATTATTTCTTGTTATTTAAATTGATCTTCAGATAAAGTGTATTTGGCGGGCCCAAAGCCCTAGCCGCGTTTCCAAACGAAATTTCTTATCTTATTTAATCCTTAGGTAAAGTGCTTTTGGCAAGGCCGCGTTTCCCAATGAAATTATTTCTCGATCTTTTATTTGATCTTTAGGTAAAGCGTTTTTGGCGAGGCCGAAGTCCTAGCCACGTTTGCTAACAAAACTATTTCTTGTTCTTTAAATTGATCGTCTGATAAAGTGTCCTTTGTAGGGCCGAAGGCCGAGTCTCGTTTCCATATGAAAGAATGTCTAGTTCTCTAACTATCAAGGTATTTGCTAATGTTTTTCGAACGAAATAATTTCTTGATATTTTATTTGATCTCCAGGTTTTTCCGAACGAAATTATGTCTAGATATCTTATTCGATCCCTAGGTAAAGTGTCTTTGGTAAGGCCGAATGAAAGTATTTCTTGACCTTTTATTTGATCACCAGGTAAAGTGTCTTTGTGGGGCCGAAGGCCGAGCCACGTTTTTCAATTGAAATTATTTCTCGATCTTTTACTTGATCCTAAAGCGAAGTTTCTGGCGAGGCCAACCGAAACTATTGCCGTTGAGAACCCAAGCCGCGTATCCAAACGAGATTAATTCTTGATAACTGATGATTGATTTGATTGGACCTAAAATTTTGATAGCCTAGGCCTTGAATAATAATTTTTGATTAGTACTTACCTACACAGGAAAAGTCATCATTTTATAAATAATAAAATATATACCTAGCTATGTAACTATTCGGCTTATATTTATGAATATTTATATATTTAGCAGTTTTTATTAAAATATACGCATTAATAGATTAAAGCAAGATATAAGCCCCTTTGGGCTCGGCATCAGTTGCATGTATCAACATGACATCATGTTGTAAAATTTTATGGTATATTAATTTACATTTTTATAACAAAACTATCAAGGTCATCCCGCTCAGCTGTCATATAAATGTTTTAGGTGTTTGTGACGTCCTGATGGCTTTGATCTCAATGAAGCTTTGCACACATCTTTATATATGTTTATCTTCCTCCGCACTCCGACCCATTTCTCATCAACAGGTGCAGATGGCGAGATATTCACAAAGCGCCGAATTTGTATCTTAGAATCATAGAATAATTTATTTATAAACAAAATAAATTTACAGACAGGGGTCCAAAACACTTACTTGCTAGGTACATAATAAAATAAACTTATTTAGCCTACACAATTAAATTAAACTAACATAAAATATAAATTTAAATTAATCATAGAGTAGAGCTTAACCTAAATAAACTAAGAGTAAGGAAATAGTTACTTATACAAGGTGACTTTTTGATCATCGTCCAAATTCATACTGGTGGCTTGGTAAGTGATCAGTATCTTGGATCAATAACAATTTTGTGAAATTTCGGCTTCCCATAGAAATTCACTTCCAGTCCCGAGTGAATCACTAATGGGGAGTCGAAATTTCATTTTACGAATTTCACAAAAATTGTTATTGATCCATGATACTGATCACTTACCAAGCCACCAGTATGAATTTGGACGATGATCAAAAAGTCACCTTGTATATTTAATACGATACATAGGGTCAACAAATATAGTGTATAGTGTTTGAGTACCTAATGAGTCGAGGAGCGTGGGAGCGCGCACTGTCGTCTCTGTTACCGTAGGTAGAGCGTTCGCTCGGTCGGCTCGGCTAGCAGTCGGGGCCGGCGGCGCGGGGCCACCCCGACGTCGCCCCCGCCGCGCACGCAGCAGAGCCCGCTCCGCGACAAACAGCTTCACCGTCTCGAGATATAAGTTGCAGCTTTCGCCTTAACTCTAGGGTGTCGAGTCCGATCATACCCGTCACAAAATAATAAAAATTGTGAAATGGTTTCAGGTAAAAACAGTTTTCCATGAAACGGTAACTGTTTATTTATAGAAAAGTGTATAAACTTGGTGTTCTTTACATGAACGATGTCTTTATTTCTCTTTTTTTTATTTCCAGTATATATAAAAATTATACAACTTGATAAACTTTGCGCAAAACGAGGCAATATTCACGATATCCTGGCAGCTGATGATGGTGTTTCATCAAAATTTGCTTTTTGATAATACTTATGAAAAAAAGTATGAAGGAAATAAGTTGTTGACATCACATTAAGTTTTTACCTCTTGTATGAATCTTGAGAAAAATCCAGGCGTAAAGGGGAAGCCCCTTTTAAGGTAAGTATCCCAAAATTCAAGATTTATATGTATTAAAATAGGCTTCGTCTTGTCCCATTGAATTTATAAATTACTATGTTACCTAATTTATTATTCAATTTCATCATTCATGGTCCTTAATTTAGGATAGGTAATATGTTACTTGAAGAATAGGTATGGTTCTAATGATAAAAATAAAAGTATTTTTTTTTAGCCCTGTTCGATTCTGGTTTAGGCAGGTGATTTTTCAGTTCTTTCAAAGTGCTATCTTCAATATTTAGGGTACTGTCCCTCCAGGGGGCATTCGTTTCGTTCACCCTGTATTGTGAAACATAATCGTACCCAAAACACTGGACAGTGTTGCCAACTTAGTGGAATATCCATTAAAACTGGTGGCTTAGACACCCTTCTAGCGAAGAATAATTATTGTTTTTACTGGCTGGTGGGTTTTTCAGTAGATAAGTCGGTGATTTTTCTTACTTACCACTTGCTGAACGGTGTAAGGAAAACATCGTAAATAAACCTGCATGCCTTAAAAAAGCGTGTATTTGTGCCCGAAGTACGAAAATAGGGCTCACCACCCACCACGTTGGGACGTAATAATCGTCGGTGAAACGCGGATGTACCGAGTATGGACGCTGAGTTGCATTTCACAGTTCACACTTAGAACACCTCTAACACCCCTCGGGGAATCATGTCGTGACGATATATTTATATACAGGTTGGAAAAAATGAAAGGGCCCTGGAGGGGAACTACCTTAAATCCTTTAGTTAGCTCATTTTACTGAAAGGAAACATTCCTTTATTTTTTAAAAGAAACAAAACTGCATTCAAAGATCTTCTAAAATTTGCTTGTCTCACCCGGGAACTGAACCACCTAAAAATTTTAAAAATAAACCCTCGCTATTTTATTATACGAATCGGTAGGATTATTGTTCAGGATAAAATTTGTCTACTAAACTTAAGTCTTACACTCATCTGTTGTACGAGATACCCATGAAATTGAATATTTATTACAAGTTCTTTATTAACAATACCTAGTACTGTTTACTTGTAAAGTAATAATTATACGCCATTATTACACAATGAAAGCACGGAATGAAAGCAAAACAAAACAAAATTTTTATTTCGAACGAAATTTATGGTTCGAACTTCAAATTTGTTGCTCCGCGTTGCAAAAAAAATACGTTCCTTTTTTAAACTTTTCATCAGTACGCCTAGTGCATGAAGTAATTGTGCTCTGCATACATTTATTATTACCCACCCTTTAACGATTTTCTTATTGAAGTCTTCAACAAGGTACTTAAGATAAATAACATTAGCAAGCTTGTACTTCATACGATGTCTTTGGATGTAAGAGAGATAAGAAAATTAGAACGTTTCATTTACTTGTGACAAGTGAACAGGACTAGCGTATTGTTAATAAAGAACTTGTAATAAATATTTAATTTCATGAGCATCTCGTACAACAGATGAGTGTAAGACCAAATGTTTATTAGACAAATTTTATTCTGAACAATAATCCTACTGATTCGTATGATAAAATAGCGAGGGTTTATTTTTTTTATTTTTTAGTTGGTTCGATTCCCGGGTGAGACAAGCGAATTTCAGAATATCTTTGAATGCAGTTTTGTTTCTTTTAAAAAATAAAGGAATGTTTCCTTTCAGTAAAATGAGCTAACTAAACGATTTAAGGTAGCTCCCCTCCAGGGCCCTTAAATTTTTTCCACCCTGTATATTAGTCAGTGAGTTAGTAGAAAACAAAACACACAACCACTAAACCATTTACCCATCACGTTTCCATTTCATTTCGATTATCGTTTTTTATATACCTATATATTATAATTCTACGTTTGCTTCTTCATTATTGATATTGCCACATTCTTACGCTGATGTGATGTTGAAATCTTTATTATTATATACTAACATTATGTTATTTATTTTATTATTGGCTTTTTATTTTTACATCAGACAAATGACAGAAGTTTCCTCATCCCTCGGAAACTATGAGTATCCTGTGTTGTCCTCCGCCTTGTATTTAGCTCTATGCTGAATTACAGTGGAAACGTTTCAGGAGTTCCAGAGTTAAAAAGTAACAAACAGCAGATCTATTAGAAACACTTTTAAATGTATAATACCTCTAGAAGAACTTATACCAGTAATACTTTGTCTATTGCCGGCGCCAGATATAGCTTCACTTGTTTGAACACTCGTTAGATTGCTATGTGTGGCACGAGACTTTGAATATGTGTTTAAAGTTTGAAGGTTTTTTAAGCGCACATCAATGCGTTCAAAGTTCAAGGGGCTTCACAATCAAAACTGATTTTACAGACGTTTTTAAATTGGATTAAACTTTCTATATGAATATTACAAAACTTTGAAAAAAATATATCACACACGTCCCGTAATTGTGATGTTTTAAAATCTTAAAAGCTTTATCCTGCAACGAGAAAATAAATACCCGTAATAACCTTTCAAATGCTTTAAAAAACTGATAAATAGTTTAAACTTTTTAAATTCAAAAGAGACAAGGTTAAAACTTATACACACTCACGAGCAATACAAAAAATTAACACAATGATGTTTAAAACCTGTAAATATCAAACTTAACACATGCGAAAAGCATTATTTTCTCTATTTTGCGTTACTCGGTGACACAGCGATCGTCGTAACAGCCACACTCTGACATGAACGTTATTTCTATTTCGTTATTGTCGATATTTGTACAGACCTATCTCGAGCTGCTAATTTAACTTACTGAAGCCCCTTAATGTGTTCAAATGTTTGCGTAGCCTGCCAGTTGTAACCATATTTGAAGAGCTTATTCAGTCAATGGTATAGAACAACTTTTACTATGGAACAAACCCTGTATCTCGAAAAAAATATTAATGTCGTGACGATACATATGCAACGTGTAACAGAAAGGTGTAACCATATTTGAAGAGCTTATTCAGTCAATGGTATAGAACAATTTTTACTATGGAACAAACCCTGTATCTCGAAAAAAATATTGATGTCGTGACGATACATATACAACGTGTAACAGAAAGGTGTAACCATATTTGAAGAGCTAATTCAGTCAATGGTATAGAACAACTTTTACTATGGAACAAACCCTGTATCTCGAAAAAAATATTGATGTCGTGACGATACATGTACAACGTGTAACAGAAAGGTGTAACCATATTTGAAGACCTTATTCAGTCAATGGAATAGAACAACTTTCACTATGGAACAAACCCTGTATCTCGAAAAAAATATTGATGTCGTGACGATACATATACAACGTGTAACAGAAAGGTGTAACCATATTTGAAGAGCTTATTCAGTCAATGGTATAGAACAACTTTTACTATGGAACAAACCCTGTATCTCGAAAAAAATATTGATGTCGTGACGATACATATGCAACGTGTAACAGAAAGGTGTAACCATATTTGAAGAGCTTATTCAGTCAATGGTATAGAACAACTTTTACTATGGAACAAACCCTGTATCTCGAAAAAAATATTAATGTCGTGACGATACATATGCAACGTGTAACAGAAAGGTGTAACCATATTTGAAGAGCTTATTCAGTCAATGGTATAGAACAACTTTTACTATGGAACAAACCCTGTATCTCGAAAAAAATATTGATGTCGTGACGATACATATACAACGTGTAACAGAAAGGTGTAACCATATTTGAAGAGCTTATTCAGTCAATGGTATAGAACAACTTTTACTATGGAACAAACCCTGTATCTCGAAAAAAATATTGATGTCGTGACGATACATATACAACGTGTAACAGAAAGGTGTAACCATATTTGAAGAGCTTATTCAGTCAATGGTATAGAACAACTTTTACTATGGAACAAACCCTGTATCTCGAAAAAAATATTGATGTCGTGACGATACATGTACAACGTGTAACAGAAAGGTGTAAGGCTGCCACGCTCACGCAAAGTACAGTTGCGTGAGCGTTTTTGAGTTGCACATTTCATACATCCTTTCGCGCCTTTTTCTCGGGCGTTTCCATATATTTTGTTGCACATGTAAAAAATAATTACATGCACTTAAATAATATAGGCACACTACGTCCAAAAAATTGTCATCCATCTTGTTTGTTGTCTACCAGCAGACTGTGGAGAAAAGTGTTTGCGAAGCATGTATTGGTTGATGAGACCAGACGCAGGTGATGGTTGTTGGTAGCAGAGCTCTGATTGACAAAACTGATATCTCCACTTTACCTCCAGTCTGCTTCAATGGCACCCTACTTACATACTGCAAATCTCTTAAAAATTTGGGGCTTCACATTTCTAATAATATGTCCTGGGACTTGCAGGTTGCGCAAATCAGCAAGAAGATATATTTGCCTCAATGCACTCACTAAAGAGCTTGCAAAAATTTCTTCCATACTGTGCCAAGGTTACATTAGTCAATTCTCTTTTGCTTCCTATTATAGATTGCACTGATGTGAGTTATCCTGTACTTACAGAAGAACTTTTAAACAAGTTAGATCGTCTCCTAAATCTCTATATCAGATACCTCTTCGGATTGCGCAAATACGATCATGCCTCTCAATTTCGTCTCCAGCTAAACTGGCTCAATATTCGCTACCGAAGGAACTCACACATCGTCTCACTTCTTTATAATGCTCTTAATAGCCCATTTTCTCCTCACTATCTTCGAGACCGGTTTGCCCCTATTGAATCCCTTGGCCGGCTTCAGCAACCAAGCAGAGCTATGCTCCTCCGATTTCCCGAACACAGCACCAATATGTACACAAATTCTTTTACAGTGTCGGTAATCCACCTGTGGAATAGTCTTCCTCTTAATATCCGTCAGTCTCCCTCTATCTCTAACTTCAAAACCAGAGTCTACCAACACTTATCTACAGCTACAGAATCAGTCATAAAACTTGTAGTTTTCACATATCCCCCTGAGTCATTGTCCTCCTCGTAATTACCTATGTATTGTTATGTATAATATATATGTTGATACCTTTATATGTATATTATTGTATTTGTGAGTAGGTTATATATGTATATACAATAAATACTTACAATATTAAATAAAACTTCTTGGTACTCGGTTCCACAAATATAATAATGTTTAATTACATCTTAAGTTGCTACCGGTTTCGTCGTTTTACGACATCATCAGGCACTGTATTTGAGGTGTTAATAGTACATTTTTGAATACATTTTTTAAAAACCACGAATTTTATTTTTGACTAAATCCTGTTTATGTAAACACATAAAATTCGTGGTTTTTAAAAAATGAATTCAAAAATGTATTATTAACACCTCAAATACAGTGCCTGATGATGTCATAAAACGACGAAACCGGTAGCAACTTAAGAGGTAATTAAACATTATTATATTTGTGGAACCGAGTACCAAGACGTTTTATTTAATATTGCAAGATGTCGTTCCATCAAGAAGCAACAACATTCACCGTCAACTAATAATTACTTAACTCTAATTATATTTAATGTGTATAGATCTAAGACAACATGATTTCTTGGTCGATTTGATTATAGTAATCAACTTATCTGGGACTACCCTTAAGAACTTTCCACATCACCAAAGGTTAACTGCCAGAGAATGCTAATTAGCATTAAGTTCGCCTTTGTACATTGTAAATTATTTGTGCAATAAAGTATTTACATACATATACAGGCTGGAAAAATTTCAAGGGCCCTGGATGGGAACTACCTTAAATCCTTTAGTTAGCTCATTTTACTGAAAAGAAACATTCCTTTATTTTTTAAAAGAAACAAAACTGCATTCAAAGATCTTCTAAAATTTGCTTGTCTCACCCAAGAATCGAACCAACTTAAAATGAAAAAAATACACCCTCGCTATTTTATTATGCGAATCGGTAGGATTGTTGTTCAGCATAAAATTTGTCTAATTAACATTTGGTCTTTGAAAAAAAAAAACATTTATTGATCTAAAAAAAAACACAAGCATACAAAACAAAACAGTAACACAAATTAAAACAGACAAAGACATTTTGTAAAAAACATAATTCCTGACACCTACGCTGGCTATGCAGATGCAGCCGTCTTGCAGCATATCAGTTACAATAATGTAATCAGGGATATAGACACATATTAAACAATAAAAAATAATAACATTGTGAACTTAATTCTAAATAGTGCACGCTTCTGTGAGAAAGGTGAGGGTGTGTGGGAGTATGTGTGTGTGTGTTTGTAAGGATTTATTGGATCAGGAAATACGAGTACGTGAATGATGTATTCGGAAAGTTGCACCTATTTAACTATCTCTAAAAGTTTTTCTGTCTTCTCGTAGTTGAGAGGCATAAGCCATAATTTGAATTGTTTCATATACTCTTTGGGTTCCTTCACGTCGTTATATTGAGCAAATTGTTTTAAAAGATAATGCCCAAACAAATTACCGAACTTCTGTGCAAAGCTAGTCCCACATAAAGGTGTTTCCAAAAAAGTGAAAACTAATATTAATTTTATTTTATCATCAATACGAAGAACACATTAACATGAAACATTTTTTTAACGAAGAGGGATATTAAGAAGAGAAAAGAATCCTGATAAGTTAAAGCAAAACAAAACAAAATTTTACATTGGAACGAATACTTTTATCGATTTTAAAAATGTTGAAAGTTATCGTTCGAATTTCAAATTAGTAAGCTTGTACTTCATACGATGTCTTTGGATGTTAGAGAGATAAGAAAATTATAACGTGTCATTTACTTGTTACAAGTGAAAAGTACTAGGTATTGTTAGTAAAGAACTTGTAATAAATATTCAATTTCATGGGTATTTCGTACAACAGATGAGTGTCAGACCAAACGTTTATTAGACAAATTTTATCCTGAACAATAATCCTATCGATTCATATAATAAAGTAGCGAGGGTTTATTTTTTTATTTGGATCGATTCTCGGGTGAGACAAGCGAATTTTAGAAGATCTTTGAATGCAGTTTTGTTTCTTTTAAAAAATAAAGGAATGTTTCTTTTCAGTAAAATGAGCTATCTACAGGATTTAAGGTAGCTCCCCTCCAGGACCCTTAAATTTTTTCCACCCTGTATACATACATGTCTGGCAGGTGCGTCAATATGTGTTCAAATGTGTTTTAAAAGCTTTGCAAAGTCGTCAAAAAGGTGTGCACATCTTTGAAGCTATGTCTGGCGCCGGCATATTTGCTTGCACAAGTTGCGCGCTGCGCGGATCACCTTGCGAGACCTGCAAACCTACAGGTATAGACGGCGCACAGAGAGGTGGATCGATCGCGATCTAGGCGGTCAAAATTATGTTATGGTCTAAATCGGTGCTAAATAGTATTAGCAACTACAAAACCAGTCAAGTGCGAGTAGGATCGTTCCCTGAGGGTTCTGTGTTGTTGTATGTGATAGTATAAGTGACTTATTAGACTTGAATGAATTAAAAAGTCAGTCTCGATAAATTCTTGAGACTTATTTTTACCTATGTGTCAAAAAACCTTAACTTTTGTGTTAAATTTCAAGCCCATAGGTCACCAGTATGTATCATATGCTTTGATGACAGACTAAGTATGAACTGAGTGGAAAAATAAAGTCTAAAAAAGGGTTTTATTATTGACAAAAAGCATATTTAAATTAAAAATTATATTTATTTTTAATTTCAGATTTTACAAAAATATATATATTATGTTTAGTTATACTAGTATTGAAATAGATTCTCCAGACAAATTTCCATCTTCACTTTCTGATGAATGGCCACCAACATTATGCTTCGGAGGCAAAAGCATATGAATTGTTTCTGGCAAAAACGTATCTAGCCTCCTTTGTTTTCTGCTCCTCATGCTGCTTAAGAGAGGATCTGAACTTAGAAGTAATCGATTAAGAATATCTCTGTTGCAATTATCCCTGGAAAATTTTCGCGAGAAGTTTTGGCGGTATGTCCGAAAATGTTTATTTCGGGCTTCTGCAGCCTCTTCTGACAGCTGACCAATAGGCAACAACGCATTTTTTATAATAGTTCCGCCATGAATAAGAATTTTGTGCATTGGATGCCAGTCGTATAGATCGACATATAGGCGTGCAGTATCGAATGCGTATTCATTGTACGAGTATTTTTCGGTATCAATTATATGTCCACTTGAAATAGTTTGCAATATGACTTTAAATCTATATATAAGGTCATAATTGATGCCCGTTATTTCATGCGCCAATTTCGGGTCATCGAAAAATCTCCGGCTCGTGTTATCGTCATTGGTATTTCCAAAATTTGCCTTCGGTATATCTACTAATAAATCGATTTCTTTGCGAAATTTTTCCTGGATTTTCAGTTTCGTGTCGTTTTCCAATTTTTTTTCCTCTTCTGTTTTTCTTTTTCGGTATTTTCTCACTGGCAACTTATAAGCCAAATGAAGAAGACTTTCGAAGATACGAATCCTGGCATGCAAGATTGAAAGCCCGAATTCGGTAGCCTCAGCACAAATTTCTCTTCCTAATTCCAATTTGTTAAACTCTTGACTAGTCGCGCCGCATACATAACATTGGCTTGTAGATTTTGTCCCCGTGGCAGCGTTACACACCTTGCCGTCTACCATTGTCATAATGAAAACGTTTTTTACTGAAAACTTGTTTCCATTTAATTCAACCTCAGTTGCACATAGAGAGTTGGCCGATTGTTTAATGTATTCAATTTCTTCTTCAGTTACATCTGTAGATTCCTTAATGAATCGGAATCTAATTGGTCGGCAGTATCGCGGAGAAGAAGGTGTTGGGTTTTCCCATAAGATGTTTTCACCTTTCTTGCCCGAAACTAATCGCAATGGGACAAAACAGCTTTGAAATAGGTTCGCATCTGAATCAGCATCATTTTCAAATTTCTGTTTAAACTTGCTTTGCTGCGATCCGTCACAACCCCATTTACAAATGATTTTCAGAGTATCACGTTTATGCTCTTTTACAGTCATCAAGACCTCTTCGAGGGAGATAGATAAACGCTTAACAGTTAGATCCTCCAAAGATTGTAAATTGCTTTCAGCGGAAGTGCTTGTTATTTTACATAATTCCACGGGCGGATAACATTCTTTTTTTGCCTTTTGAAGTATACTATAACATGGGAAGAACTTTTTGTTTGTATTTCTAATTACCTCGTATTGGTGACGAGTTAAGTCTGCTTCTATGAACATTGACAAAGCCTGCAAGGGCGTAAGACAGCGAGATTCTTCCTGTCTTGACTGAGAAAATGCCCTTTTATATTTTCTTGCTCGTGACGGAGAACTGGTAAGATCTTTCAATACTTCTGAAGCATCGCGTTTTCCGGCTTTATACAACTCGACCTGAGCAGCGTGAATTAAAACATCCTTCTCCAAAGTAGACCGGACCTCCTCAGTTTTCCTTCTTTTTGTTCTGTCACTTGACTCTCCAAATGACTTACGGGGTCGACCCGACCGATGTGAAGCCACAGGAATCTCAAACGTCCCCTCGAGCCAGGAATGGTTGTCTTTGAGAAATATGTTTTCTTTCTTATGGGCTTTTGACCATCTTTGCTTGATTTGGCATTTAAACCACGCAAAATTTCGTTTTAGTGTTTGAATTTGGTCTGCTGTGTATTCTTCACCTAGTAGTTGTTCACATAATGTATTCAATTTTTCTTCTAATTTAGGCAAATTGAGATTTCGCAATCGTCCAAATAAATATTTACGGGTCACAATTTTCACACCCGAGCTGCCTTGTGAACCTAAAACAAATAGATATTTATTTGAGATGCATGAAACTTCAATATTAATTTTAGACATATAAGTCGAATAAAGTTCAGAGTCGCAAAATAGTACTAATCCGCGGTTTTCCGCGGCTAATTTTTTAATTCAATACTACACAAAGCTTCAAATTATCATACGTAATAAGATTTATAGCGTAATATAACAGAATAGTATAACAAAAACACAACTAAACAAAATAATCGAGTTTTTTTTCTTCTTCATGACACGGTTATTTACAATGCAATAAATATAAACTTACATATGGTTTAGACAATCGAGATTTTAATAAAATAATGCATTATTACCTGTACTATCAGGATCCATCACTTTTTTCTTCCAAACCAATGTAGAATAATAAATATTCACTTTGAAAGTTAGCAGTTTTCCAAGAACGCCGAGAAAAGACACATGCACCAAACGGGACGATCGAATTCCGACTGATTGTTAGCGTGCGGTGCGCAGAGGGGAGAGGTGGGAGGGGTTGGCTTTTGTTCTCCAACTTGTCCTCTATCGCAGGTAGTCGTTTTTTGTTGATAATTTCGCATTCCACGAAATTGACTTTCGACCGCCTAGATCGTTCAAATACCTCTCCGTGCGGCGTGTTAAAAATTAAGCGATTCAATTAAGCGTTTAAGCGATTCAGTTTCAGTGTTTCAAAACCGATTGAAACGAAACCAAAACACGCAGATACTAACGAGAAAAAAACATATTTATTACATAAAGAAATTATGGTTAATGTCATAATGTAACCACGATTTCAAAATAACTGAAGTTTTGCGTGCGCGGCATCTGATTAAAGCAAGATAGATAGTTAAAAAACGAACGCGTTAGGGCAGTACTGAATTTTAGCATAGTGCAGCCCCTTAATAAGCATATATGGTTTTGTCTAAATATATAATATATATTTCCAACCAATTTTTTTAGTTTTTAAACTAACCGCAGAAGGACGCGGTTAAGGGTTCGACTTGATTTTTTTTCATTAAATAGGTAATAGAAATATGAATTCAATCTACTTAAATTCAATATTTTTTGCTTACAAAATATTTCGGTATTAGGTAAAAACACACCAATTTGTTATTTCGCTGCGTGATAATTAGTATTACGCGTCCAAGAAAAAGAGGTCAGTGAGCCAACATATAATCCCCTCTATCAAAAGCAAATAAAGTCTTTGCCATTGGACTTATTGTACTGGGTGGGTGATAAAAAAAATTGCTAAGGTTGGCCATTCTCTTGACTTAAGAGCGGCCGGATTGTGAAAAACCCGGCTTTTTTCTAATTAATGGAAACAGAACACTTGAATTCAAAATTCACTCAATAGTTATTCAACAAAACCTTATTACCTATGTATTGTGTGTGTTGCCATCGCACAGTTTCCATTGGTTTCTGTAAATTAAAATTTCAAAAATTACAAATTAAAAAACTTTGAAATTCTAATTTATAGAAACCAATGGAAACTGCGCGCCACCCGCAGGGCATAGGCGTAAAATCGTTTCGTTGGAAACTGTGCGATGGCAACACACACAATACATAGGTATTGTGTGTGTTGCCATCGCACAGTTTCCATTGGTTTCTGTAAATTAAAATTTCAAAAATTACAAATTAAAAAACTTTGAAATTCTAATTTATAGAAACCAATGGAAACTGCGCACCACCCGCAGGGCATAGCCGTAAAATGGTTTCGTTTTTTCATTTAGAGATAAGGAACCCTATAAACAGACATAAACGATTACAGCAACAGGGCTAAGTAATTAAAAAATTTACAGTGTCTAATGCTTCGATACATTTTTTTTTTGTGTAACTTCTGACCTTCCATTTCATTTAGATCCACGGTTGAACTCGTATTGACAAGTAATACGGCCGTTTTTTGAAGAGCTGATAGAACCTGAAGGATCCTGAATTTCAGAGTTTCAGGCAGGCATTCAGTCTTAATAGTTAGTACCCGTCGGGATTTCGTTGCGAAAAGACGTGTTCATTTTCGTGCGTTCCGATTTTGCTTTTTCGATTGTTACGATGTCATACTGGCGCGAAGTTGAGTGCTTTCAATTATTTTTAAAAGTGCTGTGGTAGTGATTTCCGAGTGGCCAGTATTTTCCAGTTGGGCGGTCTATCTATGGGCGGTAAAATGTAAGTCAGTTGCTTTACATTAGTTGGTAAAAGTTTACCCGTGTTGAAAATAGTTGCAAAACTTTATCGGGATAGTTTAATGGAAAAACTTGGGAAAAATATTTGTTGCTTATATCAATATTTATTGTCTTAAGAAATGTAAGTTGGAGTGGATATTTTGAAGCACTTTTGTACCATATTGAACAATGATTTTTAAATAGGTACACAAAACAGACTTTGCGTCACGATATGAATCTCTGAGGTTTTTCTAAAATTTTGTCGATCATTGAACTGATGATGACGAATCGAAGAGGCTGAAATATATAGTAAAATATAAAGTTTTTTTCTTGTTTATATTTCATGTTTCCAATTTTATAAACAAAAGGCTAAGTTTAGCTAAAGTTATATTTATTCACTAGCTAAAATTATATTTATTCACATAAAAAAGCACAATTTTAATTTCACAAAAATATTCTAGGTTTTTGGGACGCAATAATCGTCGGCAAAAAGATGTACTCAGTGTGGAAATTTGACTTGCATTTCACAATCCACACCACACTTGAGATTTCCTCTGACATCCCCTTAGGGTTTTATGTCACCTCGATAAGTTTATTGGAATTAATTACATTGATAGAATCCTTGCATTTGTCTAAAACGTCCGTATATAAGGGTGCTTTTTTTGGTTCACAAGTCATACATAACTTTTGTCACTAGGCCGTTTATATGTCGTCGGCACATAGAATTGGACATATTCCCTTTCCCCTCACTTACACAAACACATACTCTCTCATACATACTCATCTTACATTAACTCCACACAACACAAACATCTTGTCGAACGAATGAGCAAATTAAACTATAAGATTACGTTAGGTACTTGGTTAAGTTGCTTTATTTTCTTTAAATGTCTAAATATAAGAGTAAACTAACGAATTACTTAAGTTTTGATTATTATTTTTTACTGGCCTTAGTTTAAGTTTAGAAATATATATTGTTTAGAGTATATTATATCGCTGTTAATTTCCTGAATAAACTAAATAAATAAATATCATTGTAGAATGGAAATGTCATATTTCTGTTAAAACTAGGAAAGTCGCCTCGCTCCGCTCCTCTTCGCTCGGCTCCCCAAAATTATTTACTTGTAAACCTAACACGGTCCTTCTCGCTCCGCTCGTCCTCGCATCTATTTCCGAATTATTTTGGTGAAAGATTTTCCATTTCATACTTTATTTTCTGCCCAATTAAATGATCTGCCCACGATACAATATAAAAACACGAAGTGGATGGGAGTACGATAGCACTACGCACCACTGTGGCCATATTAATAGTAGTTTATGCTACTAGGGCGAAAAGGAATAAATTACGAGGACGATTTAAAACACGAGCGTAGCGAGTGTTTTAAACGTAACCGAGTAATTTATTGCTTTTACGCCCGTGTATCATACTACGTTTTTCAATGCATAGTGTGAGGAAATGAAAACAAATATAATCTTGTGAACTTTAAATTATAATTGGCTCAAAAGGACTGTATCCAGAGCCGTTAAACAGTGGAAAAAAAAGTCTAACATCTATGGTACACAGGAAAGGCTGCAGGTTAGCCAACCATTGTAAATAAATTAAAAAAAATAAATAATAAAGCCCTAGGGCAAAATAATCGACTTTTTGTTCGGTTTTGATGCATAAAAAGTGGGCCTTTACGAGCACATGCATTGAAAAATATATTATTAATGAAACAAGGCATGTCTCCATCTACAATAATTTTAATCTTGTTCGTGTTTTTTGGAATGATTATTGATGATGAAGTTGCAGACTAAATCAAGAACAGTATCGTCTTTGGTTTTTTATATGATTTTTTTAAAGGATATACAGATTATAGTGATAATAAGTTATTATGACGTAATTATTCATGTGTAAAAAAAAACCGACTAGATGTAAATAGAAATGTGTTTTCCCTATATATTTAGTTATAAGAGAACTTACAGACAGGCAGACATACAAGAAAATAGATTTAAAGAGAAAAAAAAATAACATATCGCGACGACATGAATCACCGAAGGGGTGTCAGAGGTGTTCCCGGGTGTGAACTGTAAAATGCAAGTCACAGTCCACACTCGGTACACCCGCGTACGTCCGAACGTGGGTGGTGAGCTCTATCGCTATTCTTGGGATACAAATACACGCTTTTTAGGGCATGCAGGTTTCCTAAGTTCAGCAAGTGGTAAGTATCAGGTATTACAAATACAATAAATTCCGAAAAACTCATTGGTGCATGCCCGACCGAGGACTGATGAGGCTTAAGATTTAGGGGCCAACGTTCTACTTAGTAAATACTACTATTAAAAGATTTAAACTACGTTGGGTCTACGCATCTACGAAGCGGAGACAACGTAGAAGCGCGTAGTGCCGTAGCATTTGCTACGAAGCGGAGACAGCGTAGAGCCGCGTAGCGCCGTAGCACAACCTTTGAAGCGTAGCAGCGTACCCTAGCATAGAGCTATTAATTATTCTGTACCTAGACGTTTAAATATAAAAAAATATATATTTTAAGCCGAACACTCGGTTAGGGTGTAGATAAGGGGCCTCTGAGGGAAAAATAATAATTTTCAAGACCCAGTACCTGCCCTCTTATTGACACTTAACACCCTTATTACTTTACTTATTCATTTATAGATACATATTTCAACTGATGTCACCTCAAGTGGGCTAAAATATATCAAAATTATTTGTTTAATTTTATGGCTAAGTTATAAAAAAAAATAAAAGCTCATTTAGTTCATTGTAGTAATCAAATTCAAATTCAAATATGTAGTTTATTTCGCAAATTAGGTACACATAATACGCTTTTTACGGGTCAAATTTTACGAGTTAAAATAGTACATTACGATACGAGAGCGATGAAACGTTTTCTGACGAGTGTGAGTTTGCGGCACGAGCCGAAGGCGAGTGCTGCAATCACACGAGTCGAGAAAAAGTTTCTCGCACGAGTTTCGTATAATTTTTTATAGCACAAGTGCGGAAAATGCCGCGTGCGTAAAGCGGTCATTTTACGCACAGTGTGATATAAATATATTTAATAACATAATAAACGTACATGAACTAAATTAAAGATGTATTTAATTTATATAGCAATATATATAGGATTCAAATGATAATTAAAATCAATAAAATACAAGGTGAAATCTAATCAACCGTCTGAAAATAACAACCAGTTCTATATTCAAAGAAAATAAGTTAATGACCCTGTTAAAATATTACCACTCTGTTCTCACATTTAATCACCCAACAAAACGCCATTCCATAAATATTAAACTAAAAACAACAGGAAGCGTAAAGATATCCGACAAAGGCTCGGCTCACTCCCTTTTAAATATTAAATTTGATGTTCCGAATGTGCTACAGATTCCAGATGGGAAAGACCCGATGGAGTGTCCTCACTAAGCGCTTTTCGCGCTAAAAATAGCGATTAGATACGAAAATCAAAAAATTCTTTCCTCTACAGTCTGTTTGGAAAGAGTTGATAAATATTATGAAAACGTCTTGCAATTAAATCAAATCAAATTTATTTGCAACATTAGCCAAACATGGTACATAAATAAGTTTACAAAATCATACACTTAAATAACACAGTCATAAAAATCTTACAAAAAAAAATAACAATAAAGACAACTTTAAAAATAATACGATGAAAGAAATTGGATAAACAGAAATAAAATGACAAAGTTGAAATAATAAAATTGTAGCAAATTGTGAAATTAATAAGAAGATCAAGATTAAATTGTAGCAAATGTCAAGAAGTACTAAATGAAATTAAGATTCAATTAATTTATTATAAAATTCATAAAGAATGTAAAAAGGTTGTGTAACTAAGAATTTTTTAAGTTTGTTCTGGAAAGTTGTGATTTGCACTGCCCATGATTTCAATGTCCAGACAATTGAAAATTTGTATGCCTGTAAAAATAAAGTTTCTGTGGAAAATGTTATAACTGGGAGAAGGCGATAGCAACTGTCACTTTATTATCGCAATCTGTGTGACGGGCGGCGCTTACTACAGGGTTTCGTCACAAAATAACCACATACAGAATGTTTACTCCAAATAACTAGCGAAAACAGGCGCACGCACACATATACTCGAAGATACTCGGGTGAATGCCAATACGAAATTCTGCTGAGATCGTCTTGAGTTTGCGTCTGTTTTCGCTCCGTCGTCGAGTCGGCCTTCTGGTAGTATCTATTTTGTGGTTTCGTAGTACGAGGCTCGCAGCTGCTCTCAAGCGCGAGGCAATGCGCTTCGAATGTGTCGTTCGGCCACAAATTCAAATTTTAGTAAGTTTAGAAACCCTGCTTTTAGTTTGTTTTTATCAACTCTCGCCAAACGGACTTTATACAAACTTTATACACACTTGCACTTCTTGGAATTGGTTGCATAAACGGAAGATCAAGTTAAGAGTCATAGGCATCTTTAAAGCTGAAGCTCAAAAGAAAGTTCTTTCTGGACTAATAAAAGTAAATAAAAAAAATACATTTTTTAAAATTTTATTTCCATGAGGTTTCTAGGCTAACTGTTATCAAAAGCAGAACATCCTAAGGTACCTTCATACCATATTTGGTGATTTTAGCCGCCCGATAACGGTTATTTTAAAAAAACAGCTCTAAAAATACATGGTTTATTTAGGTAACCTTAGAATAACAATGGATGCAAACATGTGTAAACTTTATTTAACCCGTATAGGTAATTATTGGCGATTTTCGTTTTCCCGCCAATTCAATATTTGGCTATATCTCTGAAAGTAGTGGTCAAAATCTAATGCGGTGTTTTTTTTCTTATGAACGGGTGAAGGTTTACAGAAAAAAAAGTTTTGTATATGTATTTATAAATATATATTTGTATATATGTATATTCAAATGTAATAATATTGTAGGCAAATATAAAAAAAAATATATAAATAACTACAACTACAACAACAAATAAAATAAAATTAAGGTAAGCATAAAAATAGGGTCAAACATAACTTTTAACAATTTTTTATTTGTAACTATTTTTTATTATGATTATTAATATTATTTTTTGTTATTGTTGCTTGTCTTTCTAGCTTTCCACGGAACTCCATATAACTATGTATATACTAAAATAACTACTCATAAATATTATGTTTATAGCAACGTTCCAATTGGAACCTACTTGAGGCGAGAGGTAAAAATGAATGGGATAAAAAAAAAATTGAAGTTTCTGTGTCAAACAGAACGTTGCCAACATTTCATGGAATGTTTGATAGCGAAACCTCTTATTTTTTTTTAGAAAGTCTCTCTTTGATTATGATTAAAATTGGCTGTATGAATCAAAGTCTTTGCTTAACAGAACAAAAAGCATAGGACTAGCTCATTCCGCAGGCTCTGCAGCGATTTCTCGCTAAACAGAGCTGCGGGTGGACCCGCGAGTCTACCTCCTGAGGAACTGCCTACTCACTATTCTAAATTACTATTACGTGCTTCGAGTCCTGAGTCTTAAAGTTCAGACTGCCCGAAGTCACGTAGGACTTACGAAATTACACTTTAAGGTTTCGGTTATCTGCGTAAGTAACGACATTTTTGAGATCCTGATAGCGCTTAAAACATCGTAAAAGATACGTAAGCGAGTCTAATTTTTTATAGGGTTAGGTAAATGTTGCTGGTTAAAAGGTGAAAACACATGAATTGTTAAAATATACATTATTTTTTTGCTGGATCCCAATCTACAATTTATTGTCAACGGTTACTACACGGGATAGGAGTCGCGACGCCGTTTGACACTTAAATTTAACCCATAAAATGTACTGGAGCCATGATCTTGCCTTCTATTTATTATTTTAGATAATAGATAAAACACAACAGATAATTTATGCGGCAAAATCTTCAAAAAAATACATAAAATCATGTTTTAATCACTGTCAATTTTTGATAGTTATCTAGACATTCTATAACGGAAAAAAGGAAGCATTAAGGTGATATGTAATAGTTTTAGCGTCCCTGTTACACGATATGCAAAAAAACCCTCAGTGCGAGAGGGCCAGATTCGTGGAAAAGTAGCAAAAAGTCGTTTTTTTAATAATATAAAATGTACTACAGTTGCTATCAAAATTTCGTTTAACCAGGTCTTAGATACTGTTAAAACCCATCTAATAAATTATAACTGCAGTCCAAATGTCATTCCAAATTGTCAAACCAGGAGAATTGGTGTCGAAAAATACCTCATTTCAATAAATATTTGTATCGAGCCGAATTTCTCCAATCGCGTTTCTGTTTAAGGCGAAATGCGAAAAAAATATGGGTGTTTTTTTCCGTGTATTTCATTAAATACGCTAAAAATTTTAATAAATTTATGGTATATGCATTTTGACTATATAGTCTAGGGTTTTGAAATTGCAAAACATGTTTGGATAAATTTTCCTCGATAGAAATAATTGTTGAAATGAGGTCTTCAAACAGACTTTTTCTCCTCGTTTGACAAATAGAAACCATATACAAAACTCAACACATATTAGGTGTGTTTCAACAATATCTAGAGATTTGATATTTGAAATTTTGCTAGTTATTTTAGTTTTTTTAATAAAAATATAAAACTAACTTTTTTCTCTTTTGCCCTGAATCCGCCCCTCTCGCACTGCGCGATTTTTCACTTGGAGTGACAGTGACAAAAATAAAATTCTCATAGCCTCTTAACAGATCCCTAGAAAAATATTCCAAAAATAATATACTATTTTATCAAAATAACACATTATTTACCAAAGTAGATATTATGCAAGTTCTGAAAGTGTGTATTTTTTTCCGTAGCGCCTTAAAAATAAATCTCTGGTTGTTAAAAAAACCTTTTGCACAAGGGCAATTTTGGAGGGGGTTAGTGATAACAATATGGTAATATCGTTTTATATATATTTTTACGGTAGGTTGAATTACTTCCGTCGTTGATATGAATTACGATTTTTTTAGAACCCTTAATGGCTGCCAAGCTTCTGCCAAGGCATTAAGGTAAGTATCAATTAACAATTGGCAAAGTAAAAACATCAGTTAAAAGCTCCAGCGTAATCAAATAAAGCATGAAAGGGATAAATTGACTTTAATCCCTGGTGAGAACTGGTCCTATAAACGTAGCGTCAATAAATAACAAAAGTTTTCCGCCCCATGTTTTAGAAATAAGCAAAAAGCTTTCAATTAAATTCACACTGCGTCCATTAGCGTCGCGTCGTCTCTTGAACAAACAAATCAAAACATAGACAACAGATGCAAATTTTTTATGTTCCGTTAAGGGGGAACGATTCGTGTCTGCTATGAAAGGCACTACTTAAGATGGTTCTTCTAATTTTTCAGTTAAAAATATTAAATAAATGTGATTTGGCATTTGGCGAACATAGTTTAATGTCAGTTAGGCTTTTCTGGCAAAATTTTGTTAACTTTTAAGTTTGTGTGCTCATTCCTTTACCATATATGGCATAAAATAACAACATTTTGCCATAAAAGCCTAATTGACATTAAACTTTTATTAATTTTTTTATATCTTTAATTCAAAAATAAGAAGAACCATTTTAATTTATGCGTTTCGTAGCGGATACGGATCATTCCCCCTTAAGACATGGAAAGCTTAGCTTGTCTTCTATGAGCTTAACCCTAGCTCACTAACCATTCGTCAAAATGACGACGCGTACCTTGAACATTTAGTGTTTTGGTAGGATCCCCACCCCCGCCACCCCCCCCCGTTCCTTATACCTTCCTAATTCGCATCGCTAGTGACCCGCAATCACTCATTGCGGATGCACGCTCATTAGATCGGGATATATTGTGTTATCGTCGTTATTGTCCCTGCAAAAAAACGTCGTATGACCACTAACTTCTGCAAGGGCTGCAAAAAAGCGATTTGCAGGGAGCATAATAAAGCCGATTTTGAAGGCTTTAATTTTAGTTTTAGTGCTGTCAAAACTTAATTTTCTTGATTACAAAATCGTCTTTAAATGTTAGGAACAGAAGCTAAATTACTTTGGAAAAATTTTAGTTTTGGCAGCAATAAAACTAAAATTAAAGCCTTCAGAATTGGCTACATTGTCTCTATGTGCAATCATTGTTCAATGTAAATTAATTCTCAAACCGATTATGTTATTTGATTAAGAGAAAACTAAGACTGCTAATTAAGGTCGTTGTGTGTCATAAATAAAGTTGATTTAATAAATATTGATGTTTTAATCCGTCGTAAAATTTACGAATGGTTAGTGATAACGTTACTGGAAATTAAGGTTAGTGAGCTAGGGCTAATAGACGTACTATAGATGGCAGTGGGGTGCCTAAAACTTTTTGCTGAAAAAGCAATGAGAATATCAAGTATGACCTTTATTTCTTAATATAACACATATAATAATAATAATAAAATCCAAAGATTATAATGACTTGAAAACCCTTGATATTTACCATTCTTTTTGCCTATTGAAAGTCTATTTATTCATATACAATGTACAGATATAGTCACAATTCCGCACTGGACTACTCCTTTCTCAAACAATAAGTAAAAAACCAGCCAAGTGCGAGTCGGACTCGCGCACGAAGGGAAAAGAAACATGTCTATTGTATGGGAGCCGCCTTAAATATTTATTTTAGTCTATTTTTTAGTATGTATTGTTATAGCGGCAACAGAAATACATCATCTGTGAAAATTTCAATTGTCTAACTATCACGGTTCATGAGATACAGCCTGGTGACAGACAGACAGACGGACAGACAGACGGACAGACAGATGGACAGCGGAGTCTTAGTAATAGGGTCCCGTTGGTTGCCCTTTGGGTACGGAACCCTAAAAAACGGATTAATTATGTATAAAAAAAAAAACGAAATAATTACAATTAATATCAAAGTTTCATAGATTAGTTACGTCACTAGAACCTACATAAAGACCAAACACATAGCTACACTTTGAATACCCAAAACATTTTAATTTCCAAAGTGAATTAAAACAATGTTTCGGCTTCTTTTGTCAAATTTCTAGCATTTTAGGACTCCGTACCTAAAATAGTACGAAATATAAATACGAGTATCCTTGGTATGAAAAAAAAAGTATAATTAATCACAACTGCATTGACCTAGTAGTTATTTGATCATTCGATGAAACTTGGAAAAAATCTTGATTTTTGAAGTGAAAACTTCTTAAGGAATGTTGAGCGATTTTTGGTTGAAGAAAATCTTACGTCACCGTCACCGACATGCAGTTGACAGTTAAGTTTTCACTTCTGTCGCTAGTCCCCATGACTGCATATATATATTTTTTCCTCCTTGTATCTTGAAAATGGTGTAATTATAACCGAAACAGGTCAGGCGTGTAAAAATTAATATTATGTTGAATAAATTAATATGTTGAAAAATTAATATGCTTGAAGTATCTTCAAGCTAATTTTAATAAAGATGCATATAAGCTTCAACTGCTCTGTATATTTAAGGTTAACTCTCGACAGATAAGTATTTAAACTTGGCTTCAGGATGGGATAAGAATTTAAACTTGGCTTCAGCAAACTTCTGGATTCCATTACGTGGGCCAGACGAGGCGTAGAGATCATGATATCAGCGCATCGGCAAAGTTTTAGCTATCTTCCACATTTTTTTATAATTTGCCCTTCATGGGGATTGAAAAAAAGTGCATGGTAAAAAAAAGCAGGGTAACAACTATTGTAAATCCATATTTTATTGTAACTCCTTGTCTTGGTATGATTGACCTATGACTATATGCTGCCTCGTTGCTTGTCTTCAAGAGATTTGTATATAATAAACCTTGTTTCAACATCGCATTAATTTGAACTGGCTGAAAAGCTAAACACTATAAAAAAAAAGATACTCTTTTGTGTTCGTTCTAAATGCGAAACCTTTATCGCGGGTTGTTATTCCCGCCAATTGTTAATAATCGTGATCGTTTCATTTATTGATTGAAAAATGGCATATTCCAATATTCTACTAACCTCATACTAAATGTATTGGAATGTTTAATGTCAACATTTTGGACACTTCTCGTTTGATTTTCAAAAAGTTATTGATGTCATTTTACTGATTAGGTAACGTACTTTCGATATCAGTTTAAATATTTTTGATATCTGTAATATGTAGTTACGGAATAATCGCCTGGTCACACTTAACGATTACACCCTGTATAGGAAAGTTGTTCAGTGTTATCAGTAGACTATGTTGCTTCATTTAAAAATACCTGTCCATATACACTAGGGTGGATTTTTTTCAGCTTTTGCGGATTTTCAATAACGCGTGTTGCGGGTTTGGTGCTCTAGGGGAATACAGTTAAAAGATTATAAGGGGACTTTTTGATATTTTTAGAGGAAGTACTGGGCAAAAGCGGGCGGGGTAAAATTGAAAAAAACGTGCAAATATAAGTGAGCTATCATAAAATTTGAAATCTTTTTTTGATAATATATTTTTTTAAATCGAATTAAAGAAAAATGACTAATCAACACATTTAAAGTAATTCAAGTTCTAAAAATCTAAAAAATAGCAGATTTTCCTAAGAATTTTTTTCAATCTTTTTGTATTTTTTTTGCAGTTAAAGCGAAAATTCTAGATTTTTTATTTTTAATAATTTCATTTATTAATAATTAAATAGATGATTTAAACAAATTTTTGTGAAGATAACTGCTGTACAAAAAAGGAACGATGTGAAAAAGTTACTATTTTTAGCAGAAATTTAAATTTTTTCAGCCCCTTTGTTTCTTTTGCTACTTTCTTTATCAAAATTGTTTTTATTAATATCTATGCTGTTTGTGAAGCTATGTAAAACCGGTTGTAAAAGGTATGAGAAATTATTGAAAAAAGATTTTTTTTTCATAAAAGCCGAAATCTACCCAATATTACAATGTGAATTTCCTAAGCTCATTTCCAATGTGTCTTATTAAAATGGTCCTAATAAAACTGAAACGCGGTTCCGAATTGCAATGGCCTCTTGGCTTTGTGATAATGCCCCATTTTGCCAATATCCTGAAGATTCTTTTCGCATTTTCAGGGTTCCGTAATCAAAGGGCCAAATGGAGCCCTATTAATGTCCATCTGTCTGCCGGAATGAGATAGAGATCTGAAATTTGGATATGTTGTGTAAAATGTTGACCTAAAACTGAATATTGATTAAAAATAGTAGATTGTTATACGAGGTCATAAAACGAGCCATATTACCCGAGATATTTAGCTGCCTTGGCGAATAATCAAAACACTAAATGTGTACTGCTGTATTTATATATAAATGTATTTTTTTTTATTGTCAAAAATAGAGAAATGGGTGCTATCAAACTTGTCATTTTTAGAACATTTTTGTTACGGGGTCTATCTCAAAGACCAAAGCAGTTAGGAATTTTCAATTCCTGTATATTATGTACCATATGCTGTATTTAGACAAAAATGACTGAAAACACCCGTTTATAATATAGTTTTAGGGTTACGCCCTGAATACTCAATCAACTTAATTTTACACTTTTGTTTTTATACAATTTGTAGGTAGTGATGAGTTTGTAATTTCTGTTTAAATTATTAACCTATATAAACGGTACGGAATCCAGGGCGCGAGTCCTACTCACACTTGACCGGTTTTAGTAGATATCGTTTTATTTTGTGTATTTTCGGAATTGCTTTTCGTTAATAATTTGTTCATTATGCAAATAAAAAGCATTACCTTTTCATTTCGGCATTTAGCTCGAAATTAAAACCAATAGACTATACGGGGGGTTGTCCCGATTATCTCTTTTCAAATTCGTTCCCAACCTTGAAATCCTTACTTAAATTTTGAAAAAAATATAAATGTCCTATTTTCTTTACTTGCATTTTCCTGCATCCAATCAAATTGCAAAGATATGCCTAAACTATGATCTAAATATCATATCATTTGAGTAATATTATAAAGTTTACAATGATGCTTACATTAAAATATAAAATGTGGTAAAAAACTGTAATAATATTAAAAACTTCAATTCAATTAAAAATCCTTTATTGCACACAAAAATAAAACGTATAGCAAGTGTCAGTAGTGCAAAAGGCGAGCTTATCTCTGAAAGAGATGTCTACCAGCAAACCCTTGGTGATAGAACCGATTAAAAAAGTGAGTACTTCATGAGTGCACACAAAGACAAAAAATGTCAATGGAGTTAAAAAAAAAACATTTAAATACTAGTCTACATAAATTAACATATCAAATTAATTAAGATCTAAAAAAATAAGTAAATACTTATAAAAATATATATACACACTAAAAACTAATAAATATTATGACAAAACAAAATATTTATGAAAAATTTATCCCTCTAATTCCAAAATAATAAATAAGTACACCTCGAATCGCAAGTTTTCCTAGCGGCCCACTCTCACTGAGCATGATAGACAAGTGTAAAATAAAAGCATTGGAGCGGGACAGATTCCTCTCAATATCCTCTTAAGGGTGGGTTCAGCGGGTCTACCGCGTAATTCTGATTTTCATCAACATCAACTTGAGATTGAAATTTGTCGTGCGTGCGACGACGCCCGCCTAACATGCCATCTCTTTTGCACGCGAAGATGATACAAATCAGAATTACGCGGTAGACCCGCTGTTTAGGACTGGATATTAAAACTGAAGAAATTTTCGGTTTAACTTAGACAATTAAGGCACGCACCTCGCAAACTTCCATCAAAATCTTTCCTTCGCAAAATTACCGGCCAGTATTATAGTAATTGGGCTAAGTGTGAGTCTGATTCGCACACAAAGGGTTCCGTAACACCTCACAATACGGGTAAAGAACCCCTAAACATTATTGTAAATTACAACAATATAGGTGCAAAAGCAACATAAACACAACAAAAAAAAAAATCGTAACCTGAGCTTATTATAATTTTTAATGAAAATGTTCAAGAACCCTGACAAGGCATTGCCTAAGGGAGGCCAAAAAGACCAAACTTTCTCTACACCTACATATATTAACATAAACAGCAGGGTTGGCACGCAAGACGCAATAAATATAAATTCCAGTGGCGAGTTTATGATGAGGGAACGTATCTGAAAGGAGTGTTGCCATTACGTCGAGTGCTTAAATGTTCAAAGTAACAAAAAAAAGTTTTAATTTTATGACTAGGTACATTCTAAAGATAAGTAAATAAATAGTTAAGCAATTATAAAATATGGTGCGCCATAAAAAAAAAGCATTTAAATAATTTGGTCAGCATACAAAGATTTTGTTTGCAATAAAAAAAATCAGGCAGCAATCTTTGTACCGCAAATAATTTTGATAATGGTCAAAAATTAAATCATAAATAGGCAGCTTACAATAATATGAGTTTGCATAATAAACATTCAGTCCGCAAAATTACTACTTGACCAACAAGATTTCATGATTGATCAGCAGAGAAAACATGTAAATGCAAAAAATAGGTTGAATATGTTCCAAAACCGAATCAGAGCACCCCGACTCTATACAGTCTTGTAGGTACTACCCCTAGAGTGTATATAAAAGCCATAGGCGTGGAGGAAGGGCAGCCCTCGCCTGCTGTAACAAAGCATAGGCACCCGTGCGAGCCGTAGTGGCTGAGGCTGGTTGCCGAAGGCAACCAACAAGCCGAAGCTGCGAAGGTGAGGTGTGAAGGGTAACTGTGCTTTGTTACGCAGGGGCTGCACTTTCCGCAACGCCGAAGCAATTGCAAAATGAAAAATGAATTTTTTTGCTTACCCTCTGAGTGCTTACCAAAATTTTATTACACAGGAGCAGCTCATTGCAGCTTATATAATCAATATGCTGTGCAAAAATAATTACAGCCATCCAGAATGACATAAATTGCTGATTGATTTTGAAATGTTTGCTGGCCATGAGTTGCTGATCAATTAGCTATTTCTGCTCACAGATTATATTTTTCTGCTCACAAAAATACCAATAATATGCTAACCATTTAAATAACACCCATTCTAAAGTAATTTTCGACTGGCTAAAAATTTGTCGTTTGAATAAATAAGCACAAGGGTGACGATTATAAGCAGGGTTGACAAAAATCATGACTTTTATGTTTCTGACAGATTTAAAAACAAAAACATATATATTTTTTTATGAGTTTATTGAGTAAATACAAGAAAAATATACAATATTATAAAACTTATACAGCTAACGGAAACCATAAAGAGGTTTATGTGTCGCTGCAAGCGCTCACAAATAAAATTTTACTTATTTAATTTTATCAATTTTTTTATCGAGATAGTGACACTTTAAAATAGTTTTTATTTTGTGAGGATTACGATTCAGTTGACTTATAATTTCACTTGGTAGTTCGTTTAATATCTTTGGTAGCATGTACTCCCAAGTGCGAGTACCATGGTTATTGTTGTATGAGGTTAGTTTGTATGATGGTAAGTATGTCAGTTTACGAAGTTGATTTCGTCTTTTTTTTTTTTGTATTAGGTTAACTTTGTCATACTCCTCACAAATCCATCCATTGTCCATTTTTACTTTGTTGAAAACATTTATGACTTTGCAGTATTTAAAAAATTCATCTTCTTTGTATTTATGTCTAATAGACAAAGGCACATATCTAAGTAAACGAAGTTGCATTGTATAAATGTTTTCAACATATGTTTTGTATGTTCTATAACTCGCACCAAATCATTCATTCAACATAAGGACAGTATTTTTTCCAAAATATCCAAATTTGCATTAACTATGGCAACACTAAGGGAAAGGTCTAAGCGAGCGCGTCCTTAGGAATTTTAATTAAGTACGAGATTTCCATATGTCCGTAACCCAGTTCACTTCGTGCGTTAAGTTGCCGAGTGCTTAAGTAAGTCAAAAGGCTAAAGTCGCGTCGTTGGAACGGAATCTCCTGATTTAAACTTTGACTTTACGGAATTTTCCGAAATCCGAAAGTGTGTCTTGGTTTTATGCTAAATAGTTACTTCTACATTCTATAGGCATTCTGCGTTTCTGATGTTTCTGCATAGATCTTAGCAGTCAGCTATTTTCTGTCTTCCTTTTTGCACCAAAATAGTAACTGTTCAACTATTATTGGTTACAGCGCAATATTGGTTACAGCGCAGTTTGGTTACAGAGCCTTGCACTTTTTTAAGAATCCCAACTAACTAAAAAACGGATTTGGATTGGGTTTTCAATTTGGTATATTGTCCTGGGAGTAACTAAGGACAAAAATATTTTGAAAAAACAAAAAAATATGACACCTTATTATGGTTTACGGGTTGTGTCACTTGAAGCAATCTTATTTCCAAACATCTGTCGAACGTTGAAATTAAAACATTATTTGGATAGATAGTACGTCGGCGAAATGAGGTTTCAGAACTTTCCGTTCAAGTCAACTCTGGTGATAACTGCTGTCAATGCGTTCAGCATGACCTCCTGAACACAAATATATGAGATTACAAGCGCGCAGACTGTGGGGGTAGAAACTGTGACGTCATAAAGATGGCGGTACAAACAAAAAATTGGTTAAGCATGTCATGTGTGGTAATAAATGAAAGGATTTGTGAGTAGATTACAACATTTTAACTACTTGATCAAACAAATTATTAGAAAACTTCCAAAAATGCCATAATTTAATATGAATAGATGTAGATTAAAAACCACGGAATGGATTTTTATAAAATATATATAAAATGACTTAAAGAAGGGCCACTGAGTGATGGAACTTATGACAGCTGCATTTAGTGATGACGTACATTTCATATTTTGGTTAAAAAAAAAATCAAATGTGAGTTGAGTAAACATTAGACACGTCATTCAACATTTAACATAATATTACAAAAGGAAAATGTGCCAAACCCAATGGCGTAGCTAGAGGGCTAGGCGGTGTAGTGCCCCGGGGCGCCCAAGCTCAGGGGGCCCCTCAACACCTTGAGCGAAGTAGATAAGAGTTGTTTAAATATCTAAATCGAAAAAAGCATTTTACTATCATTTATTTTCGTTTAGTTTAACTTCGTCATTGTTTTGTTTTTGATTAAATATTATTGCGTAACTTGGCGACCTCAAACACGACCTATAAAAAATGAGAAACTTTTTTTCTAAGAAGAAAAAAAGTTCTTTGTATCTATACGAATTCTATTGCACAATTAAGCAACATTCAAATCGAAAAATAATAACCTAAACAAGTAGTACATCACTAACAACAATAAAGTATTAAATTTTTTTATTAACACTTGGCTTGCACTTGCTTATAAATAATTACGATTCTTTGTAGGCATTTAAACGTCATAGGCGCTATCACTCAGTGGTCCTACTTTAAGATATCCTCTTTATATTTTCAAAAAATAAATAACCAAACGTGTTACAATATGCACATCAATTTGAATTACAGTA
The DNA here is from genome assembly GCA_934047225.1 of Ypsolopha sequella. NCBI lineage: Eukaryota > Metazoa > Arthropoda > Insecta > Lepidoptera > Ypsolophidae > Ypsolopha > Ypsolopha sequella. Next base: position 18,715,196 of record OW203991.1, read on the forward strand.
TACCTATAATATCCTGATTTAACAAAAATCAACCATCGACAAAATATACCCTACACCGAGTTACTATTTCCATTTTTTACAGCAAATGTCCATATTTTTATTTAAATACATTTAAATAAAACAAAAACTTTTTGCGTATGTAATTCATTAGTAATTTCATTCTTGGGACAACTTTGATTTAATAATGTTTGAAAAGATTTCTTAGGTCAAAGTTACCCATAACAATTATAAATAACCAGGCATTATGCTTTTAAAAAAATAAATACATTTTGAAACAACAACAATTATAAAAAAAATCAACAATCGATTTGTAACAATTTTTCATTACTTTTTAATATTAAATGTGAGTAAAACTCCAATAAGAAAGAAAGAAAGAAAGAAAAAAAGAAAACGGAATATATTGCAAAAAAAAAACACTAAAAATAAAAATAAAACGAAGATATTATAATACTAACTTAAATTCTAACAAATTAACCAAGAAGGCTAATATCATATCCTTAAGGGTCCGTTTCGCCAAACATGCTCTCGCGTTTGGACAATTTAGCATATTAAAACAAAATATTTTTAACAAATAAAATTTGTGTAGGTAGTTAAGGAGTTGAACTACATTATAATTTTTCAGATTTCACACAAGTATCACAAGCATCGGGAAAAAAATCGGAAAGATCACTAAAATCACGAAAAATGTAATTTAGCGTCGCAAACAGAAAAAAAAATTTTTTTTTGTTCCAAATTGAAATATTTTTTTTTACGTAAAGAGTTCAAAGTACCTTATTCATATAAAATATTAATATTTTTTTCCTTTCGTTATTTAAAAAAAAATACACAAACATCCAAATTATTTTTCCGTAATTTTTCTGTACAGGAAAAATGGAGAATGTTTGAGTATTTCTTTTAAAATAACGAAAGGAAATAAAAAATAATAAAAATCTGTAAAGGCTACTTTCATTTCTTTGCTCTATAAAAAAATATTTTAGTTTGTAGTTAGATCAGTAGACTGATCATACTAGTTCCAAAGCCAAATTACATTTTCCGTGATTTTACTGATCTTTCCGATTTTTTTTCTCAATGATTGTGATGCTTTTGTCAAATCTGAAAAATTATAATGTAGTTCAACCCCTTAACTACCTACACAAATTTTATTTGTTAAAAATATTTTGTTTTAATATGTTAAATTGTCCAAACGCGAGAGCATGTTTGGCGAAACGGACCCTTAAGCTAGCATACATAAAACAGCTTTTGTTTGGCAACAAAAGTTTGGCCCGCTCAGCATTTGCTGTCGGAAACTTGTCGAGAATTTCTACAGCGCTGATTTTCAGGGAGTCCCTTTGTTTGGATACGTTTAAGTTTTGGTATTGGATAATTTTGCAGCGGGCGCTCTAGTTAGGTTATTATAGTACGTGATTTATTGCATAAAATTAACTTTTAAAAATTTTACAAATTATAATCCAAATTTTTTAAGATATAATTTAATTTAATTGATGATATTTCTTTTGGCACCGCCATCGGCCTGCGGCTAGGCACAATCTTAGCACATCCACATCGCTGCCCCTGTGGAACCGACGTTGACCAATACGGCCACCACGGGCTCTCGTGTCGACGCAGCGCTGGCCGTCTCTCCCGCCATGCCAGCCTAAATGACATCATCCGGAGGGCCCTTGACACCGTCAATACACCGTGCACTCTCGAACCAAAGGGGATTGTACGAGACGATGGCAAGAGGCCTGATGGTATGTCATTAATCCCTTGGAAACATGGGCGTCCGCTAGTGTGGGACGCTACATGCGTCGACACACTGGCGGCCTCCCATGTTAGACAAACTTGTAAAGCTGCTGGTGCGGCGGCGGATTCGGCCGAAAGCAACAAACGGCGCATATATGTCAGCTTAGACAGCTGCTACATGTTTATGCCGTTTGGCGTCGAGACTTTGGGCCCGTGGGGTCCAGAGGCAAGAAAATTATTTAAAGAACTGTCATCGCGCCTGGTCAACGTCTCGGGTGACCAGAGGGCTGGTGCTTACCTCGGCCAGAGAATAAGTCTGGCCATCCAGAGAGGTAATGTAGCCAGCATTCTGGGCACCTTACCAAGGGACAGCGATCTGGATCCAGTTTTTTGTTTGTAATAGGTCTATTTTATTTATAGGATAGTTTTAAGTTGTTATTATCTTATATAAGTTTTTGTGTTTTAAATAAAAAACCCAAAAAAATTTAATTTAAGTAAGGTTTACATAGCTAAAAGTAGGGTATAAATGTTAGCAGCTATGAACTGGTGTCTATTAAAAGTTTATAACATGTAAATAAATAGTAAACATATATAAGTAATGTGATAATTATGTAGGATAAATGTGCACATGAAATAATAGTAAAAACTTAGAATAGAGCATATCGTTCAGTATGTAACAGTTCGAGACATAAAATAATCATGGACTTAAGCCAATCTGTTGTTCCTTGATGACGGCAAAGGCAGACCCATTAATTAAAATTTTTACATAATGAAAAAAAAAAAAAAAATGAAAATTTCTTTATTTCATAATTAAGGTAACTTATTTTGAAATAAAGAAATTTTAATTTTTTTTTTTTTCATTATGTAAAAATTTTAATTAATGGGTCTGCCTTTACCGTCATCAAGGAACAACAGATTGGCTTAAGTCCATGATTATTTTATGTCTCGAACTGTTACATACTGAACGATATGCTCTATTCTAATTTTTTACTATTATTTCATGTGCATACAATATTTTTTATTTCTTTTTGGTTGCAAGTAAACAAATATTTTTTTTTTTACTTTCAAGGAGTACACTTTCCGACGAAAATTTACTTTTTTTTTTCAGTCTGCCACTTGATAAAATCGTCATAAGTTCTCAAATATCTCTCTTTTGAAATCGGAGGTAACAGGTTTTCTACGACAGCCTTTGCCTGTAGCTTTATCGATTCAGGCGTGAAATCAAAATCATCATTATTCATAATTTTTTCGTATAATAAAAATATATTTTCAACAACGTTTTCAACAAGATTTGCGTGTAACAAAAATTCATATTATTCATAAAAAATACGTTTAAATTCCATATGTCGTCAACAGAGGTTACACTGATGTTTTTTTTTATATTCTAGTAATATTAAGTTTGTCATTCGACTGATGACGCCACACTGAAGGGGTCTAAATATATCGCCATTTTCTTTTTCTTTTTTCTTTTCGTATCTATAAAATTACAATAAAAAACCAGTAATAATAAGAAATAAATTTACATGTTTTGATAAAAAAGCTTCGGTCGATGAAAAATAAGCTTTATACGGAAGCTTTTTTGTTTAGCATAAAACCATTGTTTTGTATCTGCGGGAGAAAAGTAATTTTTAGGCTTCCGTAGCAAAATGAATAATTATGGTCAGACCAGTTTGTCCATTCGTCTGTTTAAAGGTATGAGAATAGTTCGTAGGGTAAACCACTAGATGGTGCTATACAAAAAAAATAGGTCATTAACTATGAAATTGTCGTAATTTTCTTAGGGATTCATGAGTTTATTATTCCTGTAATTATAAAATTACGTAATTATGTAATTATAGAAAAAATAAAAAGATAATACAAAAAATAAACAAAAATAGCATGCAGCTTAACTTATAATAAATAAATAACGACTTTGGAGACGACGGAATGTGAGACGGTGGGTCTGTGTGAAGAGTGAGGATGAGAATGGGAGTGTGTGTGTGGGAAGAGGGTATATGTTTCCCTCTAGCCCTACGACCAAGGTCTTGGGATCCATATATTTACTACGAGGGACTATGTGTAGTGTGTGTGTGTGTGTCTGTCAAAAATGTAATGAAAAACATTAAACAACAAGTGTTTACTAAATTTTACATTTTTTTACTTTAGCTCTCCGCACCAAAATTTTATTTTACTAATTTAACTAGGTATGTCGTCGACCGAAAGATTTCAATTTCTTAAGAGCAGTTTTGCAGCCAGATTGTGAAAAAACCCGTCTTTTTCTAATTAATCGAAACAGAGAACACTTAAAGTCAAAATTCACTCAACAGTTATTCAACAAACCTTATTACCTATGTATTGTGTATGCTGACATCGCAAAGTTTCCATTGATTTCTGTAAATAAGAATTTAAAAATTTTTGATATTGAAAATTTTTGAAATCCTAACTTTAAAAAAAATTTAAATTTCTAATTGAGAGAAAAAAAAATGTAGGGAACCATCGAAATATCTTTTTTCTTAAATTTATTTCAAAATAAATTTATTACTTTAATTTACTTATTTAAGTTTTATATTTAATGTACTTTATTATTTATTTACTCCTAGGATTTGCATGTTGGAATAATTGGCATATTGGCACTACTTAAGAATTTTGAGTCTAACGAATCACGGTCATGGAAAGTTGCAGACACAAAATATTTGCAAAAAAAAAAAACATGGATTTTAGTGAATTACTTAGTGCATTTTACGATTTTCCCGCCAAATTCACAGTGCTGGTCGCCTTAAGTCCGCCTGAATGGTAACCTTTCAAAACTTCGGGTGTAAGTTAATCTCTGTCTGTATAATAATAATAAGTCATTTTAATTATTTAAAGTGTATTATGGAACAGGCGTGAATTGGACTCCCACTTGACCGGTTTTTTATTGTCTTTTGAATTGTTCCCTATATTGACCCATCTCTATGCACCATCCTGTATAAGACACGTCAATATCGACTTTTTACGACTCATAAGCGGAAGTCGCACATAAAATTATCCCTTTCGAGATTCTCTTCAAGAGACTTTTCCGAACAATAAAAGAAGAATAAAACTCAAGGAGAAATGGTGACTCGCCCAAACGAAAAGACACATAAAGAACCTTTTGCTTGACAAAGAACTTATGCACGAGGGATACCAGGTAGCAAAGTAAAGTTTCCTCATCAGTTTTTAATTTCTCACAAAATAGCAGCGCAAAATCTATTAAAATTTAAGAAAGATTGATTAACCCTTTTGAATCTCGTTATCACTAAAACAATAGATCGCAGTCCAGATTGCGACTCGGGTCATGTGATGGCATGTGATTCTGTTCCACTTTTTTATGAGCAATCACACATCAAAATCAGTATAATGTCTAAAATTCTCAAGTGACGTCATATCCCACAAATCGTACAAAATCATAAAAAATAATAGTTAATTTATATACCAAAATAATAAAAACTGTGTACTAAAATGGCGAATATTCTCTAAAAAAAAAAAAAATTATAATAATCTTTTTGAAATTAACGCCAGTAATTCAGTATAAGTGAGGTTTATAAAGCAAGAGTTTGAAATTGTATACAGTGTATACTATACACAATTAGTCATGATCTTTTCAAAACCAAATTAAAATGTCGTTTAAAGTTTGTTTGGACAAGATTGTGACTAATTGTGCATTAAATTTCAAACTCATACGTTATAATTCTAACTAATACTGAACTATCTGGCTCCTGAATTTCAGTTTTAACTTTTTGGTAGCCAGTTGCTTTAAACCAATTATTGTTACTTTGTATTGTAAAGTAAATACTTTTTATGTTATGTTATGTTATATTGGTGTCAATTGCCACATACAAATAGTTTTTAAATTTTTAGCTTCTAAGTAAGAAAAACAATTTTAAATTTGTAATGCAAAGTGCATAACTTAACTTAAGGTGATTACCCACGCCAACGGCCTTGAGCAATCGGCCTCACCTCCGGGGAGTTACAGGCGCTGCTCCCCGCATGCCTCTGCGCAGACGCCCCGCGCCCCTCTACAAAGATCGCTAGCGTTGCAATGATTCACACCTCGTAGCGAGGTAGAAATAAATTTATGTAGCATTGTTTTATGCGTAAACCTATAACTATAACTTTTGTAGCTCAATAGGCTGTGGTGCTGTAACAGAGAGATGTGACCATTCTGTTCCTACTACTACACGGTGATATTTTGGTAGTTTTGAAAACAAACTAGTGATTATAGTAATCGCGAACTAGTGGTGATAGTACTGAAATCGCGAAAATATATAAAACATATACAACATAATCGGTTATGTGAGGATACCCGAAAGTGACCAAATTGATATTGGGGTCAGACCTTTATAAATCTTGGGCTTGAGCGGTAACAGACGAGCGTCACTTTGCAGTTGGTAACCGTCAACAGTAGGCCCACCATGAGTTTGGCACTCGACCCCATTTTATTAGTCTACGGATACTTACTTTTCCCTCTCTTTACATATACGAAGTAGCAATCTTTGTAAAGACAAATTCATACTTATTCGTAAAGGCGTCCGAAACGCATCATGCCAGCTCAATGAGAAGTCAACATAGACATAAATTAAATTCGCAAAAAACGAAAACGGCATTGATGCATAAAAGTATTTTTTGTATGGCACCGAAGATTTTTAATAAAATTCCAAATTGCATGAAAGACCTAAATATAGTATTATTTAAAAAGAAACTTTTTGTACTATTGATCGAAAAGTCTTACTATTCTGTAAATGAATTTTTAAATGATAAATTTATATAGGTAGATAATATCAATAATTACTTTTTGATCTTGATTTTTATAATATTCTTTGACATGCTTTTTATTATTATTATTCATTGTTATTATCACTTTAATTTTAATGCTTTTCAATTATTTGTAATGATTAATATTTATGTTTTTTTTTTTACAAGATCCTATGTGACATTTATTTTTAATACGCATGTTAGTAAATAAGTGAAAAATTTGTATGCCTATTCAAATTCAAATTCAAATTCAAATAGTTTATTTTGCAAAGCAGGTATAGATATATACACTTTTTACACGTCAAATTTAATCTAATAAAGAAAATATATGTAATAGAATAATAAATGTACATGAACTAAATTAAAGGTTTATTTAATTTATGTAGCAATATATTTACGATTAAAATGATAGGTAAAATATATATTATACAAGGTAAAATCCAATCAGCCGCCCGAACCCATACCGGAGACCCGGCCAGGGACCAGGAACAAGGTTCAGTGATCACCAACCGAGCCCCCAGCACGAATCCAGGCGGCCGACCAAATCCCATCCTATATACTACATACTAATAGGTTACATATATAAATACATGCCTACCTCCGCCCATTCGATTAGTCTTGCTAAGAAGAAGGGCAAGAAACTTAGCAAGATCATGTCTTTTTTTCAACATAAAACTTATACTATACAATATATGACTTATATCTACTTTAACCAAGGGATAAGAAAATACAAGACAGTAGGAATTCAGGTTAATGAAAAAAAGAAAAACATATATATCTTTGTCTACCTGTCTCATATAGTCCTTTTCCTTTTACAGTCTATAATCAATTAATGTTTACACCTTAGAGGAATCATAAGTTAAGAAATTATACTATTTAATTAAATTATAACTTACTACGAGTATCATTATCACTGTAACACCATGCTTCACCATCATCCAAATATTCATTTATTTTATAATATGCCTTTTTCAATAGGCCCTGCTTAATATACAGTTTAAACTTATTCTCTGGCAAAGTAAGGACCTCCTTTGGAAGTTTATTGTAAAATCTTATACCATGTCCTACAAAAGAGGTACTCACCTTAGCGAGTCTGATTTTTGGAAAAGCCAGCCTATCCACAGGCAAAACATAGTGCACTTACTTTAAACAATCACCAACTTGTATGTTACAATCACCTATGTTAACAAATAAAGAATGATTTGATTTGATTTGATTTGATATACGTTAGCGACTGCGTAAAATATAATGTATTGGAAATTCTGGTTCCTCTCGTATACCGCTAGAACCGCTAAACTCATACAAATGTTTTACGCTGTCGCTAACGTGCATCGAGTGCCAAACTCATGGTAGGCCAGAGGCACAGTATTGCCAGAGGATTGAGGTAACTAATGTCGGAGGTAACCGTCTAATGATGGTAGCGTCAGCCGTCGTCGGTTGCAGTCAAACAATTTTTCATAAAAAGTGTCTGTTTTTATATTTGAATGATTTTTGAACGATAATGACGAAAAAATATATATATTGATAAAATATAATTTTGTTACAATTTTTGTTAATTTCGGTGCTTTTAGAGACTTGAGTGGTATGTATCGGTTATTTGCGGGTCTCATAATAAAACCGATAGTATGTAATATATTTGGGTACTCAGAAACGGTTTCAATGATGTTGATGCAACTTTTAGATTTTATTTTTATGAAGATTGTATTCGCACGTAAAATAAACAAAACACATATTTTTTTAATCTGTAAATTTTAATTATGTTACGTAATCTGTACCACAGTTTCACCTCGCTAACACTTGTATGCTCTGATCTGCAGGTAAATCCTCAATTTGGTAAATATATGTATATATTTTCTTGATCATGAGTCTTCTGCTTTTTATTTGTTCTTCACTTGAGATAAGTTAAATTTTTTGTTGTGCTCTTTGTTCTTCATTTTCTTGTTCTGTACTTCGTTTATTTCATTGTTCTGTACTGCGGTCTTCATTTTCTTGTTCTATTATATTGTTATACATTTTCTGTGTGTTTTCGTTTTTGTAATTTTTTTTTTCCTTTTGTTACTTTTTTTGTTGTGCACTTTGTTTTTCATTTTATTGTTCCGTACTGTGGTTTTCATTTTCTTGTTTTATATTTTGTAATACATTTGCTGTAAATTAAAATGAATCTACCAGAATCGAGTCTTTAATCGTCTTTTGTTCAGAGGCTGTCGGATCATTGTCTTTGCCGTTCATTTGTAATGCAATGAATGAGCCTGGAGATGGTGGTGGTCCAAAAGATATTTTTCTCTGAAAAACATAATAAATAAGTTTGAATTTACCTAAGTACATAGTATAATTTTTAACCCACTATAAATTATAAAATAATGCAAACCCATTAAAGAAAAATACTCAAGTTTCACAAACAAATATAAAACATAATATAAATTCCTAAATATTTACCTAAATTCAAGGATATTACCACGTTATAAAAAAAGATTGGTAAATTCTCAAACCTACCGGAATCGACTCTTCGATAGTCTTTTGTGCAGACATTGTTGGATCATTGTCTTTGCCTCCCATTTCTGAAGCAATGAATGAGCTTAGAGATTGTGGTGATCCAGACGATGCTTTTCTCCAAGAAACATAACAAATAACGCTGAATATGTTTTAATACGGAATATAGTTTTTTACGTACTAGGCTGTCGGGTGACAGTTGGTAACCCTATGTCATTAAATAACAAGATGTGACCAATTCGTAGTGGTGTAGAAAAAAAACTACATCAAAATAAACAGAGTTGCCTCGACGCAACCTGAAAAATTTTGTAAAGTCAGCAAAAGCAGCACAATTTTATTGATTAAAAAAAATCACATAATCAAGTATATATATCATCGATAGAGCGTATAAAAGGTGCTAAAGAAAGCTTTTTTTCATATAAAAAGATATTCGATAAAATCAGGCTGATATTAGTACCAACATAGGACATGCAAACCTTATTTTTAAGCACATTGTGATACGCTATACCGAACATAGTACTTGCTACTTATTGACGTAATTTTTGTCAGAAAATTTGCGTTTTTTTTGCTGACTGTATAAAACGCTCTAGGTTGCGCCTAGCCAACCTGGTTTATTTTGATGTAGTTTTTTTTCTACATCACTACGAGTTGGTCACATCTTGTTACTCGATGACATAGTGTTCCCGAATGTATTCTGACAGTCTACTATTCTATACCATAAATTGCCACCGAATGACGTTAGCGTCAGCCGTCGGTTGCAGTCGACCATACAACGCTGACAATACCATCAATCGAGTACAATCGGCGCTGTTTGGCAGCGTCAGCGCGTCGAATGCAACCAATAGCTGACGCTCACTACCATTGTTCGATGGTAGTCGATGGCTATCGCCAACATGGTTCGACATGTGCATGTGTACGGCTACCGTTTTGAAAGTGATGTTCGTTTGTTGGCACTCTAAATATTTACAAAATTTCAATGACATTACATAATTTCAATGACAATGATATTTGATAGGTGGTAGAGCTGATGCTGGACTCGACTGTGGAGGTACCACCATCTTATTTGGAGACCCCCTCGAAGTAATTCTGAGGAGAATCTCACTGTAAAATTTCTGACTGTAAAAGGAAATAGACTATATGAGACAGGTAGGCAAAGATATATATGTTTTTCTTTTTTCATTAACCTGAATTCCTGCTGTCTTGTATTTTCTTATCCCTTGGTTAAAGTAGATATAAGTAATTTGATGTATAGTATAAGTTTATGTTAAAAAAAAAAAAGACATGATCTTGCCAAGTTTCTTGCCCGTTCTTCTTAGCAAGACTAATCGAATGGGCGGAGGTAGGCATGTATTTATATATGTAACCTATTACTATGTAGTATATAGGATGGGATTTGGTCGGCTGCCTGGATTCGTGCTGGGGGCTCGGTTGGTGATCATTGAACCTGTTCCTGGTCCCTGGCCGGGTCTCCGGTATGGGTTCGGGCGGTTGATTGGATTTCACCTTGTATAATAATATTTTACCTATAATTTTAATCGTATATATATATACTACATATATACGATTAATTAATATATGCTACATAAATTAAAAAAACATTTAATCTAAGTAGTTCATGTACATTTATTATTTTATTACATATATTTTTATAAGATTAAAATTTGACTTGTGAAACGTGTATTATATATACCTACTTTGCAAAATAAACTTTTTGAATTTGAATTTGAATTTGGAGAGTAAGAGGACAGCTCACAGGCAAAAAACCAGGAGACCCACCATGCCTAGGACCGATGGATGGCGGTATATCCATCCCTTATAGCCGGGCCTTATATGGAACAGACTGGTAACGGGCAGCGGCGTCACTGGTGCGAGGGTTCCGGCACCGCGCTCATCAACCCCCTGCCCAGCGTGTGTGAGTATGGACAATTCTTCCAGGATGACCACCGGGAATCACAAAGTCCTGAAACGGCTTATGTCCAGCAGTGGACGAACGAGGCTGATGGATTGATGGAATGACATTACAGGTTACATGCACAGATTATTTTGAATTAATATATTGTCAGGTCTTGGTCTTTTTTGCAGATTTTGTCGGATTATTTTCTTTGCCTTCTGTTTCTGGTGGTCTCTTTTTAGATGCCCCTGAAATAATATATCAACTATATGTATTATACCTACAATTCTAGTTATTCATCTATCTCTACATAATATTACAGGTATAAATACCACGGTTTTGATATGCCTGCCTGGGACATATTTTTCTGAAATGAACTAAAACAAGTATTTCAAATAGTGCTCCGGTCCAAAAAAACAGGTCGGAAGCGGAGCTAAACCATATACATAGTCCGAGCCTTGATACTTGGGTAGTTTATTTAGCTGGATAGAAGTAAAAACAAAATTTTGAGCAACGTTTTTTGCGTGAATTGTTGCTTATAGCTGTTTATAATAATAATTATACCTATACATTGTCATGATAGGAATCCCCGAGGGGGCTTTGGAGGTGTTTCGAGTGTCTCCGCACTCGGTACACCCGCGTTTCACCGACGATAAGTATGTCCCAACGTGGTTGGTGGTGACTTCGGGCACAAAACATTCAGCAAGTAGTAAGTATTAGTAAATACTATGCACAAAAATTCCGAAAAACTCCTTGGTGCATGCCCAACCGAGGCTTGAACCTGGATCTCAAAATTGAGAGGCCTGCGTTCTACCCATGAGCTACTATATTATAATTTTTCTAAAAAAAGTTCCTTGCTAACTCGTCAAACTTCTAGTTTATTATAGCGTCCACGCGCGAACGTCACAGCACAATTTATCCTCTAAATAACTAAGTCCATTGCCGAAAGTACTCTCTGAACGCACACAAATAAAAATCCTTATAAATATTTTCGCAAACATGTCATCAGACGCCAGGGTGCGGTACGTGGCAACGAGTGACACAGCCTCCCCGTCTGAACGCCACTGCATGACTGATGCCTGCGCCCGCGCAGAGCACCTCTTAGCCTTTGACCTTGAAATCTTACATATTTCGATATTTTTAATAGAAAAAGTTACTGGATATACTTGAGATATGTTGCATTTAAAGTTCAACAGATTCTTAATTTTTTGGCGTGTAAATATTTCCAAACGTCATAGCAGATTAGGAGGAGTAGGGAATTTAAGCCAAAAAAACATCATACAGTTGTTATTTTTTTTAATATAGAAGTTTTGATCGTACGAAACCAAAATTTGTTGCAAATATTTTTAAAGAGTTATTATTTCATATATATTTTTTTCAAGCCATTTGGTTCAGCCGTAAACGAGGAGTAGGCTTTAGAAAGTACACATCTGGCTGTATTTGAAGGATCAAGCGCCTTAAGTTATGCACTTTGCGCTAATCATTTTGCACTGACATTTAACCTTAATTCACGATTATGTCTTTTTAAAATTAAAAGATTAAAATTCCGGACACGTCAGGAAACATTTAGTCATCTGGTAACCCCATGCACGATACGGGCACAAACCTATTCTTTGGATCCGTAACGCATTTTCCCTAAAGGAAAATAAAATCTTGTCATATTTAGCGGGGTATTCTGTAAGGTGTTTTCCTAGTTTTCTTCTCAAAGATATCGAGGAGATATAAAAGGATTTTCATGCATACTGCGGAAACCTCCGAATCTTGAATATAAATAGGTTTATTCAAAACTTTTTGTACAAAAATATATGACCGCAAAATACCACGAAGAAGATAATACGAGCAAATATAGTAATAACGATCCATCTATCTTTAAATTCTTTTCTTCCCATTGTTTTCTAAGACACGCTCACACACACAACACACTCCCTTACACCCTCATCCACAACATATACAACATCTTAGAGCATGTACTAATACAACACATACAATAAGACGATGCCTGTTGATATCATTCGGGGGTACTAGCATGAACTTGATCGACTTGATATCGATTCGATAAATAAAAATGTAACTCTTATTTCATTGCAATAAAGGTTACCGTTTAGAATTTATCGACTCTATCTGTCAAATTTATCTTATCGACGCGTACGTGCTCGCATATCTGATTCGGTAAAAATATTAAAAAAATCTGTTTTTATTCATTTACGTTACTAAACTTGGATTTTCCAAATATATGTTATTCCTTTAATTTAGTTCTTATGAATTTGGTTCTTATGACTGACACTTCGATAGATCCATCGGTATCATAAAAAAATCTCCCAAGTGCGAGTGCCTCGCTCTTTTAGGGTTCCGTATATATGACTAATTATTTCACACTAAATATTTATTTAATTTGATTTACTTAATACTCTAATTGTGTCAGACATTGAAACTACAAAATTAAGTTATTTGAGTATTCGGGGACGTGACGCTCAAATTACATCATAAATTTGCGCTTTTAGTATTTGTTGTTTAAATACAGCATATGGTACATAATATACAGAACTTTCAAATTCCTAACTGCTTTGGCCTTTGAGATAGACCACATAATAAAAATTATCTGAAAATGGTAACCTTGATAGCCCGCCATTTGTTTATTTTTTAAAGATACTTTAATAAATATACATAGTATGCCTTAATTAGCTTTTTATTTATAATTACACAATATAACTTGAAATATATACAATAAATAAAAGAAAATTATAACTTGAAATATATTAATAATCCATCACCCTCTTCCACACATACCCTGATCACCCCACCGACTCACCTCACTACAGATAACTCGCTGTCCCTTTTAGGCAACACATATGCCAGAATTGGGATGGCATGAGAAGAGTTGATGGTGGTGAATGTTGGCACTTGAAGGGTGCTTGTACTTGTCCACAAACTTTTATTATTTGATATAAGAATTTGTGGACAAGTACAAGTACCTTTTAAATCATAAGAGGTTGATTAAGAAAAATATTGTCTTTTTTATTTTTTATTACTATGGTATATTCGTAATTTTTTAATATTTGACTGATGACGGCCCACTATGGGCCGAAATATATTTCAAGTTATAATTTTCTTTTATTTATTGTATATATTTCAAGTTATATTGTGTAATTATAAATAAAAAGTTTTTTTAAAGATAAAAATATATATGTTGCAGTCAAAACCCCTAGCCGGTCAAAAGTAGTTTTGACTGCGAAAATCAGTCAAAACTGGTTTTGACTAAGTTGGTCTGAAGTAATTTTGATTAAAAAGTATTTCTGGGTTGTCATAAAAAAATAACAACGAAGGTCAGGTAACCTTCTAACCTAACCTACCGGCTCTCTTCTGCGCTGCAGGACATCCGAAAAACTAATTTTGCCTGCGAATATCAGTCAACACTACGTCCTTAGTCAAAACTCATTCTCGCAGTCAAAAGTAGTTTTGACTGACTCATTCTCGCAGTCAAAAGTAATTTTGATCAGTTATTACTTTTGACTGTGACATATATATATATATACAAGGTGAATTTGTAAACATCTACCAAATTCATACTTGAGCCTTGGTAAGTGATCAGCGTCATAGACCAATAACGATTTTTGTTAAATTCATAAAATTAAATTTCGACTCCCCATAGTGATTCACTCAGGACTGGGAGTGAATTACTACAGGAAGTCGAAATTTCATTATACGAATTTCACAAAAGTTGTTATCAATTTATGATGTTGATCACTTATCCAAGCTTCCATTATGAATTTGGACGATGATCAAAAAGTCACCTTAAATATACATTTATACTCTACTTAATGAGCTCTAGGCAATGACACCGCATATCCTCGTTTTTTATATCTGAGACCCCCCCTGAAAAATAATGTAATAAAATTTTAAATTCAAAATTCGGTTTCGGGTCAACATTTTTACATGTTGTGTAAAATAGGGCTCGTACGTAAAAATGGGTGTTTTTTGTACACATTTGTCCGATTTGATCTTCTGCGCAAAAACACTAGTTCGGCCTAGATTAAACTCGTTTGTCCTAAAATCGGATTTAGCTGGTAACATACAATTCAATAGAAACAGCCGGCGGCGACGGCGAGGATGATTTCCGCATAAAGTAAAAAAATACAGTTCTTTGAATTATTATGCAAAATATATTCGAGCATTCATATGAAACTAAGAAACGTCGTTCCACCAAGATCATGTAGAAGTTTTTTATTTGCATTGTGGCCGCTACATTCCAAGCAGAGCCGCATTTTCTATTCCGATCATAGAGGTAGCATATAGTACCTAGAGGGATCAGTGGCGCGCATAGAATTTTTTTCCGGAAAAGCAACCAGAATTTCAAGTTAGACAATTAAAAACATATGAAAAAATTTAAATAACACTTTGATAAAAGAAAGTTTGTATGACGCCAGGGTAGGTACTGCCTAACCTAGAGTAAACATTTTCATACCAACTTTTTTTTCAGTGGTATTTAAATTTTTTCGTATTTTTTTATTGTCAAACTTCACCTTCTGATTGCTTTTCCGGAAAAAAGTTCTATCCACGCCACTGAGAGAGATATAGGTCACCATTATTGTATGGATTTTGACTGTCAACTATCACCATTTTAGGGTGGTCTAAAATTTCCGTTTGAACTAACAAAAAAATGAGAGGTGTTGTGGGACACCTCGTGTGTCGTGACATCAGTGTCATTATGGTCAAAGTCTTACACTTTTTTCGGTCTTAGTCTCAATCGCCAAGTGGAAGTTGGATGAGACCTGCGATGAGGAACTTGGTTACAAACTGTGTGTTTATGATTTTTGAGTTTCCATTTTAATTACGCACATACACTTAACCCTCATAATTATCATTATCGCTAAAACAAAATAAAACTACAGATTACAGTCGAGGTTGTGGCTCGGATCCACCTTACGGATTAAGAACCAGGTTTGTATGAAACTTTGGTATCACCGTAATTGTATAGCTACGAAGCTCTATTATTAATACATGATCATTACTACCGATTTCTTTCTGACTTCCCCACAACGAGTAAGTATTGTCTTCTGAACTCCCCTACATACGAACTGACAAAAATGAACTTTATTGCGAAGGAATAACTATGCAATTACTACGGGGACGGTTCTAGATGTACATACACTGCGCGATTTTACTGTAATCACTCCGGAGTATGTTGCGTACGTAACATATTCATCCGTTCGCATGAGAAAAAACGATACAAAAACTACACCAACTTCAAAGTTGGTCATCTAAAAAGACAGTAAAGATATTTTTTTTATTTTTTCTAGAGATGTCGGTGTAATTTCGGCTGATAAATTACAAAATATGATGTCTTAGATGCTGGAGAGAATGTGAAACAAAAATACAGTGGCTTCAAAGTTTCAATAAACGGCAAGAAATATCTTAAGCTGACTTCTTTCTCTACTGCAAGGTTTCCAAAACATGATGTAAAAATCAAGAAAAATTCTTTTAAACTCCGATAGAAAGTTGTTTCTTTCATTTCAGGTCAACTTGTAAGCAATATTGTGGCTTTCGTAAAAAAAATAGTTTTTTGACTGGGCCAATTCGCTAAGATTAAATTATGTTAAGGTGTGTTAATTCGAAAACCTTCGAGATTTAGGTTTAACAAGCCGTATTTTAGAACTTGCCGTCTAAAAAACCTCATGATGATTAATATTTTTATGAAAAAGCTGCAACTTCCATTTACCTTCGTGTGACTTCACCTGAGAGATGGCTGTTTAAAAATGTGTCCTTTGCTATCAGGATAAATTTATAATGATTTGCTTCCGACTAATCTCTAAAACTCTCAAGTGACGTCATATCGGATAATTCATAAAAAAATCACAAAAATAATCGTTAATTTTGATAACAAAATAATGAAAGTTATGTCCTAAAATAGCGCATATTCTATGAAAAAAAAATCTTTTAAAAATTAAGCTATGGGAATTTAAGCGCTAAGAAGCAATTTTCAGTTAATGATGATGTCACAGACCCGTGTCAACTATGGTCTTTAGATGGCATTTCTGTAACGACAAATTAATTACTGACCATTCTTTTATTCAACTCTAACTTAAATATAGCTTTATGAAAAAAGTTTGATATAAAAGTCAGTAAGTTGTTTTTTAATCAAAATAAGGGAATAGAAACAAACTCCAGTAAGTATTTTATAATTCATTAATTCGTAGAAAGGCAACTAATTGAGCCTCCTATTTTGAAGTCAGTTAAAAAAGGCCTTGGGCATGCTCTTTTGTCTGACATTTCATTGCATGTATAATGATGATCTCGGCAGCTTAGTTTTTCTGAAATGAGACGAACGTCCACGAAGGAAACATAATAATAATATTGAAAATCTTTTCTCTACTTTCATACTGCAATAAGGTAATTACAAGAAATAATATTATATACATTATAATACCGCAATTCTACGCTGTGATTAGTCTAATGTATTATAACACCGCTAAAGAATCAATTACAAACGATAACAGTCTGACTTAATTTCTTAAAAATGTAATGATATTCATTTAAAAATGTAATTAAATACATTTATAGCACACCGTCTTCGGCTCGTGCCGCAAACTCACACTCGTCAGAAAACGTTTCATCGCTCTCGTATCGTAATGTACTATTTCAGGGCCAGCATAAAAATGAAGAAAAATATATATATATATATATTTCTTATTCTAGCATGAGGGATGTCAATGGTATAGAGCTTATTTAGCAAAGTGTAAATGTATTCTTAATACATCTGCTCAAAATATTCTAGATTCTATGCCCGTATAGCTTGTGCAAATATTTTAAACTAGTGTTTCAACAACTACCGCCATCTAGGGGAAAGCTTTTACATCATTTAAGCATTCTGTGGACTCGTCTTACTTGTAGTTAAGTTGGTATTTCTGGGAGTAACTGGATAAACTTAAAACTGTTTATTATCATACAGGATAAGATCAAAATGTTATATTATTAATTAAGTGAAATTGTAAAAGAAGTGTATAAATTCATAACGATTTTAGACGTGAAAATTTATATTCTATTGAATCTATCTTAAAATTTATTATTAAAAAGATTTTAGAAAGGAAGACGTTTGTTTTGTTTTGTCACTTGGTAAAATTATTGTAATATCGATTCGGTATTACACGACGTAACTTATTTGACAGGACTAACAGGAAATATAATCTGGGCATATGATATGACCAATTCTACGATATTCCGATGACATGTATACGTACGTCGTGGGCAGATCATAGAATTGGGCAGATTGTAAAGTATGAAATCGAAAATCTTCCAACAAAATTCAAAAATAGGTGTGACGACGAGCGGAGTGAAACGGAGCGAGGAGGAGCGTGTTAGGTTTACATGTAAATACATTTGGGGAGCCGATCGAAGCGGAACTGGGCGAGGTGACCCTATCTGCCCAGGCAGATCATGATATGCCCAATTCTACGATATGCCGGCGCCATATACTCGTACATATATAATTCATATTAAGATGTGTATAAAGATGTGCTTAATCGATAGACCCAGTACAATGGGAAACACTGTCCAGACTACATTGGAGGCAGACTGAACACTAAGATGTATGCTTTTAAATCAATTAGACGCGATGAGCTCAACACAAAGTGGCTAAGGGGCCATTAATTATAATATAGTTGGAAGGGTGCTGACGTGCAGTGAATGTGGTCGCACGTTCACTGCATAGATCGGCTACGTCAGTCACGTGAAGGATCACCAGCGACGCTCTTAGCAGCAACCATAGACGAATACAGCCTACAGACTCCTCATAACAGGAGACCGATTTCTGTCAACACATCTGACTGAACCAGCAGATGCAATTCGCCACTCCAAAATTATATGTTTCGGTAGGCCAAACCAAAAAGGCTTCTATATTCATTACGTTAGTCTTCTTCTTCGGGAAAAATAAGTTTGTGGCGCTATACGTAAGATTGGAAGAGCCAATAAGATTGCAGTTTCCCGTTTCGATTGTTGACAGAATTATTTGTACGCAAGATGTTGAACAATAGACGTCTCTTTAGGCTGTATTGTCTATGGCAGCAACACTCGCTGCCCAAAATAACCACTTACAGAAGGTTCACTCCGCATAACTAGCGAAAACAGGCCCACGCACACATACGGCCGAATGCCAATACGAAATTCTGCCGAGATTATCATACGTACGCGTCTATGCATGCGTGCGTCTGTTTTCGCTCGTTGTATGGAGTCGGCCCTCTGGTAGTATCTATTTTGTGCTTGCTGTGACCGAAAACGGTCGAGAAGTTATTTGTATAACACGGAGATGTGTGTTATAGATGTTAATTATAATATGTTAATAAAATATTTTTTACTAAATACCGAATATGGGCTTTTTATTTTTTGTATTCTGTACTTTACTTCTGTACTTAATTAAATATTTATAAAAACGCAATATTTCGACTCCTCAGTGGGGTCGAATTCGACCCTGATGACGACCCCTTTGAGCAGTCGAAATAAAGCATTTTTAAAAATATTTAATTAAGATGTTAATTATGTTATTTTTAATCTTCTCCGTGTTATGTTATGTTATAAGTATATATTGTTTATAAATAATTTATACATAGGTTGCAGTATTTCAACTAAATATATTTAAAGGGTTCCGTAACAAAAAGTTCATTTGCAAATACCTATTTTCTTTAGTAGAGCCATTACATTCATATCTCGTTTGTTATTGTTCTTGATGTTATTTTGTCATGTGTTTGTGTTGAATTTCTCTTTGTGATTTTAATTTTACTTTGAATAATTTCTCTTTGTTGTTTCACTCGTGGGTAACTGGAATATCAACTCTGTATGTAATGTTTATGCAAATACCGTTTATTACGAGTTAGAAAGGTTTGAAAGGTCCTGTCAAGAACTGAAAAACCTTTTTAGGGTTCCGTAGCCAAAAGGTGTCAAACGAGACCCTTTTACGAGACCATTACTAACTTTGCTGTCTGCCTGTCTGTCTGTCTGTCTGTCCGCTTGTCCATCTGTCACAGAGGTGTGCCGTTATAGGTAGCCAGTTCAAATTTTCACAGAATACGTTTTACTATGAGGCTATTTAAAAAAAAAAAAAAAAAAATCCTCGAAAAGTTAACATTTTTAACGTTATCATGCCCCCCCCCCTCCTTATCTCCAAAAAATATGAAAAAATAATGGTAATAGGTGATTACGTAAACAAATAGCGGTTCAGATATTAGGGCTCCGTATTAAGCGGAAGCCGCGAATTGTTTGCCAAGCGCTACAATTTTAGCGGCTTGTTTTTAACGCCTTTATCAGAGAGTATAAAGAATTACTAAGTATGTTGCTATGGTATCTATATTGTTGTTATTTACTACAATATTTTTAGGGTGTCGTACCCGTTTGGTTCCGTGGTGGTACGGAACCGTTTGTGCGCGAGTCCAACTCGCACTTTCCTATATTATTCAAAATCTCCGAGTTTGTATACTATCTGTCAGTTGACGCATGTATTGGTCGTGGCTAAAATCGGAACTAATGCCGGTATTCTAATAAAACGTAATAATTATTAAGGCGATATGTCAAAGTTTTAGCGTCCCTGTTACTCCATATGCGAAAAAACCCTCAGTGCGAGAGGGACAGATTCGTGGAAAAGAAGCAAAAAGTCGGTTTTTTGTTAATATAAAATGTACTAAAGCTGCTATAAAAATTTCATTTAACCAGGTCCTTGATACCGTTAAAATCCATTTAATAAAATATAATTGCAGTCCATGTGTCATTCTAAATTATCAAACCAGGAGAATTGGTGTCGAAAAAGATCACATTTCAATAAATATTTTTATCGAGCCGAATTTCCCCAATCGCGTTTCTGTTTAACAGATCCATAGAAAAAAAATCCAAAAATAATACACAATTTTATCAAAATAATACATTATTTACCGAAGTATACAACGTGTAACAGAAAGGTGTAACCATATTTGAAGAGCGTATTCAGTCAATGGTATAGAATAACTTTTACTATGGAAAAAACCCTGTATCTCGAAAAAAAATAGATTTATTATTAAATAGATTTATTATTTATGATTAAATAAAATTTTCATAGAAAAATGCAATGCCGCTCGGCTGAATTGTATGGAAGGGCAGATTTTTTTTTTGAGATTTCTGTGTTGGCTCCATAGTAAATGTTGTTCTATACCATTGACTGAATAAGCTCTTCAAATATGGTTACACCATTCTGTTAGACCTTGTATATGCAAGTTCTAAAAGTGTCGATTTTTTTTCCGTAGGTGCTGGCGAGCATTTTGATTTTTGATTTGCTCATGTATCATAGGAATTAAAGTTCAGGTCAAGACAAATCGATTTGGTCCAGTCACTTAAAGTCTTACGTCGCTGCGATTTTAAACTGAAGGGCTTCAAACTTTCATAGAAAAAAAAATGGTTCCAAATCAGCCCTTGTTTTACAGGTACGCCCTCCCATTCAATGTCTTCCACGTGCCTTAACCTTTTCGAACTGAAAACATCTTCTCATTTTTAAAAGTCAACTTCTGATAAGTAATGGATCGATTTGACAAAATTTGACTCATCATGCCACTATTATCCAGTAACCTTGTCGCCTGAAAGGGGAGGTACCTTGTGCCAAATCTGGTAGTTCTGATTTTTTGCTGAGTTGTTTATAATGTTGGCCCAATTTACGACCTTGAGCGATGAACGTAACATTGTCAAATTTTTGGCATGTCCGATTTTAACGATTTTTACGTTTAACAGATTATTTAACTGAAGGGCTAGTTTTTTTTTCTCGTTCCTAACTACATAGTACGTTTTCAAAGTAAACTTTTGGAATCAAAACCGTCTCAGTGGACACAATAATTTCTAAAATTTCTCTATGTTTTCGAACTCGGATTTTTTTTACAGTTCTGTGGTATGACGAAAAATTCGATAAAATTACCACATTTCCATATTCCAGTTGGCCTTGAAGAGGTCTGAGGACCAACAAATGATCCATCATACATTTTGAATTTTTCTCGTTTCTCGCCCTGTTCTTTTGTGTTACATTATCGAAGGTTTGTCTGAGCGTTTTACCCTCTAAGGTCTGATGTATATGATTACTGAATCACTAGGCTAGACACTAGCCGCTTTCACGAATCTTTTTTTTTTTTGGTGGCTTAATGAAGATGAGGTGCCTTTGGACAGGCCTACTTCCAGCAGTGGATGAATATTGGCTGATGGGCTGAATTAAGCTACTAAGTCAAAACAACTGGAGTGGAAGAAACGTGGGTATATGAGAACACCTGATAAACCTACTTCAGGTTCTACCTACTCTTCTAAGAGAACATGGGCGGTCACTTTTACTTAGGGGCCAGGACTCATTACAGGCCGGCAAACATCTTGAGCAAAAAAGTGGCGTCGTGCGGGAACCGAATATTCTCTATTTGGCTGAAGTGGGAAATGCGAAAGTGCTTTCCCGCGACAAGCTTTTTTCAAACAATAAAATATTTAATGTTTTTCAGCGATCTAAACTTATTTTCTTTAAGTGCATGGCTAAATTAAAAATTTTGTTTTAAAAAAGGATTTTATGTATTCATTTATTAGTTTACGAGTGCTTTGCGAAACCGTAGAAATTTAGAAATTCTTCTTTCGGTATAAAGTACACGTCCATACATACACTCAGTAGCTTTTGGCTAGAATCCAAGAATCAGGTTTGTGTGTAAACACTGCAATTGCCATTGGTCCACCGATTCGTTCAGCAGTCGGATTTAAGTCAATTTACAAGGAAAATAACCAAAGCTAACTCGGAACAAAATTCTGTTAAATCCTTACAGGAAATTCCGAAGATTGTTTTCAAAGAAGATATATGGATTAAATTAAGCGTCGACATAGCTACGATATCGTGGTCTTTTGAACAATATCTAGGTAAAAAATGATTTTTGCAATATAAATATGCTTTATTTGATGTTGTGAAGCATCTGCTATGATTACTAATTTGCTTTAAAGTAAGCCTATAAGAAATCTGCGGCTTTTTCAATAACTCACTTTTTAAAACCTTATAAATATATCGTCAAGACATGAATCCCCGAGGGGGTGTCAGATGTGTTCCGAGTGTGAACTGTGAAATGCTAGTCACAGTTCATACTCGGTATACCCGCGTTTCACCGACGATTATTACGTCACAATATGATGGGTGGTCAGCCCTATCGCAGTACTTCGGGTACAAATACAAGTATGTCATATATGTATTTTTGGTGGGTATGTTTAAGAGCGGTTTCGCAGCCAAATTGTGAAAAACCCACCTTTTTCTAATTTATCAAAACAGAACAATTTAATTCAAAATTCACTTCAATCAACAAAACCTTATTACCTATGTATTGTGTATGCTGCCATAGCAAAGTTTCGATTAGTTTCTGTAAATTAGGATTTCAAATTTCTATTTTTGCGTTTATTGATTAAAAAT
This sequence comes from Ypsolopha sequella, assembly GCA_934047225.1. Classification (NCBI taxonomy): domain Eukaryota; kingdom Metazoa; phylum Arthropoda; class Insecta; order Lepidoptera; family Ypsolophidae; genus Ypsolopha; species Ypsolopha sequella. The sequence continues at coordinate 18,738,472 of OW203991.1, forward strand.
TATATAATTTTAGAATTTATAAACTGACGCAACTGACGGAAACCGAAAGAGGTTTACGTGTCGCTGCAAGCGCTAATGATGGTAGAACTTGTAACCGGAGCATTGTCTCACATGCGCGGTGAGCTGATGGATAGATTTGGTGTGTTATTTATTAATTTAATATTAATATTTTGTTTGTTGAAAGTTTCATTCTGGGCAAAAATGTCTGACAGCATATTATTATTATAGCAACAAAAATAGGTAACAATTAAAACGAACCAGGAAAATAAAGAAAAAATTACGAGAATAAATTATTACCAACATCTTATGGATTAGAAAATAGGTAGGTAATCTACTGCATGAGTGAAGAGAAAGTAGTGTATGAAACTGGCACATAAAGGCGAGTTTTTTAATGGTGTACATAGTTATGTGTATATTATGAAAGTAATCTTGCGTGGGATCTTTTATGCAAAAATAGTTAAAAAAATATATATATATATATATATATATAGGTATCATAAAACTAAAAATAACTTCACGAGTTAGTTTGATTCTCAGTTTCCTCATTAATCACTCTAATCGAACTTTGTTCAGTAGTTTTCAAATATTCAGACATGTTATTTATAAAGAAACTTCGGTTACATAACTGAACTACACATCTACTCAGGTACATGTTACCATTACTTTGTTATCAAAGTAATAAACTTGGAAGTTACTGAACATTGTTCAATGAATGAGGTGCGAAGTTTTGCTTCGTATAATTGAAAATATGATCCTATTCGACAACTTTTGTTCTTAATGCTCATTACCAACACGATATCCAGGTAAAGTTTTTCACTATCTACATTTTTAGGATTCCGTACCCGCAGTGGCGTGCACAGAACTTTTTTTCAGGAAAAAAAATCAGATAATCAATAAAAATAATATGAAAAAATTTAAATAACACTTTGAAAAAAAAGTTTGTATCACGCCAGGGTAGGCACTGCCTACCCTAGAGTGAACATTTTCATACAAACTTTTTTTTTTCAAAGTGTTCAAAGTTATTTAAATTTTTTCATATTTTTTTATTGTCGTACTTGACCTTCTGATTGCTTTTCCGAAAAAAAGTTCTATGCACGCCACTGTGTACCAGAAGGGTGCCAAATAGGACCTTATTACTAAGCCTCCGCTGTCTGTCTGTCTGTCTGTCCGTCCGTCTGTCACACCCCTGTTTGTGTCTACATTTTCAGCTGTAATAGGTAGCGACATCAATATTCAATCTGTATTCTTCAATGCAGACGAGTAGGTCTTAATTTTGGTAATCAATTTCATTTTCACACGATATATGAAACTATATTATATTATTTTTATCATGGGACTATGTCACCTCCAAAATTGTGTTGTTTCATGTTCGTACTTTATTTTAGAATAGAAATAGAAATTTAATTACATTTATTTATGTAATGTAGGTATATCAAATACACTTATTACGTGTCGGTTTTAATATAATATAATATAATTAAACAATCTGTCTTTAGGTGATAGTTTTATATAAGAAATAATAATATGGAGAAATACGCAAGGAGGTTGGGATAACTTAAATTTAATATAAAATTACTATTAAATTTAATTATATAATTTAATAAATACATTTTAATGTAACAATTAGAGCAATCGCCCGGTAAGCGAGAGGTCCCGGGTTCGAATCCCGGTTCAGAGCTCCTCACATCCAGATTTACTTTTCTTTCTGCATTTCTATACTGCAATGATATAATGTTAAGTAACACTTTTGTTTTATTTTTATTTTGACAAAAAAATCTCAAGTTATCCAAAGTTCACGTGATTTACGCAAGAATAATTTTTTTATAATTTATTGAAAGAATAATTTAAATCGCTTAAATTTATTTAAATAATTTAAATTTAAATCAGAAAGAGACAGATTCTCTTACTGAAAATCTAAAAAAGTAACATGTTAAATATGTAAAAAGTATTATTTTCTCCTATTTTGCGCTATCCTGAGACGCAGCGGTTACAGTACAGCCACTTTACAATGTGCGCTGATGACCGTTATTTCAAATTTCAATGTCGTTTCGTCGATATTTTTACCGACAAAACGTGGACGTGCACCTTAAGAATAGAATAGAATAGAAGAGAATATAATTTATTTATTTCGTAAAAAGAGGTTACAATAAATATTATACATAGATTAATGGATGTGGAACAGGCAAAAGAGGCGTGTCTGGATCTTAACAGATGGAAATTTGTAGTATGTACCTACCCCTCCGGGAGACAGGCGTGAGTATATGTATGTATGTAAAGGTGATAAAAATAATAAGCTTAAAATCTAAGATACAGTTGAAGTAACAAATGTATCTACAGGTAGCGGCATGGTTTATGAGGTCTAACCTTGACTGCGCTAGTAACTTTTCTCTATCGCACTTAGTAATTTTGTACGCGAATGAACACATGCGCTAGTCCCCCACCACTTTCGCCGAGCAGTCAAAAATCGTGCCGCGACCTGTACGCTGTTATCCTATGTTAAGTATCAGTGTGAGTTCCCAAACAGGGCCCTTAAATAACTAGTAGATACAATTTGTTATTATCTTATGGCACTGAATATCTTTTAACAAGAGCTTTCTAAGAGACCTAATAAATACATCACGTCTCATTACCCAAAACGACAAAAAACAGTTCACAAGTAGTTTCCAACAAATTACAAGATTTATATTAAATACCTAATTCTTATTCCAGAACCCTCCACTTAATTAATTGATAAATTGCCAAAACAAGGACCCTTGTTTGTTCCAAGTTATTTTTAATCAAGGGTAAAGTTTTCTTGTTTGAGTATCAAGTTATGTTAGGGGTTTAGGTTGCGAAATGGATATTTCACATGCAATGGTTCAGTAGATCAGAAAATTTTCGGTGACTTTGATTGACGGAGCCAATGCCTACTGGGGATGTGGTAATGATCAGTAATAAGATTCAATTATTCGTTTTGATAAAGCAATATTTTATAATCTGGCTTTCCATATTACTTAATACTTAATATATAGTTATATATATATATATATATTTTCTCCAACGACGCGGTAGCTCCTGACACCCCGGAAACCCTTTCGGCACTGGCTTCAAAGCATCCACCAGCAGCATCAACCCTGCAACTTCCCGATCCACCCCATCCCTCTGACCCAACACCGAAAGCGTCAGTTGAAGATGTGAAAGCTGCGATCATGTCCTTCAGGAACGGCTCAGCTGGAGGTCTGGATGGTCTATCTCCTCAACACTTCAAGGACCTCATCTGTGGAGCCACTGGTCAAACCGGCATAAGCCTCCTGGAAGACATGACGCAGCTTGTCAATCTTATGTTGTCCGGAAATGTATGCAGTGAAATCTTGGACATCCTGTACGGCGCAAACCTTTGCGCGCTTATGAAGAGGGATGGGGGAATAAGACCAATCGCGGTTGGAAATACCATACGCCGCGTGGTCTCCAAAGTCTGCTGTAAGTACATGTTACCAACACTGTCCAAAAAATTTCAACCACTACAACTAGGCTTTGGCAGTAAGGGTGGGTGCGAGGCAGCAGTACACGCTGCTCGCACTTTTCTTGAACGCGGCGGTGGTGAGGTGATGCTGAAGGTGGACGTTAAGAACGCCTTCAACTCCGTCGACAGGGGCACGCTGTTGACGCAAATAAAGGATCACATACCCCAAATCTACAGATATCTTTGGCAATGCTATAGCACACCATCCAAATTAATTTACAAAGACCATCTCTTGAGCTCGGAAGTAGGGTGTCAACAGGGTGACCCTTTAGGCCCTGCCATTTTTAGCCTGGCTATAAACCCAATAATAACTAGGCTAAATTCAAAATTCAATGTGTGGTACCTTGATGACGGAACTATTGGAGGTGAGGTGACTACGGTTTTAGATGACTTAGAATTTATAATACATAAATTCAAAGAAATAGGACTTGAATTGAATTTAAATAAATGCGAGTTATTCGTTTTAGATAATACCATAAACAAAAATGAAATAATTGATAAGTTCAACATCCTGGCACCTAATATCAAAATTATTAGTAGTGATTCGCTTCGCCTCCTCGGAGCTCCAATTTTAGACAACGGTATCCCTGGATATATTTCGGATCAAATAGCAAAATTCGAGGAGTCATCAAGTCGTCTAACTCAAATAAATCCACACATGGCACTATTCATAATTCGGTTCTGTTTATTTGTACCAAAATTCACTTACGTTCTGCGCTGTACACCCGTTTGGAATCATAAAAACCTTTTGGACACTTTAGACAAATTAATACAAAAAATTCTTAGTGAAGTTCTGAATTGCAACCTAGACGAACGGAGTTGGACCCAGGCATCGTTACCAGTACGTTTTGGTGGCCTGGGAATACGCAAAATTTCGAGTATAGCACTCCCAGCGTTTTTGTCCTCAGCCTACAGCACACGAGACCTCTTTGGTAAGATAATTTTCCCGTCAATTGCTGACGTTGAGGTCTCGGGCTTGGACGAGGCTAAGAGCGCCTGGGCAGTAGCATGTCCTAATCAGGACCCTCCAATTACACCGTCATCGCAGAGGTTATGGGACGAGCCCCTCTGCAAGTTGGAGCAAACGAAACTGCTCGAAGGAGCAACCGACCCAGCAGACCGGGCCCGTCTCCTAGCCTCCAATGAATGCGAGTCGGGTTATTGGTTGAACGCCATCCCATCTAGTAATATCGGCACCTTATTAGACCGTAACACTTTGAGTTTGGCTTGCGGTCTTCGCTTAGGCACGAAGATCAATGAACCACACCGTTGCCGTTGTGGAGTACGCGTCGGCCAGTTCGGGCACCATGGTCTATCATGCCAGCTAAGCGCCGGACGTTCAGCCCGCCACGCTAACCTCAATGACGTCATCCGTCGGGCCCTTGTCAGTGCCAATGTACCGAGCATTCTCGAACCACCAGGGTTAACCCGGGACGATGGTAAGCGGCCCGATGGAATGACGCTCCTTGCATGGAAGCATGGCAAGCCGCTTGTGTGGGACGCCACATGTGCAGACACACTTGCCCCGTCCTACCTACAGGCTACCTCGGTCGGTGCTGGCGCGGCTGCAGAGGCAGCGGAGTCCCGAAAGCGGCGCGGGTATGTCGCTCTTGGCGAGGGCTACATATTTGCGCCGTTCGGAGTTGAAACTCTGGGACCATGGGGCCCAAGTGCGCGACGACTGTTTCAAGAACTGTCGTCGCGTCTGGTCGACGCCTCTGGTGATCCAAGAGCTGGAGCTTACCTCGGCCAGAGGATTAGTCTATCGATTCAACGAGGTAACGCTGCCAGTCTCTTGGGTACTCTCCCCAGCGGCAACGATCTAAATCAAATTTTTCATTTAATTTAAAACGTATTTATAATTTATACAACAATTTCTGTAATCAGTATTTTGTAATTAAAATATGGCTGCGACGTGTTTTGTTAACAATCATGGTTTTTGAATAATTACTTACACGTTAATTTGTTTTCTTAATATTGCTTATTCTTTAACATTTTTTATTCACACCTCGGTTTACAAAGCTAAGAGTTTGTTATATATATATATATATTATATATATATATATATTGCCTACTAATGAAATACTATGAATTTTTCACCTCTCCTACGCCAGATTGCTGTGCCCAACAGGGTCTACAAATGTTTATAAAGCTACATATTTACATAAATCTAAGACTATGTACTATGTACTACGTACCATTTGTAGAACGCAATAAACATTATTGATTGATTGATTGATTGATAATCGATTTGGACTTGTAAAAATATGAAAGTACAAAAAAAGTCTAATCTAAGTGGCAGAGTTATTTATACATAATAATATATTATGACTGTAATGTATTTTTATAAATATTTATTAAATAAAAGTGTAAAAAAATGTATTAACAGGTACATAAAGTAAACTTAAAAAGCGTTAAAAATAAAATTTAGGCTAAGTCATCTACAAAAGAAAAAAATCTACAAGCTAAGCCTATCTAAAACAGAAATATTAAATAAAGTAAAAATCTTTTACCAAATGGCTGCCAAATGGGAAGGCACCCAAGACACTGGCAGCGTTACCTCGTTGGATCCCTAGGCTTATGCGTGGTCCGAGGTACGCAACCGAGGCGTCGACCAGGCGCGACGATATTTCGTGAAAAAGTCGACGCGCCTCTGGCCCCCACGGCGCTAGGGTTTCGATCCCAAACGGTGCAAATATATAACTAGGTCCCAGGGCCGTATATTTGCACCGCCTAGCTGAATCGGCCGTTGCTGCCACCGCACCTGCCTTTGTTGTGGTCGCTGGGAGATGGGACGGTGCGAGCGTATCTAAGTACGAGTATGTAGATACGACTCACCTCAATAAGTATTTTTGATCGGGCTAACCGACCGACCGAATAGCCAACCAGTTTCAACAGATTCAGACTGCCTTCTTCTGGGCAAGAAAATACCCGTCCGCGACGACATTGCGCCTCACACTGCGATGCGGGCTAGCGCTCGCGCTGCGCGGGACGTCATCGGTGCAGTTGGCGTGGGTGGTCGGACAGGTTGGGAGTCCGTGCAATTTATTACTAACGGGCTTGCGTTAAAATTCAAATTCAAAATTCAAATAGTTTATTTTGCAAAGTAGGTATATAAAATACACGTTTCACAAGTCAAAATTTAATCTTATAAAAAAAATATATGCAATAATAGTAGTTTATGCTACAAGGGCGCAAAGGAATAAATTACGAGGACGATTTAAAACACGAGCGTAGCGAGTGTTTTAAACGTAACCGAGTAATTTATTGCTCTTACGCCCGTGTATCATACTACGTTTTTCAATGCATAGTGTGAGGAAATAAAACAAATATAATTTTGTGAACTTTAAATTGTAATTGACTCAAAAGGACTGTATCCAGAGACGTTAAACAGTTGAAAAAAAAGTATGACATTTATGGTACACAGGAAAGGCTGCAGGTTAGCCAACCATTGTAAATAAATAAAAAAAAAAATATTATAAAGCCCTAGGGCAAAATAATCGACTTTCTGTTCGGTGCTTGGTCTAGTTACTGTTTTAAGCACAGGCTTCCACATTGAGGGCAGGGCCACCACGGATTTTGGCAGGGCCCAAACACAACAACACACAACCACAAATTCGACTTGCGATTCAACAAAGCGAAAGTGTTAGTGAGTGAAAAGTTATTTGTGCCACGTAAAATTCAGAACGTAGGGGTCTGTCTCTGATTAAAAATTCAAAACGCTCACGAATGTAAGTGGGGTAAAGTGGATTCTTAAGAGGATGACCTACCCAAGCAACTTTTTTTATTACCCGTCCAGCTAAATAAGTTCAATGGCAAAGACCTTATTTGCTTTTGATAGAGACGCTTATATGTTGGCTCATTGGCCTCGTTTCCTTAGACGCGTAATACTAATAAACACCAAGCGAAACAACAAATTGGTGTGTTTTTAGCCAACATTGAAATATTTTGTAAGGAAAAAAACATTGAATTTAAGCAGAATCCCTTTACATTTCTATTACCTATTTTATGAAAAAAGATCAAGTTGATCTCTTAACCGCGTCCTTGAAACGAACGTTTGAAAGCCAAAAAAAAGAGGGTGGAAAACATAGTTATTTTGACAAAAATATAAATCTTAATAAATTGTTTATAAGTGGAATACCTAGATAAAAAATCAATAAATCAAATATATTTTTTTCAATACAAGGAGAGTCCGAATTTCTTCAAACGAATCCTCGAAAGTCTGGCGTTGTCCACGCTCTAGGCTCATGTACAGTCTTAAGTATGTTAAATAGGTAAGATAAAATATGAAAATTTCGGCGAAGACGGATTGGCAACCATTGTAACTCTTTGCGAAAATGAGAGATGTGATCAAATTCATGCTTCTTCTGAAGCAGCTAACCGCTAAATTGAAAAACAATTCTAACTGATTTCATTAAAACTTAACGAAGTTTTCGGATGCGCCGGCTGAAGCACTTTCAGTTTCAAGAAAAACTAAGTTTATTGCAGTCTTTGTTGCGGAGAGTTTCAGTATTCTTTCAGGGTCTGAACTTTATTCGAGGCCATTCGTTTTTGTCGGGAGCTTCGCCAATTTGCGATTGTGAAGAAGACGGACAGTCTATAAAGTTAGTTCCAGCTCATAGTTATAAAAAAAAGGAATTTTGTGAGAATTGGTCTGGAATTTTATTTTCGTTTCTTTTTCAAGGTTCCGTGCTTTGACGTGCCGTGACCCCTTGTAAAATGATTTTTTCCAGAATAAAGAGTTGTTTTTAAATAAATGGCAAATATTAATAAGAAAAGTAAATCTAGATTTGTGGAGCTCTTAACCGGAAAATGTAATAATAGGTCTTTACATATGAAATTACCGAAATTTTCTTACAGATTCGTGAGTTCATAATTCCTGTAATTCAATAGCTATTTCCATTACTTGTTTTTGTTTGAAAGACGATTTCAAGGTTAACATATTTCAATACATGAACGTATTAAATTTTGTTTTTATTTTTAGTTTGATAACCAAAATTAAACTTTCAAAAACAGTTTGTCCTAAATGCCATCCGTTTCCATGATAAGATTCGTAATAATTTTTTATAGCTGACACTTTTCAAAAATTAAATGAACGTTGCTGTTAGCCTAATGTTGTCTCTTTCATACACAAAATAAATTGCATAATTTGGATTTGTCATTCCTAAAAAAAATGCAAAAATGTTAGTACTGAAAATTGAGTTTCCTTCAGATTCTCTACAGAAAACGGCAATTTCATATTTTGCACCATAATACATACATACATACCAAAATGAAAAGGTATCACTTCAACTTACATACAAACAAGACACACAAAATAATGGGGGTGGTTGTTTCGAAACCACGGCCGCCTAACTTTGAAGATTCGTAAATTTGATGCCCAATTAAACGTTAAGAAAAAAATCTTATTCTTTATTCTTTATTGTACACACATATACAGAAACAGGGATACATATAATATTTACATTTAAACAATATGCACATTGGCGTGCTTATCTCTAAGAAGAGATTTCTTCCAGCAAAACCAACAGGAAATAACAAACAAAAAAAATAATAATTTAAACGAGTAATCATACAAGTGCACAAGGAGATTGATGCAAATTAAAAATATAAATATATATAACATAAAAATAGCAATAATATAGTATTCAAATACTTACTATAAATACACACTATAAAATACAAATAAAAAAAGAAAAAAAAATATATTTTTTTTTTATTATTATAGAACACATAAATAATGATATATATAATATTATATTTACCTATTAAGACAGCGAGAGGTAATGTTCTTTCAGCTTTTTCTTAAAGGAAATTATAGTACGCAAGTCTCGAATGCTATGCAGCCTTAGTAGGCTGTATTTTGGAGTACAGACGCCAGGGATTTGTTCCATGATTTACATCGCACTGAACGGATCGCTTTCTGCGCTTCCGGATCTGAAAGAATCCTGTATATTGTAGTTATACTTATATCTTAACTTATGGAGATACAGTTGAAAATTTACCAAAAAAGGACTTTTTTAACGGTTATATTTCAGATTCAGTTAGATTTCGTCAAGCCCTTTACTTAGAGTACCATGAACCTAGGCCTAACAACAGCTGTTCCGGAGATACGGGTATTTAAAGTTTTGATACTTGAGAAATCAAATCTTTTCTTTGGCACCTGTAGACCCGAAGGCGAGGTGTTCAGCACTAGCCGACAAATATATACGGGCTAAAGGGTCGGTGTTCCGAGATTCGGGGTTCGGGGTTATGGCTTTTTAAGACGGTAAAAATTCAAATTTCTGAACAAAATAAATACCACTTGTTACCTTACAAGATGAAGTGCAGGTTCATTAAAAAAAATCACGGCAATAATGTATAGTAACTTCAGAAAAAAAACAGGAATTTCAAGAAAATCTCTTGAATAGCATTGCAGCGCTACGGGTATAACCTGAACTTGACATCCTTTTTTTCTTTCTGAAGTTTCTATACATTAGTGCCAAGATTTTTTTTAATGAACCTGTACTTCATCTTGTAAGGTAACAAGGGGTATTTATTTTGTTCAGAAATTAATATTTAACTATCTTAAAAAGCCATAACCCCGAACCCTGTTTTGCCCAATCTCGGAACTCCGACTCTAAAGAAAAAAAAAAACTATTTATCACTTTGTCTCCCATCTATACATTTTTCACCTTCATATGTCGACGATCTGATCCATAAAGTTAGATTAGTGTTGTGGGGACTTCGACCTACCACGGCCCTCTTCAACTCTTCTCTTTTTATTCTAAAATATATGCAGGTATTAAACTTTCTGATTGTTTTATTTATTTTAAATTAACATAATTTATTAGGCCTTCTCTAAACAAACTTTTATTTTACTAAATACGTAACAACTGTGGTTTTTGAAATAAAGCTCTTTTCTTTCTGTCTTACTTGTCATGATACCATGTTTCCATAGAATGTATGTATTGGAAATGTTTTTTAAATTCGTATGTACATAAGTAAATATTTATTTCCATTGTTATTTCAACTCTAAATTCTTCAACAAAGTAACAATATTTTTCTTCTTTGGTTCGAAATTTTCCACGCAGCTCCTGAAAGCCGTTAATAAAGAAAGGATCAAGCCTGACAGAGGATCAACGGCCTGCTGAAGGCGTTAATTTATCAGTATTAATGATAGCAGGGCTCGTCGAAAGGATTTAATAGCTGGACTTCAGAGTCCGTATAATTATAACTGGCGTCGAGTCTCAAGAGGCTTTAGGGATGAGAGGCTTGTTTTTGGTTCATGGAATTTATTTCAAACTAGGTTTTGCTCGTGACTTTTGCGCTGATAATACGTGACTCAATACAATAGTCATGGTCCCAATACGCGTAAAATATTTTGTTTTACAAAATCTGCTTCCTCCCATAAACCGCTAGGGGCCCTGTATTACTTATCATATAAATATTTTATGCAGTCGCTAGCGAGTTTCGAGGCTTGAATTCTCGGTAGGCCTATTGTGTGGGTACTTATATACAACCCGGTCACATTATCTCGAGACCTCGCTGGAATGCGAACCACCCCGCCCCGTTCTCCTTTCACCTCCCCGCGCTCTGTATCTGAGCGCCGACACGACGTGACGTCATCGACGCCAGGTCTCGACATAATGTGACCGGGTTGTACATATACACTCCATGAACTAATTAACACATTGCACAAGGTAACGTGATGTAGTTACTAGTGGGGAAAGATAGAACTATACTGATGTGGTATCTGTTTTTAAGGGCCTACGTCACTTCGCTTCGCATGATCCTGCTTTATACCAACAAAAACTGCAATAATCACTCTGAAATAAATATATGGTAAAGTTGAGGACTAATGCTATGCCAACGCTTTGGTTAAAACTTGATTCCATTAAATTTTCTTTATAGAAAAATATTTCAAATTTACCTCCAAACCGTATAATAAACCGATAGCATTTAATGAATACTTGAAATTAGATCTGAAACTTTGCATTATATAACTGATATTAGTATAAAGCAGCTGCAGACTATAAAATAAAAATGAAGAAAAGAAAGAAAGAAAGAAAATATTTATTTCAGACCGAAATCCATATCTTAGTAACACTGTATGCTTAAAAACTATGTTAGTATCCTTATCTACACACAAAAATAAAAACAAACAAAGGCAGCAGAAGTCGCTGTTGCAGACATCACACAACTAAATTGAGTGATGCCTACAACAACATCCTTCTGGTGAAGCACTGTGACTCCACGTGAACCCTGTTCCAGAATCCCAGAACGGGACTGTCCCAACGATCAACAATGCCCTCCAAGATGCTGTTGGAGGGCATTGTTGATCTTTGGGAGGATCGAGGTAAAACCGTTATTTTTACTGTAAAAAGAAAATACCAAAATGATTGCGCGTTGTAGTCAGCCTAACCTGGACCGCCCTGTCACCCGACCTCCGACTCAGCCCCGCTGAGGCGCGGAAGAGTGGGGGTGAAACTTGAAGACGGTAAAACTTACGCGTGCGAGATTTGGATTCTTACAATTGTTATAGCTGTTTCGGTCATTCGCGGCCGGCACGAGCGCGCCCTCCCCGCGCGCCCGCTCCCTGCTCCACATTTGTTCATTTTGTACTCACAGCTTACTCTTAGATCCAGATCAGGACATCCTTTCGTACTTTCGTTTTTAGTGCTTTTGGTTATTTAATTCAAAATAGACAACATGCAAAATAAAAAATTAATGATCTCTTGTTCCGGTTTGTCTAACGAAGACAATATAATAGTATGTAAAATATTTTGGACGATTACTGTGTTATATGAGTAACTAAATGGATATTTACTTTGAAATTCAATTTGTAGCATTGCAAATTTTGTAGTTGCGGTTATCACAAAAAAGTTACGCGTCGTAGTTTTGCTTGATGGTAAATTGCGGTTTACCCTCTTTTCTAGACATGAAGATAATCGCTTGTCTGCTGCAATTCTCGAGGTTTTTTCTCGTTCATTTGTCGGCCGGAGTTTTTGCTGACAGCTCGTGTTGAGTGTATTTTTATTTTAATGGCGGTTGTGCCAACAGGAGTTGTGTTTTTAATAATATAGGTGGGTTTTTGTGTTCAATTTGGTTAATTATTCATTTGTGTGGAATAGTTCTATAATATTGTTTTTGTATTTCAGGAAAATTATACATATTCTTTTGGATGGTTTAAAAAGGAATTTTTTTCGTCGGGATGGAGGGAGTTCTGACTATCGTCAGATCATGGTATGTATTGCTTTCTTTGTCTTTTGAGTCACCGGAATTTTGTTCTCATCGTTCCGTGTGGTAAAGGTTTTAATATTGTCTATTCTCTTCTAATTCCAGGGTGTTTTCGAGATTTACCAGATTTTCAAGTTTGAAGTTGTATTGCCTCGTTGGTGATTTATCCAGCTGGCAGAGAAATGATCGCCGCGTGGTGTACGCAGTAAGCAGTTCCTTTGTCTGCGTGGACGAGGATCGTTGACCTTGAAGGGGGCAGCGGACGGCGTGCCATTTCCTGTGGTGATTATTGGAGAAACTCAAGTATGTGTTGGAATTTTTATTTTTTAACCACACACAATTAAGATACCTAGGACGGTATGTTTTCAGGACACTTAGTTATGTGTCCTATTAGTAACCAAGGGTAAATTCTTCTTCCTGTTTCACCGAATAACCCAAACTGTAAAATTTTATGTTCCGTAATATTTTTTTGTTCCTGGTTGAACTGAATGGTGTACCAGACGATTTGGTTTAAAGAGTATGTACGACAAATATTTATTGTTTGTAGGATCTACGGCTCCCCTGAGCTAGATTTATTTTTGGAAATTAATTCCCTTGTATGTTTTCAAGTTTTGTTACCCTTATAGTTTTTTTTTAATGTAATTCCACAAGTTTCCATGTAATCTAGTTACCTGTGGTTAAGGCGGTAACTAACACATCTAGTTATCACTTAAATGTTTTATTTTTGTCTTGGCAATACTAATTCCAATGTAATATTACTACCTGATGTTAAGGCGGTTCCTGACACAACTATTTAAAGGTACTTAAGGTTTTAGTAATGTCTTGGCAAGATATATGTCAAATGAAGGTCTTGGCCAAAAGCTTGTAACTGAGTATAATTTTTCTGTAACACCTTTGGCTTGTGGAATTGACGTTTTGTTTTGTGATAAAGTTAAATACACTTAATTGTAAAGTACCTCGAAGTTTTCTTCAGAACCTTTTACCAACTATTAGGTACAATTAGGTCACTGTTTAATTTTATCTTGCCAGTTGCACGACTGGTGGAAAGACCGGGTACCCGCCGGTCGTGCTATCTGACAATGGCGCCCTTACGTTTTTAAATAATAATATTTGTCGAAGGGTTATTTGGTGAAACAGAGTTTTTAATTTTTTTTTGTTGTTACTCGGTTTTTTTGGTATGTGTAACATTATTTTTTTTGTACTGTGTACTTTGGTTTAGTGTGTGTTTTTGCACATATAAAAATAAATAAATAAAATAAAAATAGCCTTTAATTCCCAAAAAAAAGTTACATTAAAATACGTTTCTAATTTTAAAATATTTCATGCATGCACCATGTATCAATAAAAAAGAAAATTTACAATGCATTATATGTCATTATGTCATGGTTTCATTTAATTCAATTCATATTAGATAACAAAAATAAATTAAAATAATAATGTCAAAGAAAAATAATAATATCACAATTTAACAGTCAGTCTTTGGGTATCCATTGCTGGATGTAGGCCTCCTCCAACCTATACCAATCGGGTCTGGATTGTGCCATGCGTAGCCAGGTCCTGCCAGCGGTAGCCACGAGATCATCTCTCCAGCGGCGACGTGGATGTCCAACGTTGCGCTGTCCGTCGCGTGGGTGCCAGTGTAGTACACGCTCTGTCCATCTGTTGTCTGTGAGTCGTGCGATGTGGCCCGCCCACTTCCATTTGAGTCTAGCTGCGGTTTCTAGGGCATCTTTAATCTTAGTTTTCTCTCGTATGTCTCTAGAGCTTTTTCTGTCTTTGAGTCGAAAGTTAAGCATACTTCTCTCAATTGCTCTTTGGAAAGATCTCAGTTTCTTTTTGACTCGATCATTTGTTGCCCAGCTTTGACATCCATACAGCAGACATGGCAGTATTTGTGAGTCTATCACTTTTCGTTTCAGGTTTATTGGAAAATTTCCTTTAAGTATTTCTTTCTGAGCCCAATACTTTTTCCAAGATAATGCTATTCGACGATCAACTTCTTTTTCCGTACGGTTCTCAAAACTTATGTTGTGTCCTAAGTAGACATAGTCTTTTACATACTCAATTTTTATAGAGTTCACAAAGAGAGGTATTTCTGGTCCGTTGGTCATTATTTTTGTTTTGCTGGGATTCATATGTAGCCCACAGCCTCTGCTTGCTCTGTCAAGTGATTCAATCATGTAGTTTAGCTCTTGATGTGTGTCAGATAGAAGCACTATGTCATCTGCAAACCTAAGGTGCGACAGATTTTCTCCATTGATGTTTATTCCACAGTTGTTTAGTTCTGTTTTCCTGAAAATATCTTCCATAAGCGCTGTAAAAAGTTTGGGTGAGATGGTATCTCCCTGTCTGACTCCTTTTGTAACACTGAAAGGCTCTCCGACCTTCTCCAGTTTGACTTTGGCAGTGCAATCAGTATAGATGGATTTAAGTATGCGAATGTATTTGTTTTCAATACCTTGGTTCTCAAGTGCATGCCACAGAGCCTGATGTTGGATTGAGTCAAATGCTTTCGTGTAATCTATGAATGCTAGGTATATTGTTTTGTTGTATTCAGTATATTTTTCTATCAACTGTGTGACGGTGAAGATGTGGTCCATAGTTGAGAAGCCTTTTCGGAAACCGGCTTGTTCTTTTGATTGATTTTCATCAAGCTGTCTTGTTATTCTTGCCAGTATAACTGAAGAAAATAGTTTGTAGATTGCCGATAGGAGGCTGATAGGTCTATAATTTCCGATATTTTTGGGGTCGCCTTTTTTATAGATAAGCGTTATTATAGAAATCTTCCATTGTTTTGGTATGTATTCTTGTTTTAGTATTTCATTAAAGAAATGCGTAAGTACTGGTACTATAGAAACGCCAAATGCTTTGAGTACATCGTTTGTTACATTGTCATCTCCTGGGCTTTTGTTTGTTTTGAGCTTTTCTATAGCAGATCTTATTTCTGATAGGGTAAAAGGTTGTATTTCTTCTATCTCACTTTCGTTTGATATATGGTGAGGTACATCTGTGTCTTGGTTTTTATATAGTTCCTCATAAAAATCTTTTGCCACTTTTGCCAGGTCGCTTCTCGATGAAGCACTTTGCCCATTGGTTTTATCCAGTTTTGTGATCCATTTCTTGCTGCAGTCTAGTTTTTTGTATGCCTTAGCTGTAGATCCTGTCGTTTCAAGTTCTTCAGATATTTTGTTAATTCGGTAGGTTACCAGGTTTTTGCAGATCTTTTCTTTTATGATTTTGTAGAGCTTACTCAGGCGTTTTCTTTGTGCAGGAGTTCTGTGTGATATTGATTTTAGTTCTTCCCTTTCAGAAACAAGCTTTTTGACCTCTTCTGTCATAATGTAGCTGTCTTTATCCTCTTTGTTTTTTCGGGGTGGGAGTTTATGTATAGTTTTTTCAATTGAGTTCAAAATTCTAGTGTGTGTTTCTTCTATATCATTGTCTATCTTTATGTTTTCTTTCTCTAGTAAGTTTTTTAGCGAATCTTTCTCTATTGGTGTTAGTAGTTTTGTATTTGGTTTCATTAGGTTTTTTCTGCTGTATTTTGAAATTCCAGAGAGACGTATTTCACATCGTACAAGTCTGTGGTCTGAGGAAAATTTTGTGTTTAGTACTTCAGTATTTTTTACTAGCCTCATGTTTTTTGTAAGAATAAAATCAATTTCATTTTGGGTGTTTCCATCGAATGACAGCCAAGTCCATCTTTTCTTAGCTGGTTTTTTGAATTTGGTATTTGTAATAACTAGTTTGTATTCAGAACAAAACTGTAACAGTCTTTCCCCTCTCTCATTTCTGTCCCCATACCCAAACGGTCCAGTTATAAGATGTTCTTCAGATGTGGGCTGTCCGATTTTAGCATTGAAGTCACCAATCACAAATGTATTTTTATTGGTTGTAGTGAGAGCCGATGAGATGTCTCTGTAGAAGGTTTCAATCTCGCAGTCTGGAGCCTTTTCAGTAGGTGCATAAACTTGTATTATTGAAAGGGAATGCTTATCGAGTTTTAAATCAAGTTTTGCTACTCTGTCTGAATATGCTGTAAAGTTTTCGATATATTTCTTTAAGTATTTCTTGATCATAAATCCAACACCATTTCTTGCTTTGTCTTTGCCTGTGTACATGAGTATATATTCTTCCTTCTCTACAATCTCTAAGCCTTGCTTCTTTATTTCGGCTAACCCGATGATGTCCCATTTAATGTTTTTTAAATTATGTTCTAATTCAATTGTTCTTGTTTTATCCACCAGCGAGCGTATATTGTATGCCCTTACGTTTTTAAATAATAATATTTGTCGAAGGGTTATTTGGTGAAACAGAGTTTTTAATTTTTTTTTGTTGTTACTCGGTTTTTTTGGTATGTGTAACATTATTTTTTTTGTACTGTGTACTTTGGTTTAGTGTGTGTTTTTGCACATATAAGGAAGCTTAAGTGCTTTAATTTTTTTTTTGTGAGTAGCAACTTAAGGTGTATTTACACTGTTTTTTTTTTGGTACCAAAAATTTTTTTTTTGAATGGTTTTTTAATTGTATTTAGTTTACACTGAGTTGTGTTTGTGGTTGTGTAAATTTCTTTTTTGCACTCAGTGATTTTGGTACCAAATTAATTGGGAAGAATTTAAAACACTTGTAAGAAACAGGAAGCAGATTTTTTTAAATGGATACTAAAGAAGTATTGTTTTTGGTCCTCTTAAAGGATAAATTAATTTACGAGTTGACTATTCGCGCCGACACGCCATCATCCACGGTTTTAGGTCTTTGGATGCTGTCAAGGAAGCCAGTTTTTTTTTTTTCGTGTGTTTGGTTGTTGATACCTCGGCATTTTATTTTTGTTTTAATTTTACTGTGGTTTAATTGGAGTTTTGTTTTTTTTTTGTTGATGTATGGAGCCTCAAAACAGTGATTGTGGGTTTTTACACTAATCTTTGGATTGAGCTTCGTGCATGAGGTTGTAAGTTTTTACAATTCTCGGGTTTTGGAGTTATGTTTTTTAATTTATTTTATTGGGGTTAGTTTGTGGTTCAGCTCGCTGCTCGAGTTGTTCCGGGTTTTGTTTTACTTGCTTTTAGGCAAGAGCCGAGGTATCGGGTTGGTTTATTTGTTTGTTTTGTTTTTTAACCGTCATATAATAAACATGGGGGTAATTTTTTTTTTCTCTAGTGTTGTTTTTTAAAGTTACTCAAATTTTTGTTTTTTGTTTGTTTTGGGGGATTTTCTTCAATTAAAATTGAGTAACAGTTTTTATTTTATGACGTTTTTGTCAGGGGGTTTGGTTAGTTTTCACGGACTCACGTATTAGTGAGATTCGTGTTTTGTTTAAAATTTATTCCCTCTGCTGGATTTGTTAGTGACGCGACTTTTATTCGTAATGATCCCGTTTTTCCACTTTTGTTTCATTCGCGAGCCCGGGTGGGAGTTGAGTTTGATTTCATGGCCGGTGTTTTAGTGTCCCAACAATATATTTGGGGGGATACCTAATTTTGTTTGAAAGGTAACTGACGAACAGCATTGTCTGGCTCGTTAAGAAGTTTGGATGTTATGTTTAAATGGATAGTATGCAGAGAGGTATGGAAGTAAGGTTGGTGATGTATGCTAGGATACACTGGGCCGGTTTTGTTAGAAGTCAAATTTCGACAGTGACCTACTCCAGCTCAAAGAGGTCTCGGTTTTTTTTTTGGTGTGATCCATTGCACACTTTTGTCCGCTGCCGTTTGGTGGTATAGGGTAGCCGTGGTTTTTTTTTGAAGAGGGCGATAATCCCTGGACGTCTGGGAGTTACTCGTGGGAGTCTCCTGGTGTTTTTTTCCTCTCACTGGAGTGGCTTGTTAATTCCGGTAAGTTCGATTAAGTTCGTTGATTCCGGTGATACAGGTCATGTTGATGGTGAGGGGCCGAGGCGGAACTCTTGAATGATTTCATTTGTTTTATTTTTATAGTTGGGGGGTAGCATTTCGTCATTACGAATACTAGCGCACTACTTTTGTTGTTCCTGCAGGAAGGGTTACTTTTGTTTGGTTTTTGTTTTTATTGTCGTGGGTTCGACTTTGTTTTGGGTTTTGACGGATGTTTGTTTCTTTTGTTTTATGTTTGTCTTTGGTTTTTATTTGGTTTTGTTTGTAGGTGTGCTGTTTTCAGGCACCTACTTTAGTTTGTAGGGTTTTGTTTTGTGTTGGTTTTTTTTATAAAATCATCGGGGGGGTATTTATTTATTTACTTAATTGTAAAGTACCTCGAAGTTTTCTTCAGAACCTTTTACCAACTATTAGGTACAATTAGGTCACTGTTTAATTTTATCTTGCCAGTTGCACGACTGGTGGAAAGACCGGGTACCCGCCGGTCGTGCTATCTGACAATGATCCTCGTCCACGCAGACAAAGGAACTGCTTACTGCGTACACCACGCGGCGATCATTTCTCTGCCAGCTGGATAAATCACCAACGAGGCAATACAACTTCAAACTTGAAAATCTGGTAAATCTCGAAAACACCCTGGAATTAGAAGAGAATAGACAATATTAAAACCTTTACCACACGGAACGATGAGAACAAAATTCCGGTGACTCAAAATACAAAGAAAGCAATACATACCATGATCTGACGATAGTCAGAACTCCCTCCATCCCGACGAAAAAAATTCCTTTTTAAACCATCCAAAAGAATATGTATAATTTTCCTGAAATACAAAAACAATATTATAGAACTATTCCACACAAATGAATAATTAACCAAATTGAACACGAAAACCCACCTATATTATTAAAAACACAACTCCTGTTGGCACAACCGCCATTAAAATAAAAATACACTCAACACGAGCTGTCAGCAAAAACTCCGGCCGACAAATGAACGAGAAAAAACCTCGAGAATTGCAGCAGACAAGCATGTCTAGAAAAGAGGGTAAACCGCAATTTACCATCAAGCAAAACTACGACGCGTAACTTTTTTGTGATAACCGCAACTACAAAATTTGCAATGCTACAAATTGGTTTTGGAAACGGAAACTGGTGGTAATACTCGTCTAACGAACAATTTTTACGCTTTATTTTGTGCTCTTCTTCTTTAGGTAACTATACAGGCCGTAAACTTAATTATGTGCTTCCCAAAATATGTTTTGACTGAAGGAAAAGTTAAATAAATTGAAAAATATTTACGAAAAAAACTATGGTAGGTAATATGTGTTTAAGTAAACATTACATGAAAAATAAAGCGGTTGAGAAATTTACGAAAAAAATTACAAAATTAAATTTATCATCCACAATACGAAACCCTGACTCGCACTTGGCTGTTTTTTTTTTGAAATGTAACAATCATAAAGATATCATAGAGTTAATAAAATATTATTTTTATCAATAAGTGTAATAGGTAACAATAAGCTGATTGATGTTGTAATTTTTCAGTTTATTAATTACGTTGTAATCTACTTATTTATAGGTTTCGTTAGAGTAATTTTCAAGAATACTCTAAAAAGCTAGATTCGCTCAAAGACAAATAGAACAAAAATTATAAATTATCCAGATATTAAAGCCGATTCTGAAGGCTTTGATTTTAGTTTTAGTGCTGTCAAAACTAAATTTTTTTCATTGCGAAATAGTTCTTAAAGTTTAGGAACAGAAGCTAGATTACTTTAGAAAAAATTAAGTTTTGACAGCACTAAAACTAAAATTAAAGCCTTCAAAATCGGCTTTAATATTGCACATAATAACATCGGAATGTTGAATTTTTTTTTTACTATTTTTGTAATCCCTTGACATTTTTGTATTCGGAACCGGCCGGATATTTAGTTAAGGAAACGTAATTATGGGATATACAGTATTTTTTAGTAACCATTTTTTGTAAATTCTAACAAGTGCCGATAATAATTTACGAGGATAACATTATAAATGAAAAATGTGATGTTATGATGATTTTTTAATAATTTCTATTTTAAATTACCTAATAATAACATTATTGCAGGCATATTTCTAGGTACTCCAGAATCAATCAAATCAAGTTTCTTAGAGGCGTTTGCATTTTTTCTTGATAAAATGTATCATTTCTTTTGATTTTCTTGTAAAGCAACCCATGTGAACTCCAAACAATAAAATTGCAATAAGCCCATTGTGGCACATGAAGATGACCTTGGACCTGATAATAATAGTTATGTTCTGTTTTCAGTTCTATGCCTTGAGTCGTCACCTTACAAAATGTGATCAATCCCTTTTGAATTGCATCTGCAGGACTCATTTCCGAGGCTACAAATGGGCATTTTATTTCTACAGGTCCTTTATTTTCTATGAGTCCATCTGGGCTAGCTGCCAGAAAACCATCCACAGGATCGACAAATGACCACTTTGATCTACCTTTAGACCGGTAGAATTTTCAAAGTCATGGATGGTGCGATTTTATCTGCGTATTTGCCTAATAAATATTTACCTGTATAATTTTGACCTTAAGGTTTCAACATCAGCATTACAGTGCTTTGGTTGACTGCTGAGTGCTTGAGCTGAACTTTTCTTTTGATATACGCCTGAAATTCAATGTGATGAGCGTTAAAAATGTTTAGGTTTTCGCATCAAAAGCTTGATCGGTAGGACGAAAGGCTCACAACTTTGGACTTTTTTTTTTAAACTCTATCTTAGTACAGTGTTTAGAATAAAATGTATATTTCGGAACGTATCCGACAATGGTCTATATATTTTGTCTATGGACTTGGAGCTGTCAAAAAAACGAGGGACGTCGACATTTGGTATAGATCGCGGCCGATTTTATAAAATGTGATTTTAATGGTTTAACCCAAGGGAAATCGATGTGGACATCGTAAAAAACATTATTAAGTCAAGGTCTGACAATATTTTGGCGTGAAGGCCACTATCAGTGTATTTCCTGTGTGTGTGTGACATAACCTGAACACGCGGTGTGCGACAAGTGGACTTGTCAATTACCATTTCTTCTGGGTTCGGATGCATCCCGGGGTAGGTGGGTCGTGTTTAGATTCTTCGTGGAAGGTGAACCACGTGCCACAGCACCGGCACACTTTGGACTCCGCAGCGGAAGGATTCCGTGCGAAGACTAGCTGATGAGGTCATCATACAATTGTCTGGTAGGACGCTTAATACATATTTTTGGTAGAATATAAGATATTTGTAGAATATAAGATATTTGTAGAATATAGATCTGGGACAGCTTATGGGCCCCTGTTCCAGCTGCTAATATCGCCCTTTAGCATAAAATGAGTGGTGTCTGAGCGTGGTTATGGAACCCTCGCACCAGTGACGCCGATGCCCGTCACTAGTCAGAAACATTACCACTTCTTTTTATCAAACAATCTTTGGTAGCTAGACCGTGGTTAATCCCAACTTTGGTTTATATACATATAAACAGCGGAACTGGGCGGCCCCAGTGTCATTGAACTGTTAACATAGCTAGGCTTTACATGGTTGTAATGTACATGTTTTTGATGTAGCAATTACATTGGATATGTTTAGTGCTTTGAGTAGATAATTGATTACCGGAGGGTACCACATTGATGTGGTTCAGTAATATCAGTATAATTTGATAGTTTGGTACATATCAAGTGTTCTTGTATTGCAATAACATTATATCATATAACGGTTTATATTATAGATTGGAAATCAACTTGTTAGCTAATATACGGTTATCTTGGCTTGAATGTATGTACTTACAAGGATGTATACAAGTGCATAGTGGAATGTGCATTCGGGTTTGTGTGTATTGTATACACCAAATATAATTTACATTTGATAATTAAATTATAGAATTAGGTAGGAACCTATTTGTTTGTTTTGTATTACTGATACAGTACCTACATTGTTGTAATTGGGAATTACATTTGATAATTAAATTCTGGAATTAGGTAGGAACCTATTTGTTTGTTTAGTATTGACGGACAGTACATACATTGGTAATTGGGAATTAAGTTTGATAATTCAATTCTAGTTATAGGTAGGGTATCTATTGAGCAGTGCTTCTGTATTTGTGCCTTGTCAGGGTGTTTGCTAAATAGTTTTTATTTATACATTTCCCGGTTTGTTGCGGCATGATGTCCAAGTCTCACAAGGCTGCGTTTGCGAAGGAGCTCCGCTGGTTTGCAACCGTCCAAGGATTGCTATCTCGATCGGATCGTGACACTGCAATCCTAGAGAGAGCCAAGCGGATGAGTCAGCGGCTGGCTGACGCAGAGGCGGCTGTGGCAGCACTAGAGGAAATGGATGAACCTATGGATAGGTATGTTACGGATTTGGCTAAGATAATGGAAATTTATGATGATGTAACTGAGGCGGCCTCCATGATCAAAAAGCGACAATCGGGCAGCCCGGTTGTTAGCACACCTAGACCAATAGATGGCGCCACTGGTAAGGCGCTGGTTATAAAGTCAAATAATATTGCTGATCTAAAGAGGCAAAATTCAGAAGGTCCTGTAGTTGTCACGCCTCAACCGGTAGATGGCGTGTCTGGTAGTTTGACTAGTTTAGAACTAAATAAATTTAATGGGAAAATTCAAGAATGGGTTTCTTTTAAAAATATGTTTAATTCATTAGTAAATTCTAGGGTAGATTTAACAAAGGGGCAAAAGATGGCATATTTGATGTCAACATTGGAGGGCGAGGCCAGGTCGCTCATCCAGCACCTCAGGGTGGAGGATGATCATTATGATACAGCGTGGGGCTTATTAAATGATAGGTATCAGAACATGCGCTTACTGGCGGATGCGCATGCGTCTCAATTGTTGACGTTACCTAGGGTAACTGACCGGGCCCAACTAAGGTTGCAGTTGCTGACCCCGGTCACTGTGGCGTGTAATGCCCTTAGAACATTAGGTTTACCGGTGGACGAGTGGTCGTTTTTACTCGTTCACATTATTTTAGGTAGGTTGCCTAATGATGTGAGGTCACGTTTTGAGCGGGTGTCCGCAGGAAAAGATGGCAGCACTGTGCCCAAATTTACGGACTTAATGAAGTTTATTGAATATGATGCTAGGGTAGCAGAAACATCACAGCCGGACTTGGCGCCATCTGGGGCGCAATCATTTCCGTCTGCTGGCTCATCGGAATGTGGGGAGCCCAGACAACCGCAGCAGTCGCGGGGACGCGATATGACGCGTTTAGCGGCGGTCGCCGTGGTCGAGAGGTCATCGACCTGTTTACAGTGTGGCCATACGGGGCATGACCTGCTGAGATGTCAGCAGTGGCGAAACCTGCACGTCACCGAGCGGCGACGCATAGTGAAGCGTAAGGGCCTGTGTTTCGGTTGCTTGGGCAATCATTTTGAACGTAATTGTCCCGAGCCACGACGTTGCAGTGTGTGTGAGGGGCCTCACCATTTATTGTTGTGTGCCAACAGATCTGAAGCGGCTTCACCGGTCCCGCAGCGACGGAGCCCTACAGGCGGGGGTGCTTCAGGGAGAACTTCCCCCCCCTTGGATAACGGGGGTGCGTCAGGGAGAACTCCTACCCCCTCGGTCCAAGGAAGGCATGCTGTCGGGAAAAGCTCCCCTCCGTCGGAACGGACGGCTGCGGCGTGAGGCGCGCCCCCTCACCGGGAGGTGAGTTATGTATTTGCGCGTGGACCCGTAGGGAGCCCCTCGCCTACGGGCTATCACACATATGGCCATGTTGTGAATTGGGCCCCTACGGGCGGGGGCCAATTGGAATTGGCAAGGGCTAGGTCCCCCCTCCCCGCGCCGGTTTTGGTGCCAGCTGGCATGGAGCACCGTGCTCGGACGGAGTCACGGGGTTACTCACCGCCGTACCGCGAGTACCCACGGTTAGAGTACCACCCGCCGTACTCAGGGAGAGTTGGAGGCTACGCTCCCCCCAGGGTGGGGATGTGCACGTGCCAGCCGTATTATTACCAGTGGACTGGTCCTGCGCTCTTCAGGTGGGGTAGCCTGTAACTAGCTTGTTCAAGCTATGAGTACGGAACCGCAGACGGTTCTGTTGCCTACCGTGATGGCTCGCGTCTAGGGCCCCAGGGGGGATTGAGTTAGGGTAAGGGCCCTCCTCGACTTGGAAAGTCAAGTGGCGCACCGATTAGTTTTGAACCTGGAGGTTTCGTCGGTGCCGCTCCTAGGTATTGGTGGACTGGAGTTGAATCAGCGGCTGCAGCCATGGTTATAGACAATATTGTCGGCTGGCAGCCTTCTTTGGACCTTCCTCCGTCCATAATCTCATGCACGTCAGGTCTGCATCCTGCAGACCCACGTTTTGTCATCCGGCCCCAGTCGATGTTTTCCTGGGCGCGGATTTGTTAGGATGGATCCTATTTGGTTTTTAAAAGACTCTGGGTTCTTCTTCATTGGTGGAGGTATCCACAATTTTGGATATTCGATATTTGATTCGATACTTGGATGATTATGTTCGAACTTAGGAAATGGCTTTTAAATGAACATAGTTTGTTTGCAGATTTGGAGGATCCCAATATGATGGTGGTATTAGGTTGAAATACCAACCAGTCAATGATATTCATATATTTTGTCCCCAGCCGTGAGTGCAGAGGAGCGTTGGAGCGCATTGGTACACGGTTCGTGTACTTCAGGCGGACCTCATCAAGTTTAGACTTCGAGTTCTGCGCGAGGATCACGCCAGGCTGAAGTGAGCGGTTGCTCGTTTGAATCCTTTCACGGATTATGAAGGACTTCTGCGTTTCGGAGGCTGATTTCGGAGAGCTGACCTGCCATACGGAAGTCTTCATCCTTTGCTTCTACCCAAGGATCTTTGGTAAATTTGTTGGTGTCGGATTGACACATACGTAATGCGCACGGGGGTTTTCAGCAATCGCAACGCTCGGGTTGTGAAGGCATACCTTGTGTATTTGTGTGCTTGGCCACCAAGGCCGTTCACTTGGCAGTGGTATCAGCTTTGACTACGGAGGCCTTCGTCGCCGCATTGGATCGTTTCGTGTCGCGTAGGGGTTTACCTTCACTTATTCGTTCCGACAATGGCACAATCTACAGAGGTACTGCTAATGATGTTGTTATTTTTTGTTTTGTAAATAACTATGCTAGTTTAAGTTAAATCTTCGCCCGGAAAGGGGTAACTTGGCGGTACAGTCCCCCAAATTGCCCTCACTGGGGAGGGAATTTTTTGAAGCTGCCGTCAAGTCGGCGAAGACCCACCTCCGCTGCGTTATTGGGGAAACTGTCCTAATTTTGAGGAGCTTGCCACTGTATATTGTAAAGTGGAAGCGGTCCTCAACTC
Source organism: Ypsolopha sequella (assembly GCA_934047225.1). Taxonomy (NCBI): domain Eukaryota; kingdom Metazoa; phylum Arthropoda; class Insecta; order Lepidoptera; family Ypsolophidae; genus Ypsolopha; species Ypsolopha sequella. The sequence continues at coordinate 18,764,385 of OW203991.1, forward strand.
TCGTCCTCTCTGTTGTCAGACAGGACTGAGCATCCTAGGGAAGGAAATTTAATTCTTTTGAAGGATGTGAACTTGCTATCCTTGTTTTGGCACCGGGGCCGTATATTAAAGTTGTTTTGGCGGAGACGGAACTCCACGCGTCGCAGAGGTGTTGGTCGAAGGTTCGATTTTGTGACGAGCCATGACAACTCTCTCCCGTCTCCCGGTTGTATGAGCTAGTGGCCTGATTGCTCAGCCCAGAGCGGGGGACTGTTTAGAATAAAATGTATATTTCGGAACGTATCCGACAATGGTCTATATATTTTGTCTATGGACTTGGAGCTGTCAAAAAAACGAGGGACGTCGACATTTGGTATAGATCGGGGCCGATTTTATAAAATGTGATTTTAATGGTTTAACCCAAGGGAAATCGATGTGGACATCGTAAAAAACATTATTAAGTCAAGGTCTGACAATATTTTGGCGTGAAGGCCACTATCAGTGTATTTCCTGTGTGTGTGTGACATAACCTGAACACGCGGTGTGCGACAAGTGGACTTGTCAATTACCATTTCTTCTGGGTTCGGATGCATCCCGGGGTAGGTGGGTCGTGTTTAGATTCTTCGTGGAAGGTGAACCACGTGCCACAGCACCGGCACACTTTGGACTCCGCAGCAGAAGGATTCCGTGCGAAGACTAGCTGATGAGGTCATCATACAATTGTCTGGTAGGACGCTTAATACATATTTTTGGTAGAATATAAGATATTTGTAGAATATAGATCTGGGACAGCTTATGGGCCCCTGTTCCAGCTGCTAATATCGCCCTTTAGCATAAAATGAGTGGTGTCTGAGCGTGGTTATGGAACCCTCGCACCAGTGACGCCGATGCCCGTCACTAGTCAGAAACATTACCACTTCTTTTATCAAACATACAGTATACAATACATATTTATACTAACTTGTTAAGTTTATAACCCTTTTTTACATCTTTTTTTTCGTTTTGCTGATAAACGTACCTTTCCTTTTTTTACCTCGACGATATAATCATCTGAAATTCATAGTAATAAAATTAAGTACCAGTAAAAGTTATTTATCCGAATTTTACTTATGTTTTCTTAGTTTACTGTTTTGTATATGATCTTTTGATTAAACAGAAAAAATCTCTCAGAAGCGGCAACATAGATATTTTAACTCCTGTATAGGGTCACAATATAATGTGTCCTTATGTAAATTTAATATTAAAATTTTTCGTTTATTATTATATTTAATAATCCTATACTTCTGATTATAATTTTAATAACTTTTTTTTAAAAAGTTTATAAAAAAATCAGATAAACTTATCAGATAAACGATATAATATAAAAATATCAAATAATTTTGCAGATAAACGAAAGTATGCTTTTGAACTTTGCCGATCATCCTTAATAGATAGTTATTAAATTTAGCCTTAGTAGTAGTTATCTGAATATTACCTTTATTTCCGCAGTTCACTTTTTTATGTGATCTATAAGTTTCATAGAATAATCTCTCAGAATAAAAAGGGACTACATAATTATTTTTACTCCTGTATAGGATCAAATTATTTTGCAAACCTAAAACAGATATAGGTACTAATCGTCGTTATGAACAGTTTTTGTAATAGAAGCTGAAATGAAATACTTTTTAGGGTTCCGTGCCTCAGAATGAAAAAGACGGAACCCTTATAGGATCACTTTGTTGCCTATCTGTCTGTTATTTTCTTGCTGTCTGTCATTATGATGAGCTTTTTGCGATGTGTGGAGAGAACAAATATATGAAGTTATAGTTGTTTATATCCAAAACGAATGTACTAAAGTGCGGGAGCGCCACCCACTACTCGACACGTGACTGTAGCGGCGGCGTTTTCTTTGATAAAAGCCGTAGCGTCGCGCTGCCACAGTAGACACTTGGCGTGGCCTGTCATTGCGTGTTGCATGGCAATGGCAGGATAATAGTTATAAGGAGTTGCAGACCAATCAAATTAATGGCCAAATCCAAGATGCATGACCTAATTTATAAACGAAATACATTTTATTTATAAGGTAAAAAATACAAATAGTACTCACCCCCTTTTGCACGAAAAATCTGTCCACCATACTCAATAATTTCTCCATTACCATACACTGGTACAAAACTCTTTGATAATGCACCGTATCGACAAGTAAGGTGAGTGAAACGAGTGACCTATCGCTCGTCCAGTCTTCTCCCCCCGCACGCCTCCGCCACCCCTGATGCGACAGAGTGAAATTCTAGATTTATGTAATTTGCGCCCGCGATTTCGAATGCCAGCCCATAGCTATTTACTGAAATCCTATACTTTCTACATACAAAATGACTGCATTTTCCAAATATTTATGAACTACCACGGGTCCGAAATTCAATATAAATTGTTTTTACTTGAGAAATGCTTAAGAAAATCGAAAAAAAAATGGAACATTTTGGAGCTTAAAACATAGATTTCCAAGTGCCTGTATTTCCTAAGCGTGTTGATTTTCTGAAATTTAAAGTTAAATCGGACTTGTAGGTTGTGAAAAAGATAAAGTTACTCAAAGTTTTATTTGATTTAATGCATTAGCGTACAAATGAGAAGCTAAATCTTTTTGTATGGCCGCGGAGTCTTGCGCTCTTCCCTTAAGGTTTTAAAAACACGTAAATAATATTATAACAAAACTACCACACACAACACAACCGCATTCACTGTTACAATTTGCTACGGTGCGGCGTAGCAGGTGCTACGGGTAAGTACCACTTCGTAGACACGCTATTCATTATTTAGCAAGACGATGCAAAGCGGTCCATTCACCCCTCAGTATTATGATACTTAATTTAAGAAAACGTTACTTCCGACACGTATGACGTCTGTTATAAAATGCAGCTACATGGTACGAGGGACAGTTCACGAGCAGTCCAAGATCGGCGGCTCCTTTTGTGTCAAGAGTTGAGACGGTGGCATTTCCTTTGACGCGGTGGCAGGTGTCCATCGGGAGAACGCTTTGCATCGTCTCGCTAAACGTAGTATCTACCTATATGTATAAGGTAGTTATAAAGGTAGGCGTCGGATCTTGGTGGTCGCTGCTCGGCATTGCATTGTTTTTGAATGTATGCGTTAACATAATGCCGACGCGCGCACACTTATGAGTGCGCAATCTGTCTACCTACGGTCAGCAAACTGATCAGATTTCTAAAGTTGTTAAAATGATTTAATTTAAGAGCACTTAAGGCGTCCGACTATCACTGTGTTTAGATAAGCACTGATTCCAAACGTGTGAGCGTCACCCATTTAAAGGTGGAAACATTTTGGTGCTGTCATAGTATGATAAGGGCTTATCTTTACTTTTGAAATCTTTGGTGCCTACACATAATAGTACATACATAATAGAGGTACATAAAAGCGCAAGTCTGCATCCAACTCGCGCGCTAACTGTACCTTTGTTGCGTAAATAAATCTATTTCCATTTACATATTTATTTATTATTTTGACATTACATAAATATAAAGTATATTAGTTCAATATACAAATAAAAGTGACATATTTAGTTAAGTTTGTTTTCTTTATCAAATTTTTATTTGTTTATCGCAGTTGTATATTTATTAAATAATTATTTCTTCACCACCCAAAGGTTCATCCATCCATCGGCCCCTATTCGTCCACTGCTGGTCATAGGCCCCTCTTGGCGGTCCTCAGTCATCCTCATCCAGCCGCCACCCGCAACGTCCTTCCGATCGTCAGTCCAGCGGGCACGAAAGCGGCCTACGCTGCGCTTTGCTGTACGTGGTCTCCATTCCAATGCCTTACGGCCCCAACGGTTATTACGTTGGCGACAAATATGGCCAGTCCACTTCAACTTACTGATTCGGCAGGCTATGTCGGTCACCTTCAATCTAACCCAAAGGTTAGCTGGAAGAAATCGATTTTAGAAACAAGTCCGCCTTTGTACAATACTGTATATGCCTAATTTTGTATTCTTTATTTTTATTTCGTGTGTGTACAATGAAGCTCTATTAACGTTTCCTTAAACGATAGGAAAATCCATTTAATAGTCAGAACGTGTGTACGCAGGTACAGTTAGCTCTCGGGGCACATCTGTTAGCTACAAGCGCACATTATGGAAAGTAACGAGGTAATCTTACACCATAGAGGAGTTACATGCAGATCGGCGGCGTTCCGAAACTGCGTTTTCTCCATTCGCGATGGTTTGGCCACAGTTTTAAAGCGTGGCAAAAAAGAGATAGACATGGTGACAGGTCCAACTAAATATTATGGTCGTAGTATACCGTTTTGGTCGTAGTATATGGTGTGGTCACATGTGCGGTATAATCTTTTCCAAACTCTTTTTTGCCAAGCTGTACACAAGGTGACTTTAATGGATACAGCCAAATTCACACTGGGAGACTCTCGGTAAGATACCAAAAACAACGTATAATGATACTTACTGTTAAATTTTTTCCTGGCAACACCGCCAAAACGTCAACAAATATTTTGTGCCGTGCCGATTTAAATTAATTTAGTTTTTGTGAATTTACTGCGCCAAATCGCTAATTACTGGTGAATTACGTATATATCGTTCATTGCGCGCTTGAATATTTCAATAGAAGTGCTCAGTCTTCGTGAATTAAGAACTTAAATCTGTGAAGTATTGCGGCGTCATTTTCGTTAACCACTGTCTAGCAGTTGCAGCGCTTCAGCGCTAGCTTTCAGTGGCGACTTTGGACGCTCTGAAAATACGAAATTCACGGGTTTCTCTTGGAGCAAGCTCAGATCCGGATTGCGAGATGAGTACTGACAAGAAGAAAATCAATAAAAAGATTGATTTTAATTCTACGTATGCGTGTTGTGAAAAACAAATAAAAAGAAATGATCAAGCGCTGCATTGCTCAACATGCCGCTACAAATTCCATGAATTGTGCGTTATAAATAAAATAAACAAAAAAAAATATTTTTTGTGTCCCTGTTCACGCTACGCCAGCGTGACGTTCGAACATGACGTGTGATTCGCGCGCGCATGCGTGGACGACCACCCCCCCCCCCCCCGCCACGTGTATACACATTCGCGCTGCCAGCACAAATAATATTGCGGACCCATTATTCAGATTGTGAAAGTGTAGTGTTCACGTCATCAAGAACCATCCATCCAGCTCATCACTGCCCAAAGCGCCAGCTTCAATCAGCCCAACGAGAGGAGACGAAACACGGCGGATTTGCCGGCCCATCGAAACATACCAACCAGGTCAGTCAGTTTACCCACAATTCTCTCGTGTCAACCCATCCGTTTATCCTCTTTCATCATCTCTGCATTCCTGTAGCCAGCGGCTACATTTTTGGCCCTTCGAACCGTTAGAACCAGCCCCTTTTCAGCCCCTACAGTCCATTTTCAATACAAGAAAAAATTTTTGGTCCGTCGAGCGGAAAATTTGTGGACGACATTCTCTCAGGTGCAGATTCTGTAGAATCTGCTCAGTCGCTCCAAAGCGAACTGATCGAGTTACTCGCCCTAGGTGGCTTTCAGCTCAGTAAATGGACCTCCAACTCGCCCCAGCTCCTTGAACGGTTCCCAGATGACCAGTGCGACATGCCCAAGGACTTTGACTTCAGTCCCGACTCTAATTCCATTAAGGTTCTGGGAATACAGTGGATTCCTCAAACTGATGAGTTCACTTATCGCATTTCTCTGCCCACTCATGCTCAAGTCACAAAGCGCTCCATTCTCAGTACAGTAGCGTCTCTCTATGACCCCAATGGCTGGGTTACTCCAGTCATCTTCCGCGCAAAGATTCTTCTCCAGAAGCTTTGGCTTCTGAAAATAGGATGGGATGAGCCTATCTCTGAAGAAGTCCACACAGAGTGGCAACACATCTCAGAGGATCTTCCTCAGCTCTCAAACCTCCGTTTACCTCGGCACATTTGTAAGTATAAGCCCACGTCTACTTACTCACTTCACGGGTTCGCGGACGCATCAGAGGCTGGCTTTGGTGCCGTTATCTACCTTCATGAGCGCACTACCACTGGACATGTCAATGTTCACCTAATCATTGGCAAGTCCAAGGTCGCACCCATAAAGACTCGTCTCTCAATCCCGAAATTGGAGTTGTCAGCCGCGACTCTTTTATCTCAGCTCATGACTCGAGTGTCAGCCCAATTGTCAGCTCATATAGCCATTCAAACACACACATGCTGGTCAGATAGCACAATAGTGTTGGCATGGCTCAATACGCCACCTCACCGATTACAGACTTTCGAGGCCAATCGAGTGGCTAAGATCACAGCTATTTCAACTAGCCATACGTGGAGGCATGTGCCCACGAATCTCAACCCTGCTGACTGTGCAAGCAGAGGCATGTCTGCCCAGTCTCTCTCACTTCATGACCTTTGGTGGTCACCCAGTTGGCTCAAAGAACCTACCTGCACTTGGCCCAAGATGCCACCCGCTCTAGGCCATCATGCTCTCCCAGGCCTTAAGCCCAAAAAGGTACCAGCACACATAGCAGTCCCAGATATCGATCTGGACTTGCTCACTCGCTACAGCTCACTTGACAAGCTCGTCGGAGTGACGGCTTGTATTAAAAGGTTCATATTCAATTGTCGGCACAGCACAGATGCACGGCGCTCTGGTCCGTTGACAGCTAGTGAACGCAGGGACGCTCTGTTGCACTGGGTCCGCTCTGTTCAGCACAATGAGTTTGCTGAAGACATTAATCGTATCCAGACTGATAAGGTTTGTCCCGTTCGGCTCCAGCGTCTCTCGCCCTTCATAAAGGACGGCCTCTTGAGAGTCGGTGGTCGTCTCTCTCACGCGTCAATTAGGTATGACGCTCAACACCCACTCATTCTACCCAGTTCAAGTCCGCTCGTAGATCTCATTATAGATCACTATCACACAATACACTGCCACCCTGGAGCTGACACATTACACGCCATATTACGCCAGCAGTACTGGATTCTGTCCGCTCGTCGTATTATTAGACACCGCGTGTTTAAATGTATTAGATGTTTCCGGTGCCGCGCTCAACCTAAGGCTCCGCTCATGGCTGATCTCCCAGTAGACAGAGTTACTCCTCAGCCAGTTTTTAGTCACGTCACGACGGACTTTGCTGGCCACTTCTTCGTTAAATCCAGCACGTTGCGGAACGCGAAACTCATAAAAGCGTACTTTTGTATTTTCGTTTGCCTCGCAACAAAGGCGGTTCATTTGGAACCAGTCTCTGCACTCTCAACGGAAGCGTTCTTTGCGGCATTGCAACGTTTTATCTCACGTCGCGGTACTCCGGTTCTCATTCGCTCAGACTGCGGTACAAACTATGTAGGTGCTAGGAATCAACTCATTGAAGTTCAGAACTTTCTCAGGTCAAACAATGATGCGATCACTCACAAGCTCGCGAGTCAGCACATAACTTGGTTACTGAACCCGCCTAAAGGGCCTTGGTTCGGCGCTCTGCACGAAATAAACGTAAAATCCACTAAGCAACTACTTTATCGCGTGATAGGTGAACAGCACCTCACTTTTGAGGAATTCTCTACCCTTTTGGCTCGAATTGAGGCTGTACTCAACTCAAGACCCCTCTGCCCAATTTCATCCGACCCTACGGACTTTGAACCTCTCACGGCCGGACATTTCATTATTGGTCGTCCACTCACCGCTCTACCTGAGCAGTCTTTTGACGACAGACCCATATCTGCTCTTAAACGGTTTCAACTCATTCAAGCGCTCTCTCAGCGCTTTTGGACTCTCTGGTCCAGATCCTACCTCCATACCCTGCAAACCCGCTCCAAATGGCTCTCCCCTTCTTCCCCTCCTCAAGTGGGTGAACTGGTCCTCATCAAAGAGGATGATCTGCCTCCGCTCCAATGGAAGTTGGGAAGAATTCTCCGCACGATACCTGGCAAGGATGGAGTGATACGAGTTGTGGATCTGGACACAGCTCATGGAAATCTGCGACGACCTGTGTTCAAGATAGCCAGGCTGCCGCTGGATTCAGCTCAAGAGGAGCCGCAGCCCCGGCCCCCCCAGGATGTTCACGCTACGCCAGCGTGACGTTCGAACATGACGTGTGATTCGCGCGCGCATGCGTGGACGACCACCCCCCCCCCCCCCGCCGCGCGCCGGTCGAGGCGCGCGCGGGCGCTGGACTCTCTCTGTTTCTTGAATTAAATAATTAAATTCTCTGTTTCGTCCGAATCGTCTAGAGAACGACACGTGTATACACATTCGCGCTGCCAGCACAAATAATATTGCGGACCCATTATTTAGATTGTGAAAGTGTAGTGTTCACGTCATCAAGAACCATCCATCCAGCTCATCACTGCCCAAAGCGCCAGCTTCAATCAGCCCAACGAGAGGAGACGAAACACGGCGGATTTGCCGGCCCATCGAAACATACCAACCAGGTCAGTCAGTTTACCCACAATTCTCTCGTGTCAACCCATCCGTTTATCCTCTTTCATCATCTCTGCATTCCTGTAGCCAGCGGCTACAGTCCCCATGCCCAAAATTTCACTACCTACCAATGGAAGCCGAAATTTAATTTTGCGAATTTCGCGGTCATTGCACCTTGTTCCTTATCAAATTCTCATAGCTTAATTTCAAAAAGTTTTTTTTTCTTTTCATAGAATTTACGCCATTTTATTGCATAGTTTTCATTATTTTGGTTTATAAATCAACCATTATTTTTTATGATTTTTTAAAGAGTTCTCGAATATGACGTCACTTAAGAATTCAAGACATTATATGATTGTAATATGGTAATATTATATTGTAATATTATATGGCCAAATGCGTGTCGGGCCACGCGCAATATAAGGTGCCGTAGTTGCCCTGCACAATATGCGGACTTCTTCTCCAAGTACATTTTATAAGTTTGTCAACTAATACAGATCGCGCCAAACTTCTAGTACGCTCGGAAGTTGCTCTTCCCAAGAACGGCCCATTTTTGTTCCTGCTGATGCAAATCGCCCCGTGTATAGGGGCACTAAAAGTTTGGCGCGATCTGTACTCGTTAACTTGTAAAGCCTACTTAGCTGTGATAGTTTTCCTTTTAATTTCGTTATGTATACTACTGCCGTGATTTTTTTCACGTCTCCAAATACAACCGTTTCGCTGGCAGGGTGAGGGGACACTTGACTCTAACAAAAATTTACAATTTCAAGCTTTTGATCGCATAGACCATGTACGGCTTATAGAGAGGCTTTACTCTTTAGGTATTGATGGAGATCTTTATCGATGGTACCGGTTATACGTCGAAAACAGGACCCAGTCGGTTGTGATAAACAATTATAGCTCACAGTGGCTTACAGTTCCCTCGGGGGTACCACAGGGCTCACTTTTAGGTCCACTTCTCTTCACTTTGTTTGTGAATGATATAGCTGGCTACTTCAGGTCTGCGAAGATCCTTCTTTTTTGCAGACGACATGAAAATTTTAAAACCGATCCGAAATAATGAAGATTGTGTCACCTTACAAGAGGACCTTCGGCGGTTTGAGGATTATTGTCACTTAAACAAAATTGATCTCAATGTTTCTAAGTGCTATGTCATGTCGTTTTCGCGTAAATCATCTGCTACAATTTTTCCGTACACCATTAAAAATCATCTTTTACCACGAACAGACTCAATTAGAGATTTAGGTATCGTACAGGACTCCAAACTCCTGTACGACAAACATGTTGAAAGCATAGTTAATGTTGCTTCTAGAAACCTAGGGTTCATAATAGGATCGCGCAAACATTTTAAAAACATAAAAGCTATAAAAATTCTCTATTGCTCGTTCATTTGAAGTACACTTGAATATTGTTCCCAAGTTTGGAATCCCAGGTATGCCATATACATCACGATAACGGATAGGATACAAAAACTTTTTCTCCGATACCTGGAGTACAAACCTGGGGTAACTGATGCTACATACGAGGCACGATGGAAGAGACACTATCTACTGCCACTTGATGTCAGACGCACTATTGCAGATGTAGACTACCTCATAAAAATTGCAAACGGAAAAATAGACTGCCCCGAACTCTTAAGCTATATCAATTTACAAGTTCCCAGGTCTGCCAACCCTCGTCACCAGAGCAAATTATATGTTCCCGCTGTGCGTACTAACTACAGGCAAAATACTTGTACAATACGTGCAGCTCGGGGCTTTACTACGTTAAGTCATGAAATGAATATTGACCTGTTTCACACAAGCTCAGATACATTTAAGAGACTCGCAGCAAATCTATTTTTTAACATGAACATGGCGAAACTATAAGGGTTCCTTGTTGTTGACTACGGAACCCTAAAAAGATTGTCTGTCCCTGTATCCATCTCTGTCTGTCTCTGTATCATCATCTGTACTCATCTGTCATCCATCTCTCAAATCAATCAGCAGCAATTTTTTATAAATTTACCTTGATAGCAAAGGACACATTTCTAAACAGCCATTTCTCAAGTGACGTCACATGAAGGCAAATGGAAGTTGCAGCTTTTTCGTAAAAATGTTCATCATCATGAGGTTTTTTAGACCACAAGTTCGAAAATTAAACCTAAATGTCGAAATGGTTTTCGAATTAACACACCTTAACATAGTTTAATCTAAGCGAATTGCGCAGCTCTATCTACCTATTGCCGCAAAAGCTTAGCTATGATCCGTGCATTGTTGTAAAGATATTGATGTTTTCGGATTTATTTATAATATTATAAACACACAGACATATTTGTGTATGTGATTGATTATGTACATGTAGTGGAAGAAGGTTAGGGATTCGTGCATACGTCATAGATATTGTTGTGCAAATTAGTCTGTTTCGGAACGCAGCTCAGGTTCGAGGTATATAGGAAGGAAACTGATGGATTGAAACATCCATCATGTTGGAATTGAAAGCGCCTATAAATATAATTTATTAGCTTGTCGATATATTATAATAATGCACGCAGGATGTTCTTAAAATTTATCCAGTAATATGTTATTATTAAGCTGGGTGTTTATTGAAATATCTTCTCCTACAAAAGCGCTTTTTCTCTTTTAGATTTAAAACTGTTGCGAGTTGAAATTTAAATACAGATTTCTTAGAATTAAATCTAAATTGTTTAGTCGGTGTCTATAAAAGATAAATTAATGTTTGCGTGAAATTTGTATATAAAATACAAACAGCCAATTGCTCTCGCTACGTGGCGGACGGTAGTTGGACCTTAAGATTATGGCCTACCCTAGCAATTTTTTTTATTACCCGTCCATTTAAAATAGCCCAAAAGCCTTAATTAGCTTTTGATAGAGGCGATGATATTATGTTGGCTCATTGGCCTATTTGTCTTCAACGGGTGATACTGATAATCACGCAGCGAAACAACAGATTGGAGGGTTTTTAGCAAATACTAAATATTTTGTAGGCTCAAAAATATTTAATTAAAATTGATTGTCTTCACATTTCTACTACCCATTTTATGAAAAAAAAAACCAGTCGATCCCTTTACCGCGTTCTCCTGCAGAACGTTTAAAAATAAAAAACAATAGGTCGGAAAAAACATTTTTTGTCAAAAGTATATATCTTAAGACATTCTTTACATATACGTTGACTTAATAAAAAAACAACTGAACATATATATTTTTTTAAATTTAAGGAGCGTCCTTATTTCTTCCAAAGAACCCTCGAAAGTCTGGCGTTGTTCATTTTCTAGGGTCAGGTCCGTTCTAAACGAAATTTCAACTTCATAGATATTTCACATATAAGTCGCGAAAAGTTACCTGGTTTTGAAGAAATGGGCCTAAATTCTGATCATTTAGATAAAAATATTAAAGCATATACAGTTTGACTAACGAGGAAAAAATTGAAAGATCGTAAGCCTTTCACATTAAAAAGTTTGAATATCGCTTCTAGTCATATCATTTATACCGCGGTAAAAGAAAAAGAAATAACTGATAGAAATCAGGTTCCTTGGTACGTGTATAGTCTGGTACCACCACACAATACGGGTATGGAACCGAAAACTATTATGGAAAATAACAACAGTATACTTACCCCAGCAACAAAAAGGCGACAAAAACAGGGCGCTAAAATGGTAGAGCCTGCCAAAAATTCGGCACCTTCTTAGTGTGGAACCCAAAATTTTTACGTAATCACCTATTACCATGATTTTTTTCATATTTTTCGGTCGTCTTGTTTCGGAAATAAACATGATAGCGTTAAAAAAACACTACATACTTTTTTTGTATGGGAATCCCCCTTGGTTATTTTTAAAATTTTTTTTTTACTATCCCATCAGGGAGACGCTAAGGAACTAAGCCATACTGCCTTGTCTGTTGTTATATCTGTCTTGATAAAAGGCCATCAGGCCAATTCTGAGGTTTTATCATCTGTTTGTAGTCACTGTATGTTATACCCTCTCTTAAGGATCATCTGATGGGTCTGTCCTGTCATAGTCGCTGTCCTGTCAGTTCGTGCTAAAGTGATAGATCCATTACACAATTGCAATGTTGGGTTAGAAAAAATACACGAAAAGACACAGCCTGCACTTTTTTCCATTGAACATCATACTACACTGGTTACGGTGATTTTAATTCACTACCCGATACTGTAGCAGGTGACGGTAGGGCATAATGGTCTTTGACTAGCTTTGAATACACTAGCGTCCTCTAGGCGCCAAGTGGCTCACTATAAAGTGGGTATCTATAAATATCATTGCAGTATGGGAAAGCACATCGGTAAATTCACGAGTTGTGTTGTGAGACCTGGATAGCTCAGAGGTTAGAGTAATCGCCCGGCAAGCGAGAGGTCCCGGGTTCGATTCCCGGTTCAGAGCTCCTCACATCCAGATTTGATTTTCTTTCTGCGTTTCTATACTGCAATAATATAATGTTAATTTTAATTCACAGTATTCTATCACTATTGTTGATCAAAACACACAAACGGTAATATTTTATCAATAAAACAAAAAACAACACCATCATCTCTTCGCGCCTTTTTTCAAACCTTTATTTTCTTTTTTTCCTTTTTTTTCTTTTTTTACTATTTACCCTGATGAAGGTCTTTATAACACGTATTGTGTGAACATTTCAACTGGCTACCTATAGCGGCTGAAGCTGTAGGCCACTGTGACAGATGGACAGACAGACGGACGGACGGACGGACGGACGGACAGACGGACAGACGGACAGACGGACAGACGGACAGACAGACAGACAGCAGGCTAATGAAGAAGAAGAAGTAAAAAGCTTTATTATCAAGGTAAAAAAAAACAAAACACGACAAAAAACAAAGATATTAAAGGATGTACATTGTAAATACTATGTAACAAAAAAAAATATAAGTAATAGAATTACCCTTATAAATGGACGTAGCCACCTATAAGCCACCAAAAAAAAAAAGATTTTAGATAGCGCTGATTTTCAGCTACATCCATTCCACTAGTAAGTTTACAAAATATATATACAAAATATAATACAGTACAAAATAAAAAGATTGCTAAAACGAATGAACACATTAAATAAGGATGAGCGAAGTATTTACGAGTATGTATATGTATGTACAAAAATATGGGAAAACTTAAATACTTAGATTAATACCTCAAACATTTGGTACCCTTCGAGTACGGTACCCTAAAAGGACACCCAAGTAATTATTACAATGTTTAATTAGGAAAATGGGTTTTGAATCAGAAATCAAAAACACCTTTAGGTGGTCGATGCCGGGTGGCAGTGCAAGCATATCAGAAAAGCTTGTGGAATTACCTTGATGGATTGCTTTATTGAAAAGCCATTAAAAAGCAACAGAATACGAGAAAATTAATCAGGCCGCGTCGTCGCCAGCAATCGAAATTGAATGTTTGTACCCATCGCAACCGCTGGGCAGATATTCATCAATGAAATTTCGCTCGTGCTACGAAATCCATTAGTCCGAGAGCTGCGGGCCTATTATGTATCTCTAGTTGCCTTCTGGACTGGGTGTCTATCATAAAAAACATAGATATAATATCGAATTCCGATTGTCTAAGGATTTGTTCGCACTTGAAGTGACGACACAGTTCGTAAATAGTTCAATACCGACTAAATGCAATTTTGAAAGTTCCGTTTTTAGCTATGTTTTTGATGATAGGCACCTAGTCCAGTTGGCAATTAAAGATACAGAATACAGAGGGCCTATTATGTATCTCTAGTTGCCTTCTGGACTGGGTGTCTATCATCAAAAACATAGATGTACTATCGAATTCCGATTTCCTAAGGATATGTTCGCACTTGAAGTAACGACACAGATTGTTAATAGTTCAATACCCACTAAAGGCAATTTTGAAATTTCAGTTTTTATCTATGTTTTTGATGATAGGCACCTCGTTCAGTTGGCAATTAAAGATACAGAATAGGGGGGCAGGGGCTGGGTTGCGATTGTGTAAGGAAGTAGTCATGAAATCGTCTATCGCTATTGCTTTAAAAGGTGACCTGATTGGCTAGAAATGACGTGACTCATCACTTCTAGTCAATCACGGGTACTGTTGAAAGCAATAGCGATAGATCTTGAAGTTAGACAATAAGGCATCTGGTTTCAAAAACTGCAAGAGTTTTATAAAAACTCATGTTTTAACAAGTTTTGTATAAAGGATGTAACCACTCGCGAGGTCAGGTAGTGGTACACCTGGTGGCGGAGTTGACTTTGAAGTTTGTTAAATTATAACACGCACCACAAGTTTATAGTACAAAAAACCGGCCAAGTGCGAGTCGGGCCTTGCTCTTTACGGTTCTCCGTACATATGACCAATTATTTCAAACTAGATATTTATTTAATTTTTAGTAATGCTCTAATTCTATCAGACATAAAAACTGCAAAATTTAGTTGGTTAAGTATTCGGGGGCGTAACCCTAAAACTACATTATTAATCAGCGTTTTTAATATTTTTTGTTTTAAAATAGCATAATATACATAATATACAGAAATTTCAAATTCGTAACTGCTTTGGCCTTTGAGATAGACCCCGTAACAAAAATGATCTAAAAATGGCAACTTTGATACCCTCCCATTTCTTTATTTTTTATGATAAAAATAAATAAATAATATATTTATACTCTACTTAATGAGCTCTAGACAGTGACATGCCACATGCTAGGGTCAGAATAAAAAAAAAAACGGCTCCATTTTCATGTATGAGCCCCCCTAAAAAATAATTTAATTACATTTTAAATTCAAAATTTGGTTTTGAGTCAACATTTTACACACCATAAAAAATTGCAGGTTTCTATCTCAGTCCGTCTACGAGCTAGAGACCCATGACATACGGACAGACAGACAGACGGATAGCGGAGTGACATTAATAGGGCTCCTATTTGCCCTTCGGGTACGAAACCCTAAAAAGTGACAAAGTGGTCAGACCGCATATTGACCGTTCCCGGCGAGTCAGCCCGTCACCTCATCTCTCGAGAGTGATTGGAGAGGCACTTCAAGAAGAATGGTATCATACCATACAATTGGTATGTATAGTATTCCACTGGAATGGATGATAAGATGTCATGAAAAAATAATGTATTGTGGGTATCGGAAAAAAATATCTTGTTGCTTAGGAAATATAATTTGAGCCATCGGATTAGCTTTATATTTTTTTCTATAAACTGTAAACAACAAATGTTGAGACTTCTAATTCCTTAGAAGTAACTTAAATAATTGTAAGAAAAGAGCCTCAGTTTTACCAAACATTTTTATTTACAACTACTCCCACATGGCTTTGTACGACATAGTAAAAGAATATTAAATTATGAAAACATCACTAATGGGTTCATGTGTGATGAACACCGTACTCATTAAAATGTATCAAAACCTTTTACTCTATTTACATATTTATTTCAACAGGTGTTCTGATTTAATGATCCTATTACACAACAATAATAGTTAAGGGGAACGATTCGTATCTTCTTTCTTCCTATTTTTGATTTACAGATATTAAATAAATGTGATTTAGGGCATTTCGCGAACACAGTTTAATAAGTTAGGTTTTTCGGGCAAAATTTTGTTATTTTACCCATCACGGTGTAAATGTGTGGGCACACAAACTTTTACACAAACACGCTTTTAAGTTTGTGTGCCTTTACATTTACAACGTAATGCATAAAATAATAAAATTTTGCCGGAAAACCCCAAGTAATATTTAACTATGTTCGCGACATGTCATAAATAACATTTATTTAATACCTTTAAGGTAGATGGTCCTAGGTAGTTTTTATAAAAAACTTGTGAGAACCAATAACGACGACAGAAGTATTATTCTTTAATTCTGTTACCTTTTTCCACACGTTCCATTAACTTCACACCCGTGAACATTCAGTTTTTCTTAAAAACAAAGTGTTTATGTTTATGCTTATTGTTTTTGCATTTTAAAACTTTCATACATTGGATTACAAAAGTTTTAAATAACAAAATTAGATTCTAAAAAAGTGCATTTGTAAAAAAACTGATTATTCGCGGGTGTAAAGTTGACTTCTGTCGTCGTTATTGGTACCAAGTTTGTATGAAGTTTGCCTTGGACCATCCACCTTAATTCAAAAATAAGAAGAACCATCTTAAGTTGTGCGTTTCGTAGAGGATACAAGTCATTTCCCCCTTAAGCCGTTACATTCGCAGCCCAAAACTATGAAATGAAATGTCTATACTTCCGTGTCATCATTCTGAGATCTACGTGTGACGCTTACTATAGATATTATAGCGAAAAACCTGGTCTTGGTATGAAGGAACTCTTAAAAAATCCTTCAAACAAAAGCAACTATTTAAATCTAAATAAATGTTATAAAGCGTTTAATATGGAGGAAAATAATATAAATATAGAATATCTAATGAAAACCGGCAGGTTATGCAATAAAATGGCTTTACAACAATGGTCCTTTGTTCTAAACTATGTAAAGTAAGGATAATTAAATATTTGAGTAATTTATGTTTAAAATTCCAAAAATATTACTCGCTTACAAATGTTAATAGATTTATTTTTCATTAAATATTACATGCAACATTCAAGGTGCGTTCCTAAAAATATATATAAATTGTTTTATTTACAGAAGTTGAATCAATATTCTCTGTAAAAAGATAGTCTGCCTGATGTATTTCAAAATTATTTCAAAAGTCTATATATCAGCACCAGTTTTTTACTCTTTTGTCTTTTTAATTTTCCCCGTCACCGATTCGCAATAGGTCAGTCAGGACGGTAATTCTGACGCAAGCGTAAATTTGCGATGGCCGAAGGCGGGTGATTTTTTAGAAGCTCTTTGTACAGAAACGTATAAAGCTTTTAAAATAAAAACCATTTTCCCGAATTCATAGCATGTATTACATGTCTTTTAAAGAGTTATAGTTTGTAGAATTATCTCAAAATATTAACATATTTGTATATAGGCAAGTATGTATAAAAAACACGATATTAAAATAGTCCACATATATTTCGACAAATTATTTTTGTCGGCACCAGTGGAGTATTTAAGTAATATAATAATACATTGACTATTTAGTTAATATTAATTTTAGTTTATTTTATTATCTAATTACTTCACTGATGCCGATAAAAATAAACTAGTTTTATTATCTCAAATGCTTAATTCTTATAAAATATTTACACACATAATTTTTTTTTCAATCTCAATATTCTCCAACTTAAATATAATATCAACAAGGATGTAAAAATAAATACTGCGACATTAAAAAACTAAACTAACTATAAATTAAAATTACCTACCAATATACAAGTATAAACAAAATAAAACTACACTAAATAAAAAATCGAAGCCAAAAATAAATTAGTAGTAATATATCTGGACTATTTAAATATCGTGTTTTAGTATATGTATATATATATATATATTAAAGGGTTAAGTGAAACTTGAGAATAATTCATGATTTAAACATGTGAGGTGTATCGCTTGCCCAGATGAAGGCAGTCTGAATCTGCTGAAACTGGGCGGCTATCCCGATCATATTCAGGTGACCCGTTTTGTTGTAAATAGGTACGCACGTTGAAGGACAGAGACGCTGCCTACAGCGTACTACAGTGTACTATTAGATATACCAATTTGAACACAACGCCGTATGGTGTCATCGACTCCCTGTAGAATTGTGCCAGAACGGCTAGCAGCGTCGAGATTTCTCTACAAACCAGTACAAGTGTTTTTTATTGTGTCACAAAGTGAATATTAACTGTCAATTCAATGGGCTTAAATGTCCGTTTGCGCTTTCGTCTTCCTCTCTAGTACCATGTGTCACAACACAACTTGTATGAAACCAATCTCTGTCCTTCAACGTGTTAAATCAATATATATATATATATATATATATATATATGTACAGCTCTTCAAATATGGTTACACCTTTCTGTTACACGTTGTATATATTATAAGAAAATAGTAGAACGCAGCATTTATCACGCCATAAACAAAGTGATCTGAAAAATTAAACGTGTGAAAGGTGTTGCCAGAATAGCTGCAGTAGCGAAATTAACCCGGGCTGTAGCGGACGGGTAGTTCTCTATCCACCGATTTCGGTCACCAAATAAACTAAAGCGAGTCTGGTCGTACGCAAATACTGTGTAGAGCCGGTATGTGCAGTGAACTTTTGATTTGGTAGCTTTTTGGGCTTCATGAAAAACCGGATTTCGTGTTTTATATAGTTTACTAGCTTTAATTTGTGGCTCTACCCACGCTGAGATAAAAATCTGCTTTCGACTGCTTTTCGTCTAATCATTTCACTAAATTGGAAGCCAGGACGTAACTAGGATTTTTGCCCGGGGGGTCCAGGTCCAAGCAAATAATTAAAGCATTGCGTGGACACGGAAAGGTTTCTCGAAAATAAAAAGCAAATAAACTTTCACAAGTATTTTAGAAAATGTCACAGACTGAAAGGCATTTTTAGTGCTGTGTGTGTTGAGGTTTTTCGGATAAAGTCTGGGCCACCTAGACCTCCCCCTGGGTATATCCTTGAAAGGAAGCTACTGTACATTAGGCAATCTTAAGCTTAAAACACCCTGAAAAAGCCTCCAAGCTTACTTTGAAAATAGCATCCAAATCCGACCAGTGATTCTCAAATTTTAAGCGTACATACAACCCGGTCACATTATCTCGAGACCTCGCTGGAATGCGAACCACCCGCCCCGTTCTCCTTTTACCTCCCCGCGCTCGCCACGGCGCGTCTATATCTGAGCGCCGACGCGACGTGACGTCATCGACGCCAGGTCTCGAGATAATGTGACCGGGTTGTACTTACTTGACAGAAGTAAATCAAAATTAAAAAAAATTTAAGCCTGCGTACAAGTAGCGGCACGGCTTATAAGGTCTGACCTTGACTGCATTAGTAACTTTTCTCTATCGCACTTAATAATTTTGTGCATGAACGAACACATGCGCTTGTCCCCCACCACTTTCGCCAAGCAGTCAAAATCCTTGCCGCGACCTGTACTGCGATTCCTTGCGACGCGTGACTTGCTAAAAATCATCTCATAAACATTGCACTTATCATACGCACGGCTGGCTAACTCCTAAAAATTGCTGATTGGAATAGGTTAACAGTAAAAGTATAGCTAAGTCTTAAGGTAGATAAATGTCAAAATAAAATTAAAAGTAAATGAAGGTACATGGATATTTGCGTTTTGATACAAATATTCATAAGTAAAAATAAACGCGAAATGTCCAAATTTAAATTAAAGATTAAATACAATTAAATTCGAAAGTCATAAATAATATAAAAATTTATAATACGAGTAATATAAAAATATTTATGAGGCGCTACGTAAAAGTGTTAGCGTCCCTGATACTCCATATGCGAAAAAACCCTCAGTGCGAGTGGGACGGATTCGTGGAAAAGTAGCAAAAAGTCGGTTTTTTTATTAATATAAAATGTATTTTGTCAAAAATATTTTCAAGGAGTCTTTACAAATACATAATATCCACATTTTGAATGCAATTTCACAGTGAAAATAGTTAGGATATCAGATTTACAGGAAAAAATAATACAATTTATATATCTTTTCGGAATTAAATTCTATCAAGAAAATTCTTTCCAATCGCGTTTTCCTTCAGTGAGAATCTTAATCAAATACTCAAAAAACATTTACCCAAAAATGAAATACTTAGGACGTATTATGGACTAAATGGATTCAAAAAAACCCCATTTTTTTTTGGTATCGCCTTAAATGTACAGGTAGCGCTACAAAGCTATGCGTCGATAATGGCGGCGCATAGCATATCACATCAGTATCAAACCGCATCACACAGCGCAATAACGATATATCCGCTTGACCAAATTAATTTCTCAGCTTGACCGGGAAGCATATTTTTAGACCCCAAAGTAATTAAAACCCGAGGAAGAAAGGTGGGATGTCAACATATCCGAGAATAGCCGCTTCCCGTTACTAATTTGAGGGTAGTTGGCGTCGATCTGGGTCTCTACTTCATTAAACTTATTTTTCAATGCATGTGCTCGTAAAGGCCCACTTTTTATGCATCAAAACCGAACAAAAAGTCGATTATTTTGCCCTAGGGCTTTATTATTATTATTTTTTTTAATTTGCTTACAATGGTTGGCTAACCTGCAGCCTTTCCTGTGTACCATAGACGTTATACTTTTTTTTCCACTGTTTAACGGCTCTGGATACAGTCCTTTTGAGCCAATTATAATTTAAAGTTCACAAGATTATATTTGTTTTCATTTCCTCACACTATGCATTGAAAAATGTAGTATGATACACGGGCGTAAAAGCAATAAATTACTCGGTTACGTTTAAAACACTCGCTACGCTCGTGTTTTAAATCGTCCTCGTAATTTATTCCTTTTCGCCCTAGTAGCATAAACTACTATTAATGCCATTATCTAGCCGCTTGATTTAAGGTTAAACGTCAGTCGCTCGGTACAAAGAGCGCAACTTAAATTTGTTTTTTTTATTAAGAGTTTTTTACTACGGAACCCTAAAAAGAAAAGACATGATCTTGCTAGGGTTCTTGAACTCCTTCTTAGCAAGATTAATCAAATGGGTGAAGTAAGGCATGTATATAATTATGTAACTTATTAGTATGTAGTATATAGGTAGCTTTCGTGTGTATTACGATTATTCTACAAATTAAGTATACCTTTAATTAAGTTCATGTACGTGTATTGACTTATTAAATACAAACAAATATTGAATATTGGCTTTTTGTCTTTTAAATGATTATAATTACATAGAAAAGTTAAATAAATTTTTTTGTGAGATATATTTCGGGCCATTCGGGCATTGTGACTGATGCCGGGCCCGAATGGCCCAAAATATTTCTTACAATTTTTTTATTTAACTTTTCTTATTAAATTATTAGCAACTCCAAAATATTATTTTATTTTTTGTACTTTTCCGTTTTAAATTTAATGAGTCGAATTTTTTTAAATGCGGCGGTAGTTCATGGGTAAAACGTGGCCTCTCAATCTTGAGATCTAGGTACGATCCCTGGTTGGGCATGCATCAATGAGATTTTCGGAATTGATGTGCATAGTATTTGTTCTTACTTACCACTTGCTGAACGGTGAAGAAAAACATCGTAAGGAAACCTGCATGCCCTAAAAAGCGTGTATTTGTGCCCAAAGTACAGCAATAGGGCTCTCATCACCCAACGCGTTTTCTCACAATGGTCGGTGAAACGCGGGTGTAGCGAGTGTGGATTGTGACTTGCATTTCACAGTTCACACTCGGAACATCTTTGACACTCCCTCGGGGATTCATGTCGTGACTATATAGGTTTTTCTGGGTAGTATAAGTATTTGATGTAGGTATTTTTTGTCTTGACCACGGAAAATAAACTATGTTTTCGTGTTATAGCAGAAATCAGACAAAAAAACGTATTTATAACTTTAATAAACGTAATTTTTTTTATTAAAAAATACCTTAAGGGTCCGTATAAGGTCAGATGCGCAACTTCAAATGACCATATAAAAACGCAGTTTTTCGTGAGCGCATGTTTCTTGGTGGTCGTAATAGCCACGGCAGGAAGCGCGCTATTTTAAACTAAAAGATAACGTCGTAGAATTCAGTTCTGATTGATACTAAATGAGGTGCTCAGTCTGACCTGATAGGGACCCTTAAGGGTAATTTAATTATGTACCTACATTGCAAAATAAAGCATTCATTCATTCGAAACGCTTCGGGGCATCCGCTTATAATGGTGTCGATTTGGTGTAGCACATCTTAACTTATTTGACAAGACTTAACTTAATTTAAGCGTTCTATCCTTGTCTTTTCGATAAAGAAAGAAAAAAACAGGAAGCTTAAAATAAGGTTAGTCCTGTCAAATGTGTTAAGTCGTGTTAATAAGCCGTATTTTCGAACTTGTGGTCTAAAAAACCTCATGATGATGTATATTTTTACGAAAAAGCTGAAACTTCCATTTGCCTTCGTGTGACGTTACTTGAGAAATGGCTGTTTAGAAATGTGTCCTTTGCTATCAAGATAAATTTATAAGAATTTGCTGATTTGACAGATGGATGACAGATGAGTAGACAGACAGAAACAGACCACTTTTTTATAAGCCATCACACATCACAATCAGTACAATGTCTAAAGGTCTCTCAAGTGACTTCATAACCATATATTCTTTTTATGATAAAAATTAATGGTTAATTTATATACCAAAATAATGAAAACCTTTTCAATTATGTCCCAAATTGGCGTATGTTCTCAGAAAAAAAATCATTTTGTAATTCAATAGCTATTTCTATTATTTGTTTTTCATTCGATAGCTGGTTTCAAGGTTTGACATTTACGTATTTAATTTTGTTTTTAATTCAGTTTAATAACCAAAATTAAATTTTCAAAAACAGTTCGTCCTAAATGCCATCCATTTCCATGATAAGATTCGTAATAATTTTCTTCAGCTGACACTTTTCAAAAATTTAATTAATGCTGCTGTTAGCCTAATTCATACACAAAAGAAATTACATTATTTGGATTTGTCCTTCTTAAAAAAAATGCAAAAAAGTTCGCACTGAAAATTGAGTTTCCTTCAAATTCTCTATAGAAAACGACAATTTCATATGTAAAGACTTACGGTGTTTAACTTTAGATAGTGTTTAAATCTGTTGGTGTCCCCTTTTCTTTCATATTGTAAACATCGTTTAATCACCCTTTTGTAGTAACACAGTTATTATTTAGAAAATTAAGTCTGAACATCTTTTCTCCCTAAAGTATATACCTATATTATTATTTGAAACAAGCAAGTGAGAACACTCTTGATTACTGCAAAACATGAATTACCACAAGTTTCAAGTAATTAACTAACAGGAAGCGAAGCCTAAAACGCGGTTTGTAAATCCACTAACTGTAATTTCGAATTAATGGGAGATAACGAAATAGTTTCTGTTTTAACAAAGTTTGTTGAGGTCCTTCGGGAGATTAAAGACTGGAATGAACTTTGGTAAGGCAGTTGATATGGCACTTTGTAACGAGAATCAGGCGTAGCCATCTACGCTTAATAGTGGACCGTGTACAAAGCAAATATTGATAGATTAACGCAAACCGATGTACAGGATAGCCGTTTGGTACATAGGTACTTTAGGTTAAAACAATCATTTTGAGCGGTAGTTCTTCAAAATATTCCCATGGGGGGCAGTACGTTATAAATTTTTCAATGCATGTGCTCGTAAAGGCCCACTTTTTATGCATCAAAACCGAACAAAAAGTCGACTATTTTGCCCTAGGGCTTTATTATTATCATTTTTTTTAATTTGATTACAATGGTTGGCTAACCTGCAGCCTTTTTTTGTGTACCATAGACGTTATACTTTTTTTTTCCACTGTTTAACGGCTCTGGATACAGTCCTTTTGAGCCAATTATAATTTAAAGTTCACAAGATTACATTTGTTTTCATTTCCTCACACTATGCATTGAAAAATGTAGTATGATACACGGGCGTAAAAGCAATAAATTACTCGGTTACGTTTAAAACACTCGCTACGCTCGTGTTTTAAATCGTCCTCGTAATTTATTCCTTAGCGCCCTTGTAGCATAAACTACTATTTTGTATGGGAATTGTTTTTTTTTCCAGGAACCTATTGGGTGTGGTATCAAATGAAAGGGCTTTATGAGCCGGTTCTAAAAATATGCTACACCATTACCTTTCGGTCACCTCTTTTCTAAAAATCAAAAAAATATTTTCCAAACATACCAAGTTTGGG
The DNA here is from genome assembly GCA_934047225.1 of Ypsolopha sequella. Lineage (NCBI taxonomy): Eukaryota > Metazoa > Arthropoda > Insecta > Lepidoptera > Ypsolophidae > Ypsolopha > Ypsolopha sequella. Next base: position 18,788,501 of record OW203991.1, read on the forward strand.
CTCCGCCAGATAGGAGAGGGCTTTGTAAATTTTTGTAAAACATACGCCAAATGTCTTTTAATATACTCATATCTAACATCAAAAAGGCACTTAATAGTGGACCGTGTACAAAGCAAATATTGATAGATTAACGCAAACCGATGTACAGGATAGCCGTTTGGTACAAGGGTACTTTAGGTTAAAACAATCATTTTGAGCGGTAGTTCTTAAAAATATTCCCATGAGGGGGGGGGGGGGGGGGCAGTAATTACGTTATCAATTTTTTGTATGGGAATTGTTTTTTTTCCAGGAACCTATTTTCCAAACATACCAAGTTTGGGCTCCGCCAGGTAGGATAGGGCTTTGTAAATTTTTGTAAAACAAATATTTACATTTATATATAAATATTTATATTTACATTTACAATTTTTTTTAATATGAATAAATATAATTTTAGCTTTATTAGCTTTTTATTTGTAGTTTTAAGCAATTATAATAATTAAAAAATGATAAACTTTATATTTTTTCGATATATTTCGGCCTCATCAGTGAGGCCGTCATCAGTCGAGTGGTTGACAGGTAAAAATTATAAAAAAATATATATGAAAACAAGTTGGTACAGTTTTTAAAGTTTAAAGTTTTTTTTTTTTTTTTAAAGTTATTATAATAAAAAAAAATTGTTAACGTTAATATTTTTCAAATCGCCTTTTTGAGGTTAGATATATTAAGACACATTTGGCATATGTTTTACAAAAATTTACTAAGCCGTCTCCTACCGGGAGGAGCTCAAACTTGGTATGCTTTGAAAATATTTCTTGGAATTTTAGAAAACAGGTGGCCGAAAGGTAATGTTGTAGTATATTTTTAGAACCGACTTATGTAGCCCTTTCATTTGATACCACAAACAATAACTTTCTAAAAAAAAAAAAACAATTACTATACAAAAATTTATGACGTCATTACTGTCCCTCATGGGAATATTTTTAAGAACTACCGCTCAAAATGTTTGTTTTAACCTAAAGTACCCGTGTACCAAATGGCTATCTTGTACATCTACCGCAAGAAAACAAGTTATGCTATAAAAGTGCCATCAAAGCAGAATTTCCTTTGACTTCCTGAAGGCAGTCGTTCAGTTTGTCAGATTCAATCAAGGTCTGGAGACTCGCCAACAAGCCCTCTCAGACACTTAGGTGGGAGTGGAACTCTGATGTTGGGGCTCGAAGGAACATTGCATTTTAAATGGGAAATTCAAATTAAAAAGTATGAATAATACCAACTGTTCATAATACAACAAAAGAAAAAATATGTTAGGGTAAACTCGTAGTTTTTCACTCACATTTGCGGAACAAATTAAATTTTGTGCGTAAATAAGTACATAGCCCACTTTAAGCGACCCCGCAAGGCGCAAATTCGTTATAACGTGATTTTTAAGATTCGCGCTAAGTTGCCCCATTTACGCGGTCGCATAGATAAAAAGTGTGAAATTTTAGAAATCGCATTATAAGTGTTCGGCAAGCAATACAAAACAGTGTAGTTAGCTACGAAAGATTTTTGCAAGAACGCAAACAAAATGCTTCTCAAAAAACATTAGATAACTATTTCTCTGATTAATTCTAAGGATTAAATAAGTTTAAACTTTTCTTTAACAATAATAGACTGATTCTGTTTCATTTTTGCAATAAAAGCACTTTAATTACTTATTTGGGTATCGAATTTCATCAGTCGCTCGGTACAAAGTGCACAGTTGTTTTTCTTGTTAAGAAATTTAACGTGGAAAAAAAATTGGTATATTTCAATTCACACCAATAGTTCAGTATAAGTTAGGGTTATAAATCAACAGCTTGAAATTTAATGCACAATTAGCCATTATTTGGTCAAAACAAACTTAAAACAGAATTTTAAGCTTGTTTCGACAAAATCGTGACTAATTGTGCATTTAATTTCAAACTGTTGATTTATAAATCTAACTTACACTGAACTGTTGACGTGAATTGCCAAAGACCAATTACTTTTAAATTTTAACTTCCTGATAAGAAACACAAATTTAAGTTGTGCTCTTTGTACCGAGCGACTGACGTTAAACCTTAACGCTATTTTGTCCAAAACGCATCCCTCACGTAAAGCAGGGTATTACTGTGATAATGTTTCACGATGAACCTTCTTTTATTCGTTAAAATATGTCGTTATACTGTAAGAGTTTGGAATTTGTGTCGCCTTGTATTTATTCTATCTATAGCCACTTACGCTCACATTCTGAAAAAGAAAGTCCTAAAACGTTCATTTTCATTTCATTCCAATAATGTTGTATAGTTAAGGCCCTTACCTTTGCCAAATGGGTACTTTCTAAAGCCTACTCCTCGTTTATGGCCAAACCAAAAATAATGAAAAAATCTATTATGAATAATCAACTCTTAGACAACATATGCAACAGTTTTCTTTTTCATACCACCAAAACTTCTACATGAATTTTTTTTTTTACTGTATGGTGTTTTTTGACCTCAAATTCCCTACTGCTCCTGAGTTGCTTGGCCGATTGAATTCATCTATGCTTTGATAAATAGATAAACTTTATAGCTATAAACATAACATAAGATTATTGAATCGAGTAATCACGTCCAAGTGAAAAGTATAATTTTCCCCTATTTCGCCCTCTCAAGGACGCAGCGAGCGTCGTAACAGCCACTATGCATTGCACGCTGATATGAACGTTATTTCAATGTCGTTTCCGTTGATATTTGTAGTGACAAATATCGAGCTGCTAATTTGGCGATGGTAATCGCCTTAAATAATCTTCCAGCGAGTTAAATCTAGAATAGATTACTGTAGAAAGCTCGATTCTTTCATAATGTAAACAAAAGAAGAATGCATACTTACCAATAAATTAGTGTGCACAATTAATCTGATATAACACGTAAGTTAGCTCACCGTTCATTGGCTGCCGGTGTCCGTTTGATAACGACGGTGAACGCCGCATCGTTACTCGACACTCGCCTTGATAATGCCAAAATTGTATCGGTGTAACGGTTGGCATATAGTCCTTTATTTTTAGTAATAAGAAATAAATAAGTCATAATATCATCGCAAGCTCAACCTGTGCCTTACAAACACGGATTTTAAAATGAGGTTTTTATGTTTTTTCACTGTAACTTTATACACTTTTTTCCGATTAAAATTTCGCTCAGCTCGATTTCAAGTTTCGCCCCTACTCCCCCACGCCTCAGGCTGAATCGGGTGTCGGGCGGCAAGGCGGTCCAGGTTAGGCTGACTTTATAGTTAACGCGCGATAATTTAGGTATTTTCTTTTGACGGTAAAAATAATGGATTTTTAATTTTATTTTATAATTTCAGCTGTTTTATACTAATATCAGTTGCATTATGCAAAGTTTCAGATCTAATATCAAGTATTGAATGAATGAATGAATGAATGAATTGACACTTTATTGTACACAAAAGACATATAAAAGAAAACAGAGTATTGAAAACATAATTTTGTACAAAGGCGGACTTATCACTTAAAGCGATTTCTTCCAGACAACCTTTGGGTGGTGAAGAAATAGTCACTGGAAAAGTAAAAATAGGGGGATAGACGTAATAGATAGAGTAAATTAAATGAAAATCAATAAAGTGTTAATACAAATAACCTACCAAATTAAACTTAATTTTAATAGATATCATAGACTCACATAAACAAATACACAAGAATATATTAATAAATACATCTATAATATATATATATGTATATACATTTAAATATCAATATAATAAGGGTAAATGAGTGACGAGACTACCAACCTAATGAAACTTCATAGTAAGATCTGACTTTCCTCTTAAATATCGCCAAAGAAGACGACATACGAATCTCAGTAGGTAACTCGTTCCAAAGACACACAGCCTTGACCGCAAAAGAATTCCAAGAACAAGAAAGTATTCATTGAATGCTATCGGTTTATTGTACGGTTTGGAGGTAACTTTGTAGTTTTTTCTATCGAAAAAATTTAATGCAATCCAGTTTTCACCATAGCGTTAACATAGCGTTAGTCCTTAACTTTACCAAATATTTATTTCAAAGTGATTGTTACAGCATTTATTTGTATAAAGGAATAAATGATCATGCGAAGCGAAGTGAGGTATAATAGGCCCTTAAGGACTTTATAAACTAAACTCAAAACAATAAGTAATAATAATATATTAATATAAGAGAACTTAAAATTAGTACATTCAAAAGGATCTTACGGCTAGTGAAAAATTATTTTTTGCCTAAACTAAACTACAAAAGTAGCCAGTATAGGCAAAGAGTTAAAAAGAGTATAAAAGTACTAAGATAACTATTAAATGCTTAAATTTAACAATTTTATGCTTAAAAATTAATTAAATGTTCCCGAGAAGTGCAAAAGGTAATATTACGAAGTTAACTAGAACACCTTAACATAACAAAGTAATAAATATTTAAATAAGCTTATAAACTAGAACAGTTTTATAATAAGTGTACACAATATAACGTTTATTTTTAATTATTTAGTTATAAGGGGATAAACTGTTAAATGTATAGCAAATACAATTTATTTGCTAAGTTTTCTTAAATTTTTCACAATTTTTTTTTTTTACCTATTTGACCGCCATCATTTTGCGTGTCGCTAGTGATCTGCTGGTTTTCATGGTGTCTTCGTCATATCAGATTATGTATGATTTTTCATGAAAAATGAAATTATGGCATAAAGGCCGACTTATTACACGATCATACGGAACTCGTAAAAAAACAGATAAAATGTTACTCTCCTTTTTAAGTACTTTCTGAGCAAGCACGCTTCATCCTAGTTCCCATCGACGCTTCACATCAGGCAACGGTTGATGAGGCAAATTAAAAATAAATCCGGCTAAGTGCGAGTCGGGTCTCGCTGTTTTAGGGTTCCGTACATACGAACAATTATTTCAAACTATATATTAATTTTAATTTTAATGCTTTAATTCTGTCAGACATAAAAACTGCAAAACTAATTGGTTGATTTTTCAGGGACGTAACCCTAAAACTACATTATAAATCGGTGTTTTTAGTATTTGTTGTTTAAAGACAGGTTATGGTGCATAATATACAAAAATTTCAAATTCCTAACTGCGTTGGCCTTTGAGATTGATCACGTTACAAAAATGGTCTAAAAATGGCAACTTTGATAGTCCTCCATTTCTTTATTTTTTAAGATAAAAAATAATAAAAGATATATTTATACTCTACTTAATGAGCTCTACACAATAAAACCCCAGACGCTAGGGTAAAAAAAAAATCGGCCCCATTTTCAAGTAAGAAGCCCCCCTGAAAAATAATTTAATTACATTTTAAACTCAAAATTCCGTTTTGGGTCAATATTTTACACAACATATAAAAATTTCAGGTTTCTATCGCATTCCGTCTAAGAGCTAGAGACCCGTGACCTACGGACAGACAGACTGACAGCGAAGTGACATTAAAAGAGCTCCGATTTGCCCTCTGGGTACGGAACCCTAAAAAAGAAGATCTTTCTCTATATGTAGAGACAACACAAAAAAGTTTGCGGAATTTTAAAACTGAATAATCTCTTCTGGTCAGGAAACTCATGTCAACAATGTCGCTAAGTCCCCACATTTTCTATCTCAAGATTGACTAATGCCCTGCCAGAGTTATGCTCCTGGCTTGTTTGGAAAGTCGCCAGATGGGAGCACTTATGCCAGTCCGAAGCAGGGATCTGAATTCAACCGAGTGCCCGCCAAGATCTTTGGCAAACTTCTTAACACGGAATGCATAGTGTGGGTAAACAATCATAACCGAAGTATTGTTTGGCTGTGGTTGGTGGTGTAAGTTAAAGTTAGGCTTCACGCCTACTAAAGTAGAGGGCAGGGAATGATGTGTCGTATGCGTGAGAGGTAAATATACAATTAGTCTTTTCGCACACATATACGCAATACGTAAGTGTTCTTTTATAGCCCCTTGATAGCCTAATTAGGTTTAATAAGAGTGTAATCAGCATGAAGTTATGGTTTACTTGGCATTCCTATATATTTTATTTCATGTAGAGGAAAGTTACCAAATATGGAATAGTATCCCTAATATGGAATACTACCATTTCTCCAAAACTAACACTACAAGATGCAATTCAAAATATTTTTTTTATCTCATTCATTCACTTTAATAAAAAACCGACTTTTTGCAACTTTTCCACGAATCCGTCCCTCTTGCACTGAGGGTTTTTTCGCATATGAAGTAACAAGGACGCTAAAACTTTTACATATCACCTTAAACAACACACTCGTATGCATTCGTGTCGATCACGGGTCCGAAAGTCGTTCTCTACCGCCCACCATAGCCGGTCACTGTGGCCAAGCTTCCTACACCGTAGTACAAGAGAGTCTTGACTATTTATTTCCCCTACTCTCACCGCAACCCTAAGTAAACATAATACAGACATCTAAATAGTATTCATCCTTTTTCGAGTTATTATGTTTGTTAAGTCAGTATTTTACGTTATCTTGTCTGTTAAAAAAAAAACCAGCCAAGTGCGAGTCGGACTCGCACACAAGTTTCCGTACCATTATCTATAAAAACGGCAAAAAAAACTTATCTGTTCTATGGAAGCCCCCTTAAATATTTAAATTATTCTATTTTTTGTATTTGGCAACAGAAATACATCATCTGTGAAAATTTCAACTGTCTAACTATCACGGTTCATGAGATACAGCCTGGTGACTGACGGACGGACAGCGGAGTCTAAGTAATAGGGTCCCGTTGGTTACCCTTTGGGTACGGAACCCTAAAAACGAAACCCTTTGTAACGAAGCTTCAGTATTATGATCATTTGGCTGTGTGTCTAACCGAGCTTTTTCTTTCTATAAACTATTATTTTTAAAATTGGTAAAAGAACGGATTCAGTACTTTGATTAAATTTGAATTAACCGAAATAACAAATATTTTGAGTGTCACTCGCTAGCTTTCACAATTTTTGTGCCCGTCTGGCAAATATTAAATCGATAGCATAAGAGATGAAGGTATGGAACAGGATATTTTATCTACCAATTAATTTTCAAGTTTGCAACATACAGGTTGCTTTAGTGACTTGAATACGAGCGATTGGCACTTTTATGTATCAAAATTCAATTATATGTTAAACCAGCTTAAAAAATGCAGATGTCAGAGATGCAATAGTAAATTATTTAAGTGGATTCTTGAATGAAAAAAATGGCGTAGCACGCGATCGCTTACAAGGTCATTTTTTTTGTATTCCGATCAAATAAGTGTTAACTATCATGAATAACAACTAATAAAAAAAAAATTATAAACTAAATTTATACTTGCGATTGTTGGTACTTGGTGAAACTTGAAATATATTTTGAGTTAAAAGCACTTGTACAGTAGTTTCACTTCATTTAAGTTTTCTCCCAACCGGTTTCAGATTTTACATCAAGATGTTAATTCAAATATATTTTATTGACTCCAGGCACTAGCTCTGAGCAACGTAAGCAATGATAATGTTAACAAAATAGATAACACAGCTAAGACTCACTATGATTTATGCGAGAAAAACTCGACGTTTCGGTCAACTTAAGAGTGACCTTTATCAGGCTTCGCGATATTATGATAATGTTGTTGTAAATAAAAGGTTGTTGCGGAAGTGATGTACAAGTTCTGATGAACTAAATGAACTAGAACTTGTTTACTAGATGCGAACAATGAAATAACCACTTCAAAATATAAGTTCTTCCAATTCGTAACCGGTCGGCCATGGCTTCAGGCTTCGAAAAGCGCGCCAAACGGTTCTTCTTGCGACGGCACCGCCGGTGAGAACAAATATATGAAGTTGTTTAGGGCCGGCCATGGGTCGCCGCTCGCGCGTCTTGTCCGGCTTCAAGTGACTTGGGCTCTCTCGACGGTGGTGTGCGGGGAGGTGGGGAGCCGCGCCAGTGATCGAACGTACAGGACGAACTTAGTGTCGAGTGCTTTGAGTGTACGAGCGCGCTATACATGAAGGCGCCGACGGGTGTCGTGGCAGGGCAAAGCCCGTCGCAAAAACCGCCTGGAAGCTCAGCAAGAAGCGCCGCCAGAAGCCTGAAGCTGTGGCCCTGGCGTAATGCTGTACAGTTGCTTTATTGTATTTTAAACGTAATTAAAATTTATACTTGCGATTGTTTGCACTTTTGCACTTCTGAATAAGAAAATATTATATATATTTTATTTATTTATTTTACTATATGATATGTAAACTTATAGCACCTATGTATTTTATGCGTATAATAATAGAAGTAAGCACATTATTAATACATTATATTATTGTTTAATATTTATATTTTATTTTTATATTAAGGCAAACTTTACTTTGGTGTACCTGTATGATTACTTTTATTTAAATGTTATTTGTATCCTCAATGGTTTTCTGTAAGAAATCTCTTATTAGAGATAAGCTAACCCATATGTTATATCGAGGAAAACCAGCAGACTCACTTTTCGCCCGTGTTGCAAAGGTGATAAGAGCGAAAAGTGGATCTGTAGCAATTTCTTCCAACTTTATTACAACATCTTTTAGCTACGGCGTAACAAGTGATACGACTCCATACATATTTTGCTACGGCTTAGCAAGTGCTACAACTCCATACATCTTTTAGCTACGGCGTAGCAAATGCTATAATTCTATACATATTTTAGCTACGGCGTAACAAGTGATACGATCCCATACATATTTTGCTACGGCTTAGCAAGTACTACAACTCCATACATCTTTTAGCTACGGCGTAACAAATGATACCACCCCATACATATTTTGCTACGGCTTAGCAAGTACTACAACTCCATACATCTTTTAGCTACGGCGTAACGAATGATACCACCCCATACATATTTTGCTACGGCTTAGCAAGTACTACAACTCCATACATCTTTTAGCTACGGCGTAGCAATCTTTTAGCTACGGCGTAACAAGTGATACGACCCCATAAATATTTTGCTACGTCGTAGCAAGTGCTATGACCCTACACATCTACTTGCTACGGCGAAGGAAGTGCTACGAACCCATAAATCTTTTCGCCGCTTTGTAGACTTGCCGCGGCGCGCCGTAGTATTCGTTTATGTGTCACCGTATAATGGTGAAAACGGAATTGTGGCATGAAAATCGACCCATTATTACGCGATCTTATGAAATTATTCCGCTGTTTTGCGATTAAACAGCTATTTCAAGGAAATCTTATAAAAATCTTTTAAAACGACATGTAATAAAATAATAATAAATGTACATGGACTGGATTAAAGGTTTATTTAATTTATGTAGCAATATATATATATATATATATATACGATTAGAATGATAAGTAAAATATATATTATAAAACCCATACCCCACCCGTACCCATACCAGAGACCCGCCAGGGACCAGGAACAAGGTTCAAATTCAAATTCAAATTCAAATAGTTTATTTTGCAAAGCAGGTATAGATATATACACTTTTTACACGTCAAATTTAATCTAATAAAGAAAATATATGTAATAAAATAATAAATGTACATGAACTAAATTAAAGGTTTATTTAATTTATGTAGCAATATATTTACGATTAAAATGATAGGTAAAATATATATTATACAAGGTAAAATCCAATCAGCCGCCCGAACCCACACCGGAGACCCGGCCAGGGACCAGGAGCCGCATTTCCGAATCGCTCGTTCCCAACCCACGCGCGAAAGCACATACCCATCCCACGTTGCACATCAGAACTTGTCATTTGCAAGATGAGACAGGCATACACTTCCGCACGCGAACCGAACCCGAACGACCCAAAAATACGGCCCCAGGAACAAGGTTCAATGATCACCAACCGAGCCCCCAGCACGAATCCAGGCGGCCGACCAAATCCCATCCTATATACTACATACTAATAGGTTACATATATAAATACATGCCTACCTCCGCCCATTCGATTAGTCTTGCTAAGAAGAAGGGCAAGAAACTTAGCAAGATCATGTCTTTTTTTTCAACATAAAACTTATGCTATACAATATATGACTTATATCTACTTTAACCAAGGGATAAGAAATTACAAGACAGCAGGAATTCAGGTTAATGAAAAAAAGAAAAACATATATATCTTTGTCTACCCGTCTCATATAGTCCTTTTCCTTTTACAGTCTGTAATCAATTAATGTTTACACCTTAGAGGAATCATAAGTTAAGAAATTATACTATTTAATTAAATTATAACTTACTATCATTATCACTGTAACACCATGCTTCACCATCATCCAAATATTCATTTATTTTATAATATGCCTTTTTCAATAGGCCCTGCTTAATATACAGTTTAAACTTATTCTCTGACAAAGTAAGGACCTCCTTTGGAAGTTTATTGTAAAATCTTATACCATGTCCTACAAAAGAGGTACTCACCTTAGCGAGTCTGATTTTTGGAAAAGCCAGTTTATGCTTATTTCTGGTTTCCTTACAATGTTGCTTACCAAGCCTTGGTAAGCAACCAAAATTCAGCAAGTAAAATTCAATGATCACCAACCGAGCCCCCAGCACGAATCCAGGCGGCTGACCAAATCACATCCTATAATTTTATCAAATTCCACTGAAGCCAACTATTTGTCGAAATATATCTGGAAACTGTTATTTTAATAAGTGTTTTTATATAAATATATAATATAAACTGATTAAAAAAAAAACAAATAAGTTATCTTCAATATTTAATCCTATATACTACATACTAATAGGTTACATATATGAATACATGCCTACCTCCGCCCATTCGATTAGTCTTGCTAAGAATATCTCATAAATGTCAAAAATAGGTGTGGTGACGAGCGAAGCGAGAAGGAGCGTGTTAGGATTACATTTGGGGAGCCAAGCGAAACGAGACGACCCCCCTAGTTCTAACATAAAATAATTTCGCACGATCGCGTAATTTACGCCATAATGAGTTTTTCCATGAAAAAACGTGCATTATTATTATCATGAAAAATCCGTTTTCGACATCATACGACAACGTATACATCAAATATTAGGTTTGAATTAAAAACACTTGTACATTATAGTTTCACTTTATTTATGTTAACTCCCAACCGGTTTCGGATTTTACTCCATTTTCAAGGGAAGAAGCTAATTTTTGAAAATGGAGTAAAATCCGAAATAAAGTGAAACTATAATGTACAAGTGTTTTTAATTCAAGATGTGTTTCAAGTTTCACCAAGTGCCGACAATCGCAAGTATAAATTTTGTCAAATATTAGTGTTTGGTTGTTTAGTTTCGAAACACTTCGGCGAGAAAACGGGTTAAAAGTTTTCCCAGTAAAAGGTCATAAAATCATCAAGAGCGTGACATGTAGTTCTGACAAGTGAAATGAAAAACCTGTAAATCTTTTGAGCTACTGAATGCTTTGTTGTTATGCACTCTAAGGCTGTAGAGCTCGTAACTGTGACGTCACAGAGACATAAACTGTTCCTCAATTTACCTTCTTTGACGCTTTGCCTACGCTGGGCAGCCTTTCAAATGCTAATGTAGCCTGAGGCTTGGCTCTGTTAAGGACAGAGCTAAGCTATAAGCGATAAACAGAACGCAGCTAGAACGTTTGTGGTTTATGCTTGACCAAATAAATAATAATCACGTTGGCAGCCAAAAGGAAGTGGGCACAAATTGTACAATTGGCCGGATATACGTGTTCAGTTCTTTCATTGTTGGAGCTCGTTAGATCTAACAATAAATACATTTTATGCCCCAAATATTTAGGTGGTGATCCTGAACCAAATAACTTTTAGGGTTCGTATCCGAAGGTTCTCAATTACTAAGTCTCCGCTGTCTGTAATGAGCTTTAAACAATGACACCAGACGCCAGGAAAAAAAAAATTTTTTTGCACTTTCTTCTTTCGATTTTTTGTTTTTTAATAATTAATATTCATTTCCATGAAGCTTTATTTATTTAATTTTTAATAATATATTCAGTTTTGTGTCAATATTCCACATAACATATAATTTTTTTAAATTAAATACACTTTAACAGCTTTTAATGTTTTTTGTTTTTTTTTTAAAACGTAAATATACTGATACATATGATAATACAAAAATAACGTAATCTCAAGATAATATATCATCATATAAGATAACATTAAGAGAGATTGTAAATAGTCTAGGTTTTATATGTCATTATGTCATGTGCTCTTCTATCATATATTATGTCAATGTCTATTTATTTTTATTAAAACTCAACTGATGCCGGGTCCAGGTCGGACCCGAAATATATCTTGAGATTACGTTATATTTGTATTATCATATGTATCAGTATATTTACTTTAAAAAAAAAAAAAAAAAAAACATAACATATAACAGTTTCAGGTCTCTTTCTCATTCCGTCTAAGAGCTAGAGACCCATGACATACAGACAGACAGACAGACATATGGACAGCAGAGCAAAATTAATAGGGCTTCGTTTTGCCCTTCAGATACGGAACCCTAAAATATATGTGTATTCTCTTAGTACCAGGAACACATATCTAGTGAGCTCGTGGTTGTTAATAAGGCTAATGAAGAAACGGTGATGACCGTTACCACGTGTGACGTTGTTCTGGAACATTTGGACGCGACGCTTGCTTGCAGCTGAAATAGATAATTGTATCTAAAGCTCTTAATACGCTCACGTAAAGGTTATAATCAAATGAAATAACGAGCTTGAACTGCAAACTTTTCAACACTGGACTGCCAAAATTTCGTTAACAAAGAAAATAAAGCACGCATGAGTTGTCAGACTCCCTACTCTGAAAATGCATGAAACAGTAGTAGAATGTTAAACTAGGTTACAGGACTAAAAATTTCACACAAGACTGTGACATACGGACGGACGGACATAAAGGTTCCTTTTGTACTTTTTAGGTACGGAACCCTAGAAACAAGAAAACTTTGGTTAGAATTATGTAGCGTACAAAATTTTGATTTATAAAAATATCAAGAGGTGGCGCTGTTCATTATTAGAACGCGCATAAATAAATATTTAACTATTTCGTTTAAATAGCGGCATCTTTTTAGTAAATAAAAAGTTTTAATGCCAAATTAGTTGCAGCAATTTACACCTTTGATAGTGATAACTTTTTTAATGAAACTCGCTGCGTATTTACAGTCCTATATATAGCACAGACAAGAATTGCGCTGTCTTCACATAAACTTTGCAAGGTTAAATCGCCTATCACTCCCTTGCAAAGTGTATGTGAAGACAGCGAAATTTTTGTCTGTGGTGCTATTGCGATCGCTTGATTCGTCACTTCAGATATCAAGTCGTTGTTGTAGTGGTAGAGCCCTAGCTTCCGAAACCAGGTGTCTGAGTTCGAATTCACGTCAGAAGTATATCTCTTTTTTTTCATTGGAGATAAAAAAAAACAAAGTAAAATCGAAAATAAGTGCGACAACAAGGGAAGCAAGGAGGAGCTGTTAGGTTGACATGTATAAAAATTAAACCAGCCGAGCGAGGCGGAGCGGAGCGGGGCGATCGACCCTCCCTAGTTTTAATATAATTATATAAGCAGAAATCCTTCTTGTTTTACAATCTGTCATAATTGAATCACTATTGCGCAGAGTTTTACATTTACACAAAATATTGAAGCACAGACTTCGGACGTCTGTGCTGTATATGGGAATGTAAATACGCAAACTGGCTAGGTACTATAATAACTGAAAATTATAAGACTTATTAAATACTATTAAAAACTGTAAAAAAAACTGTGTATTTCTGCACATTGATGATATTCCAAAAAAAATAGCAGTGTAGGATACTGATACAAGAAAGAAAACTCGGAATTTTGTCAGTGTTTCATACATCACGCAAAAACTACCAAGCGGATTTTGATGAGGTTATCACTTTACGATCCTCAGCAGCGAGACAAGGATTACAAAGAAAGAAGGAAGGTATATCACTGTTTGATAACATATTATCCAACTTAAAATTTAGGATAATTTTTATTGCGGGATTCCCAAGGGATAACACTGTGGCCGCATCAACTTCTTCCACGCGGACAAAGTCGCGGGCAACAGCTAGTTTTCAATATTTGTTCTTGCAAGTATAAATTTGTTTTTTTCTTAAGCAGCACTTTCGCATGTTGTAACGCCTTAAGTCAGGTCTGCTTAATTTTTTTTTCTGTTGTACTTTTTGGTGCAATGAAAACTGTCAATCTACAATCTTTTAGTCTTATTCTTATTATGTGGGAAGGTACACATTTGATCTCGCAAAAGTACAGTGCTAGGATCTTATGGCACGTGGATTGGTTGTGTCCAAAATCGGAACTAACGCCGCTACCATACTCCTTGTTTCACAGCTGCGCCTCCCTGTCACTGGCATCCACGCGTCATCAGATACTTGTAGCACTGTATCATGGTTGCTGTCATCATTATGATTCTCAATCTCCTGCATAAGTTCATTTCAATTTCCTATTAAAATTGTTTCCACTGAATAAACTTCCGCTGGAACTACCTAAAATGAATAAAACTTTTAAGAGACGACGCGACGATAGGTGCGGACATCTGAAATCCATTAAGAGCGGTCTCCACGAGTAAGTTCCTTAACTGCGGTCATTAATTAGCTCACAAAGACTCCAGCATTAAGTCAACTGAACTAGAGATTAGAGAGGAACTTTTAAACAAGGGATTTTCTGCGTTCATTGGAATTAAATTGAGACAAGATATTAAATAACGTTTCCAATGCAAGTGCTCGTAAAGGCTCACTTTTTATGCATCAAAACTGAACAGAAAGTCGATTATTTTCCCTAGGGCTTTATTATTATTATTTTTTTTAATTTATTTACAATGGTTGGCTAACCTGCAGCCTTTCCTGTGTACCGTAAATGATATACTTTTTTTTCCACTGTTTAACGGCTCTGGATACAGTCCTTTTGAGCCGATCATAATTTAAAGTTCACAAGATTTTTTTTTTTTATTTCCTCACACTATGGATTGAAAAACGTAGTATGATACACGGGCGTAAGAGCAATAAATTACTCGGTTACTTTTAAAACACGTAATTTATTCCTTTTCGCCCTTGTAGCATAAACTACTATTAGGGGGAACCGATTTACATCAATTACTTCCTAGATTCTTTCATTCATCATTTAATATTAAAAACTTCTACTATCATTTTAGATCAATGCTAAAACTTCTGGCATGTTCGCCAAGAAGAGGGACAATGATATATTTGCAGTCATGCGTTGATAGACCTCTTTTCATCAACAAATAATGAATTGTAAGAATAACATTGTAATAGTTTAATTTTTGCCAGTTTTTTAATATTTCAAAACTTTTTGCTGCAGTAAGTATAATGACAATATAATAATAGGTCTTTACCAATGAAATTGCCGAAATTTTCTAACAGATTCATGAGTTCATAATTCTTGTAATTCAATAGCTATTTCAATTATTTGTTTTTTGTTTGAAAGTTGATTTCAAGGTTTTACATCCATGTATTACATTTTGTTTTTATTTTCAGTTTGATAATAAAAATTTAATTTTCAAAAACAGTTTGTCCTTAGTGCCATCCATTTCCATGTTAAGATTCGTAATAATTTTTTACAACTGACACTTTTTAAAACTAAATTAAAGTTGCTGTTAGCTTAATTTTGTCTAATTCATACACAAAAGAAATTACATAATTTGGATTTGTTATTCCTAAAAAAATGCAAAAATGTTTGTACTGAAAATTGAGTTTCCGTCCAATTCTCCATAGAAAACAGCAATTTCATATGTAAAGACCTATTATGTAAAATTCCAAAGCAACCCAGTTGCCCTCTTCCTTACTCTCTCGCCAAATAATAGTTTAGTTAAGCATAGAATTATGAAGTATTTATTAATTAAATAAAATTATCAATTAAATTTACATAATAATAATAAATATTTTAACGTTTTGTGTTGCAAAATATGTAAAATATGGGTCAAGTGCCTGAAATAAATGCTTTTTATTTTTATTTATTAAATTTATTTATATATCGCTCTGGATACTCTAAACAATATTTAGAGTGCATTACAAAATAGAAAAGATCAATTAGAAACAAATCTCTTTTTTTAGGGTTCCGTACGGGATCCTATTACTAAGACTCGTCTGTCCGTCTGTCACCAGGCTGCATCTCATGAACCGTGATAGTTAGACAGTTAAAATTTTCACAGATGATGTATTTCTGTTGCCGCTATAACAACAAATACAAAAAACAGAATAAAATAAATATTTAAGGGTGCCCCCATACAACAGACATGTTTTTTTTTGCCGTTTTTATAGATAATGGTACAGAACCCTTCATGCGCGAGTCCAACTCGCATTGGCCGGTTTATTTTATATATTTGTCGTACTTGTAATTTGTTTCTATTGAAAACGAGGTTTCCCACCATCACGAACTGTCACATTCCATCCCTTTCTTGAACCGATAATTATAAGTACATTACTCTTTGTTTTTAATATTCGTAATTCAACTGTGCCCATTACAACCATGGACTGAACAGAAAACACTAACTGACAGACAAACTAAACCACCCTCTCATCACTTCCATCACGCTCTTTCACACATACCCTGAATACCCCACCAACTACAGACAACTCTCTGTCCCTTTCAGGGAACACATATACCAGAATTGGGATGGCATGAGAAGAGTTGATGGTGGTGATTGTTGGCACTTGAAAGGCGCTTGTACTTGTCCACAAAATTTTATCATTTGATATAAAAATTTGTGGACCAATACAAGTAGGTTAGGTTAATTAAGAAAAATATTGTCTTTTTTAATTTCTGTTCCTGTTTTTATTACTATGGTATATTTATCATTTTTTTTAACACTTTACTGATGACGGGCCGAAATATATTTCAAGTACAAAATTTTCTTTTATTTATTAATTATATTTAAAGTTACATATGGCATATTATATATTTATTTAACTAAAAGCAGGGTTTTGAAGGATCTATACGTAATTGTTGCACGGCAATATGACGCGCCTGGAAGTCAAGAGATCATTTGCGAATGAATTTAGGAGTATAGTTTTACTGTAACATATACTTAAACAACATTATTTATAATAGAATTAAATGAGACTTGAGGATAATTCATGATTTATATAAACGGCTCGCCTCAATACGTGTTATGATCGGGAAAGCAGACCCATGGGTCTACCGCGTAATTCTCATTTTCATCAACATCAACTTGAGATTGAAATTTGACGTGCGTGCAACGACGCCCGCCTATCATGCCATCTCTTTTGCACGCATTGAATTTCGCATGCATTTGCTTGAAGTTGATACAAATGAGAATTACGCGGTAGAGCCTCAGTTTCAGCAGATTTAGACTGCCTTCATCTGGGCGAATGAAGACGTTTACGCGACGACGTTACGCCTCACACTAATATAATCAAAAATAATTTATATTACTAAATTTAGTGTGATTATAAATAAAAAAGTATTAATTATCTTCGAGATGTATTTCAACCAACTTTAAATATGTACCGAAATATAGCGGTAAAAATATATCTCGAAGATAATTAATAGTTTTTTTAATTCATAATCTAATAAAAATAAAAAAAAAATAAAAATGGCTTTGAAATAATATTTATTTTATTAAAATTATGGTGAGTGTACATCTAATCAAAATTGATAGACGTTAATATCTTATTTTGTTAAAATGATTTAAACTTACCCAATCTGTTCAGGTAATTAAATAAAAGAAAGCCTAAAAGTGACAAATTACATGTTAAAATGCATTTTTTATTGCATTTTAGTACACATGTATAATTTATAAATAAATATTTAATTGGGAACAAAACATGCATTTTAAACAAATTTTCTTTACGTTAAGATTAAAACTTTGTTAACCTTTATTTAGGTAAAAATAAAACCTTTAAGTAACTCAAAATTTAGTAATTTAAGCTGGTGAGCAGACTCAAGTCTAAAAAACTCAAAAATCTCAAAAAAGTTTAAAAAAGTCAAAGTCTAAGTTTGAAAGTTTCAGTAACGATTTACTCCTAAAAGGGAAGAAGGAAGTCAACCTGCGTTATATCCGGTTTTTATCCCTAGGGAACTGTCCCATATCCCAGAGTAAATAGTTTATAATTGGCTGGCTTAAAAAGTGTAAGTACCGCTGTAAAAATTAATTCAGGTATATTTCTTTTTATTAGTTCTAGGCATGTTTTACGAGTTACATAAGTAATTTTTTTTTCCAAATCATTTCCAAAAAAATTTATCTTTTCAAAAGTTGTGAGAAAAAGGGGTTATAAAAGGTCATACTCACATTTTCGTAGTCACTATTTGCCAAGAAAGTAGTCTCGCGAATTAACCCGTCTAATTTTACAAGGCACAATCACACTCCGTATATCTAGCTTTTCAATAATTACCGAAAATAATGCCAGGCTCCGTAGTACTAAGTAATTGAGAATTGCAGAGGAAGAAAGATATATTTTTTTAAATCATTGAAATCTGAAAAGGGAAGATGAACTGACACATGATTCGACATGACGATTTCTTGAACAATATCACAGAAAGAAAGGTCAAGGAGATAAGGAGGAACAGAAAATACTTTACTTAAGTGAAAGAGAAAGTTAATGTTACGTCAAATCTTTAGCAGACTAAAGAGAAGAATAGTGGTTGCTCTACCGACAACAGCGTAGCTCTTATGTTATAGATAGATAGAACACAAAACATATAGGAACAAAGTTAAATGATAAAATAGGTTTTTGTAATGGAGAAATGCATTAAAGTTTTTACCAGAGCGTCCGAATTCCGCACACAAAAAGTTCATTTTCTTTCTGATTGTCTCGGTCAAAACAGGTCGAGACATTGTTTTTGTTTTTCCGTTCCGCCAGCAATTTGTCTTGTAGAATTCCTGTTTTTCTCCGCAAAAGCACCAAATAATAAGTTAAGTACGAAACACAATTTGTCCTCTTACAAAAAGTGTTTTCCTAAAGTTACTTTGGAAAGAATTCTCGGAGATGAATGGAAGTAACTTAACAAAAATTCTCAGCACAAATACGTTTTCTTTGTGGAAAGGTCTAATGACCATAATTTTCAAGGTCCCGTTTTTTCCTGTACGTCATTTTTCCAGTCCCTTCGCCATATACAGAGTTGTCTGTAGTAACTTCGAACCCTCGTTGACGCCATCCAACCTCACTTTTATTCGCTTTATTGCCGGTTTCTTCGCCGTTCCTCACAAAAATGGAATGATTCCCTCACGAACTGCTGATATAGAAAAAGATATGACGCCGTCGAAATTGAGCTTTGCGATTCCTTTGGATGCAAGCGATAGTTTGGACTTTAGTCATATTTTTAAAACCACGACACGTATATCAGGGATCGTGGGTATCAATCAAAGACTTATACGTCCACTTTTCACGAACGTTTTACGTTTCAACACGATGTAGTATTCTATGAAAAGAGAGTTATTTATTTTACTTCAGCGTAGCAAAATCAGATTGTTAGAATTAAAGAGTGATCTACCCCTAAATATCGGATTTACTACTTTGTTTTTGTATAAATGTTTAACCATTATTATAAGAGTGCATTACAAACTTGAAATCAATCAGAAACAAATTTAAAAACACAATATTTTGAAAATGCACTCTAATGCAAAATGCAAGTTTGTAATGCACTCTAATAATAATTTGAGTATTCAACGCGGTGGATTTCGCAATAAAAACATTTAATCTCTTTACCCATTATTGATGAATTTGTATTGTTTCAGGTAAGTGACCAGTCCTCAGTAATCATCATTTAACACATACACGATCATAAATATAAAAAAGTATTCTATGGTCACGACGTGAATCCTCGCGGGACTGTCAAAGGTGTTTCCAAGTATGGACTATGAAATGTAAATCACAATCCACTTTCGATCACACACGTTTCACCGACGATTATTATATGATCCAGCTGATGAGTGGTGAGCCCTATCGTCAAAATCACTTGCTTTATCATCCCTAAAAATATTTACATCGATGTCCCAAACACTGTATAGTAGTCGAGTACTCGAACCACTTGGCTTGACCATAGAGACGGTGATTTGGCATCCCCTAAATTATTTTCGTTCGTCTTTCAACTCGCATTTTTACGGATTCTGTTCATAATTACCATCTACTGCTTATAAAGATGCTTGATGACGACATAAGTTAAAAAATAACCTCAGAATGTGACAAAAGCAAATCATTTTTGAGGATGCTAGGAACTTAGATCTATAAACATAACGAGGGCTTCGTGCTATAGGGATGTATCTCCGAAATTGCTACTTTACAGGAGAGACAAAAAACTGAATAAATTTTTATATAATTGACATAATTTACGACATAAGTTAAAAAATTACCTCAGAATGTGACAAAAGCAAATCATTTTTGAGGATGCTAGGAACTTAGATCTATAAACATAACGAGGGCTTCGTGCTATAGGAATGTATCTCCGAAATTGCTACTTTACAGGAGAGACAAAAAACTGAATACATTTTTATATAATTGACATAATTTACGACATAAGTTAAAAAATTACCTCAGAATGTGACAAAAGCAAATCATTTTTGAGGATGCTAGGAACTTAGATCTATAAACATAACGAGGGCTTCGTGCTATAGGGATGTATCTCCGAAATTGCTACTTTACAGGAGAGACAAAAAACTGAATAAATTTTTATATAATTGACATAATTTACGACATAAGTTAAAAAATTACCTCAGAATGTGACAAAAGCAAATCATTTTTGAGGATGCTAGGAACTTAGATCTATAAATATAACGAGGGCTTCGTGCTATAGGGATGTATCTCCGAAATTGCTACTTTACAGGAGAGACAAAAAACTGAATAAATTTTTATATAATTGACATAATTTACGACATAAGTTAAAAAATAACCTCAGAATGTGACAAAAGCAAATCATTTTTGAGGATGCTAGGAACTTAGATCTATAAACATAAC
The DNA here is from genome assembly GCA_934047225.1 of Ypsolopha sequella. NCBI lineage: Eukaryota > Metazoa > Arthropoda > Insecta > Lepidoptera > Ypsolophidae > Ypsolopha > Ypsolopha sequella. Next base: position 18,809,383 of record OW203991.1, read on the forward strand.
GAGGGCTTCGTGCTATAGGGATGTATCTCCGAAATTGCTACTTTACAGGAGAGACAAAAAACTGAATAAATTTTTATATCCCACTAATATTATAAATGCGAAAGTTTGGATGGATGTTTGTTACTCCTTCACGCCGTAACTACTGAACCGATTGGTCTGAAAATTTGCACAAATGTAGTTCTGGACCTGGAATAGCACATAGGCTACTTTTTATCCCATAAATCAGTTCCCATGGGATGGCAATGGGTTGTCAAATTTCTTTAGAAAAGTGATGTTTTGCTCCTTCACGCCCCGTACCTACCGATTGGGCTGAAACTTGGCACAAATGTAGTTCTAGACCTGAAATAGGACATAGGCTACTTTTTATCCCATATATCAGTTCCCATGGGATGGCAATGGGGTGACAAATTTCTTTAGAAAAGTGAAGTGTTTTACACAAGCTCAAGCACAAGCTCCTTTAAATTTGCACAAGCGCAAAGTACAAAAAAATGGTACCAAATAAAAAGAAAAACGGTCAAGTTCGAGTCAGACTCGCAAGTCGTCCGTAATTCGACAGTTTTGCGAATCCCACTAATATTATAAATGCGAAAGTTTGGATGGATGTTTGTTACTCCTTCACGCCGTAACTACTGAACCGATTGGTCTAAAAATTTGCACAAATGTAGTTCTGGACCCGAAATAGCACATAGGCTACTTTTTATCCCATAAATCAGTTCCCATGGGATGGCAATGGGTTGTCAAATTTCTTTAGAAAAGTGATGTTTTGCTCCTTCACGCCCCGTACCTACCGATTGGGCTGAAACTTGGCACAAATGTAGTTCTAGACCTGAAATAGGACATAGGCTACTTTTTATCCCATATATCAGTTCCCATGGGATGGCAATGGGGTGACAAATTTCTTTAGAAAAGTGAAGTGTTTTACACAAGCTCAAGCACAAGCTCCTTTAAATTTGCACAAGCGCAAAGTACAAAAAAATGGTACCAAATAAAAAGAAAAACGGTCAAGTGCGAGTCAGACTCGCAAGTCGTCCGTAATTCGACAGTTTTGCGAATCCCACTAATATTATAAATGCGAAAGTTTGGATGGATGTTTGTTACTCCTTCACGCCGTAACTACTGAACCGATTGGTCTAAAAATTTGCACAAATGTAGTTCTGGACCCGAAATAGCACATAGGCTACTTTTTATCCCATAAATCAGTTCCCATGGGATGGCAATGGGTTGTCAAATTTCTTTAGAAAAGTGATGTTTTGCTCCTTCACGCCCCGTACCTACCGATTGGGCTGAAACTTGGCACAAATGTAGTTCTAGACCTGAAATAGGACATAGGCTACTTTTTATCCCATATATCAGTTCCCATGGGATGGCAATGGGGTGACAAATTTCTTTAGAAAAGTGAAGTGTTTTACACAAGCTCAAGCACAAGCTCCTTTAAATTTGCACAAGCGCAAAGTATAAAAAAATGGTACCAAATAAAAAGAAAAACGGTCAAGTGCGAGTCAGACTCGCAAGTCGTCCGTAATTCGACAGTTTTGCGAATAGAAAATTTAATTTTGACATTTTCGGAACTTTAACGGTGAGATTCCGTTGTCCATCCATCCGTATGTCACAGCCTCATAACTTTAGCACTGTTAAAGACAAAGACTTAGAATTTTGCACAAAAGAGGAAAAAAAAATATTCCTAAAACCACAATATGGGTATCAAATTATAAGTATTAAGGAGCTGATTATAAAATTATATAATTTGGCTATATTAACTTGCACCTTTTTCAAGAAATCGTCGAAATACCACAAAAAAAATGTATGTACCCACCCCGATTATAGGTCATAACTGGCCAATTACAGGATAATTATAGCGTTTTTTTTTTATACAAATGAAAAATAAAAATAAAGTTAAATAAATTTATACATATTTTTTTAACACAATATAGGTATTAAAAAGTCGATTGTAAAAATATATAGTTTTGATAATTTACTTGCATCTATTTCGATAAATCCTCAGAAAACCACAAAAAATTTATGTCCCTTCCCTTATCTCCAAAACTGGTGAACCGAAAAATGTAAAAAAAAAAAACCACGGCAATAAGTGCTTACGTAAAGACTACAGAAAAAAAAATTGAGAAATTCACGAAAAAAAAGACCAAATAAAATTTTCTGTTCCCAAAACTGTCGAATTACGAAACCTAGGTACGCGAGTCTGATTCGCACTTGACCGGTTTTTCGTCAAATATAACAGGAATAATTAGCGTACTTACGGCTACAATCTACTACGCGGACTCAATGCGGAACTTATTGAAAATCATTTTTGAATTAGTAAACGTGCGACAACAAATTTTATAAGCAATCGTGCTTTTTCCGTTCAAAAACGCTGATACGCCTTCGACCTCGCCAAAGACACTTTATCTGGGGATAAAATATCTAGCCATCCATCAGCCTGTGTTCGTTTACTGCTGGAAATAGGCCTTTCTAAAATTTTGCCACTCTTGGCGCTCCTCCGTCATGCTCATCCAGCCGCTACCCGCGAAGTCCGCCGGGCCAGCAGGCACGAGGTCGGTCTAGGCTACGCTTTGCTGTACGTGGTGTCCATTCTAGGCCTTTTGGCTCCAACGGCAATCACGTCGGCGACAAATATGGGCCTACCCACTGCCACTTCAACTTACTGATTCGGCAGATTATGTCGATGACTTTCCGCAGTGCTTAAAGGCAAAAGTATTTAACCGATAAGTTATCTCTTAACAAGGGCTTGATCCACCGACTTAAGGTCGCTTAAGGAGCTATGGAGCGAGCTTTGCGTGGGATATTTCTAATGAATAAAATCGAATCAAATAAAAGTAAAAAATAATTTCGTTCGGAAACGCGGCTCGGCCTACGGCCTGAACAAAACCATTTTAGCAAAGGACATTTCAAAGAACAAAAAAATAGTTTCGTTTTTAAAAGCGGCTCGGACTTCGGCCTCGCCAAAGACCACCAAAGATACTTTACAAATTATGATGACATTTTTCAGGGTATTCGGAAAATCATTCCATAAGGACAAGAATATTTTTCGAAATACAGTTGCTTTGAAGTTATAGAGCTGAAATTTTGCTTCTGTTACTAGGGTTGGGTTTAAGGATTTAATATATTTAAGAAAAAAATATTGTGTTTCAAAGAGTTAACACACTAACCGAAGTTTAATTCAGAGAAAAAAATTATAATTTCGTTCAGAATTTACCTAAATTTTCAATTATGAATTTCCAAATTTTACCTCGGAATCAAATCAGTGATCGAGAAATTATTTCGTGAGGAAACGTAGCTCGGCCTTCGGCCTCGTCAAAGCCTGAGAATCAAACAAGAGATCAAGAAATAATTTTAAACTACAAAAAACTAAATCCACGCGGGCGAAGCCGCGGGCAAAAGCTAGTAATTGACATAATTTACGACATAAGTTAAAAAATAACCTCAGAATGTGACAAAAGCAGATCATTTTTGAGGATGCTAGGAACTTAGATCTATAAACATAACGAGGACTTCGTGTTATAGGGGTGTATCTCCGAAATTGCTTCTTTACAGGAGAGACAAAAAACTGAATAAATTTTATATAATTGACATAATTTACGACATAAGTTGAAAAATAACCTCAGAATGTGACAAAAGCAGATCATTTTTGAGGATGCTAGGAACTTAGATCTATAAACATAACGAGGACTTCGTGTTATAGGGGTGTATCTCCGAAATTGCTTCTTTACAGGAGAGACAAAAAACTGAATAAATTTTATATAATTGACATAATTTACGCCCTTACTAGACTAGGTGTCGCCAAGTGTTGCAAATTAGCAAAATTTGTTTAATTGGCTGCAAGTAAACTCTCATGGTTACCAAGTAAACATGTGGCTGTAATAGTTTTGCTAAGAAAAACTAGATGGCGCTAAGTTGGAAACACTAACAGTAAATATTTCAGCGCCATCTATTACGGAAGTGGGAATTATTTTTATGTTACGTGGCATCGCTGTGCCACTAGTATCACCAATCGGTATTTTTTAGCATCGTGTTCGTTAGAGTATTCAGCAACGCCATCTAGATTTTGTTAGAATTTTACACCTTTTATTTGGCTACAAACTGATATATGAGAACTGCTAGTCTATTCGTAGTAATACTTAGTCTATGGTAATAGGGTCCTAGCTCCGCCAATTTGAAATATTTGGCATCTGCTTTGCCATCACTATTCCCGGGCGGTATTTGAATAACCAGGTTCTAACCACACCGTTATGTTCCAAATCCTGTATGCATAAATATTTTATGAGATATATTAGTATGAGCAATTAATTTCGAGCATACTAGTAAATATTTACAAAAGGAACAAGCATACGCTATCGCATATTTAGTAAATATTTATAACGCTAACACTTAATATCTGCCATGATAATTATATGTATTAGACGAGTAACTGGATTCTGAATCTCAGATTTTACTGTTTGTGACCTAGTTCCTTTGACCTTTTTTTGACCTATGTTGTCCGTATATGCTGTTTCGAAAAAAAATACTTTATGTTAATGTTATGTATCCGTAGTATGTTATGTATAATTAAATCTAATACTAAGTATTTATTTTAATGTTACAGTAGCTTTTGCCCCCGGGTTCGCTCGCGTGGAAGCGTCTTTCAATTAAAACTAGTATTGTCATTGTTCGACTTGGCGGTTATTTCATCAACATTTTAGCCTATATGTTGATCAGGGTCACTAGGGTCACTACGATGATAATAAAGAAAACCGCATCTAAATCTGTTGAGTGGTTCTCGAGTTAAAACAGAACAGACAGACAGACAGACTGATACTTCCTACAGAAGTCTGTCAAAAAATCAGGCTTCTAACTCAACACAAAAGATAGTACATTATGTCCAAGCGGTGGAAACAAGGGTCTTTATTGCTTGTCGAGGTGAGTTAGCTGGCCGAGGCTTTCCGATGCCTGCTTTAATACGAGACAGGCAATACACGTTTCCGCCGAGGTATACAGGGTGTCCCATAAGTGACACGCCACAGTGACACTGGAAGTAGGCCAGCTCAAGTGGCATCGAACCAGCTTAACATGACTCCAGTAAAAAATGCACGGTTTTCAAGTTATTGCCAAATTAGTATTTTTTGAGAATTTTCACTATTTTTAACATTGTTAGTGCCAGCATTCGCTTGGAAAGCTCTCGAAATATTTTTTTTTTCACGTGTATGGAGTCAAGAATAGTTAATTGACATGTCAAAAGTGTTATTTTGTCAATAACTGATGTAAAATGCTTAAAAATCCTGGATTAATCTTAATTTAAATTATCAGCAAAACATTAATTTCGACTTTGGCCACCTGCCGTGACAAAAAATTCCTAGAAACGAAAAGAGCAAATAACGTCAAAATATTGAGCTTGTTAAGCAAATTTAGAAATGGTATGATACAAGCATCTTTATTCGATAAGATAGGCATTCGTATCACTTTTCCGCTGCTCGGTCCCAATGCCAATTCAAAATTTATTTGTGGACGGAAATTTTTAACGGCCAAATAATAGGACCGGTTGAGTTGCCGGCTGTTCTGATCTGCCTGTTTTACTAGAAGATACGCCGTTGGCACTGCAACAGAGGATGTGGTTTCAACAAGATGGCTGCCCGGCACACTTCGCTTTACAAGTCCGCGAGCACCTCAGCAACACATTCCCCGAGATATGGATTGGGCATCGGGGACCAATTTCATGGCCACCGCGTTCCCCGGATCTAAATCCACTAGATTTTTTTTATTGGGGATGTTTAAAAGATAAAGTTTATGCCAGACCAATAAGATCTGAAGAGGAATTACGGCAACGTGTATTCGACGCAGCCCGGACCATATCAGAAATTAGTTTGCGAAAATTGAGCCGAAATTTTATAAGACGGTGTCATTTGTGCATAAGAGCCCAAGGCAGACAATTTGAACATTTATTATAAGCCCAAATTTAAGTTTTCAAATAAACCAATGAAGTTAAACCTATTTTTTGTTGTCATTTAACTTTTATCCAGCCATTAGCCTTAGATATCCTTGAAAAAGGAGATAAACATTTATTTCTCTTTCATAAGCATTTGGCGAATAATAACGTAGCCAAGTAACAAATGAGATATTGTAGCGAACATCATTATTTTTAGCTAGCAGCGATGGCTTGCGTGGTTCCTAGTTTTAATTTAGTCCAATGAGGCATCGGAAAAGTGATACGAATGCCCATTTTATATATATATATTAGGCTTGTATCATACCATTTCTAAATTTGCTTAACAAGCTCAATATTTTGACGTTATTTGTTCTTTTCATTTCTAGGAATTTTTTGTCACGGCAGGTGGCCAAAGTTGAAACTAATGTTTTGCTGATAATTTAAATTAAGATTAATCCAGGATTTTTAAGCATTTTACATCCGTTATTGACAAAATAACACTTTTGACATGTCAATTAACTATTCTTGACTCCATACACGTGAAAAAAAAATATTTCGAGAGCTTTCCAAGCGAATGCTGGCACTAACAATGTTAAAAATAGTGAAAATTCTCAAAAAATACTAATTTGGCAATAACTTGAAAACCGTGCATCTTTTACTGGACTCATGTTAGGCTGGTTCGATGCCACTTGAGCTGGCCTACCTCCAGTGTCACTGTGGCGTGTCACTTATGGGACACCTTGTATATAGTGCTTTTCTCAAACAATGTGGGGCAATAAAAAATGCGTTTGCATTTGCAAAAGAACAAGTAATTTAAGGGGCTCCACAATGCTAAACATCAGTTTTGCATTGGATTCAGTTCGGTCAATGTAGAAGGAAAAAAATTGAAAAAAATATTGCGTGGTTTTTGACTCAAGACAATAATTAATTACACTTTGTAAGTAAATATACTTTCAACCTTCTTTTAATTATAACACTTTTAAAATAGCCTGAATATCATGAAAAAAGCGATTCAGTTTCTATATTTCAAAACTGGTTGAAACGAAACCAACACACGCAGATAGATACTTACTAAAAAGTACCATCCTTATTACATATAGAATATTATAATTAAGGCTGCGTATAAACCTGGACAAATTAGTGATTTTGCCCCCGCATCCCCGCACCTCAACTGTTTGCGCGACCGGCCGTCACCGGCCGCGAGCGCTATTTCTTAGCTCCCACGAGCGGTGTGGATCCGCGGTCATTAACCCGTGCACGTGCTAGTTTTCAATAATAAGTATAATGCATCTACGATGTATAAAATTCAACCCAGTTGACAAAACGGTTTGTTCGCAATGGCATTTTTTTGCGTAATTGTGTTTGCATCTAATTTTTATATTTCAAAATTTTATTTTTCGAAAGTCATACTTGCAAAGATAATGATAACGATGATGATACAACGATACGTCGATACGACGATACGTCGATACAACGATACGTCGATACAACGATACGTCGATACGACGATACGTCGATACGGGGATACGTCGATACAACGATACGTCGATACGACGATACGTCGATACGGGGATACGTCGATACAACGATACGTCGATACGCCGATACGTCGATACGCCGATACGTCGATACGATGATACGTCGATACAACGATACGTCGATACAACGATACGTCGATACGCCGATACGTCGATACGTCGATACGACGATACGTCGATACGTCGATACAACGATAAATCGATACGCCGATACGTCGATACGCCGATACGTCGATACGTTGATACGTCGATACGACGATACGTCGATACGGGGATACGTCGATACAACGATACGTCAATACGTCGATACGTCGATACGGGGATACGTCGATACAACGATACGTCGATACGTCGATACGCCGATACGAGAATACGTCGATACGCCGATGGTGATAGTGAGATAAGGTTTTGTTAGTCTCCCAGAGGGGTACGTCAATACGTCGATACGAGGATACGGGGATACGTCGATACAACGATACGTCGATACGTCGATACGACGATACGAGGATATGACGATACGTCGATACAACGATACATCGATACGCCGATACGTCGATACGACGATACATCGATACGGGGATACGTCGATACAACGATACGTCAATACGTCGATACGTCGATACGTCGATACGTCGATACGGAGATACGTCGATACGCCGATACGTCGATACGTCGATATGTCGATACGGGGATACGTCGATACAACGATACGTCGATACGACGATACGTCGATACGGGGATACGTCGATACAACGATACGTCGATACGCCGATACGTCGATACGCCGATACGAGAATACGTCGATACGCCGATGGTGATAGTGAGATAAGGTTTTGTTAGTCTCCCAGAGGGGTAGGCAGCTAGGCAGAGACTACAGATTTCCATCTGCTACGATCCAGACACAACTCTTTCGCCTCTTCCACATCCATCAACCATATTTATTGTGATATTAAATTGTAAGCTAAAAAAAATACCTCAGACGAAAAACATAGCGATATTCATTAGTCCATTGAGACAACCTTTAGTTCAACATCTTTAATAAAACATGACCTATCTACTTATTTTGTTAAGTAATGGCGTACCTTTGCATTACTTTCATCCACTGCTTTATTTTCACTCGTAAAACATTTTTTACATTGGTTGCATTTATTTCCCATGTTTCAAATTACGAGATTTATTTAAATTACGAAACCGGTACGTCGAGAGCGCAAAAACGTAGCCCTCCCGTCTCAACGGAGCGATCACAACTGACCGACGGGTGAGTGACGAAACAAAGCATGGAACAAAAAGCGCGTGCGACCGAGATATCTTGTCGCCGCCTTGTCTCAGAATAAATCGACGTAAGCGCCAATTCTTAGATGTTAAATTAAATGAAAACGAAACACAATTATTCAAAATCCCCGTGCAATTATACGGGGTCATTTGTTTTCTTATTTTTAATACAAATTTCAAGGCAAACTGTTTTAAGAAAGGTCCTTTAACACTCGAAAAACATGAAATATAGAGGTAACTTCGTAATTTTTTTCTATCGAGCGAACTTAAAGCTTTTGCGTTTTTGCTTCTGCACAAATATCAGCCCTATAGTCTATTATCTATATTATTTTTATTAAACCGATTGACCAAGTTACACAATGTTTTATGCTCATTTGAAATTGTGCATCTGACATTATACCGAGCCTTAATGTCCTAATGTAGCTGTGATTTCAAAATAACTGAAGTTTTGTGTGCATAGTATCTGATTAGAGCAGGATAGACTGTTCAACAACAAAAGCATTAGAGCACAACTGAATTTTAGCATTGTGCAACCCCTTAATAAAAATAATATGTAAACTGTTATTCATAAATTTCCTTTTCTTTCAAATTATCTTTCTCCACAATATCACTCTGAGGATACTTTTTTTACTCAACAAAATTTTCGAAGTATTTATAAAATAATTTACGCGCCACAATAAACTCACTTTACCACAATTTCAAAACTTTTGAAAATTTCTGTTTTTAACCATAGACATTATAAGAAATAAAATGAATGACTGCGTCAGGTGCCGGCGCCGACACCGTTATCAGATGCCAGCAATACAGATAGGGAAATAATGCTCTTCACCTTTTCAAAATGGGGAGAAAAATGTAAAAAAAAATGGTAAGAAAAGACTATCATGGTTCTTTATATCTTTGCCTGTCACAGAATTGTATAAAATGTATAAAAACCGGCCAAGTGCAAGTCAGACTCACTCACGGTTTCGTATTGTGGATGATAAAGGAGATTGACCGGTCTGGACCAAATGTTGCCCAGGCATCGGAATACATTTATTTTTTCACTTAAATGAAGAGCTATCCAAAAAATAAAATTTAAAAAAAAACATCCACGTGGTTATATAGTACCCAAAAACTTTTTTATGTCTTTTTGGTGCTTTAACCCTTTAACGGGCATAAGGTTTTCGCATGAAATAATAAAGTCTTAAATGATTTAATTATATATTTATAGCAATAAATAAATATCAGAAAAAAAAAATTGCAATATATTTTGGTACCATGTCAATAATAATTAGTGTGAGTATGTAAAAAATAAGTAGAAAAACATAATAAATATATTACCAGTCAAGGTAGAAAAAAATTGGTGGGAAAAATATTCCCTTTGCCTTAGAAAGGGTTAACTCTTGTTTATTTTTAACGTTTACGTTAAATGATATTTATTATCTTAATTATTCTACCTCCCGACTACTCCCGAGTCCGATTCTGTAATTATTGACGATGACGATTGATTAGGTATTTATTTTAATGTTTACATGAGGCCTAACATAGAGGATCATTTATTATGTTCTAAACCGATGTAACGAATCAATAAATTGATTGATTGAATGACTATCCTTATCTAAGTGTTGTTATAATAATATAATCCATTGTTTATAATACACCGTCTTTTATTTTAAAAATATGCTGTCGGTTATGATTTTTCGTCAATGTAAAACCTATTGTAGCGTTTCTTTTTTTAAAAAATATTGGTTTTAGCCACTACATAATCACGGACGTAATTTCGTCGGTTCGATCTAAATTTGGACTGCCACCAGGCAAGCCTGGTGACAGCCAAAAAAAGAGGTAAATCTGGATAAAGAAACCGTATAATTTAACTTTAAATAAACTAAAAATAACAAAACTGAAGTAAGAAAAATATGGTGTAAAACACAATAATATCTGAAGAGTATTGGGTACTAAGGAACTTATTAAATCAACACAAAAATTATGCCTAATTCGTCTTATTTAGGATTTTGTTTTCCTTTAGCTTAAACGACGCATTTGTTCACAAAATAATGGATTTAAATTTGGATATCGAAACTAGTTTATAGGATCCCAGAAACTAAGATTATATACAATATATATATTTTTCTCAATTCTCCTTGGATAGATTCTGAAGCGCTTTATGTTACAGACTAGTATTAGTCTGAGAAACATTATGCACTATGATTCAATGTTGGGTAGCACTTGGTCCAACGTCCATACAAAAACAAATTTTGTAATTTTTTTTCGTGAATTTCTCAACCGTTTTATTTTTCCTGTAATCTTTACGTAAGCACATATCAACAGTATTTTTACATTTTTTGGTTATTATTGTGGCTTTTTGAGGATTTTTTTAAATAGATGCAAGTAAATAGCCAAACTTTATTTCTAATTTGTGTTCAATATTTTTTTATTCGCCATAGTTTAACTGTAATTAGCCAGTTATAACCTATAATTGAAACTTTTTTCATATATTTTGGTCCACCAGTTTCGGAGATAATTAAGGGGAGAACATACATTTCTTTGTAGTTTTTCAAATATTTTTCGAAATCGTTGCCAGTAATTATAAATAAGGTACATATTTCTACAATTAGCTCTTTAATATCTAGGATTTTATATTTTCAGAAAAAAAAAAATTTCTCTTTTGTGTTGGAAATATTTTGAACAACTTAAAATTTTCTTTACACTTTATTATGTGGACCAATTAATGCTATTTTTCCAATCTTTATCTCTAATGGTGCTAAAGTTATGAGGCTGTGACATACGTACAGATAGACGGACAACGGAGTCTTACCATGAAGGTTCTTTTTGTACCTTTTAGAAACTACGGAACACAAAAAAACTGAAACTTACCTATATTTCATTATTAAAATTATTATAGAAGACCAACATAATTAAACCTTTTAGATACAAAGAGTTTAATAGATCGTAACTGCAAACTGCGTGTGGAATAAGTTTGTGTTTTAAGAACAGACATCATGATTGGACCAACTCAGTTGTGGGCGTGGCCAAATGTCATGCTGTTTCATTTTGCTACAAGGTGCACGATCCATGAAACTTGCAAGGACAATAAAATCGTGCAAATTTCATCACGGGCGCAAAATTTAAAACTTGTTTTATGAGAACCTTGATCTTGGCAAGATTGTGGACGTTTTTAAACATTATTTTTAGTTAATATTAATCTACATAAAATTTTCTATGTTATTGTATTGATTTTTTGCTATTATCTTAAACAATAAAATCACATTCGGCTACATTTTTGGCAAAAAAACCGTTAAATTTACGTACTTTACGGGTTTGTTGCTAACATATTACTCAAATTTTACGATTTTTAGTTCGACTTAAACAAAGATCTAGATAATATTAATGGACTCGGCCTAAAATATTATAATAACAGTCCATAGACACCCTACAATTTGGTGACAGTGGTTGTATGGAGGTTGGCGTGTGATGTCGCCTCTTAAACAGTATATACGGAACCCTCAGAGGCCAAGTCCTACACGTACTACTTGGCCACTACCGCGCCTATTGGATGGAAAGCGTCGATGAAACCTAGGATGAAGCACGCTAGAGTGAAACCAGGCGAGGCGTTCAGGGGCAGGTAGCCACCAACGACCTTGAGTTGACCTGTGTAAGTACCGACTGTGTAAGTATCGACAGAAACTATATTGAAAAAACGTTTATATCAGCTTACACTGCATTACGACATCGCTGGGTCTTCGACTGCGCAAAATAGAACAAAATAATACTATTCTTACATATTTTCCTGTATTTTAGTGCAATAACCATATAAATGCCATTAGTGGTTTCAAAGAAATAACGAATATTAATCTTAAAACAGCTTGATTTTGAACAATATTTTCATGCTGTTTTATATACGTGAGAATAATTTCCTAAAATGTAGCTGTTCTTTATATTTTTTTACAATTTTTAAACCTACCGTTCGAGAGAAATAACTTTATCATTAAAGTAATTTTCAGATGACGCTGGGAAGAAGCGCCTTAATCAGTCTATCCAGGGAGGGACTTAAGCAAAATGTACAGAAGTTGGTGACGAACAAATGACTGATACTACGTTATTGCCTGTAACCACTTCTACGGTACCGGCTCCTTAATGACGTCATGCTGAAATTAATGGTTTTGTCGAGAAAGTGGTGACAAGCCATGGCCGCAGCCTACCGCCAGTTGAAGTAAAGGATTTTTAAGTTATTTATTTATTCATTTTACAGCAGAACCTTAACCTACTTACAATAAAAACTATATCACAAGTTTAGTGAAGCGACAGAATACGCAAAAATTAACAAATATGATATATAAAAACAAAAAACTACAAACTTAAAAACAATTTACAAATATTAACAAATGCCATAAGAGTAACATTAAAAATATCTAAGTCATGGTTAGCAAAGCTGATGCCGGGCTCGACTGTGGGGGTACCACCATCTTAGTTGGAGACCCCCTCGAAGTAATTCGGGGGAGAGTAAGAGGACAGCTCACAGGCAAAAAACCAGGAGGCCCACCATGCCTGGGACCGATGGATGGCGGTTTATCTGTCCCTAATAGCCGGGCCTTATATGGAACAGACTGGTGAAGGGCAGCGGCGTCACTGGTGCGAGGGTTCCGGCACCGCACTTACCAACCCGCCTGCCCAGCATGTGTGAGTATGGGCAATTCTTCCACGATGACCGCCGGGAGTGGCAAAGTCCTGGAAAGGCTATGTCCAGCAGTGGACGAACTAGGCTGATGGGATGGAAGTCATGGTTATGAGCAACTATCGCATTAAGCCTGTACCTGAACCTAGAGCATGACCAACTCCAGTCTATCTAGGATTCGTTTGAAGAAATTCGGATTCTCCTTGTATTGAAAAACATATATTTGGTTTATTAATCTTTTGTCTATGCATCTTACGCATAAACAAATGTTCGCTTCAAGAACGAGGTTAAGAGATTAACTTGATTTTTTTTTTCATAAAATAGGTAATAGAAATATGAAGGTATATCACCTAAATTCAATGTTTTTTCCCTACAAAATATTTCAGTATTAGCTAAAAACACACCAATTTGTTGTTTCGCTGCGTAATCACTAGTATTATGCGTTCAAGAAAAAGAGGCCAAAGAGCCATCATATAATCGCCTCTATGAAAAGAAAATAAAGTCTTTGCCGTAGGACTTATTGTGCTGGACGAATAAAAAAAAAAGTTAGAGTGCACGCATGGAATATGGGTGCGTACCGAGCATACTGTGTGCGAACCACACCCGTCGTAATGAGATTTTGTGACCGCAGCATCGTGTACGTCCGGCGCCGCCAGCACGCAATCTGTTGCGTAACAGCAGTAAGTTGGGTCCTCATCTTAGTTAGAGCATGCACAAGTCGTATATGGTTGTATCACAGTTTACACCACTTATCTCACAAGTGTCTCACGGAGTCTCACATGCACTTCATATCTTAACGGTAACAAGGTTCCACAATTCAATTTCCGCGACCGTACGTCTGCTACGACGAAGCACATCCGCTATGGAACTTACTTAAGGGTGCATATAAAGTCAGATTGAGTGAGCCCCTCATTATGCATCAATCAGAACTGAACTCTATGACGTTTACTTTTATTTTATATAAATAGCGCGTTCTGAGCCGTGGCTGTTACGACCGCCAAGAAACATGTGCTCACGAAAAACGGAGTTTTTATTTAATAACTCGGCTTCTAGATAAAATTATTGAAATATTCGAAGACGATTAGACGAGGTCATTGTTCACTTATTTTTAACTCAAATTTCTTGGCTTTTTGATATGTGGAAGGCCAGTCAGTACTTGAAAAACATGAAATTCAGATTTCGTAATTTTTTTCTATCAAGCAAACTTAAATAAATAAAAATAAATAAAATAAAATAATTTTATTTCGAATAACAAAAATTAATTTTTACAATTGGTTTAATTAAATACTTAAAGCTTTTGCGTTTTTTCTAAAATAAATAGATCAGCCCTATACTCTTCTATCTATATTATTTTTATTAAACCAATTGACCAGCGGTTCTACCGCGTAATTCTCATTTGTATCAACTTCAAGCAAATGCATGCGAAATTCAACGCGTGCAAAAGAGATGGCATGTTAGGCGGGCGTCGTCGCACGCACGTCAAATTTCAATCTCAAGTTGATGTTGATGAAAATGAGAATTACGCGGTAGACCCACAGGTTACACAATGTGAAATGGTAATTGAATTTGTGCATTAATTCTGACCTTATACGGACCCTTAAGAGCTTCTTAGTTAGGACCACTCTAGAACAACACTGCTTCCATTAAATTTCGTATTGTATACCGGAAGCAAGTAATGGACAGACTTAAACCTCATATTCCACAGGCCCGTACACAGTGGAGTGGATTTGTGTGTTGTATCTACTACCGAAATCTTTGATTTTCAAAAGATATAAAAAATATTTACCCGTGGCGTGGGGTGGAATTATGACGTTGGTAAGCCGATACAAAAATTGCTCACTATAGGAACCTGCCCAATAGTGCCAACGTGGCAACGTTGCAAGTTTAGTTAATGAACCGGCCTATAAAAGATTAGTCTATACCCTGGTGTGGGGAGTCGTTGGATAGGCAATTTAAAAATATTGGGGGTGTGAGAAAACTATTTTTCGATCCAGGGTTCCGTTTGTGAAATATGAAGCTTAAAAGTGTTAATTTTTGTTAGAGACTAGAGTCAAGTGTCTCCCCCCTGCCAGCGAAACGGTTGTATTTGGAGACGTGAAAAAAAATCACGGCAGTAGTATACATAACGAAAAAAAACGAAAACTATCACAGCTAAGTAGGCTTTACAAGTTAACGAGTACAGATCGCGCCAAACTTTAAGTCCCCTCTAAACACGGGGCGATTCGCATCAGCAGGAACAAAATGTATGGGCTGTTCTTGGGAAGAGCAACTTCCGAGCGTACCAGAAGTTTGGCAAGATCTGTATGAGTCAACAAACTTATAAAATGTACTTGGAGAAGAAGTCCGCATACTTTGCAGTGCAACTACGGAACCCTATACTGCGCGTGGCCCAACACGCACTTGGGCGGTTTTTTTTCTTAAATAAATCAAGTTAAATGGACCAGCTTGTAACAAAACATTCTAAGCTATAATTTTGTCAAAACTTTGGAGTAATTTCCGGATTTCCGGGTCTACAAAGGGAATTGTCAGGGTCTGTAATTGTGACAACTTTTGGGGCACCCGGAACATCAATGAAGTCAGGATGATTTGATGGGAGCCACGTGATAATGATAAGGTACCTCAGGGGCGACAGATCGCGTTCCCAAACTCAGAACTTATGATTCCTTTTCTTATTTTGGAATAAAAAATATGAAATAAATGTGATTAACGGCATTGGGCGAGCACAGTTTAATGTCAGTAAGGCTTTTCAACAACAAGTGGTAGAGCTGATGCCGGGTTCGACTGTGGAGATACCACCATCTTACTTTGAGACCCCCTCAGAGTAATTCGGGGGAGAGTAAGAGGACAGCCCACAGGCAAAAAACCAGGAGGCCCACCATGCCAGGGACCGATGGATGGCGGTATATCCATCCCTAATAGCCGGGCCTTATATGGAACAGACTGGTGACGGGCAGCGGCGTTACTGGTGCGAGGGTTCCGGGACCGCGCTCACCAACCCACCTGCCCAGCGTGTGAGGGTATGGGAAATTCTTCCAGGATGACGGCCGGGAGTGGCAAAGTCCTGGAAAAGCTTATGTCCACCAGTGGATGAACTAGGCTGATGGATGGAAGGCTTTTCCAATAAAATTGTGTTATTATCTGCTTTACGTTTTAAGTGATCCTGCACAGCAACTATAAACACGTTTTAAGTGATCCTGCACAACAACTATAAACACGTTTTAAGTGATCCTGCACAACAACTATAAACACGTTTTAAGTGATCCTGCACAACAACTATAAACACGTTTTAAGTGATCCTGCACAACAACTATAAACACGTTTTAAGTAATCCTGCACAACAACTATAAACACGTTTTAAGTGATCCTGCACAACAACTATAAACACGTTTTAAGTGATCCTGCACAACAACTATAAACACGTTTTAAATGATCCTGCACAACAACTATAAACACGTTTTAAGTGATCCTGCACAACAACTATAAATACGTTTTAAGTGATCCTGCACAACAACTATAAACACGTTTTAAGTGATCCTGCACAACAACTATAAACACGTTTTAAGTGATCCTGCACAACAACTATAAACACGTTTTAAGTGATCCAGCACAACAACTATAAACACGTTTTAAGTGATCCTGCACAACAACTATAAACACGTTTTAAGTGATCCTGCACAACAACTATAAACACGTTTTAAGTAATCCTGCACAACAACTATAAACACGTTTTAAGTGATCCTGCACAACAACTATAAACACGTTTTAAGTGATCCTGCACAACAACTATAAACACGTTTTAAATGATCCTGCACAACAACTATAAACACGTTTTAAGTGATCCTGCACAACAACTATAAATACGTTTTAAGTGATCCTGCACAACAACTATAAACACGTTTTAAGTGATCCTGCACAACAACTATAAACACGTTTTAAGTGATCCTGCACAACAACTATAAACACGTTTTAAGTGATCCTGCACAACAACTATAAACACGTTTTAAGTGATCCTGCACAACAACTATAAACACGTTTTAAGTGATCCTGCACAACAACTATAAACACGTTTTAAGTGATTCTGCACAACAACTATAAACACGTTTTAAGTGATCCTGCACAACAACTATAAACACGTTTTAAGTGATCCTGCACAACAACTATAAACACGTTTTAAGTGATCCTGCACAACAACTATAAACACGTTTTAAGTAATCCAGCACAACAACTATAAACACGTTTTAAGTGATCCTGCACAACAACTATAAACACGTTTTAAGTAATCCAGCACAACAACTATAAACACGTTTAAAGTGATCCTGCACAACAACTATAAACACGTTTTAAGTGATCCTGCACAACAACTATAAACACGTTTTAAGTAATCCTGCACAACAACTATAAACACGTTTTAAGTGATCCTGCACAACAACTATAAACACGTTTTAAGTGATCCTGCACAACAACTATAAACACGTTTTAAATGATCCTGCACAACAACTATAAACACGTTTTAAGTGATCCTGCACAACAACTATAAATACGTTTTAAGTGATCCTGCACAACAACTATAAACACGTTTTAAGTGATCCTGCACAACAACTATAAACACGTTTTAAGTGATCCTGCACAACAACTATAAACACGTTTTAAGTGATCCTGCACAACAACTATAAACACGTTTTAAGTGATCCTGCACAACAACTATAAACACGTTTTAAGTGATCCTGCACAACAACTATAAACACGTTTTAAGTGATCCTGCACAACAACTATAAACACGTTTTAAGTGATCCTGCACAACAACTATAAACACGTTTTAAGTGATCCTGCACAACAACTATAAACACGCTTTCAAGTTGTTGTGCAGAATCATTGACAAAGTAACGCATTAAATAACACAACTTTTCTAGAAAAGCCTAATTGAAAATATGAAATAATTAAATGACATATATTTATTTATAAAATGTAGGTATAACAGATATACTTATTACAGGTCAGTTTTAACGTAATGTAAGTAATTAAATAATCTATGTGTATAGGTAATAGTTTTATGTCATAAATTATAATAAGGGGAAATATGCAGGGGAATAATAAAGGTTGGGTTTACTTAAATTTATTAAAAAAATGTACTTGAATAAAATAAAAATATAGGAATAATGAATAAAGAATATCATAAATATATGCAATACATAAAATAAATATATGCCTAACTCTGCCCATTCTATTAGTCTTGTAGAAGGGCAAGAAACTTACCAAGATCATGTCTATAAGAATAACAAACATAATGTTGCATTTGGGAACGCGATCCGTCGCATCAACTTTGTGGTTTTTCACACGATAGAAAATAGCTCTTATGTTGAAAGCATTTAGAATTTAATTTCCTTTTAAAGCTTTAAAACGGTACCTCAGTACATTGGTGAGGTTTTTATTTCAAAACGTGCATTACTTGGATTATATTAAGGCGATTACCGTCGCCAAATTAGCAGCTCGATGTTTGTCTGTATGAATATCGACGGAAACTACATTGAAATAACGTTCAAATCAGTGCACAATGCGTGGTGGCTGTTACGACGCTCGCTGCGTCCTTGAAAGGGCAAAATAGGAGAAAATAATACTTTTCACATGGGCGTCATTGTTCGATTGAATAATTCTATGTTATATTTATAGCTATCAAGTTTATCTAATTATCAAAGCATAAATAAATGAAATCACTTTAAGCCGCTTAGGAGCAGTAGGAAATTCAAGCCAAAAAAACACCATTCAGTTGAAACAATTTTTCATATATAAGTTTTGGTGGTACGAAAAAGAAAAATGTTGCATATGTTTTCATAGAGTTGATAATCCATAATACATTTTTTCAATATTTTTGGTTTGGCCATAAAAGAGGAGTAGGCTTTAGAAAGTACCCATTTGGCGATATTAAGGGCCTTAACAGATGAATTGAAAATCGTATATTACCTATACATAATTTGCTTAAAATAAGTTTTAGTAAAATTACAATAAAATATTAAAGCCGATTCTGAAGGCTTTAATTTTAGTATTAGTGCTGTCAAAACTAAATTTTGTTTATTGAAAAATAGTTCTTAAATGCTAGGAACAGAAGATAAATTACTTTGGAATAATTTTAGTTTTGACAGCACTAAAACTAAAATTAAAGCCTTCAGAATCGGCTACAATATACCATTAAAATTAGGGTGAGTGTTGCATAACGAAACAGATAATTGTCATTTTTTTCATTTTATACACCTGTTGGAGAACCCCGCGGAGCCTGATGAAGGTCACTCTTGAGTTGACAGAAACGTCGACGTTTTTTCGCAAAAATTAAAGTGAGTCTTTGTTATAATATTTTTATTTGTTATTTATTTCGTTACAATTGATAGTATTCAATTTTGGTTTTATTTTCAGTTTGATTATAAATATTAAATTTCCACGATAAAATTTGTAATAATTTTTTAAAGATGATACTTTTCAAAAATTTAATTGATGTTGCTGTTAGCTTAATGTTGTCTCATTCATAAACATGAGAAATAACATGATTTGGATTTATCACTCCTAAAAAAAATGCAAAAATGTTAGTAATGAAAATTGTGTTTCCTTTAAATTCTCTATAGAAAACGGCAATTTCATATGTAAAGACCTAATACAACACAAAACAAGAAAGAGGTTTCTTTTTAATTTCTATTTAAATATCATACGTATTAAAATAAAATATAGGTCAAGTCACTAGGTGGAGATATGTGTCCCAAACCTAATAAAAATACATTCTTGACTAAAAATTTACCCTCTTATTTATATCTTAAAACTATATACTTATTTAGTAAATCTAGATAACTACTCGTAGAATTAAGGCGATATGCGAAAAAATACGGTTGTTTCTTTTCTGTGTATTTCATGAAATACACGGAAAATTTTAATAAATTTCTGGTATATGTATTTTGACTACATAATCTAGAGTTTTGAAATTGGAAAACATGTTTGGAAAATTTTTCCTCGATAGAAATAATTGTTGAAATGAGGTCTTCAAACACACTTTTTCTCCTCGTTTGACGAATGGGAACCATATATAGAACTCAAACATATTTTATTAGGTGTGTTGTAACAATATCTAGAGATTTGATATTTGAAATTTTGCTAGCTATTTTAGTTTTTTAAATAAAAATATAAAACCAACTTTTTTCCCTTTTGCCCTGAATCCGCCCCTCTCGCACTGCGCGATTTTTCGCTTGGAGTGACAGTGACAAAAATATAATTCGCATAGCCTCTTTAGGTAAAGTTACCAAAGACGAGCGACTTAGGGAGCAAATAACATGTAACATAAGCATAACATAACATACCAGCTGTCGTCGTATGCAAGCTTACAAACCAGATTGTAAATCCTATCAAGCAGTCAATAATACACAAAGCAGGGTTCTACCTTTAATTTAAGACTCGCATGCTTAACAATAAAGGTCTTTGTTGTCACACAACAAGAGTTTAGCTATGCATGTAAAACCGTGGTGGTACGTAGTACAAAGATCAAAGGTCTATTGTTCCTGAATAATGCCATAAGGTGAAACCGGTTGGAGATAATAAAGACAGTACAAGTGTTTATTTATCATTAAGATGGCGAACGTGCCATCGGTTTCAGAACGGATTGGCCCGTGATGACGGAAAGCGGCCCGACGGAATAACATTAGTGCCGTGGAAGCGTGGGAGGCCACTTGTGTGGAACGCAACATGATTGGGTCTATATACTAGCGCCCTCTAATGTCAATCAAAACCATAAAGCCGCTGGCCGGTGGCGGCCGCCGCTGAAGACCATTAGATATCTTGTCATCTACGGACAAGTGAGAATTTTTTCCGCTTCTGCCGGTGTGATGCGGGGAGGGAGCAAGGAAATAGAGATGAGATAGTATTGAATGACTTTTGTATAGTAGTAATGTGTTCGCGAAAAAGATTTGCCCTCCTTACGACATCTAATGGCTTAGTGGTCTGTAAGTATAATGGACGGACAGACAGATAGACACCAAAGTTTCACAAACAGGAATAGAAATTTGAATGGAATCCTAAAAAAGATCCTAAGTTATTAAGGTATTTAACTCAGTGTGGTTGCGGATTGCTATAGACCACAGAACTATCTATAGACTGACAAAATTTGGGGAGACAAACGTTGGTGGAGGCAAGATATGTTTGACTGCGGGACTGCAAATGTCGGTGAGAAATGTGCAGTTGCACATACTTTCCTTTCCCGCCACACCACTCACATCCCGCTGACATCTACGTCCCTGCCAACGTCTGCCTCCCCAAGGGTTGGTCACGACACGCACGATCTTCTACAGAGCCACAAACTTAGTCCGCTTGGCCAAACTAAAATAGCTTCTATATTCACTGTGCGATAGTCTTCGCCACCGGAACAGTTAAGTTTGCGGATCTGTATGTCGATCGCGGTGAACGAAATAGTCCCTGGTCGATCGTGAATTAGTAATGGAATGAGACTCTTGGACTGTGTCTTGAGTTAAGAGTCGCTATGCGTTCCGATTCACGATCACCGGCGCTTACAGGTTATTATATTCATGCTATCGTTTACGTACTTTACATAAAGACGTCTGCAAAGTTTATGTTGTCGTACATTATATACAGGTTCAGTAGATGTAATCGAAAATTTGTTATTAGGCCAACGCCCTCAACTAACAAAATATTTTCCGTATTTCTACAAGATCAATTATAAATTTTGCCACTAAGCAGTCTTGGGTTATGCCGCAATACAGACAAGAAGGTTCCACAAAAAGGGTCTCTAGTTTCTGACGGAACTGAAACCGAGGAGGTTTGTTGGTAAATACCAATAGGCTAAGCCACTACCACTAGCCATTTTTAGCAATTTTTAGACTGCTTGTCAATCTTGTCATCAATTTGCGTAACGAACGAAAGAAAAACAATAATGGATGGCGTCCACAATGGTGAATGTCGTAAAAAGCCGTCGGCTTTTTGCAGAGTCTTTGCACGCAAACAAGCACAAACTTTTGCATTGTTTGCCATGTATATACAGTAACGCACACAAACATAGAAACTGTTAGAATATGACCCACACATACAAGCCGTCAGACACCATTCCGCGATGTCTTTTGGCATCGAGTGAGCGAGCGACTCGCAGACTGCAAACTGAGACTCGCAGTTTCCGCTTATGACAATAGATGGCGGTTGGTGTCGCTACATTTTAGCAGGAAATTTATTACGATATGCGTATAAATGCGTAAATGATGCGTATTTCTCAGACAGTGTCTTTTTGTCTGTATGGACCGCACGCCACTGAAGGCTTGAACTTCGTCACACCAAGCGGGGTGAACTTATTTGGCACGGTCAGTTTATATACATATAAATCATCACGACGTGAATCCCCGAGAGGTGTTAGAGGTGTTCCGAAGTATGAACTCTGAAACGCAAGTCACAGTCCATAATTGGTACACCCGCTTCTCACCGACAATTGTTACGTCCCAAACGTGATGGGTGTGTGAGTACTACTATCGCCGTACTTCGGGCACAAATATATCAACAGCTTAACTTGTCTTTCGAAGCATGCAGACCGAACACAAATTAATATGCAATGCAAGGATAGAATCCACAACCTCTGGGTTAGCAGGTGGGCAGTCTACCACTCGGTCGCAGAGACGGTCAGTTTAGCTGTCAGATTATTACAATAGTTTGATTGTCTCTGTAAAGTTTTTGGAACAAAGTTCCTTATCGTTACGCTCCACAGGTACTTGGCGAATGAGAGCTTAGCCGAAAAAGATGTATACTTTAACCTTCACGACACTTTTGTTACAAGTACTTTGCAGCTATGCTGCATAGTGCAGTGTAGTTATTGTATTCTACGTGCGTTATTGTATTCTACGCCAAAGCGTTGTAGCATTCTACGGCGTTGCTTTGAATCATTCTACGTCGTAACGTTTAAGCATTATATGATGTAGCATTGTAATGCTCTACGTTGTAGCATTGTAGCATTCTACGCCGTAGCATTGTAGCATTCTACGCCATAACTTTGAAACATACTACGTATATTCGTTGTTTGTGTGTTCACGAGCTCGTCTATGTTTAGATATAAACGTTGTTAATTTATCTCATTTTGCCTGTTATTTAATACATATCTCATTTGCAGTGTAAATTGCAGTAGTATTATCATAGTCCCAACGCTTCTTCTTGCAGAATTACTAGGTGTTCCTAGCACACTCCGACTGACGTATTTCTTGCTCGAGCTAATCAGGTTTCCACTGAAAGCGAGTGCAATCAGACCTGCTATAAACCTATTTACTGCCTCACAGGTTCTCAGAATTTACTTCTCCTATATTAGAATTTCAAAAATATTCAAAGTTAATCTTGTGAGATAAAATGTTTTTTTTTTCGTTAACAGTCATTTAACATATTTTTTCAATTTAAAACCATGTCGGTTAGAAAATGAAAAAGTATGTGATATTCTTTGCTTTCCAAAATGGGAGCAAGGCATTATTTAATTATTGAATAATCTTGACGAAGTGATGCAGTCAGTGGTATTTACGCCATACTCATATAGAAGTACATTAATGCAATGTTATGTAAAATGCAGCGTTATGGCATTTTATAAAGTAGCGTTATTGTATTCTATGCCATAGCGTTGTAGCATTCTAGGGCGTTGCTTTGAACCATTCTACGCCGTAAAGTTTAAGCATTCTATGACGTAGCATTGTAATGCTCGAAGTTCATTCTACGCTGTAGCGTTGTAGCATTCTACGCCATAGCTTTGAAACATCCTACGTCATAGCGTTGTAGCATTCTACGGAATTGCTTTGAAATATTCTACGTCGTAACGGTTAAGCATTCTATGACGTAGCATTGTAATGCTCGAATTTGTAGCATTCCACGCCGTAGCGTGTTAGCATTCTACGTATTGTAAAACTTTTACGCATTCGCATACGTACGTACTGTTTATGTAATTCATATATATCTAAAACGCTGTCCATAATCGCTTGTTGTAGATAAATGTACGCAACTTATCTTGTTGGCCACAAACTTTATTTCAATAGACATAAAGACAAATTATTGTTCAACAGCGCAATAGGAAAGTCAGAAAAGAGACACGGAGTTTCCGTTGTCAAATTAAAATAGTTTATTTTGTAAAGTAGGTAAACATAATACACTTTTTACGAGTCTTACAAGTCTTATAAAAATATATGTTATAAAATAATAAATGTACATGAACTAAATTAAAGGTTTATTTAACTTATGTAGCAATATATATACTATTAAAATGATAGGTAAAATCTGTAATTAATCCAGGTGAAATCGAATTAACCGCCCGAACCCATACTGGAGACCCGGCCAGGGACCAGGAACAAGGTTCAATGATCACCAACCGAGCCCCCAGCACGAATCCAGGCGGTCGACCAAATCCCACCCTATGTACTGCATTGTACTAGGTTACATATATAAATACATGCCCACCTCCACCCATTCGATTAGTCTTGCTAAAATGAAAGGCAAGAAACTAAGCAAAATCATGTCTTTTTTTTTAACATATCAGTTACATACGAAAACTTATACTATACAAATTACTTATAGATATAAAGTCGATTCTTTATATATAAGAAAATACAAACAGCAGGAAACTCTACTACTCATTGAGCTATGGTCTATGTTTCTTCTTTATCCGGTCTTATAACTTCCTAGGTGTGTTTTAACACATGTGTCGCCTTCCCATAAATATCATAACAATCATGATAACAGCGGGAACCTTCTAGGGTCAGCTGGTCAAGGGACCTTTAACTAATCAATGGTGCAAGTGCCTCCCAAATACTGAACTAAATTGGGCGACACTGTTACATTGGTATAATAATTCCATAAATCAGTGGAGATTTAACAGCTATAGCAATTGCATTTTGTAAACGTCAGATCTCCTTTCAAGGACAAGAAATATTGATATTCGTTAGGTGTTTCTCATTATTTCAATTAAAATTGTTTATTTTGTAATATGTCATAAAATACACATGATACATTTTTTAGATTTGTAACTATTGTAAGTGCACTGAGTGCACTGAGTGCAGGGACTTCGTCCGCTGACGACAGGCTCTCGCTCGCTTGACAACGAATTCGGAAGGAACTCGAAACATGTCGCGTATTGCGAAATAAATTCATTTAAGTCGATCCGTCTTTGTACTTAATTACACATGTTTCAAATCAGTTTTAAATAGTTTTCAGGCTATATAGTTTTCAGGTCTTGAGAAAATCTACTTTTTGGTAAGATTCAATAGATTTTTTGAAGGTGTAAATTGAACATTTTCAAAGGAAAAACAACACTTGTCACTTTTTGCAAACTTTACATCAGAGACAAAATACTTTGACATAATGTTCTTTTCGTTTGTTTTTTAAATTTGTATCCCCGTTTTTCGGTTAAGTTGACTAGTGTTGTTTTTCCAATGGTGATGCGTTTATTTTCTTGTCATATCTCGTGACTAACGCATTTTTTCCAAAAACTTCTTACATATAGATATAGGTACGTTCATAGAGGACAGTAATTGAAAGCCATAGATAACAAAAAATCGATTTCGGTTTTTTTTGGAGTAGTGTAGTTTTTCCTCGAAACTCTTCAAATTGTTGATGGTGAAAATCATACGAGTGGTATTGTGAATTTATTTAAGGATCGTTTTTCTTGGTCTCAGGTAGTAAGGTATCCAACGACTAACCGAAATTTAATTTAGATCATTTAGCTTCTAATTCACATATCTTAGAGATATTGATACGCGTATTTGATACGCTGAGAGCAATGAAGCTGGGTAAACTGGTCACGACAGTATTAGCGTTAAGCATATTCGTTTCGGAGGCCCGTGGGTCGTGGTGTTTCGCTGTGTTCTTTAATGCTTGTCTAAGCTAATAAGTGAAGTCGTACACACTTATCCCCCGTTCTCCGAGGTACTGAATGATGATACTATACAGTATTATGCTCAAAATACTATCTTAAGGTTTTATTATCTTGTCTTAAAATTAAATTCAAATAGTTTATTTCCTAAAGTAGGTATACATATAACACTTTTTATGTCAAATTTAATCTTATAAAAATATATGTAATAAAATAATAAATGTACACGAACTAAATTAAATGTTTATTTAATTTGTGTAGCAATATTTTAACGATAAAAATTATTGGTAAAATCTATAATTATACAAGGTGAAATCCAATCAATCGCCCGAACCCATACTGAAGACCCAGCCAGGGACCAGAAACAAGGTTCAATGATCACCAACCGAGTGATATTCGATTAGTCTTGTTAAGAAGAAGGGCAAGAAACTTAGCAAGGTCTTCTTCTTGGTAGGCTCGGTTTCCGCAACTAGTCTCTTTTTTGGACCTTTGTGCGTGGAAAAGTGTGGGGCCGTCTATTCTAGCCAGCCCAGCTCACGCCAAAATCCCAAGAGGCGACCTAGGTCGCCACAGGACTGGCGGAGAGTCCTCGGTTCACCGAGGATCTTAGCACGTTGTGTGCTGACTCCTACGCAATCTAAAGTCACGTGGGTCGGCGTTTCTTCGACCTCCATACAAGCTCTGCATAGAGGGCTGTCCGTTAGACCTATAATATAGAAGTGTCTGTTTAGGTTACTGTGTCCTGTGATTAGCCCTACCATCATGCGAAGGTTGGATCTATTGAGACGTAGTAGTTTCTTTGTCAGACGACGGTCCACGGTAGGGAAAACCGCTTTCGTCTGTCTGCAGGCTGTCATGCTTGCCCATTGCTCAGCATGTTGAGAGCTGGTTCTTTCTCGCAGCCATGTTCGTATCTGGTTAAAGGGCAAGGGAACCAGGGGTTCAGCACCTACTGGTTTTAACCTTGCGCCTTTTTTCGCCAGTTCATCTGCTGCGTCGTTGCCCAGCGATCCACTGTGTCCTTTTATCCACTGGAGGGTTACATTATTATGACGACTTACCTCTTCCAGTTGATTAAGAAATTGTAGTATTAGCCCAGAGTTTACCGTGGTCTTGCTAAGGGCTCGTAGTACCGCCGTGCTGTCAGAAAGTATCCTAATATTGAGGCCTCTAGCTTCCCTTCTGAGTACCGCGCTTGTCGCCAGGATAATTCCGATGCATTCCGCTTGGAAAATCGTATTGTGCTTACCCAAGGCTATTGATTTGTAAATGTTAAGTTCGGCTGAGTACGCTCCGGCCCGAGTACCCTCCTCTGTTTTGGAGCCATCTGTATATATCCTTACCTCGTGGATATTAGAGTGGTCTGCTGGTTCCTCAAATAATTGGACGTTGTAATGTCTATTAAATACATGTTTTCTAGGGATTCTGTCACACGGCGCGTCCATTAGTGGCTGGTGGGACAAGGCCAGCCCAAGAATGCGCGTGTGTGGTGCCCTGTCGTCGCTTTTCCACTGTCCGGCAAAGGTCATGTCTTATCTTAAAATTATCTCATTTATGTACTTTTAAAATCGTAACAAACATTTTGATCTTCTTAAAAGCATTTTATTGTGTTACATTAACACACTACGAAAGATTGCCTGACAATTTGCATTGGCACGCTCTTTTGTGAACCGTACTTACTATTCAGTTGGCGACAGATGTGACACATTGCTATAAGGTTCAAATTGCCTTGACCTAATATATTAGGGATCAGTATTGTTACATTTTCAAGACTGTTTTTATAAAATAATTAAAATTAAGGGTAAAGTAATGAGTAAATAAGTAATGATAGAACACCAAATTCAATCAATTTCTATCTTTGATAGGAGTCCCAAAAAGAGCTCAAATTTTAATTTTGGTTGTAAATATGCAGAATCAAATTTCATACAAACTTATGCATATTTTAAAGGATTGTTATAGTTCTGTGATTGTTGAGGATTGTGTAGTTAAGGACTGGTTCCGCCAAACATGATTCCGCGTTTGGACAATTTAGCATATTAAATCAAAATACTGTTGACAAATAAAATATTTGTTATTAGTTATAAAAATTGAACTACGATTTTTTTCTAGTTTTAGTTTTAGTTTCAGTTATTTTTTTTAAGTTTTAAATATTTAAGTTGTGCTGCAATTGATAAAAACAAAATGAGCACGCGATATGACGGCAGTGCTTTGTATCACCATAGGTTTTAAAAATAGCGGGAAGTGAAGAGAAATAATTACGAAGATGAAAGATCTGACCTTGGGAAGGAGCTGCATGCACCACAAACCACGCTTCGCCTGAGCCACCAAGTCTCTGGTGTTCTCCAAGATGGTTTTCTTCTTCCTCTTCGTGCCTGGTTGCGCTCTTCTCGGCTAATCTTCTTCGTAATAGTAATAGATGAAAATGAGGCGCACAGCGGGTGCGATCTCAAAATGGCGGGCGGTAGGGTCGAGGTAGGACCTAGTCGAATGACAATCAGCGTATACCTCCGGCGTGAAAGGCTTCTGATTGACGACTGACTGATTTGCGTCCAAAACTAAGCGGGTGGAGATGCAGCGAAAATGACAGTTGAAAATATTAATTCACAACTACCCCGCAGTATGAGAGCCACAAGAAGTGGCGCGAACATTTGCCCCCGGCGTTAAAACCATTGGTTTTAAAATAAGAATAGAAAAGTAAAAATAAGACAGAGAATAACGAAATTTTGAAGCGGGGGCAAAGAAAGGAGTTATTGAGATGGGAGAGGGCAAAGACGCACGACAGGTCGTTTGTAAACACCTGTCGTCGTTTTGACAGAAGCTACCCTAATGACATTATCTTTGCCAGGGTATACAGCTACAATAACACCGAGCGGCCATTGAAGCGGTGGAGTATTATCGGTAACTACAACGACAACAGATCCAATTTTGATTGGGTTGGAAGGTGTATTCCATTTTCCTCTAGACTGGAGAAGATGGAGATAATCATTCTTCCATCGCCTTGCGAACGATTCTACCATTTGATCAAGCAACGCGTAGCGACGTAATAAATTAACTGGCTCATCAGCCACCTTACAAGCGGGTAATTCTTTTAAAGGAGTTGACATCAGAAAATGTGCAGGAGTTAACGCGCTAAGTTCAGATGGATCTTCACTCAGCAGCGTAAGCGGACGAGAATTTATGACACATTCTATTTGCGTAACTACAGTTAATAATTCTTCGTAGGTCAACAGTTGAGTACCTACTACTCTATGCAAATGCGTCTTAAATCCTTTGACATATATCTCATAATGTCCCCCAAAATGTGGGCTACGTGGAATATTAAATTTCCATTGTATTCTATGATCGGCAAGTTCATTCGCGAAAGACGTTTTAAATTCTTCGGAGTTTGTCAAATTGTAAATTTCTGAGAGGGCATTTCTAGCGCCTACAAAGTTCGTAGCATTATCAGAATATACGAAAGACACTGCTCCACGTCTAGATAAAAAACGTTTGAACGCGGAAAGAAAAGTGTTCGTGCTAAGATCAGTTGCCAATTCAACGTGAACTGCACGAGTCACCAGGCATACAAATATGCAGAGGTAACATTTGACGGGACGGACTCCACGTTTTCGATACGGAGTGATACTGATAGGACCACAATAATCCACAGCGCAGTGGACAAAAGCTTTAGCCTCATTAACGCGGCATGATGGTAAATCTGCCATGAAAGGGAAGGTTTGTCTCGGCTTCGCCTTAAAACAATAATTGCAGCTATGTATTACGCGACGAACAATATTTCGACAGGAAAGTATCCAAAATTTTTGGCGGATTATTGACATTAAAGCCACTGGTCCAGTGTGACAATTTTTGCGATGATAATGAATGATAATCAATTCGACAATATGATTTTTACGAGGTAACAACACAGGGTGTTGTTGATCGAACGTCATGTCTGTGTTGCGAAGTCGACCACCAACGCGTAACAATCCATTTTTATCTAAAAATGGCGATAGTCGATTTAAAGCGGGAGAACAAAGTTTATTTGACTTTAATCTTTTTATTTCATCAAGAAAATAAAATGCTTGAAGAGCTTTAATCAATGCAACTTCAGCGAAATCCATATCGGTAGCGGTAAAAATATTAGAGCGCGGTAAAATACGTAAAAATCGGTATATGTAAATGATTGTGTGTAAAAGCACAAGCCATGACGAAATTCTTTCCGAAAGAGAAAGAAGAGGATGCGGTTCTTCATTACTAAAAGCGGGAAGAGAAATTGTTTTTGATTCCGGCAAGTTTTCTTCAATAGAAGCTGATTCTATTGTTTTGATTGGCCACTCTTTAGCGTCCAGATAAAGCCAAGCAGGTCCAGTGAACCAGAGCGGGTGACTCATCAACTGCGTGGGAGTGAGACCACGGGAAAGACAGTCGCTCGGGTTTTGAGAACCAGCTGTATGGTAAAAACATTCAGCGGGAATAGCGGATATTATTTTTGTTATACGCGTCGCGACAAAGGTTTTAAACCTGTGCGGTGAGGAATGTATCCAGTGTAAAGTTACCATAGAATCGGTAAAACAGTAAATACGTTCAATATTGTGACGTATTTTATAAGCGTCAACTACACGACGAGTTAATTTCGACATGAGTAACGAGGCACAAAGCTCAAGGCGGGCGACACTGACGGTCTTGAGCGGACAGACTTTTGACTTTGCGCATACCAGCCGAATGCTAGTGCAAGTGTCTGAGTCATCTTGTACTCTAATATATACGACACATCCGTATCCACGTTCACTTGCGTCTGCAAATGATATTATCGAAATTTTCGAATTTTGGAACACGTCTAAGTGGCGTTTAATACGTAAATCCCGCAAAACAGGTAGCTCCTTCAAATAGTTTTGCCAAATCTGCGCAATATCAGAGGGTAGTGTTTCATCCCAGTCTAATTTTAAAATACAGATTTTCTGCAAGAGTAATTTTGCGTACAAGATCACAGGAGCGGTAAAGCCGAGGACGTCGTACTGACGTGCTATCACGGACAAAACATTGCGTTTAGTACATGGGCGACTATCTAGCGATACAGTAAAAGAGAACTCGTCAGAATCAGGCGACCACTGTAAGCCAAGAACTTTAAGAGTTTGAGTTTGTTCTTCAAAATTCTTACTAGAATTTAAGCGGTGAGTATCAGGCAGTGTATCAAGTAACTGTTGACAGTTACTAGACCACTTGACGAGCTCAAAGCCACCGGCCTTAAGCAATCCTACCAGCTCATCTCTGAGCTGTAAGGAGCCCTGCACGGTGGGCGTGCTATAGCAGATGTCGTCCATGTAACAGTTTCGTGCGGCTACAGTAGCGGCGAGCGGGTACGCTGAACTCCCATCCTCACAGAGTTTCCTGACTACTCTCATCGCAAGGAAAGGGCTACTACGTAGTCCAAAGCAGACGCGATTGAACTGATAAGCGATAAGCGGTGAACACGTGTCAAAGCGGTATAAAAACTTTTGAAATTTGCGATCATCGGCGTTAACCAAAACTTGTAAGAACATTTGTTTGATATCCGAGGTAAAAGCGATTTCATACAAGCGGAAGTCAAGTAAAATTAAAAACAAATCGTTTTGCAAATTAGCACCTGTGTGCAGCGTGTCATTTAATGAGACACGAGTACCATCAGCGGAGTCAGTCTTAGTACTGGCATTCATACAAATACGCACCTTTGTCGTTGATTTATCAACACGCACTACGGGATGATGCGGAATATAATAACCAAGAGATAATTGGTCATCATTATGAAGCGGGGATATGTAACCTTTAGTTAGGTATTCATTTATTATATTGTTATACTCGGAACGTAAATCTGCGTTAGAAACAAACCTACGCTCAAGAGACATAAAACACTTTTTTGCGTGATGGTACGAGTTTCCTAGTATGTTAGGATTCCGTGCGAACGGTAAAGAAACCGAATAGCGACCAGCGGGGTCACGTGACACATTGTTAATAAATAATTTTTCACATTCATCATTTGCGGGACTAGAAGCAGGTTCACAATGCACCTCTTCTAATTGCCAAAATTTTTGTAAAATAAAATCTATTGGCGGTTCAATCTCCATATAAGAGCATAACGAAATTGAACATGCGGTATTTTGGTAAACAGGCGTATTACCAATTAGCGTAAAACCGAAGATGGTCTGAAATCCCGTCGGCGTACCCGGGGGACCAGAGACGCGGCCTGATAACAAGATATCCGCGAATAAAGATGCACCGATAAGAATATCAATCTCGCCCGGTAAGTAAAAGGTTTCATCAGCAAGTGTGATACCTTTTAAATATGAAAGCGTAGACAAATCCACCTGCACCGATGGTAAGTTGTCGGTAATACGGTCGATTACATAAGTGTCAAGCGAAATTGAAACCGAATCATCAAATCGTGAAAACAATTTAAGGTTTTTGCACCCTTAATTGGGTTTGATGAGGAGCCGATGCCCTTAACAAAAGCGCGGGGAATTTTTTCATATTTTAAGTTAAGCTTCTCACAACAGGAAACCGTCGAAAAACTGGATTGTGACGCAGGGTCGCAGAGCGCACGTAGACGGACAGACATACCGTTAGAATCTTTCACGATCACTTGAATTGTACCTAAAAGGCATGTTTCATTACGCTGCGAGTTAGGCTGTAAGTTACATAAAGAAATATTATTACTCGCAGTTGGTACGGATTGAGAATCATTAGTCATATGTTCTGTGTTAGTCGCCGATACGGCAGGATCCACCATCCTCGAAGATTGCGTATGTGTGCGTGGAGACACGGTAATATTTTGACCAAGCGCGGTGTGAGTATTCATCACATTTTGTTTGCGGCACAACATCGAATGGTGTTTACAATTACAATGGCGGCAATTATAAGACGATTTACAAGCGGAGTTGTTATGCGTAATGCTTAAACAATTGGTGCAACCGTTATTAGATTTGATGAACTGAAATCTTTTCTCGATATCTAGTTTCACAAATTCGGGACACTTATATAAATTATAGTGTTTTAATTGTTTACATAGCGGACAACAATTATTATTGGTCGAAGCGGAGACAAAAGCATGGGTTGACTTGGTACTGTACCCGGTTTTGTTGTTATTATTATTAGCGGAGCGGTTCGGAGCGGGAGCGGTAATTGCGGGTGCAGTGCGGTTCAGTATCTTAGTTTGTTCCCGTAAAAATGATATTAATTCATCATAATGGGGTAAATCGGAACCACGTTTAAACATTTCAAATGAACGAGCGGTTTCAACATCAAGTTTTTTAAGGGCCAAATACATAAGGATAAAATCCGAAAGATCTTTAATATTCAGCGATTTTAAACACGAAACAGCGGAACAGAACTTGTCTAAAAACAAGTCCAAGTTTTTTGAACTAGCGGTAGTTAAAGGGCGAAATTCAAACATTTGATCCAAATAAGTAGTGGCTAAACTACGCGAGTCTTGAAAAGTAGAAACGAGTGTTTTCCAGATTATGTCGTAGTTAGTTGCGTTCGGTGTGATTCCAGAACAAATCGAAAGTGCCCGGCCAGAAAGTTTACCCATCAGGTATTGTACTCGTTCGTTGTCGGTCAAGTCCGGATTATCGTGAATCGTGGTTTTAAATGTTTCATAGAATGTTGGCCACATAGTAGCTTCACCAGAAAAACCAACGAGTTCCAGTTTTGGAAGCTTGATAGTAGGTTTTTTGGGACATTCCATGTCAAGTGGAGCTTTAACTTTAGAGTCAGCCGATTTCGAAGAATGTGATAACTTCCGGTTGATGTATTTGCAATGGGAGTAAAGATCCTCAAAAGCTGACCAACTTTGATAATTTGGTTCAAAATTAGGATTTATCAATACCTCTGTGTCATTAATTTCATCTATGATTACATGAATTTCTGAGCGTACAGTATCCAAAGTTTCGACATTGGCCATAAACAATTCTGCCGAAGAAACATCCTCTAAAGCGGTTTTAGAAAAGTCATAAACTCTCTGAAGGCGATTAAACAATTCTTGCCTTTTATTTTTAAGCTTCTTTAAACTATACGACATCTTTAATTTTGCAGCTTCTGCGGAATTTGGCATGTTATATAGTACAAAGTTAGGCAAGTACCAGAACTATTGAAAGTTTTATACTGACTACAACATAGAATAATGCTAATGAGTTAGAGATAACACGGGCGGCGGACGAACCTGTGTACGAGTACCTCTCGATAATATTAAGAATTAGCAGGTAGGCAGATAATATTTTCTGTGAAATGATCAAATGGTATAATCGCAGCGGATAAATTAACAGAATGGCGTATTTCACTGTAGATAATTTATAATTTCCAGTATATAGGAAATGGAATCACTAATATTTTGACGAATGCGGGGTTTTAATGCATAGATAATGCAAATAAGAGCGGGAATGCGGGGTAATACTGCGGGCAGAGTGAAAATTAGAGCGGAATTCACGTGTTCTTTAGACAAAGAACATGAAGATAGCGGTTGGAAATACCAAAAAATGGTTATAGATCGCAGATCAAAGGGCCTAAAATGGATCTAGATCCGGCTCGAATGGCCAAAAAATGAGCACGCGATATGACGGCAGTGCTTTGTATCACCATAGGTTTTAAAAATAGCGGGAAGTGAAGAGAAATAATTACGAAGATGAAAGATCTGACCTTGGGAAGGAGCTGCATGCACCACAAACCACGCTTCGCCTGAGCCACCAAGTCTCTGGTGTTCTCCAAGATGGTTTTCTTCTTCCTCTTCGTGCCTGGTTGCGCTCTTCTCGGCTAATCTTCTTCGTAATAGTAATAGATGAAAATGAGGCGCACAGCGGGTGCGATCTCAAAATGGCGGGCGGTAGGGTCGAGGTAGGACCTAGTCGAATGACAATCAGCGTATACCTCCGGCGTGAAAGGCTTCTGATTGACGACTGACTGATTTGCGTCCAAAACTAAGCGGGTGGAGATGCAGCGAAAATGACAGTTGAAAATATTAATTCACAACTACCCCGCAGTATGAGAGCCACAAGAAGTGGCGCGAACACAAAATTTAATAGTAATGAAATTAGTAGCTTTTTTTTCCGTAATTTTAAAAGAAATACTTAAACATTCAACATTACTGTATAGATAAATCACGCAAAAAATTTAAATGTTTGCATATTTTTATATTAATCTTAATATTAAACAAAATTAACAATTGCTAAATGGCAAAAAGGAACAAGCTCAGCACTTATTGTAAGGTAAGACAGCAGCACAACGCTGGTTTTCAGCTCGACCCTTTTCATACAAAACACGAAACATGACAATTGCAAGTAGACTGAATAGCGACACAAAAAATATTAAAAAAAAAACAAACATTATCCAAATAAAATACGGAATAAAGAAAACAAATTGCGTTAAATAGTTAGGCTAAACTAAATAAAAAGAAAAGTATCCAAGACCCAATAAAATAAAATTACAAAAAAACAATCAGATAACATGAAAGTGACATAAGGTTGGCGTATGATTAGGTTCTACACTGTAATTAAAAAAAAAGAATTATTTTATTATTAGTCTGAAGTTGTAGTAAACAAACTACATGGAAATTGCTAAATATGTGGGTATTGCTGATAAAACTTTTTGAATTGAATTTCCCATTCTTCTTCTCTTGTGATCTGGTTCCAATTTCAACCCACATAAAGTCAGCATTTGTGTACTTATCTCACTGTTCATCTGTTTGGTCATCGTAACGAGTAAAAGTCTTTATTTAATTTGAAGTAAACATTCTACTGTATTGCAATAGGGTCAAATATGGATTAGCACAATGTAATATTATATTTAACAAAATAACGAGATGTGATAACATTTCGTCGATAAGTAGGTACTATCTGGGAGAGCTGCGCGGGGCAGCTTTCCGCTCTGTTGCGAGCAGATGGAGGGTCGGCGGAACTTTCCCCGATAAGATATTATGGTACAATTTTCTTTGTGTTTATGGGCTTGTCTTTTGTGTGGTGGTGGTTCCCTTGTTTACATGTTTTGTAAACGTAGTGGGCGTCATTTTCTTTTGCAAAGGAGGCGGTAGATCGTTCCAGATCTTGAACGCAGCATACTTTAAACTACCCCTGTAACCCTGCGTGTTATGTCTGGCCAGTACCATGGCGTTTATACTGCGATTGCGAATACTTCGCGATTCGAGTATACCCACGATTTTTTATGATACAGCCATTGTTGTCAAGTTATAAATTTCAATAAATCCGCTGTAATGGATTTATAAAGTTAAATATCAATCAACGTCAATAAATTTGTTCATTCAAGCGTTATGGAGGCTCAAAAACCAATAAATATTTTATTGATAACCATTTATGCGTATTTAGGTCACAAGCACATCACTCGCACAGGTAATAATACTAAATGTGAAAGTGAATTTGTACAAGATTTTTAGAGTTTATTAAAAAATGAAAGTCTATTCAGTTACTCAGATCCACAATGTCCTTGTATGCACCTGATTACTTTACTCCAAAGTCCTCCCCATTTATTTATTATTATTCCCGTACACTGAGCTAGGCATTGTACTCAATAAAAAATAAATATTAAATACTTACTGTGGAGGTACACCATCTTACTTGGAGACCCCCTCGAAGTAATTCGGGGGAGAGTAAGAGGACAGCTCACAGGCAAAAACCAGGGACCCGCCATGCCTGGGACCGATAGATGGCGGTGTATCCATCCCTAATAGCCGGGCTTTATATGGAACAGACTGGTGACGGGCAGCGGCCTCACTGGTGCGAGAGTTCCGGCACCGCGCTCACCAACCCGCCTGCCCAGCGTGTGTGAGAATGGGCAATTCTTCCAGGATGACCGCCGGGAGTGGCAAAGTCCTGAAAAGGCTAATTTCCAGCAGTGGATGAACTAGGCGGATGGATGGATGGATGGATGAAATACTTACCTATACTTTGTGACTGATGCCAGGCCCAAGTGGCCCGAAATTTATCTCACGTATATTTAATTTAATGTGTTTTATTATGTTTATTAATTTAAAACTAAGTATATTAAAGGACAATAAAGTTAATATTTACATGATTCACGATAAAGAGATACTCAATAAAAACGAAGACTAATGCGACAACCTGTTTTGTTCATAAAATAATGTTTCTTTGAGCTGAAAAATATATGCTAGGATATATACATGTTATAATTTGTATCGTACTATTTGTTTATTACATACATATACATTTCCATTTTTTTTTCTCAGTGCCCCCGCCGAGTCTCGCAAAAAAACGCGGAACGGCCGTACCATCCTTTTCTCGAAGCAACTCACGGCACTTTCAACCCCCCTGTATCTTCGTTGTGGGTAAAGCTAGAAGTCTGAAATTTTAGTAACCAAGAGAACTTACTGATCCTACTTCTGACCCTAAATTACAACTTTGTACCTATATTTTATTACGAAATATCTCAAGTCAAAGTTCCCTTATTTTGTCACTGACTGACTGACACATCATCAAAAGCCTAAAGGTGTTCTAGCAGGCCTACAAACTTAAAATTTTGCATGCGGTTAGTGTTAAGTGTACATTGCAACAAAAAAATATAAAAATGTTATTTGCGGTTGGTAATTTAATATTTCCATACAAAGTCTATACAAAATGTATGTTTCCAGCTGCATCTATAAATTTGTATGACACTAGATGACGTTGGTGGTATGCTGCTTTGCATTAAAGACATCTACCACGAAAAATTCTACCTCGTGACGTTAGATGGTAAAAAGTGTAAAAAAATGGATACCTTTATTTCCGAAACTAGAGCAAGTAGTAAAAATTAAAAATAAAACCGTTGAAGTGCGAAAAATAAAAAGACCGGTTACGGAATACGGGTACGGAACCCTAAAAGTAAATTGCAACAACAAAGATGCCATAGCAACATCAGGGCGACAAAAAACAAAGCGATAAAACGGGATAAAACGGTAGCGCCTGACAAAAAATTCGGTACCTTTTTAGGAAAGAACCCTCATTTTTATTATTTGTTATTTTACTTTAAAATAGTCTGCCTAAATTTTCAACTTGTAGGTACTTGTAGAGCCTTCGTTATAATAATCTGTGCTTTGGGGAAGGAACCCTAAAACACATTTAGTCTATTTAAGAAGAGAAATATCAACATTTCGTAAATAAGTCGCTATTAAACCGGATAAGTGCAAGTCGGACTCGCTCACGAAGGGTTCCGTACTACTATCACACAATATGGGTACGAAACCCCAAACCATTATGGTAAATACCAACAATAAAGATGACATAGCAACATAAAGGCGACAAAAAACTAGGCGCTAAAATGGTTTCGCCTGACAAACAAATCAGCACCTTTTGAATAAGGAACTCTAACATTTATCTGCCCAAAATTGTTGTATTATAAAGATAGAGCTGAAACAAATAACGTCGAATAATTGGACCCCCCTTGGATTTCCATTTATTGAACTTTTTATGCTGTGATAGGGGCCATATTATTATTTGCCGTGATAGAAGACAAAGTAACATATATTATGTGCAAATATTTACGCGCTATATATATAATATAAAATAAACTTTTAACAAAAAAATAGCAACCGACTTCAATAGTAACAGCAGTCATTCACTAAAAAGTTAATAATAATTCTATAAAGACCGATGGTACCGAAGCAACACTTTTGCCGACTTCTTTCTTCCTGAAACGTTATGTTATCTAGAAGTCGGCGTTCTTATATTGGTTTTTATGTTGCTATATCGTAGGAAATACGCCGACTTCTAGATAACATAATGTTTCAGGAAGAAAGAAGTCGGCAAAAGTGTTGCTTCGGTACCATCGGTCTTTATAGAATTATTATTAACTTTTTAGTGAATGACTGCTGTTACTATTGAAGTCGGTTGCTATTTTTTTGTTAAAAGTTTATTTTATTTCACATTTTTTAGTGTTGCTGGGTTAAATTGTGAAATATGGGTAGTTCTTGCAAACGTGGTTTTAATATGAAACGAAGTTCAAGTGAGTATAAGTAGCTATGTTTGAGTAGCTTCCTGCTATCAATCTCGAGTTATGTGCTGTCATTCGTTAAAACGTTCTACGGTGATGAAGCCAAGATCGAAGGTCAGGTGGGTGCACTGGCAATTTTCAGGCAATGCCCTGCAATGAGCACCATAACACAAACTGATTGCCGCAATCCAAAGTTATGTGCTGTCATCCGTTGAGGAGTTCTATGGTGATGAAGCCAGGATCGAAGGTCAGGTGGGTACACTGGCAATTTTCAGGCAATGCCCTGCAATGAGCACCATAACACAAACTGATTGCCGCAATCCAAAGTTATGTGCTGTCATCCGTTGAGGAGTTCTATGGTGATGAAGCCAGGATCGAAAGTCAGGTGGGTATTCTGATTATCTCCAAGTAATACCCTTGAATTAGCACCCTAACGCAGTGATTGCCGCAATCTCGAGTTATGTGCTCTGATCCGTTGAGGAGTTCTATGGTGAATATGGTGATGAAGCCAGGATCGAAGGTCAGGTGGAAGAATGTCGATATTCAAGTAATACCTTGTAATCAACACCCAGGTACAAAGCGATTACCTCAATTTCGAGAGGTATGCTGTCATTTTCTGAGGAGTTCCACTGCCTATCTCTGAAGACCTTCATCAGATCATGACCAAACCCAAAATGGGACCTACCTAGAAGTACACTCTTTCAAATAAAAAAAGAATTGTCCAAATCGGTTCAGAAATGACGGAGTTATGGAGTAACAACGCCAAAAAAAAAAAAAAAAAAAAAAAACATACAGTCGAATTGAGAACCGCCTCCTTTTTGAAGTCGGTTAAAAATATAGTGACTTGGCAATGGCAGAGCACAAATAAAGCGCTGATGCGTAGAAATATCTTCTCAAATCGCTAACAAATTGGTATTAGGTAGATATGATGTATATGTTGCTGTGCGATTGCGAAGTCACTATATGTTATTAGAGAAATAAAGATTACTAATATTAATACAGTCACTTAATGTTGGTAGGTGACTAATTAGGAAACAATTAATAATACATTTGTTAAATAGGTGCTCCCATACTAACTAAAATGAAAAGGTGCTTCCATACAAACTAAAATAACAGACTTGGCTTTACATAAGATCTCACAACTTTTTACGGTGGAAAGATTGCATTGCAAGACTTGACATTTTTGTACATTTTATGTTTTTGATGGGATATTATTTAGTTTTAATTATTAATAAACAACACATATATTATCTTATACTACGTAATCTAGTCCAGGCTGTCAAAGCAATACATACGTGTACGTTAATGACAGGATAATTTACTATCCAGATACAAGCATCTAAGTACTTTAGGTCTCGCAAATCCATTGCCGCTTCTAACTAGATAAATGAGCGTGCATCTCGATGTAATGGGACAGCGAAGACAGCGCCTCCCCAGACGCACGCCGCAAAGCGAACGCTGCAATTGTCGATTTTCCGAACAATTAAGCTGGTAAACAGTGCAATGCTGTCTTTAGGGGAGCAGAGCACGTAATGTATTCCTCGTCGTGCGCTACTATCGCACAATAGCAATCCATCACGGGTGAGCTTTGAAAGACGAATAGTCATGTCCTTTGCTACCACGAGATGTATCGAGAACATTCAGCATGTTATCGATTCTGTGAACGTGAATTGGGGCAGGATACTCGTGAAACGTTTCGATACAAACTAGGGATGTGCTGTACTTGTGTTTTAAATTAATTTTGTGCATCCTCATACTGCTTTATATTCGTGTAACCCGGTAGCAACCCAGCGATGTAACATAAACAAATGTATTACTAATAAATCTACTCCCCATACTACAATAAGATACAACACCAAAAACGGGTTTCCTAGTACAGTGTTTCAGCGCTGTGATCGGCACAATGTATTATAACACCATGTAGATAACCAATCAGCGACTAATATAATAATATGTCTTCTTTAGGCTAGGCAAGGAGTACGAGTAACTTTTCCATGCAGCCTCGAATGTTCCTGCAATACACCTTCAATAAGCATTAGTCCTGTCTGTCTGTCCTGAAGTCTGTCAGGTGGTAGAGCTGATGCCGGGCTCGACTGTGGAGGTACCACCATCTTAGTTGGAGACCCCCTCGAAGTAATTCGGGGGAGAGTAAGAGGACAGCTCACAGGCAAAAGACCAGGAGGCCCACCATGCCTGTTTGAGTAAAATCTTAACAACAGACCCCTAAAATACGTAGATTTAACGGTTTTTTGTGTAGCCGAATGTACTTTTTATTTTTTTTAGATAATAATAATAATAATAATAGCCTTTATTAATTTCCCATGCAATTTCAAAATTTACATTACATTATATAAATATAATGCACAAAATTCGGAAACAAGTGACAAAACAGATTAAAATTAAATTATAAATTAATGATTAATGATTAGACACATATAAAAATTGTGATAATAATAATAAATAAAATTTCATTAAATTATGAATTATAGTGCCACTTCCGATTGGTGGGATACCCATTTTAGGGCAAAGGCCTCCTCCATTCGATGCCAAATTTTTCTTTCTTTGGCTAGTCTTGTCCAAGTGACACCAACAAAGGAAGTGATGTCGTCCCGCCATCGACGTCTGGGCCTGCCGCGTGGTCTGATGGTGTCGTGAGGGTACCAGTGGAGGACTTTCTCACTCCAGCGGCCATCTACTGTTCTAGCTATATGGCCAGCCCATCTCCATTTCAGTCTGCATGCCAATTTCGCTGCGTCGATCACTTTTGTTCGGTCTCGTATATCAGTATTCCTTACTCTATCTGATATTCTCAATCCTAACATGCTTCTCTCAGCCGCTCTTTGGAATACTTGAAGCTTATGAATTATATCTTTGGTAAAAGCCCAGGTTTGGCAGCCATACAGCAAAGTTGGAAGGATTATTGTATCCATAGCTTTTTTCTTGAGGTTGTTTGAAATGTTGGACTTAAAGATGTCTTTTAGAGACCAAAATCTATTCCACGCTTTCTTTATCCTACGCTCGACTTCTTTAGTTGTTAAGTTAGTAAATGTTATATTCTGTCCTAAATATATATATTCTTTGACGTAGTTAATTAATTTATCCTGGACAATAACTGGTCTTCTTTCTCCGTTAGTCATGACACAGGTTTTATCGGAATTCATTTGGAGTCCACATTTGATGCTTTGTTCGTTTAGTGTCTGAAGCATGTATTCCAAATCTCTGTGATTTTCGCTCAAAATTACTATGTCATCCGCAAAACGTAAGTGATTTAAATATTCGCCGTTAATATTTATGCCTAGTTTGTCCCAGTTTAACTCTCTGAAAATATATTCCAGGAGAGCATTAAAAAGATTAGGTGAAATAGGATCGCCTTGTCTTACACCGCGTTCTACTTTGAATGGTGTTCCTTTTCTTTCTAACTTTACCATAGATTTACTCTTCTTGTAGATTAATTTGAGGATGGAAATGTATTGCTGGGGAACATTTTGTTTTTCTAGTGCCGCCCAAAGAGCTTCATGTGAGATTGAATCAAATGCTTTTGAATAGTCAACAAAGGCAATAAAGAGAGTTTTTCCATGTTCTAGGAACCACTCTATAATTTGTGTGAGTGTGAAAATATGGTCTATCGTAGAGAAATTTGACCTAAAGCCGGCTTGTTCTACAGGCTGATTGTCCTCAAGTATGCCAGATATTCTCTTTAGGATAATGCCTGTAAAAAGCTTATATGTAGTCTGTAATAAGCTTATGGGTCTATAATTTCCAATATCTGAAGGGTTTCCTTTTTTATAAAGAAGTGTAATAACTGCAGTTTCCCATTCCTTTGGTATTGATTTTTGCAATAGAATGTCGTTAAATAGTTGAGCGAGAATGGGAGTTAAAGATTTTGAAAGACTCTTAAGGACATCATTAGTGACGCCATCTTCTCCTGGACTCTTCATGGTTTTCAAATGTTGAATGGCATGTTGCACTTCGCTTTCAAGTACAGGTGGTATTTTATCTTCGGTATTTTTTTCTACTGTTTTC
This sequence comes from Ypsolopha sequella, assembly GCA_934047225.1. NCBI lineage: Eukaryota > Metazoa > Arthropoda > Insecta > Lepidoptera > Ypsolophidae > Ypsolopha > Ypsolopha sequella. The sequence goes on from OW203991.1 coordinate 18,852,585, forward strand.
TCAATATGGTGTGTAATGTTTTGGTTTGATTTATAAAGATCTTTGTAAAAATTTGTTGCAATAGTGACAAGTTCTCTTCTATTGCTTGTCATATGGTCATTACCTTTTAGTGATGAGATTCATGTCTTGGTAGAGTCGAGTTTCCTTTGGGCTCTCTTGACTGATCCTCTTTTGTCTATTTCTTCTTCAATTATTTTGTATCTATATGTTTTTATATCTTTCTTTATGCTTCTTTTTACTTTCTTATACAGTGAGCTTAGTTCTTTCTTTTCTTGTTTAGTTTTTTTCTCCTTTTCTTTTAATGGCGTTCTTTTGGAGATAAGTATTCTACTATCATCGCTTATTATACTTGTTTTGTCTCGTTCATTTTTGTAAGGTAGCCTACGGATGCTTTCTCTGATTTTCGTAATTATGTCCGTGTAGGTTTCTTGAACGCCAATAGTTGATATATTGCTAGCTAATTTAGAAAAAATGTTTTTGAGCGACTCTTGTTCTATTGGTGTTAGAGAAGTTGTTTTTCTTGAAATGTATTTTCTAGATTTCTTTTGGCTTTGATTCAGTAGAAGTTTTGAGCGAACCATTCTGTGATCTGTAGGGAATGTTGTGTTAATTACCTCTACATCTTGTACAATTGCCCTATTATTTGTAATAATGAAATCTATTTCATTGCGTGTCTTCCCGTCTGGTGAACACCACGTCTATTTTTGTTTTAGATTTTTCATAAAGTAGGTATTCATTATAGAAAAATCATTTTCAAAACAGAACTCCAAAAGTGATTTACCACGCTTATTCCTTTGACCGTATCCCCATGAACCCATTACCGGTCTATCATCTTTAGTTGGATAGCCTATTTTAGAATTGAAGTCACCCATAAGAATGCAACTATTTGTTATGTTTTTTAATGCATTTTGAATGTCTTCATAAAAATAATCGATTTTATTCTCTTTTGCTTTCTTGGTTGGCGCATATACTTGTATAATATTGATAATATTGTCTTCTAAAGCTAGGTCAAGTCGTGCGACTCTATCAGATATTGGTTTAAAATCGACAATATTAGATTTATGCTCTTTTTTAATCAAAAAATCGACTCCATTAAAGCCGCTTTTGTCACCACTGTGCATTAAAATCTATTCATCATTCTCAATTATGTCATTTCCAGCCTTCTTCATTTCTGACAAACCGATGACATCCCATTTAATATCTTTTAGAGCATATTTTAATTCTAGTTGTCTAGGAGATGTTACTAAAGATCTAATATTGTATGTGCAAATGTACAGAGCATCTTCTTTCTATTTGTTTCGATATTTATTTATTTTTTCAAATGTCTTTATATTTTCTATGATGGAGGGTTGTGGTCTATTCTTCCCGCGGGGACCAGCCGTATTGGGATAGGTATTATCGTTAAATGTTATTATTCTATTTTCAAATTCAGTTTGGAGAGCGCCAGGTTTTTTTGTGTCATTATTACTGAAATGTCTTTTTCACAGATATTTCATTTGTAGAGGTAGCAGCTATAGATTTTTGTTTTGTTGCAGCCTCTGTTCTAGATGTTGTAACTACTTTTGTCTTGGAGTGTACTGGGGACTGTTTAGTGTTACTCGTATTTTGACTGCCAAAGAATGAGTTTACCGTTTTTTGTAATTTAGGGCTAGTTGTTGAAATTTTATTTTTCTTTGTAGCCTGTTCATTTCTAGGAGATTTTTGCGTGTTGTTTGATTCTTTCTCTTGTACCGGTTTTCCATTTTTGGGACTTATAGAAAGTGCTCTCTTGTTTGATTTATTTAGAACAACAATTTTATCATATTTCAGAAAAGCTTTATTTCCTTTACTGAGTTCTTTTTGTAGATCACTTTGAAGGGACTTTCTGATTTCTAGAACTTTTTTGGGAAAATCTTCTTTTATGTAGCAGCCGGTCTCATTTTGTAATTTATTTTTGTTTTGTAGTATCTCAATCTTTTTGCCCATAGTTGTAGTTGTTAATAAGATTGGTCTGGGTTTGTTACCAGTGTATTTTTCGATGCGTTTTGTAAACTCTATATCATTTTGTCCACATTCAATCTCGAGGGTAACAGATAGAATTTCTAGCACTCTCTCTCTTTTAGATAGAATTAAAAAATAATACGAGTCAAACATTGAAAATGTTACGTAGATTAATAATAACCAAAAATAATGTTTAAAAATGCCCACAGTCTTGTCAAATCTGATTTCTCCTGAAACAAGTTTTCAATTTTGCGCCCGCATCGAAATCGGCACTATTGTGTTGTCCTCGCAAGTTTCATGGAGCGTGCACCTTATAGTGAAATGAAATAGCATGACATTTGGCCACGCCCACAACTGAGTTTGTCGCGTCATGACATCTGTTCTTAAATCAACAAATTAAACTATATCTCAGTTATAGCATTAAATAAGACTTGAGGATAATTCATGATTTATATAAAAACGGCTCACCTCAATACAGTGTGAGGCGTAACGTCGTCGCGTATTCGTCTTTACTCGCCCAGATGAAGGCAGTCTAAATCTGCTGAAACTGGTCGGCTTTCCCGATCATAACACGTATTGAGGTGAGCCGTTTTTATATAAATTATATCTCAGTTCTCGTGAAATTGTTATTTAAATATTTAGATCGTTTTGGATAAAGTATTGTGTCCAACTGTTAGGCTGAGAAATGATTGCTCTCTAAGGGTATGTGGATGGAAAAGTCGAAAGCAGGGTCTTTGACTTAAGAACTTTGTTTGGACTAGTTAGGAAATAAACATACTAAAAGTCCTTATCCCTCCGAGTCGAGCTGGTTCTATAGACTTGAAATTTTGCATATAGATACCTTATATAGTGAAGGCGTCCACTAAGAAAGGATTTTTCAAAACACACCCCTTAAGGGGGTGAAACGGGTGTCCAAAGTTTGTAAGGGGAAACAAGATTAGTTAGACTATTTTATTCGAGACTTCACAGGAGTACTCTTATCTATAAATGTGTTTCAAGTTTTTTCAGAATTCAACCCCTAAAAGGGGGAAATGGGGTAAAATTTTTGAAAACCAACATGGGTATCGTTTGAATGGTTTATCGGGTCGCTGATTACGAAAACAACAACGATTTTAAAATCCAACGTGGTTGACGTGAAAAAGGCTTTGAAATTCGACCATTTTTCGAATTCGACCATTTGCCATAGCTAGGCAAAGATTGGAGATAGATAAAAAGTGTGAAAGCTAAAGTTGTAGAAAATTTTATCAGCTTTCATTATGTAGTAAAACAAAATTTTGTACAATGCACGGTTTTCGAGATGTAAGCAAAAAACCAAAAAACGGGACCTTCTTTGTGCCCCTAGTCCAAACAAAGTTCCTAAGTCAAAGATCCTGCTTTCGACTTTTCCATCCAAAAATTATTCGTTGCTTAAGCTATGTGACATTATTAGCTATTGGGATCTCGTGCAGCCTTATACAAAACCTAGCTTCACTTCGTTTCGAAAATAAACACTCGTGTCTATATTGCCCACATTATGTCACGGTTGCACAAAATGCTATTATTGTATTTTATCACAGTAGTCCCGAATAACCAGAAAAGTGCATAAAATTGATTAATTGTATTCACCGGTAACAATTATGTTCTCTTAATTTCGAACTATTTAACCGGAATAATTTCTGCAATTGCAACGTACTAATCAAATTACGATTTGATATAAAGTGAACCCGTTTTATTTCACAATAACGATCGCTCCATATCGATTGTTCTTCAATTGTTAACTGAACTGTTTCAATAAAGATTTTATGGATGAATTAAGGTCTAACTCATCATACGAGTCATTAAGGCGACCGACGCCACGAAGAATTGGCATTTTTTGGAGTCGTTTTACTACGTTCAGTAAGAAGCTACTAGTTTGATAAATTAGTATATAATTTTCGGAACCTTTTTCTAAATTTCTGTAATACAGAAACGCGATTAAAAATCTTTCACTCGATAGAAATAAATGTCTAACAATTAAACTTTGATTAAATACTAATCAATCATATTTTCTAATCAGTTATATTTTACTATACCATTTCAGTAATGAATCAAACTATAATAGATTAGCTTTTGTTCTTGTATATGCAACGTGAAAAACACTAACAAAGCCTTTTAGACCAATTCTCGACTAAATGGATTAGGTATTGTAGTAGAAATTTGCACGAAAAAAAGCTCATCTATTTTAGTTTGAGTAGTGACTTAAATGGTATTATAGCCTTTGTAATTTCGCCTCCTGGCACAGGCAATATTTTGCTTAAAAGGTGACTCCAAGCACTAGTTCTAAGTTTAAAATTATCGTTAATATTGAATAAACTTTTTGATGTTGAATATAAAAATGTCAACGTGATAGGACAATAGCTAATCGGCAGGGTCGATTTATTCAGAAAATTGTGTTGTCATTTCTGTTACAAAATTTTGTTGACTAGTGGTTTGCTTTTAAGATTATTTACCGTCTACCGTACTATTTGATTTATATTCTTAATCAAAGATGCCTACGGATTAACCGAAATATGCTATTTAGAATCATTTCCTCCCAACTTTTTTAAAACTGGAAAAAACACCAAAAGTTTTCAACGAAAGAACATAAATCCGTCAGATTTGCTTTTATTCGAGAAAACATGATTTAAAAGGCTCTTAATTTTCTTTCTGGAGCCCTTTTTGCGATAAACGTTTCACCTAAAATACTTTTAGAAAGGTTTTGGAGTTCGAAATGTTGCGCAAATTCTCTTTCCGTTGTTACTTTTGATTAATTTTGAAGTCTGTATGTAGGTATATTGTCTGGATAGCTCAGTTGGTAGAACAATGGCCCGGTTGAGAGATTCTCACATCTAAGTAGATTTACTTTGTGTTTTAGTTTATCTACTACCAATAAAATCTTCAAAAGATCACTGTCGTGTGCCATGGTTCCCAGACAGTATTCTCAGGAGGCTGGCGTCATTACCGTGTTGAATTTATCACCATAATACACTGCCCAGGACAAACCTTTGGGTCCCCAGAACGATGACCAGCCACGAAAATAGTAGAATTTTATTCAGAAATCAGTTCAGCTTATGACTTTGCACCCTTGAATTTTAATTTTAAAAATTTCGACATTTAATTCTTACATAGTCTAACGAATGAGGCTATTCTTGTATATACCATGTATGTACCCTGCCAATCATTAAGCGCTTAGCTCTTGTTGGTGTAGCAACTTCCATGGTTCTTTGTCCAGAGCCAAATCCTTTGGTAACGTGCGACTTGTGATCCGGCCAATACAAAAGAATGTAGCCAAGGAAATTAGCCGGTTCCCTTGGACTACTAAAAAACAAAACACGGCCGTAGCCACGGGCAGAAAGCTAGTGACAACATAATTTCTTGTCCCAATTTAATTCCAATAAACGCGGAATGTCCCTTGTTTAAAAGTTGCTCTCTAATCTCCAATTCAGTTGACTTAATGCTGGAGTCTTTGTGAGCTAATTAATGACCGCAGTTAAGGAACTTACTCGTGGAGACCGCTCTTAATGGATTTCAGATGTCCGCACCTATTGTTGCGTTGTCTCTTATACCAAGCATCAATCAACTGTCAGATTGTCTAAACTTATTCAAAACATCTTGAGCAATAAAAAGCGACGTAGTAAGGAAAAGTTGGCGTATGAGTTTCGGAATAATACTCTGTATCTGTATTTTGGAAAGTATTAAAATTAGAGTCTTGAATATTTTAGTGATACTTATTTAAGTCCAACCTTGATCCTAATTGATCTCTTCTTTTTCTCGCTAACATTTACGATTCGAAAACTATATTTCGAGGAATATCATCCCTTATTAGTTTTCAGAGAATTTCAGTAGACCTACATATTTTTCAATGCATGTGCTCGTAAAGGCCCACTTTTTATGCATCAAAACCGAACAAAAAGTCGATTATTTTGCCCTAGGGCTTTTGTTATTATTTTTTTTTATTTATTTACAATGGTTGGCTAACCTGCAGCCTTTCCTGTGTACCATAGACGTTATACTTTTTTTTCCACTGTTTAACGGCTCTGGATACAGTCCTTTTGAGCCAATTATAATTTAAAGTTCACAAGATTATATTAGTTTTCATTTCCTCACACTATGCATTGAAAAATGTAGTATGATACACGGGCGTAAAAGCAATAAATTACTCGGTTACGTTTAAAACACTCGCTACGGTCGTGTTTTAAATCGTCCTCGTAATTTATTCCTTTGCGCCCTTGTAGCATAAACTACTATTAAGGCGGGATTCTCTTTTAGAATTCATCTTAAACCGTGAAATAGTGATAATTAAATTTTGAAAATGTAAAATGTAAAATTTCACACTGTTTGACACGCGATTACTTGCATTTCCGTACATCCAATAAAATCGCAAAGATAGGTCTAAACTATGATTAAAATATAATTTTATGTGAGTAATATTAGGTTTTTGACAGAAAAACTTATACGAAAATAGCTGTCGTACAAACAGCCGTTATATTAAAAACCCATCCTTCTAATTCCAAAATAATAAAAAAACCACCTTGAATTTGCGAGATTTCTGATCGGCCCACTTCCACTGAGCGAGATAGACAATAGTGTAGAATGTAAGCATTGGCACAGTATAGCTTATACTGTGGCATTGGAGCACGGCTGATTTCTCCGAATACCCTCGCCTTAAAATAGGGTTGCATACAGAGACTATTCACCGGTTGCATATCCTTTATAAAATGAAACAAAGCGAAACCATATTTAAGTTTAAGGTGGCTCCGTCGGAATAATTTGCAAATCGATTCGTGGTGGTTGAAATTTCGAACAAAACCATATTAAAATAAAGTCCTTATCAGCTCGCACTGCAACACGGCTGTTACGTCAGTCGCTGCGCCTGACAAGTGCGAAAATACATAGTGTGCTATTAATAAATTTTATGTAAAATAAAATGAATTTCCAAGAACTGAGAAAACTATACCATTTTATATATTTTGTCTAGAAGTTTATAAATTTTTATACTGTTTCGATAAAAACTGCAGAAGTTATATTGTTACAAGTGGACAAAAAATCGAGAAATAAGGGTAAACTTGGAATTTTCTCGCTTCACTTTTGTATATTAAAATAAAATTCTGGAAAAACCACATCACTATGTGTATCATGTAGATTACTATGTATTTTTCTTCTATTAAAAATGCTATAATAATAATAATAAAATAATTTATTTCAGACAGGGTCCATGAAGTGTTAGTAATACAAAATAACTTATGGACTAGTGTTAGTAAGAGAACAGGCGAGTAAATAGTATTAAAATAAATTAAATTAAATGAAATAAATCAAATTTAATCAAATTAAATTATTTATTGTGGAGCTCCATCAACTTTTTAAAAAGGGGAGAGTCCCACCTATCGGATAACACCTTCAGGATACTATTGGCGCTGGCTCGAATTCGACTGAGCAGCGACGCACAGTACTTTCGCATGATTGCCGCGAAACCATCTGTGTGTGTGTGTGTGTGCTTCCGTAGCTATAGCTACCGTATAAAATGGTTACAAAGTTACTTAGTTCAAGGTGGTGGGCGTTGGTAGAAACCTTAAAAACAACCAATTTGTCCCTTGTTTCGCAAGAAATAAATAAGTCACCGATTCCCAAATATTCTAAGAAAAGTAATTGAAACGCCTGAAGATTAATCAAAAATCTCCGGCAGCTTAATTTATTGTTAAATAAATCAGACCTATTTCAATTTATTCTGGTTCTAAGCATCCGTTGTAAAGTTTGTAAATAATTTATTTATCAGCATCAATTGGAACCGTGTCAAACTAAGTTTCAGTCTATGGGGAGTACCCTTTCGGTAGCGAAGAAAGTTTTTCATTCAATCACTGCAGTTCGAATTTGTCGTTTTATTCAATCGTTGTGTGTTGACATTTTGAATGTGGGTTTATTTTCAAAGGTATTCTTAAGGCGATACGGAAAAATACATATCTACTTCAGTAAAGAGGATATTATTTTGATAAAATAGTATATTATTTTTAGATTATTTTTCTAAGGATCTGTTAAACAGAAACGTGATTGGAAAAATTTGGCTCGATAAAAATATTTATTAAAAAAGAGGTTGTTTTCCACACCATGTCTCCTGGTTTAACAATTTAGAATGACATATGGATTGCGATTTTATTTTATTAGATGGGTTTTAACAGTATCTAGGACCTGGTTAAACGAAGTTTTGATAGCAATTTTAGTACATTTTATATTAATAAAAAACCGATTTTTTGCTAGTTTTCCACGAATCCGTCCCTCTCGCACGGAGGGTTTTTTCGCATATGGAGTAACAAGGACGCAAAAACTTTTACATATCGCCTTAAAAAATCATTTTCAAAACCATGTTTTTTTTCGACACCACAGTATGATGAGCTGTTTGAAACGGTTCGTGACTTTTCATACTGGGCACTCCGTAAGTGATTAACAATAAGACATTATTATAACATGGTCGTTTCATGTTACAGGTTACTTTTACACCTTATTATTGTCACATATGTAATATTGTTTTAGTAAATAAATGAATAAATTAAATTAAAAATAAATATATAGTAGACTTGAATAAAATTGGTAAGCAATTGAATTTACCTACAAAATGTATGAAACAAAACTGAAGAAGTAAGTTGGTCAAGTAATATTCCACAAGAAAAATTTATAACTTTTGGATTAATTCCTTCACTTGTGTCAGAATACCTAATTGGGAACGGAATTCCAAGTTTCTAAATTAACTGGAAGTGCCCTATATGTTTTCATATTTGTAGAAATTGATTACGTAAAGAGCAATAACTGTTTTCGCGTTGAGATATAAACCTTATTTTTTTACAACACTTTAGGGTTGGCCGTAGGCTTCTGTAGGGGGTATTAGTTTCAACATAGAGGACGGTGCAGTAATCCTATTTCATACAAACGAAATACCAAAACCATTTCTAAATCATAGATATTCTTAAGGTGGTGTTTATTTATTTCGATTGCGTTACATAATATCTAGGTTCCCAAATATATATTTAATAAGAACGCTGATTTAAACATGAAATTTGAGAGAAGTAAGCTTTCTATGGAAATTTTAAATAGATAATAGTGTCGTCTTTAAATCAGTGTCCTTTCAAAATATATATTTGGGAACCTAGATATTCTGATATTCAATCGGAATAAACACACACTATCCAAAGAATATCTATGATTAATTGATTTATTAACAAGAAACTTAAATAACATAAAGAATACTAAATTATAAATAATACTTAAAATATACACTAACTACAAAGCTTAAAATAAACCTACTATAAAAACAAAATTAACTTACAAATAAAACCCTAACTATGAAAAAGACCGCCCCTCATCGTACCCGGCACAAAGGTTCCCATTACGCTTGCTGCGTTCCCGCGTTGGATTGCAATGGAAATCCTTTGCGCCAAGTACGACATTGAGCGGTGGTCTTGCCATCTGTCTTTTATTTTTCTTCCGAGTGCCCTCAGAAATGTCTTGGCCTCAGAGCCCCATACGATTATTGTTATACGATTATTATTGTTCTATGATTTACAAATGATTTTGGTATTCCGTTTATATGAACAAGGGGCCAGAGAATAAGGATCTTGACAGACGGACAGATGGACAACAATGTGACTCTGTAAGGGTTCCGTTTTTTCATTATCATTCGAATCTTAAAAAAGTTCTTGAATCCTCGATAAATAAACTTTTTTTTGCACAACTTTTATTAAATTAAATATTTGTTTGTTACAGGTAAGCAGCGCTAAGAAAAATAACAGACTAATAAGAAATTACGAATAAAGTTAAATTACATTTAAAAAAATTCTATCCATAATACTTAATAACTTTACTATAGAAATATATCGACACAAATGTTTTTTTTTTCTTCTTTTGCTTATAATTTTAAATACATACCTTTTTAGGGTTCCGTAGTCAACATCAAGGCTTAGCTTGGAGATTATACGTACTAGAAAGCTGTAATGTAACATGGGTATACATATATTTGAAGTGGTAAAGTAAAATTTGGAAAAAATCATTTTTTTAGGATACCGTAAAGTGGAGATGATTTTTTTTCTCGTCTATCCCCTAGTGTTGGGTGTCATTGGATAGGTAATTAAAAAATATTGGGGTGTGAGAAGGCCATTTTACGATCCAGGGTTCCGTTTGCAAAATATTAAGCTTAAAAGTGTTAATTTTTATTAGAGTCAAGTGTTCCCCCCCCCCTGCCAGCGAAACGGTTATAACTGGAGACGTGAAAAAAATTACGGCAGCAGTATACATAACGAAATTAAAAGGAAAACTATCACAGCAAGTAGGCTTTACAAGTTAACGAGTACAGATCGCGCCAAACTTTTAGTCCCCTCTAAACACGGGGCGATTCGCATCAGCAGAAACAAAATGTATGGGGCGTTCTTGGGAAGAGCAACTTCCGAGCGTACTAGAAGTTTGGCACGATCTGTATTAGTCGACAAACTTGTAAAATGTACTTGGAGAAGAAGTCCGCATATTGTGCAGGACAACTACGGAACCCTACACTGCACGTGGCCCGACACGCACTTGGCCGGTTTTTAAATTTGCACTTAGGATGAGCTATCCATTTTATTTTTCAATTGTTTAAGCCGTAAAATAAAGGTTTCCTATATAGCAAATGAGACGTAATATTACATGAAACCCACTTGTATAGTTTAGGAAATATAATTTAAACCAATTGAGATAAACTTAGGATAACAATTGAATAATAGATGCACGTACCAGTAACTCACGACTCACGAAACTGTTAAGAACAAATGTTTATACTTCTAATTCTTTTGAAGTAACTAAGAGAATTGTGAGATAAAGGCCCCTTATTTTTACCCAACGTTTTTATTTACAACAACGCCACACAGGGTAAACGATCAAACGAGTACGAGATAGTAAAAGAATATTAAAACATTCACTAATGGGTTCAGTTGTGATGAAATCCAGTACTCATTGGAATGTATCAAAACCTTTTACTTCATTTATATTTATTGTGTAAACAGGTGTTCTGATTTAATGACCCCATTATAACACAATAGTCAAGTCGTCCCATTCATCAGCCCAAATTATATTTTCTGACCTGTATACTATGTATTTGTACTGAAATACTTATACATTACTGGCTCCACCAGTAGCAAATTAAACGTCAACATTTCAGAGGTAAGTAAGCGTCGAATCTCATTAATATTTCATCGTTTCCTCTGCACATGTTGTGGACCCAGTAATGGTCACTACCACATCTCCATTAGCCTTATTAAAGGCTATTAGCTCACTGACGAGTGGGGGATAGGTTTGAAAGTGGATGAAAAGTTGACAATATTTTTAAATTCAATGTTCAAAAGAAGATCAATATGCTAACGAGATGAAAAAAGGTAATAGTAATTTATAAACACTCATATCGTAAAATCCTAATTATGATCTCAAAAATTGTGCATAATGACGATTTTTTGTTACAAACGTCTCTAATACAGAAAAAAAAATTAAAGTACAGTTTTCTGAACAAAATAATGCTTTAAAATTACTTTTTCTGCTATAAAAGAACAGTTACACGAAATATAAGGGCAAAGATAACTTAGTCCATACAGTCATGATTGAGGTTTTAATATCTTATACCAATGAGTTTTTTTTTATACGTACAAAACAATACATTGCGAAAGGAGGTTACGATTCAACTTTTTTCGGCAATTTATTTTGTTGTTTTAACTTTTGTGTTTTATTTAAAATTGATACCTATTGCATGAGTGCAGATAAAGTAGTGTATGAAACTGCACATATTTAGGTATTAAAACACTCGTATGATCCTACGTGTTTTAATAACCTCTTTATTTGCCAGTTTCGTAAACTACTATTATAAAACTGGCACATAAAGAGGTTATTAAAACACGAGTGTGAGTTTAAAAAACCAACCGTAGTTTTTAATAGTATACACGAGTGTTTTAATACCCAGTTATGTGTAGTTTTATACACTACTTTATCTACACTCTGGGTTACCTACCTATTTTCTAATCCATAAGATCTTGGTAACAATTGTCGTAAGCTTTTCGTGATTTTGCTGGTTCTGTTTGAATGTTCGTAATTTTCGTTGCTCAGTTTATGCTGTCAGAAATTTTTGCCCAGAATTAAACTTTAAACAAACAAATAAGCAGTAAATAATAACGCACACTATCTATCCAGCAGTTCACCGCGCATTTGAGACAAGGCTTAGACATCCGGTTACAATTCTACCATCATCAAAATCGGTCGTAGCCACAGTTCATGGGTTTAGTCATAATATGTACATAATTCGAACCATTCCCTATTAAAACCTCAAAAATGTATTTTGCGTAACTGGGACGTAATTATTATGAGACATTGCAATGTCCATGTTTGTTTCTTAATAAACTGCCCGAGTGTTCCAATATCTAATGATGTCCATTTGCACAACATACTTTACCTACGACCATCAAAATAACGTCTCCACGTGACATTATTTATAATATTTAACTAACAATTTGACGAATAATGAGAAAAAAAACACTCGTCATGATACTGTCGTGATACTCGTCATGGTACCTGAGACCATGGAATTTGTATGTTCATGTCTGAGACCAATCAGAAGCGAGAACGAGTAAAGAGGGCGAAGCTTAAAAAATTAAGTCAGATCGTTATCGCTTGTGATTGGTTCTCTAGCCGTGCTATAATTATAATGTGATATTATAACATCAATCAAACAATATTGGTACTTATAAAATCGCTTTTGATGCCGTAATTACTTTGTTTTTTAACGTCCAACAATTTCATAGCCCATTTTGTTTCCATTTTCTCAAAGTTTCCTAGGCTCGAGATTAGCATCTCAAAGCTCGTCTTGTAGTGCCTAGACAAAGACTCAAAGCAGTATTTTCCAGCAAACCTCAATATGAACGTAGTAGGGATCATTTTTGATAAGCAAAAGAGTTTAAATAACGTGGTAGATTGCACGTGGCGTCACTGGGTAAATTTTACGGCGACAGAAATAGTAAAGGAGGTTTGTTTGTGTGTCTAATAGGATGCAATTTACCTAACTTGAATTTTCTACCTTCAATGAATATTAATCTTAGGAGAGCTTCCCACAGTTCTCTATCAAAAGGAAATGTTGTCTAAAAGTATTAGCTATGTGCGATTAGGCTACCCTACCTATGTAAGTTTTGCTTTCTTTTGAGTGTTTCCTAAAAAACAAAATGTCTATATTTCGTCTTTATCTAACACTTAACAAAGTGTTTCTACGACTTTATTGGAGCTATTTGAATATGTTAATAAAATATTTTTTACCGTATATGGGCTTTTTATTTTTCGTATTCTGTACTTTGTATAGATATAATTACTTAATAAAATATTTTTAAAAACGCTATATTTCGACTCCTCAGTGGGGTCGTCATCAGGCGAATAGAAGAATATTATATGATATATAGGTATTTGATAGATATAGAAATTATTTTTAATTTAATAATATTTCATATTTTGTAGATATTTGAAGAGTTTTTATTTTATTTTGTGGATGGTGTGATGTAGAATGTTTTCCGTAGACAAGTATAGAAAACGCTCCCCTTTATACAGCATGTAATTATGACCCCTTCATTATGTATCTTTAGTTGCCAACTGGACTCGGTGCCTATGATCAAAAACATGGATAAAAACTGTACTTTCAAAAATGCTTTTAGCGGGTATTGAACTATTTACGAACTGTGTCGTCACTTCAAGTACGAACATGTCCTTGAACAATCAGAATTCGATAGTATATCTATGTTTTTGTTGATAGGCACCCAGTCCAGTTGGCAACTAGAGATACATAATATGTTTTGAAACAAGGCGAAAACAAATTCATATTCCCATAGAAAATGACAAATAGGTATTAAAAATTTATTTAGTGAAGTGGTTCAGTATAATCAGTAGACCATACGGTTTAATTTTCTAAACATGTCATAATAAGCTATATCTTATAACACGCCGTATTACAAATAGGCGCGCCGGATTGAAAAACGTTGCTGTGGCTGATGACGTTCAGCCAAAATGTCGCAATGATACGTTCACCAAAACGGTGGAGAACCTTTAGCCCTATTTTTATTTTGTGCATATTGTTAATTCAGCTAAAACTAGGGCTTTGTCCGCTTCGCTCGGCTCCCATAATTTTATAAACTTGTCAACCTTACACGCTCCTTCTCGCTCCGCTTGTCGTCGCACCTATTTTTGACTATTGGTGAAATAATATACACAAAAAAAAATTGGGGTAAGAGTTGGCCATCGTTTCGGCGAACGTATCATTTCGACATTTTGGCTGAAAGTCGTCAGCCGCATTACATTACAGCGACGTTTTTCAATCCGACGCGCCTACTGTAATACGGCGTATTATACAACGTGTAACTGAAATGTGTTACCATATTTGAACAGGTTATTCAGTCAATGGTATAGAACAACTTTTACTATGGAGCCAACCCTGAAATTTCAAAAAAAAATCTGCCCTTCCATACATTTCCGCCGAGTGGCATTGCATTTTTCTATGAAACAGTTGAATTTTTTTTCGATGTACAGTGATTATTCCATAGTAAAAGTTATTTTATACCATTGACTGAATAAGCTCTTTAAATATGGTTACACCTTTCTGTTACACGTTGTATATACAATCCAGATGTGGTCATATTTGAGGAGCTTATCCAGAACAACTTTTAATATGGAGCCAACCCTGAAATTACGAAAAACTAAAACTGTTTCATAGAAAAATATAATGCAGATTTTTTTTCGCTATATCATTGTTGGTCCCATAGTAAAATTTGTTCTATACCATTAATTGAATAACTTTTCTGTTACACGTCGTGTCTTTTTTACTCTCTTTCACCCAAAGGCTGTGCGGTCGATATGGCTTTTAGCCATAAGTGCCGTTTTTGTACAATATTTTTTTAATATTCTATTTTATGTTTTTTGAATGTAAAAACAAAAAAAATATATATACGAGGGGATGTCAGAGGTGTTCCAAGTGTAAACTATGATATGCAAGTCACAATCCATACTCGGTACACCCGCGTTTACCGACGATTATTACATCCCAACGTGGTGGGTGGTGAGCCCTATCGCCGTACTTCGGGTACAAATCCACGCTTTTAGGCCATGCAGGTTTCTTTGTTTTCCTTCACCGTTTAGCAAGTGGTAAGTAACAACAAATACTATGCAAATAAGTTACTCAGACATATTAAGATATATTAAGAGAAGTGGAAGATTTGAGGAGGGAATGCAACTGTGACAATAAGATACCAAAGCTCCAAGCAATGGGAATTGGATGGAATAGTTCCGTCTGGAGAGCCGACCATCCGCCTGTGCCCAGCAGGCGTCCCACCTCTAAATCATCATCATCATCATGCAAATAAGTTCGGAAAAACACGAGTTATTATTACTCGACACTATTACTATGTTTTTGCTAAAGTTTACGTCAATGCGAGTGTACAACAGCCTTTAGTCAGCCTTTGACTTGTGACGTTGACAACTTAAGCCACTCGTTTGGACTGATTACACTCTAAGACTTTGTGGCCGCTCAAATTACCTTTAGGTATTATTTGTTTGGGTTTCGCTTTTGTGTCTTCGTTGATCATAAAATGTTAAAGCCTCCTTTATTACACTTTGTACTGCTTTTAATTGGAAGCTTTGAGTAATTCTACTCGTTTTAGTTTTACTCCGAGTTGATCTCCTCACTACTATAGATATTTATATTTCATATGAAAGTTTGTAGAAAGTGGAAAGATGAAAGCCTGATGGCAAGACGATATCGTCAGGGCTGTTGGTGGGCAATGGATGAGGCTGGCGAGAGACCAACGAAAATGGTTTGGAGAGGAAGAGGCCGAACAGTAGGTGGATGTGGGCTGACTGATGATTTTCTTAAGGAATTAAGAACTTTTCAAATAAGACATTTTCTATTCTTTCAAGAAAATCTCTTTAAAATAAATATATGAAGAATGAAAAAGTCGTCAAGTAATATTTTTAAAATGTATTTTGTAAACGAAATAGGCAAAGATATAGGTATATGTTTTTCTTTTTTTTCACTAACCTGAATTCCTGCTGTCTTGTATTTTCTTATCCCTTGGTTAAAGTAGATATAAGTCATTTGTTGTATAGTATAAGTTTTATGTTAAAAAAAAGACATGATCTTTCTAAGTTTCTTGCCCGTTCTTCTTAGCAAGACTAATCGAAAGGGTGGAGGTAGGCAGGCATGTATTTATATATGTAACCTATTAGTATGTAGAATATAGGATGGGATTTGGTCGGCCGCCTGGATTCGTGCTGGGGGCTCGGTTGGTGATCATTGAAGCTTGTTCCTGGTCCTGGCCGAGTCTCCGGTGTGGATTCGGGCGGTTGATTGGATTTCACCTTGTATAATATATATTTTACCTATAATTTTAATCGTATATATATTGCTACATAAATTAAATAAAACTTTTATCTAGTTTATGTACATTTATTATTTTATTACATATATTTTCTTTATAAGATTAAATTTTGACTTATGAAACGTGTATTTTATATACCTACTTTGCAAAATAAAGTATTTGAATTTGAATTTGAATAGGTAGTTAGTTTTGCATTTATCAGCAAATTACAGTTTCACAAGAAAGAAAAGCTCTTCCGTCGGCTGTTGAAAGGAAGAAATTAAGGAAGCAAATCAAGTTCATAATTTTGCCGAGTCCATGCGGTCTCCCAGACCCCAAATTGTATTGGGCTCCCAAGCCGCATTCTAAATTAGAAATTATAGACCTCCGTCCCTTAGCTTCAAAGTGGCATGCAAATAATTCGACTCAAATGAAGCGGCGGCGGCGAGCGAAGAAACAGCGTGGGATGAGTGTGGCATACGAATTAGATAGAGTTGCATATTTTCCAGAATGACCCGTGGTAGTCACGGGACAAGTTTTTGACGATATCGGACTATGGGTTACTTGACACCACAAATACAGAGGCAAACAGGGTAATGTAGCCTTACTATAAGTGCTTTAGTATTGACGACCTGTCTGGTTCATTCTTTTTTATAATTTCCCAAAATATACGTTTAATTGTATTACTATTCATTCTTCTCCATAGGAATATTATACTGCAATCCTCCTGTTAATATTTTCTATTTACTGTCAATAAATCGTAAATAATTCTTTTTTATCCTAGCCAAGTTTATATAGTATATTCACTACTCAATAGTTGTCCCACTTCATAAACCCGCTACGCCGTAGCCGATACGCAAGTACGCCTCAGGGACAACGTAGTGTTAAGAGGCTATGCGAATTTTATTTTTGTCACTGTCAATCCAAGCGAAAAGTCGCACAGTGCGAGAGGAGCGGATTCAGAGCAAAGGGGAAAAACAAAAAGTTGTTTTTGGTTTGAAAGTTGGTTTTATATTTTTATTAAAAAAACTAAAATAGCTAGCAAAATTTCAAATATCAAATCTCTAGATATTGTTAGAACGCACCTAATAAAATATGTTTGAGTTCTGTATATAGTTCCTACTCGTCATAAAATCAAGGATCAAGGAGAAAAAGTGTGTTTGAAGCCCTCATTTCAACAATTATTTCTATGGAGGAAAATTTATCAAAACATGTTTTCCAATTTCAAAACCCTAGATTATATAGTAGGAATGCATATACCAGATATTTATTAAAATTTTCCGTGTATTTCATGAAATACACAGAAAAGAAACACCTGTATTTTTTTCGCATGAAATGGAAAACTAATGGAAAACGACTCCATCCTCTACGAAATCCGAAACTTAAGGGGAAACGATTCGTATCCTCTACGAACCGCATTAATTAAGATGGTTCTTCTTATTTTTGAATTACAGATATTAAAGAAATGTTGTTTATTGCATTTCAGTTAGTTAAGCTTTTCTGGCATTTTTTTTTATTTTATGCATTACGTTGTAAATGTATGAGCACACATACTAAAAGGCGTGTTTTAATGTTTGTGTATTTCTTTTCAAATAACAAAAGGAAAAGTATTCAAATATGATATGAAAATTTGCAACTAATATTTTTGTAGTTGCAACGCCAAATTACGTTTTTCGTGATTTTAGTGATTTTTCATAATTTTTTCATGATAACTGTGATACTCGTGTCAAATCTGAAAAACACATAATGTAACTTAACTTCTTATCTATCACAAAAATTTCATTTGTTAAAAATATTTCGATTTATTATTCTAAATTATCCAAACGCGAGAACGTGTTTGGCGGAGCCGACCCTTATACAACGTGTAACAGAAAGGTTTAACCATATTTGAAGAGCTCAATCAGTCAATGGTATAGAACAACTTTTACTATCGAGCCAACCCTGAAATCTCAAAAAAAAAATCTGCCCTTCCATACATTTCGGCCGAGCGGCATTGCATTTTTCTATGAAAGAGCAAAAATTTTTTTCAAGGTACAGGTTTTGTTCCATAGTAAAAGTTGTTCTATACCATTGACTAAATAAGCTCTTCAAATATGGTTACACCTTTCTGTTACACCTTGTATAACAAGTATGCCTTTCAAGACAATAATTACAACCAAACTCAGCCAACATGTAACTCGTGAGTTTCAACCGACAAACTACAGCGGACCCGGTGCATCGCATAAAATCGCATTACTTTGGGAACAGCAACATGGACAATTCTGCTCTGTCAAATAAAGAACTTGTGTACGCTAACAATCGTTGTCTTTTAGGGCTCCACGGGAAACAAAAACCTTAAAGCGGGTAGTAAATGCAGAATGCTGAAATTAGAAGCTAACTTGTGAGTTTTTATGGTTCCGTACTTAAAACGTTATATGTGACTTGTGGGTTCATATCTAGCTGTCACAGTATTTTTCCTGTGAAAGAGATCTTAAGTTTACATAAGTAGGTTCAGCTTTAAAAACTTTGCATTCTATATAAGGTCTTTCAATTTAAATGGAAAGTAATTTAGCAGGTGATTCAGTATCGTTAATACATCACATTCCACTGCAAAGCACTTTTATTTGCGCGAACTTTTTTTTCACTTCTCAGTAGAATGTGGTCAGATCAGCTGACTCAGTTTGTGGACAAGCGAAGAAAAAGCTCGCGAAAGAAAAAGTACTTTGCAGTGGAATGTGATGTATTAACGATACTGAATCACCTCCTTAATTACTTTCCATTTAAATTTAAAGACCTTATATATTATTTTATCTACCCCTCACTACAATAAGTTAATTACAACATCAAAAACGGTTTTACAAGTACCTACGTTGTTTGTCAGTATCGCAAAAACCAATGTTATAATATAACAATGTTTTTCTACGCTGTGATTGGCCCAATTTATTATAACTTCGCTTAGATAACTAATCAGCGACTAATATTTCTTTTAATACTTTGGATTAGGCAAAGATTATCTCTGCCATGCAGCCTTGAGTGCTCCCACAGAACAACACCTTAAATATGGCTTAGAAAATTACGGTAAGCAGCTAAGAACCCTGTTTTAGCTTAAAGCACCAAAAAAGCAGATTTTCTTTTTACACACACACGAAAGAGTCTAAATATTATTACAAAAAAGACACATAAAAATGTAAAACCTTTTTTATTTGTCGAACTTAATTCTTTATGTTTTGAGCTCTTCATTTCAACCTAATTTTGCGGGATCACAAACTTTTTAAAAGGCAATTGAACTTGCCAGACTTAAGTGGTTAATTTAACCTAAAACTGTTTATAGGAGTATTTTACTTTGAGCGTAACTTCTCAAAGTTAATTAATAGATTACCATCAGGATAATTTGGGTAACAGACAAGAGATAACTTAATTTGGTTTTGTATGATTATTCTAGTTTAAAGTGGGATAGACAACCCCCAGGCATTTACAGAAGGATAACGATTTTGGCTTTTAATTGTGATTTCTAGAAAATACCCAGCCTAGCTAAGTGGGGCCCCAGAAAACGCAGACAATTATGTCGATTCGTCGTAACACGATTTGACTTATTTGACAGAACTAACCTTATTTTAAGCGTCCTGTCTTTTTCTTTCTTTATCGGAAATACAAGAACAGAACTCTTGAATTAAGTTTAGTAATGTCAAATAAGTTAAGATGTGCTACACCAAATCGACACCTATAAACACCTTATTAATCGTATATACAGGATGGAAAACATTTAAGGGCCCTGGAGGAGAACTACCTTAAATCCTATAGTTAGCTCATTATACTGGAAAGGAGACATTCCTTTATTTTTTAAAAGAAACAAAACTGCATTCAAAGATCTTCTAAAATTCGCTTGTCTCACCCGGGAACTGAACCAACTAAAAATAAAAAAAATAAACCCTTGCTATTTTATTATACAAATCGGTAGGATTATTGTTCAGGATAAAATTTGTCTAATAAACATTTAGTCTTACACTCATCTGTTGTACGAGATACCCATGAAATTGAATATTTATTACAAGTTCTTTATTAACAATACGTAGTACTAGTACTCGTACTGGTTACTTGTAAAGTAATAATGATACGCCATTATTACAGAACGACAGCACGGAATGAAAGCAAAACAAAACAAAATTTGAAATTCGAACGAATACTTTTATCGATTTTAAAAATGTTGAAAGTTTTCGTTCGAACTTCAAATTTATTGCTCCGCGTTGCAAAAAAAATACGTTCTCTTTTTAAACTTTTCGTCAGTATGCCTAGTGCAAGAAGGAATTGTGCTGTGCATAGATTTATTATTACCATTTAACGATTTTCTTATTGAAGTCTTCAACAAGGTACTTAAGATAAATAACATTAGCAAGATTGTACTTCATAAGATGTCTTTGGATGTTAGAGAGATAAGAAAATTATAACGTGTCATTTACTTGTTACAAGTGAACAGTACTACGTATTTTTAATAAAGAACTTGTAATAAATATTTTATTTCATGGGTATCTCGTACAACAGATAGGTGTAAGACCAAATGTTTATTAGACAAATTTTATCCTGAACAATAATCCTATCGATTCGTATAATAAAATAGCGAGGTTTTATTTTTTTAATTTTTAGTTGGTTCGATTCCCGGGTGAGACAAGCGAATTTCAATATATCTTTGAATGCAGTTTTGTTTCTTTTAAAGAATAAAGGAATGTTTCCTTTCAGTAAAATGAGCTAACTAAAGGATTTAAGGTAGTTCCCCTCCAAGGCCCTTAAATTTTTTCCACCCTGTATATTGCTGCATAAATTAAATAAATCTTTAATTTAGTTCATGTACAATTATTTGTTTATTACATATATTTTTATAACATTAAATTGAACTTGTAAAAAGTGTATTATACTTACTTTACAAAATAAACTATTTGAATTTGAATTTAAATTTGAAATTAAATGATAGAATTAGATAGATAGATATAAACATTCTAATTATCGCCACAACACAATGCAACACATTAAAAATAACATTCTAAAAACAATACAATTTCAACACTATCCTATTAACCAAAAATACAGGAAAATAAAAATAAATGGATGACGTCATGTATCGCGGTAACAAAATGTCACTGGCTCAGCATAATGTCGCGGTTTAGCTCACAGCGCTGTTATTCTGCCATAAGACTCATTCGAGATCAAAAACAGTGCAGGTCTCTTGGGTTATTTGTTCCATGAGTGGTTTTAGGAATTTTCGGTTGTTGGTTTGATAATGACGTACGGCGCTGAAACGTGGTCTCTTACCAAAGGCTTGAACCGCCGATTTAAGGTCGCTCAACGAGCTATGCTTGGGATATCTCTGATGGATCAAATCCGAAACAAAGATATCCGTCAGAGATCGAAGGTGACCGACATAGCCTGCCAAATCAGTAAGTTGAAGTGGCAGTGGACTGGCCATATCTGTCTCCGACGTGATAACCGTTAAGGCATTGGAATGGAGACCACGTACAGCAAAGCGCAGCGTAGGCCGCCCTCGTGCCCGCTGGACTGATGATCTGAAGTACGTTGCGGGTGGCGGCTGGATGAGGATGACTGAGGATCGCCAAGAGTGGCGTAATATTGGGGAGGCCTATGTCCAGCAGTGGACGTATACGGGCTGATGGATGGATGGTTTGATAATAATTGAGATTGATTTGGATACTTGGGAGTATAATTCATATGTTTTCAACACTTGGTGATTTATACATCGCAAGGAGATTGCGGTATAAAAACGCAGAAGAAAATGAATCCGAATGTAAAAAAATTACAACCAGGATTCAAACCTGGAACCTCGTTTTGTTTACAAAATTGACAAAGGTATTTTAAATTTTTCGTAACGATTTTATGTGGTTTCTCCTTTGTCATTTCAATTCATTGTTTCATTATGGAAATTTAGGAATCCATTTGTTTTTCTCAATCAAATTGAAAAAGTGATTTTTACTTTTTTTAAACGATATTTGTGTTTATTTGATATTTTCATTGTTTTAAAACAGCACGTCGGGTAGTGGACAATTTACTGAAACAACACAATAATAATGTGTCATAACGACAATACAATACAATACAATATAGCTTTATTGTTACACCACAAAAGAAAAAGAATACAATAAATTGAACATAAAAGTACGAGTACAAAGGAAAAAAAAATACATTAAGATTGCTGAAGAGGCGGTGTAAGTACATGTAAAATAAGGTATATAAAGTAGAAGCCAAGTTATATAAATAATAATACATACTAATACACACATACAACTACATATATAAATAATTATTTCAAACATAATAAATACATTTTGCATCTGATATAAAAGCTCTGAATACAAAATATGGTACAGAAGAGTTAAGAGTGACAAGTAATAACCCTTGACTAATTTCCTGAAGACAGGCAGTGATGGAGTTCTCCTTATTGGCAAAGAAAGAACGACATGAATTACCGAGGGAGAGTCGGAGGTGAAGTACAATCCACAGTTCACACACGTACAAAGACGATCATTACATTCCAGCGGTAGTGAGAGCTATCAGTGTGCACCAAGAACTATATAGACACTGCTTTTCTTCTGTGCCACTGCTTAACATGCCTTCCCAAGCACGCTAACTGAACACAAGTTATCTGCTCCTACGGTATTTGAACCTTTCGGATCAGTGGTTGAAACTTTCGACCCACAAGCTAGCATTTCTTACTTGTGGTCCGCGAGTATGTGAATGGAGGTCCGCAGGCTCATCTATGGACTCTCTTTTTTGTTTATTATTTTTTTTATTGTAGTTAGTATAGATTATTTTTTATTTGTGTTTGAATTCAAATTCAAATTCAAACAGTTTATTTTGTAAAGTAGGTATACATAATACACTTTTTACTAGTCAAATTTAATCTTATTAAAAATACATGTAAAATAAATGTACAAACTAAATTAAAGGTTAATTTAATTTGTAGTTTTATGCTTGTGTTACTAAAATAAATGATCCCTGTTTTATTGCTGTTTTCATTATTAAGGGGTTCCTCGATAATTGTGCTTAATTTCCTTGGGGTCCGTAGCTGTAAAAGATTAAGAAATGCTGTGACTAGACCATAGAGGCATACTAGATAACCACTAACCACAAAAAAGAGAGGTTTCGTGGGAATAAAGTTCCTTTCGCTACTAACGCAGACGCCAAACGTATATACTGCAGTATATACAAATACACACGCTTGTAAACAAACAAACACACTGTAGCATTCGCTACAGGTATTCAACCTTTTTCATCTATTTTAGTCTTACTTTGTCGTTGATTTCCTGACTGAATTTTCAAATTTTAAAATTTGGAATGTTTTGTCACATTTTTTTGTTATTTTTCTGATATCGAAGAGTATCGTCGTAAAAAGAATACAAAATTTGCCACAGAAAATTAATATATGAAATTTGAAATCCCATTCGATTCACGAAACAGAGCACATTGCCCTAGAGATTGTAGAAGCCTGTTTTTTCTTCATTTCCTGGTAAGTTTTGTGTACTTTTGGTTTCATTCTCTGAAAATCCCTTTTGTCCCGTTTCCAATACGTTAATTTCCTTGCCCAGATTTCGTAGGCATGTCTTGACGCTGTTGTTTTATTTCTTTACAGCGACCCTTCAGGTTTTTTAAGGGATTTTTCCATTTCTTCCATTTTCTGCGCGCCACTTTTTCATCCTGTTTGGTTGCGCATCTGAAGTAGGGCTGAAGGAAAGGACCACGTGCGCTGGTAAAGTCCGTTTCCCAAGTTATTCCTGAAGTTGGTGTACGACAATCACGGTTTGACTGACTACTCCGTGAGAAGACTTCCAACATCTACGTCACGAAGACACCCCTATCAGGTTTTTATATCTGTAGCCTGGCTGTAGCCGCTGGCTACAGGATGCAGGGCTGATGGAATTTGAGTGGGAGAGCAGACAGGATAAGAAAAAGATTGTGGGTAAACTGACCTTTGTTGGAATGTTGTTCTCGATGGGCCGACAGGAGATGCGGTGACGTGCTGAGCCTTCTTGTTGGCTAGTTGAGCTGGCGTCTGTGCAGGGATGTATTGAATGTCCTGGTTTGAGTGATGTACACAGCACTTGTATTAACACTACACTTTAGGTACGCGATATTGTTTGTGCTGACGCGAATGTCTATTGTTTAGAGCTGTCGGCTGCGCGGGCGCGCGCGCGTGCGCCTAGAGAGGCTCGTCGATCCGAACAGACCGAACGAGCGCCCGCGCGCGCCTCGACCGGCGCGCGGCGGGGGGGGGTCATCCCCGCCTGCGGGTGCGAATCATGCGTCACGGTCTAGCGTGAACATCCTGGGGGGGCCGGGGCTGCGGCTCCATGGGCTGTGTCCAGATCCACAACCTGGACCACTCCATCCCTGCCAGGCATTGTGCGGAGAATTCTCCCCAACTTCCATTGGAGCGGAGGCAAGTCATCCTCTTTGATGAGGACCAGTTCACCCACTTGAGGAGGGGAGGAAGGGGAGAGCTGATTGGGGCGGGTTTGCAGGGTATGGAGGTAGGATCTGGACCAGAGAATCCAAAAGCGCTGAGAGAGCGCTTGAATGAGCTGAAAGCGCCTAAGAACAGATATGGGTCCGTCGTAAAAAGACTGCTCAGGTAGAGCGGTGAGCGGACGACCAACAATGAAATGTCCGGCCGTGAGAGGGTCAAAGTCCGTAGGATCGGATAAAATCGGGCAGAAGGGTCTTGAGTTGAGTATTATTTCGTGCAGAGCGCCGAACCAAGTTATGTGCTGATTCGCGAGCTTGTGAGTGATTGCATCATAGTTTGTGCCGCAGTCTGAGCGAATGAGAACTGGAGTACCGCGACGTGAGATAAAACCTAACAGGGCTCGTGCTGAGTGAAATTGACCATGTACGTCTGCTATTATTGGTGTGTTAGTGACGTTCACTACACGTTGTGCGGAGTTACAAGAATTCTCTGTTGGAGCTGGAGTCATTGAGTGAAAATGAACTGAGTGTGTATGTGATGAGTGTGTGTGTGATGACTGAGTGCTGGTTTCATTGAGTGAAAATGAGCTGAATGTGTATCTGATGAGTGAATGTGTGAGTGAAAATGAGCTGAGTGTGTCTATATGTGCTGATTGAATGTGTGAGTGAAAATGAGCTGAGTGTGTATGTGCTGATTGAATGTGTGATGAGTGTGACTATATGTGAAAATGAGTTATTAAAACTTGAGCGCTACCAACTCCAACGTGCGGATAGCTTGTAACTTGCGCGGGCCGAAAAAAAAAACAAAGACTATGTTCAAACGGAACACGGAAAATAAACACGACTGAGAAAAAAAATTTTTTTTTTTAAAAAACAACCTGTATATGAGCCGATACACCAACTTGGAACACCCTATATGTGTACCACAAACAACAAGATCAGAGATGAGAAGAGAAAAAAAAAAATTGTTTACTATATTTGTGCTATACCCGGGTAAAAAAAGCAGACAATAACACAAATAAACGGTCCGGCAATATATTACTGCGACGTGAGATTACCGCAACACAAAAATATCGAAAAGGGCTGATGAACCTGTTCACTTTTATGTTATTTGCCTTGAAATCACGCTTTAGTAATATACGTAATACGTATGTATATGCACGAAATAAAGCGAATTTATACTCTCACAAAAAAATATCTCGCAAGATACGAGAACTATCTTTGACAGTGGGTAGATTTGCACCTCTTCGCGCGATAGAAAACAAAGTGAAGTGTAGGTACTCAAAACGTTGTAACACGATATGAAACTAAAATGTGAACTATGTATTTACGAGCAAAGTTGAATCACTTCGAGAACATTTGAAAAGATTGGGTCGGGAATTACATGTAAAAAATGTTGAGCAAAATGCTGACTTTGAGTTTAATTAATTTTACGTATGGGGTTTATAAGGGCTGATAATTAATCCCTGGAAGTGACGGGGGGGTTTAATAAACCAAAAATTTTCCGCTCGACGGACCAAAATTTTTCTTGTATTGAAAATGGACTGTAGGGGCTGAAAAGGGGCTGGTTCTAACGGTTCGAAGGGCCAAAATGTGAAAATGGACTGTAAGGACCAGAATTCGATCCGGCCGAAGGACCAAAAATGTAGCCGACGAGGGCTGGTTCAAAACAAAGTTATGGGCCGGCGGGGGATAGTCGGGGGGTGATATAAACCAAAAATTTTCCTGGATTGAAAATGGACTGTAATAAATCGACGGGGGCTGGTTCAGTAGCGGTTTGAAGGGCCAAAATTGTGAAAATGGACTGTAAGGACCAGAATTCGATCCGGCCGAAGGACCAAAAATGTAGCCGCTGGCTACAGGATGCAGGGCTGATGGAATTTGAGTGGGAGAGCAGACAGGATAAGAAAAAGATTGTGGGTAAACTGACCTTTGTTGGAATGTTGTTCTCGATGGGCCGACAGGAGATGCGGTGACGTGCTGAGCCTTCTTGTTGGCTAGTTGAGCTGGCGTCTGTGCAGGGATGTATTGAATGTCCTGGTTTGAGTGATGTACACAGCACTTGTATTAACACTACACTTTAGGTACGCGATATTGTTTGTGCTGACGCGAATGTCTATTGTTTAGAGCTGTCGGCTGCGCGGGCGCGCGCGCGTGCGCCTAGAGAGGCTCGTCGATCCGAACAGACCGAACGAGCGCCCGCGCGCGCCTCGACCGGCGCGCGGCGGGGGGGGGTCATCCCCGCCTGCGGGTGCGAATCATGCGTCACGGTCTAGCGTGAACACTGGCATTTAATAGACCCTGAGTCAATCATTTTCTTCCTTAATGTAAAGCTAGATAACGATTGCTTTTAATACCTTAAAGTAATATTTTCTCTCGACTAGAAGTTACTAATACTTCCGCGAAACTAGTTTTAATATTCAATTTCGAACTCATAGCGTCGCTAAAGCTCCTAAAGCAAAATCCTAAAACAAGATAGACTAGGCATTTTTTGTGTTAATTTTCGAAGTTCCGACATACCTAATACTCTTCTGATATTCTTGTGTTTTATACCATTTTTTACTTCAGTTTTGTTATTTTTAGCATATCCAAAAAAAATATATAGTGTCTTTATCCTGATTTATCCTTTTTTTTTTGGCTGTCACCAGGCTTGCTTACGAATTTTTTAAAATGTAATGCTATAACACGTACTATAACAAAAGTGTCATAATGGTCGAAGTCTTACACTTTTTTCGGCCTAGCTTTTATTCGCCAAGCAAATGCCTCGGTTGATTGCAAAATTATAAAAGCATTAATGTTAAAGGTATAATTTTTTGTTTTATTTATGTGTTTGAAATAATTTACACAAAATAAACCTTTTGTTCATCTTTTGAATAACATAATTTTAAAACGAAATTTAATCCCTTTGTTTTGTAGAGCA
Source organism: Ypsolopha sequella (assembly GCA_934047225.1). Taxonomy (NCBI): domain Eukaryota; kingdom Metazoa; phylum Arthropoda; class Insecta; order Lepidoptera; family Ypsolophidae; genus Ypsolopha; species Ypsolopha sequella. The sequence continues at coordinate 18,880,314 of OW203991.1, forward strand.
ATAAAAATAAAATCCTACGCAAACCGTAGCGTTAACTAGGTGAGTGAAAAAAAAAAACTCGAAACCGTTTTACAGTGTTACCATGTTACATTAATTTGAGGATAAAATAAAATAGCCCGATATATTTTATCGATAAAAAAGCCTGTGTTCGATAAATCGAGTACGACAAAGCGGGTCCATTAGCGGGTATCGTTACACGTCGTATAATTCTTGTCAGACAGCTAAGTTGTGAAGTGGTCTACTTGCGTGGTGGTCCATCTAGGTAATACAAACTAGATGGCTTTCTTAGAAATATACACTATATTTTCTATTTACGTTTTAGGGTTTCAGTATTGTGCTCGGAAATGGGACAATTTGAAAACTGCTTTTGCATTTTTCTGTGATCGATACGAACATCCGCGTCATGCTTTAACTTTGTCACTTTCTATCACTTTTATTGTACTCTCTTCTAACGAAGTAAATTCTATTCTATTCTTTTCGATTGAGTTCAATTTTGAACAAGGGCTCCAGGTCTATAAATAACTGAAGTTCAATTCACGGCGAAGTTTCGACAGTTTACACTTAACGTTTTCAGGGATAACATATGTGAAAAAAGATTTATCTGGTAATTTCAGGTTTGGTTCCTTAGTAATTTTTTTGGTACAGCATTCACCTGTTTTTATTCCTTGACCACAAAATCTCTGCGTGTTTATAAGGTTTTAGTTGGCGGATAAAAATAAATTATTATAACTTATTCAAAAACACGGAAAATAAATGAAAAATATACCGTTTATCAAGTGTTGGACTTTATAATAATAATAATAATAATAAGAGTTTATTCCATATAAATGTGAACATTTATAAACTTACGTACTAGAAAAAACACAGATTAAAAGAGTTAGAGTGTACACAAAACAATTTGAGTGCCCTATTCCCTAAAACATTGTCTAGGATCAACGACATTCTATAGGATGTCAGAAGTGCATCACAAATGTAACAAGACGGTGCGCATAGTTTATGCTACAAGGGCGAAAAGGAATAAATTACGAGGACGATTATAATTATAATAAACATAACCGAGTAATTTATTGCTCTTACGCCCGTGTATCATACTACGTTTTTCAATGCATAGTGTGAGGAAATAAAACAAATATAATCTTGTAAACTTTAAATTATGATTGGCTCAAAAGGACTGTATCCAGAGCCGTTAAACAGTGGAAAAAAAGTATAACATTTATGTTACACAGGAAAGGTTGCAGGTTAGCCAACTTCTCGCAAAAAAAAAGCCTTAGCGCAAAATAATCGACTTTCTTTTCGGTTTTGATGCATAAAAAGTGGGCCTTTACGAGCTTTTGCATTGAAAACATATAAAAGCAGCGGTGATTCTCGACTCTCGTTCATTCATTTGCGTCTGTGACTTGCTCGCGAGTAGTAGCTAGGTCATATTCAGTGACAGTGATAGTTGGTGTGATTTGTGAGTGTTAATAATAATTGATTGTTTGGTATGTTCCTTGCATTCTTGATTAGATTGTTAATATGTTTTAGAGTAGATATTTTGATGTAAACATTTAAATAAAAACTCGATTGTGTTCAAGTGCTTTTCTTCTATTGAAATCACCCTTTAGAAATAAAAATAGTTACATTAACGATGTTACCTTACGTTCTGGCACTTGTTGCAAAAGCACAAATGGTCGTAAAAAGAATTAAACATTATAAAATGTATTGAAAAAGGCGTTACTTTGCGGAAGTCCATCATAAATTTGTGGATATATTAATAATTTGCAATATTCCGCTAAACACTCTTACCATGCTATTCAAAATGCAGACTCAAGCACCGCCCGCCCTCCCGCATAAAACATGCTCAAGCAAAGCAAGCAGTACGAGCACAAAATAAAGCAATCTTAAATAACAAGCAAGAAAACTTATCGACACGTGTTTCGCCTCTCTATTAAACATTATTTCTAAAGGTTTATAAATGAAACGCAAATAAAATAACCCGACATTTATTCATTGCTAAAAGATCTACTGTTTATTAATAGTTACCTTTTGTTTATGAAGACAAAAGAAAACTCCTCTACATAGTTAAGTTCAGTTACTCAAGTAGAACAAAAGGGGGAATAAATGGTATTCCGCTAAGGAAAGAGCAAGTGCTAACACCTAAAGGGAATTTCAACAAGAGTACTTTCTGAACGAAACAATAAAGGCCTAGTCCAGATTAGTCTAGCTCGGACAGACGTAACTTCCTGTAACTCTGAATTCGTGGTTATTCGTACCCCTATTATAAATGAGAAAATTTGTTTGTTAGTTTGTCCTTATGTCACGCAGCAATGGAGCAACGGATCGACGTGATTTTTTGTTTATGGGGTGGAGAGTGACATAGGCTACTTTTTATCCCGAAAAAATGCAAACGAAATCAGCACCGGCGAAGCCGCAGGCAAAAGCTAGTTGTTTATAAATGTATCACTCTTTGTAACGAAATGCCTTACGAGCTACTTAGCTATAGGCCGAACAAAGGGTAAGACTTCGACCGTCACGACACTTTTGGTATCATACGTTACAGCCATGCATGTAGTGCAGTGTAGTTATATTCGTTATATGTATGTTTGTATAGCGAAAGGAACATTTGTTCCAACCGGGTGTCCCACTACACCTAACAATTATTTTTTTCAAGATGATTTTGTTACAGTGTTTGAACATCTCCGTGCTTCGGGAGTAGAGATGGGCTTCCACCCGGGAAAATTCCCGATTGCGGGAAAATTCCAGGAAAGTTTCTGTGAAAACACCCGTTTAGGAAAATATTCGGGTGTTATTATTTCGACATTTTGTAATAAGAAGATTTGCCGTATTATAGCTAAATGACAGAAAGTTCTTCTTTGATTGACATTATCATTGTTTTTTCCATACAAAAAATAATAAATTTTTTTTTCTCAGAAAGTAATGCATATTTCAGAAAATCTTTATCTGTAAAAGGTGTTTGTAATAGCATTAGCAGCCTATCACAAAAAAAAATAGTTCGGTTACTTAACCTTTTAATTAAATATTTTCAAGTGTCTGTAATTTTTTAAAGCGCATATTTTCGCAGTTAAGTGTAAGGAAATAAAACATTGGCTGTGACTTTCTCTATCACCTGCAGTAAGTTTCATTTTAAGTTTCATAGTATTTTTGAAGAAAAATGAAAAAACCCACCGATTGGGAATTTTCCCCGATAAACACCGGGAATTTTCCCAAACGGGAATTAACCCGGAAATTTTCCAGATGAGAATTTTCCCGCACCCATCTCTATTCGGGAGGCACATTAAGTTGTAATTCCACAGATGTAGATCTAAATAGATGACACGAGTGTATGTACTACGCGTGCCAAAAGGGAGAGCATGCTCTTATCCTTCGCAGATATTGACTACTATTCAAATCGCTGTCAACCGTTTTCATTGTAAAATGTGACACGCTTGGTTTTCATAGTTTAATGCACTTGCGTCATCTATTTAGATCAATGTCTGTGTTGTGCCCTTAGTACGGTGATAGGGCATATTACATTCCAGATGTTTCTGTTACATAGAAAAAGAGAAAAAAATACAATTACTGTACGAGGTCACAAATTACTACGGCCAGCGGCACAGAAAATATCTTTTAACCAAAATCCACAATAGTATACCATATGAAATAAGAAGCTTAAGTAGTAAACCTGTATTTAAAACGAAATTAAGAAAACATCTCTTGAATCAAGTTACAGTCAATATTGTTTCATAGAAGTAGAAAAATAACTGTTTATTTGTTTTTTGTTCTAATTAAAATCTAAAACTTGAAAATTAAACAAACCTATAAATGTGGAAAGTAAAAGGGAGCTTTTTCTGCCTGCAAACTATTATGTAGTTTGGTAGAATTATACACAAATATGTATGAATTTTCATGTGAAATAAAAGTTTCTTTAAAAAAAAAGTTAATGTAACAATCGTCGGTGAAACGTCGGTTTATATCTCTCACAACCCGTCGGGAATTAATGTCGAGACAGTGTATATTTTTTCAACACAGATTGCCTTCATACAAGTTATGTTGTGACCACGGGGATGGCGTGACACAAATTTTATACGAGAACTTTTGTCGCCACTTTTTGGAATAACGTAGTATTACCTAGTTAGTAAACATACGCGTCGCACACATAGATTCACCAGTCTTCATACAACCAAAATAACACCGTATTTCTATGAAGCTTAGATGTAAAATACCAAACACGTCAATGGCAAGTGCCATGACCAGCGGCCGCACTATGACACAATTAGGTCCGTGTTGATAATGTTTGAAAAAATTTACATTGCGGCGTTAATATTCTAACTCAATGTGTGACACTATTTATAACATGCAATAAACAAAATATTGTCTAATTTCAACGCTACTCGCTAAAATGCTAAATATTTCATGGTAAGGTTGAAATATTATTTACCGCGAGGTTTATTCTGTAAATATCACAGCAAATACATGTTTAAATTACTAACGAGTGAAATGAAATTCCTTTGGATGTTTTATTTGCGTTATTTGAAGAGTTAGAACAATTTGCCACGCTGCAATGCACCAATTTTACAATATGTTTGTTCTAACGCGTTGGGTTGAGAAATTAGAGGCCCGCGGGTTATGTCTTGACGTATTGATCAAATCGGTGCTTCGCAGTCACGGCTTTCATGGCCCTTCTATTCCTATTAATAGTTCTGTGGTTGTGACACATGGTAGTAGAGAGGAAGGCGAAAGGGGAAACGGACATTTCAGCCCATTGGATTGACAGTTAATGTTCACTTTGTGACACAATAAACAACACTTGTACTGGTTTGTAGAGAAATCTCGATGCTGATACCCGTTCTGGCACAACTCTACAGATAATCGATGACGCTATACGACGTCGTGTTCAAATTAGTATATCTAATAGTTAAAGATTTCAAAAGTAAAGATAAGCCGTTACCATACTATGACAGCACCAAAATGTTTCCACCTTTAAATGGGTGACGCTCACACGTTTGGAATCAGTGCTCATCTGAACACAGTGATAGTTGGACGCTTTAAGTGCACTTAAAGTTAATAATTTTAACAACTTTAGTAGTCTGATCAGTTTGCTGACCGTAGGTAGGCAGATTGCACACTTATAAGTGTGCGCGCGTAGGCATTATGTTAACGCACGCATTTCAAAACAATGCAATAGATTTTAGGTCCCAGGGCTCATCTAAACTTTTGAAATCTTTGCTAATAGTATGCTGTAGGACGCTGTGCAGCGTCTCTATCGTTCAAAGTGTATGAAACCCCGCCTGTTTATTTTGGTGAGTATTACGTCTCAGCCACTAATCTGGAGGTCACGGGTTCAAATCTCGTAGAAGGACATTATTGTTTGGTTTACGGGCTTTGGAAGGTCGTTAATCTGGGGTGTCATCATCACACATCCCGCAAGGATGTTTATACTTAGAAAATACCTTTGACTACCCTTTGGGGATTTATGTTTATTGTAAAAAATTCTTCATTTTATCATTTAGATGTTTGAAGCATATTTTCGGGGAAAAATTCAGATTTATTTGGGGAAAATAAGCAAAAAAATAACACACTTATTATGTCTCTGGAAGTATGTATGGGTGTATGTGTGCATGATTCGTCCAGGCATATCTCCAAAACTACTAAACTTATAATAATGGAACTGTTAGAGTTTCATAAGGTCTATGTTTTTGGGAAAAATACTCACATTTGATTATAAATTGACACAAACTAATTTACATAAATAAACAAACATTTATTTAGGGGGTTAAATTAAAAATAACTAACAAAAATGTGCTTTTGAAAGAAATAAAAACTTGATCTTAACTTTTAATAAATATTTATGTTTGGCTGTAATAAGCTTTTCATTTAATTTGATATTATAAACACAAGAAAAATACTTGAATTGTTATTTTTTTTTGTGGTCTCAACTTTTGAAATAAATACTGTGGTAATATTATTATACATTGAACAATTTCTATTTGTATGAAATCCTAATAAATATGCTTCTCCTAAATATGCCTCTCATAAATGTACCTCTCATAAATATGCCTCTCGTAAATATGTCTCTCGTAAATATGCCTCTCATAAATATGCCTCTCATAAATGTGCCTCTCATAAATGTGCCTCTAATAAATATGCCTCTCATAAATATGCCTCTCGTAAATATGCCTCTCATAAATTAGCCTCTCGTAAATATGCCTCTCGTAAATATGCCTCTCATAAATATGCCTCTCGTAAATATGCCTCTCGTAAATATGCCTCTCATAAATATGTCTCTATTAAATGTGCCTCTCATATATGTGCCTCTCATAAATGTGCCTCTCATAAATATGCCTCTCATAAATATGCTTCTCATAAATATGCCTCTCATAAATATGCCTTTCGTAAAACGTGTGCCACAAGAGCGTTACGTCTTCGATGCAGAGTAGTTTATGGAACAGAAATCACGCTTTTTTAGGGCGTCCATTTTTCCTTCTAGCACATTTCACAGAATCCGCTAGGTCCATTGACTGCCCTGTATCAGTTTCGTCAGAGCTGTGAATGCCAGAACAGTCACTTTTTGGGTCGTTTTACATGATCTTGGATTCTATCTTCAAGTAAAGATAAGCTGTAATAGTTCTGTGGTTGTGACACATGGTAGTAGAGAGGAAGGCGAAAGGGGAAACGGACATTTCAGCCCATTGGATTGACAGTTAATGTTCACTTTGTGACACAATAAACAACACTTGTACTGGTTTGTAGAGAAATCTCGATGCTGATACCCGTTCTGGCACAACTCTACAGATAATCGATGACGCTATACGACGTCGTGTTCAAATTAGTATATCTAATAGTTAAAGATTTCAAAAGTAAAGATAAGCCGTTACCATACTATGACAGCACCAAAATGTTTCCACCTTTAAATGGGTGACGCTCACACGTTTGGAATCAGTGTTCATCCGAACACAGTGATAGTTGGACGCCTTAAGTGCACTTAAAATTAATCATTTTAACAACTTTAGTAGTCTGATCTGTTTGCTGACCGTAGGTAGACAGATTGCGCACTCATAAGTGTGCGCGCGTCGGCATTATGTTAACGCACACATTCAAAAACAATGCAATAGATTTTAGGTGCCAGGGCTCATCTAAACTTATGAAATCTTTGTTTTCCCAGGGATCCGCTCCCGCTTGAATGTGTAACAAATTTAACCACCTGTTGCGCTACCATTTCTTGGCGGGTGCCTGCATGGTGTAAGGAACCTACCTGGAAAATTTCAAGCTTGGGTGCTCAATACTTTCGGAGATTTCGTAATAGCTGAGTTAGTTGTAGGTACTTTGCTTTTAGATATACAGGAGATACGAGGCCAAAAGTTCTAAGCCCGACCGTGAAAATGAAAGAAAAGTGGGTTCAAAATTATTTTATTTTTCGACATAGTCTCCATCTAGATCAACACACTTCTTCCACCTGACCTGCAACTTATTTATACCCTCGAAAAAAAATGATTCCGGAAGGTCGTCAAAATAGTCATTAAATGCGACTATCACTTCTTCTCTCGTCGAATATTTAGATACCCCCAAGTGTTTTTTAAATTTGGAAAGAGATTATAGTCAGAGGGGGCTAAATCCGGCGAATAAGGTGGGTGGGGCAGCAACTCATAACCACATTCATGGATCAAAGCCATCGTTTCAACCGAAGTGTGAACTCGTGCATTGTCTTGATGAAACAAAACTCTCTTACGCAACATCCCCGGCCGTTTTTCTTTTATTTCTTCGCGAAGTTTTCGTAATAGGTTACAATAATTGCGTGAATTTATAGTTTCACCTTTAGGTAAATAATCCAATAAAATAACTCCCTTCGAATCCCAAAAAACAGATGCCATGACTTTGTTGGCTGACAAAACGCACTTGGCCTTCTTCAGCAAGGGTGAGCCAGATCTTTTCCACTGTTTGGATTGCTGTTTTGTTTCAGGAGTATGGTGATGAACCCAGCTTTTATCTATGGTAACAAAACGAGACATAAAATCCTCAGAATCTGCCTCAAAAAGTTCCAAACAGTCACGCGAAATTGTGAATCGAACTCGTTTTTGGTCAGTTGAAAGCAATCTTGGGACCCAGCGAGCAGAAACCTTACGGAACCCCAATTCTACAATTATAATGTTTTGCACTCGGCCATAACTGATGCCTGTGATCTCAGCTATCCTACTAATGGTCAATCGTCGGTCTCCTAGGATGAGATCACAAATTTTGTCAGTGTTTTCTTTAGTGGTAGACGTTGAAGGCCTTCCGCTCCTTGGGTCATCTTCAATGGTCTCCCGACCGCGTTTAAATTCAGATACCCACTTTTTTACAGTGGAATACGATGGAGCAGATTCCCCTAATGTTGTTTCCATATCTTCATGAATCTCTATGGTGAAAGACCTTTTTTATTGAGGTACTTAATCACAGCACGGTGTTCAATTTTCTCCATTGTGAAAAATCCCGTCAGACTGCGTTAAACAAAATATCACAAAAAAATAATAGCTTGCAGTATCGAACTTCAACTTCACACAATCAATCACGAAAAAACATTCTAACAAATGACGGTAGATTTACAAAGATTTGTTACCTCTTTGTAGGTCGGGCTTAGAACTTTTGGATTCACCCTCGTAGATATGCGTTACTGTTACATTATTTTTACATTTTTTATAAGCTTTTACATACTGCTCTATGTATGTATGACTGTGTATGTATATAGCTCAAAATCGACTTTAAAGATTGCAAAATAATATTCAGGGTGCAATTCGAAAGCATGTCAAGGGGAAAGATGTGGCAAACAGAAATGAAATGACATACTTTGGATGATTTTGTTGCAACAATAAAGAAACCCACAGTCATTAAAAAAATACACCTAGCGTTGGTGAAGTAAATTTGAACAAATTTTGAAAGTTTGAGTAAATAAAATCTTCTCTAAAGCTCTATTTTACTTATTTTACGATTTTAGGATATAGTTGGTCTAATTTGAACAAATCGTGTTTTTATTTCAACTGCAAGCCGAGTTATTTAATAAAAACGCAGTTTTTCGAGAGTGCGTGATATTTCGGTTGTCGTAACAGCCACGGCTCACAGTGCGTTATTTTAAACAACAATGAAACCTCAAAGAGTTCAGTTCTCCTAGGTGCAAAATGAGGTACTTAATCTCGGGTCACCCATGCCCTTAAAAGCCAGAACAGTTTGGATAAATAAATAAAACACTCGACAGAGAGTATTTTAAACCGCTTGTTCAAACATCAATAAACGCGGTAAGGATACTCAAACAAAAGTCCTTCGGAGAACTCGAAAGTTTCAGTTGAATGGCTAAAGGACCAGACCAGACCACAATATCGGGTCCCTTATAAATCTCGTAACTGGACAGATTGTTTACCTTTCGGAAGATTAACGGGACCCTTATTTAATCTTGTGGTTAGAACTTTGGGCTGAACCTGAAGTTTCAGTAGTCGATGATTGACTATCAGTTGAAGTTGGTCAAGTTTGGGAGTTTTGAGACTCCAGAATTTGAGAGATCTTGAAAACTTTCGTTTATAGTTTACTTTTCAGGTTCGAAAGGGCAGTTCGTTTGTTTTAAACATACTGTGATTTTTTGATTTAATACGAACTCTATTGCTTGGGAAACTAAACAATAATGTTATAAAATATAAAGGAGTAATACTACTTATAAAAGAGTGCTTTACAATATAGAAATATCAATAAGAAAAGAGTTCTCTGAGAGAAGTATGACCCTCAGACATGGGTCAAGGTTAAACGTCAGTCCCTTAGCACAAAGTGCATAACTTAACTTTGTATTTCTTGTTTAGATTAGAATTTAAAAACATTTTGGTATGTCACAATTAACACCAATAATTCAATGTTAATGAGGTTTATAAAGAATGAGTCTGGTCCAAACAAAGTTAAAACAGCATTTTAAGTTGGTTTGGACCAGGTCATGACTTAATTATGCATTAAATTACAAACTCATGCTTTATAAACCTCACTCATACTAAACTATTAGTGTTAACTACCACATACCAAAATGTTTTTCAATTTTTAACTTCTAAGCAAGAAATACAAAATTAAGTTATGCACTTTTTGCTAAAACTGACGTTTAACCTTAAGTTGTATTATTTATTATCATGTATTACATACGTTGCATTCTTGAACATTGTTCTCAATAGCTTAATCTCAAAATTTTTGTTTTCCAGAGAATATACGTAATTTTAGGGCTAGGCAAAGAGTATCTCTGCCATGCAGCCTCGAATACTCCCAAAAAACACCTTCAATAAGGCTTAGACAATTCCCATAGCTTAATTTCTAAAAGATTTTTTTTTCAGAGATAAACGCCATTTTAGGACGTAGTTTTCATAATTTTAGTATATAAATTAACCATTATTTTTTTATGATTCTTTTATGAATTGTCCGATATGACGTCAGTTGAGAATTTAAGACATTATACTAATTTTGATGTGTGATTGTATATAAAAAAATGGTCCGTCTCTGTCTGTATACTCATCTGACATCTGAAATTATTATAAATTTATCTTGATAGCAAAGGACACATTTCATTCAACACGAAGGCTATAATGGAAGTTGCAGCTTTTCGTAAAAATATTCATCATCATGAGGTTTTTTAGACCTCAAGTTCTAAAATGCGGCATAAAACCTAAATCTCGAAATAGGTAGTTTTCAAAAAAAATTTCTAAGCGAATTTGTTTATTTTCTAATTTGTAATTTCTATCTAATAATGTTTTGACATTGATTTACATACGCGTATAAAGTCAAACTCATACTGGAGGCTCGCCGACTCAGTGATCTAGAACGTCACCTACTTACCTTTTTCATTTTACAAATAACAAGATTTAATAATATAAGGTACAAGTTTCTTCTTCTCACCAAACTCTGAAAAGTAAATTTTACATAAATAGATATATTCCATAATAGAAAAACAAATTAAAAACTCGGACTCACGCACGAAGGGTTCCGTACCATTATTTATAAAAACGGCAAAAAAAACATGTCTGTTGTATGGGAAACCCCCTTAAATATTTATTTTGTTGTTTTCTAGTATTTTTTGTTGTAGCGGCAACAGAAATACATCATCCGTGAAAATTTCAACTGTCTAACTATCACGGTTCATGAGATACAGCCTGGTGACAGACGGACAGACGGACAGACAGATGGACAGACAGGTGGACCGCGGAGTCTTAGTAATAGGGTCCCGTTGGTTAGCCTTTATTTACGGAACCCTAAAAACATAAATTCTGGCAACAAAGCGAGGCTTCACAATAGCGCTGTCACTTTTTCCGGGGAATGTTGCCAACAACAACTATAGAACGTAAAATTAATTAGTGTGCGTTAATTAAGCAGCTGCCAAAGCAAAAACACGCAACACTGTTGGAGTTACTTTCTACATCCATGTAAACCTACTATGAGATACAAAGCTCATTTCTTTGTCACTACTATAATTAGTAGTAGCGGCGGTAGCTCAGGTGTAGAACGCTGGCTTCTCAATCTTGAGATCCAGGTTCAATCCCCGGGCGGGCATGCACCAATGAGTTTTTCATTATTTAAGTGCATAGTATTTGTTCTATTGTTGCGTTACTAAACGCCCAGGTAAATGTAAAATTTAACTGTCAAAGTGAATTTTACATTTCTGACAAGGTTTATTAAGAGGCTATGCGAAATTTATTTTTGTCACTGTCACTCCAAGCGAAAAATCGCGCAGTGCGAGAGGGGCGGATTCAGGGCAAATGGGAAAAAAGTTGGTTTTATATTTTTATTAAAAAAACTAAAATAGCAAGCAAAATTTCAAATATCAAATCTCTAGATATTGTTGAAACACACCTTATAAAATATGTTTGAGTTCTGTATATGGTTCCTATTCGTCAAACGAGGAGAAAAAGTGTGTTTGAAGACCTCATTTCAACAATTATTTCTATCGAGGAAAATTTATCCATACATGTTTTCCAATTTCAAAACTCTAGATTATATAGTCAAAATGCATATACCAGAAATTTATTAAAATTAATTAATTATGAAATACACAGAAAACCGTATTTTTTTCGCATATCGCCTTAAAAGACTTCGAGCTGTTTGGTTTCGCTCGGTTGTGGAACGGGCGACAGTTAATTTTTACCTTTACCCCGGCCTAAAGGGTCTAATTAAGTTGGTCATCGGTAGGGAATGCAATCTTGCACCTAAATGTCAATCTTGGTATTTGCAAGATTAAAAAAAATCAATCTCGCAAGATCTCGGTATTAGCGAGATCTTGCACTAATGAAAATTCTTTCGAAAAAATATTGTTTCTACTACTGCTTAGTAAAAAAATTAAAACAAGATATCAATCCAATTAAAGGGATGTATACTTATAATAGTTAATTATAATATTCTACTGATCACACTCAACAATTTTCTAAAGAAACATACCAGCGCAAATGTTTTTTTTCCAAAATCACTTTAAAAACCAACTGTAAATGTTGTATGGGCATGTGTTTTTTTTTTCATTTGCTTTGTTATGTTTTTCGGTGAATTTGTTTAGTGTGAACAGTACAGTAGAGTATATGATTTTGTTTAAAGATAACGTGTGTTTTTACTTTATTTAGCCTACAGGCTAGCCCATCCGCGGACAAGGTTCTAATTTCATGTTTGTAGTCATCAATTTCAACAAAATGATGTTGATTTTATGATGCAAAATGCATTTATTGTCTTCTCGACCCAGCAAATCCAAAGCTTTATATTTTTTTTTAAGTAATTCAAGTGTCGTCAATGTCCTGCATCTGTAATATGCGCTGCTGCTTGATCTTACAAATCTTGCGAGATCTCGCACTGATAACGATGCGTGATTGATCTTGCAATATATGTGCGAGATCTCGGTATTTCGAGATCTCGGTATACCAAGATTGCATTCCCTAGTCATTGGTAACTTCCTAAATATTTATTATATGAATAATAAAATTTATCTCCGACCGAGAAACATATCATCCTCGCGTGAAATAATGTATAATATTTTCAATTTCACGAAAAATGAGAAATTAATGAAGCACAAAATAACCACTTACAGAATTAGCATAACTAGCGAAAACAGGCGCACGCACACATAGACGCATATTTCGCTCCGTCGTCGTCGAGTCGGCCTTCTGGTAGTATCTACTTTGTGGTCCAAGTACGTCTGACGGTATTGCCGCTAGGGAACCAATCAATAGCGAGAACGAGAAAATAAATTAAGACAAGCCCTTTTTAGTAGTCTTCACTTGCGATTGGTTTTCAAAATTGCGGTGTTATAATGTTATATCTATTATAAGGTACCTAAGAAACCGCTTTTGATGGTTTAATTACCTTGTTAAATTAAATACGAATTCCATACAAATTAAAAGTAGTGAATTTTGTTGCAGTCCGTCGAAAATAAACAAAAAGCAACAGTGGAAGTGTTTCTCGCCGCGCGTTTAGTTTCATCACAGAGTTAACAACCGCAGAATGTAAAATTAATTAGTCGAGCTAATTAAGGGGCTGTCAAAACAAAAACGTAGCGTCGCCTGGCCGGAGTGTAACCAAGTTTCGTTCAGTTAGACATCCGTCGGGAACACCCGTTACTCGAACAGCACCTAGAACATAATTAGGTATGCTTTCGCAGTTAAACCAAATAACTAAACCCTTAAATTCATAATGTAGAATGCAGATTACATAATATTCTGATAACACAACGTCATGCGCCTTTGTCTTCAAAAAAATACGTCACCTGTCCATCGAGAACAGACTTATTATTAAATTGTCATGTTGGCAGTACTGTTTTTTTTTTTAATTCGATTTTGACAACTGAAACGGTAGAAAGTGTTCTGTGTTCGTTCTGTGACTGAAACTGTTTCGGCAGACGGCGCGGCGGTTTGAAAAAGGTGTTGGAGAATTGATTGTGTAAACACATTTTTTTGTAACTAAATTCCCTTCCCGGACTGAAAATCAGCGGTGTCGGTCTGACTTTGTTAGACTACAGCATATGCTGAGTCCTTGGCCTTTTTGTCTGCTGCGACACATGACTTCTTCAAGTTTAGTCACATTGTTTTTTCTTATTTTTATTTTGTTAAATGTCTCGTTTTTAAGCTTTTATTATGTAATTGTATTGTGGCAGATAAATTAACAGATATTCTTTTCTATTCTCCAAAATGTGAACATTGAAAATTGTGATTTTATACTGAACCCGCAATATAGGAGTATCTGGTGAAATCAAAACATAACTTAAGAGTATAAAAACTTTGACATTAAGCTTTGAACACTGTAATTTTACCGTCTTCCGTACACTTCACAAACCTACGTGCGATCATGTTACAGCGCACTTTCATCGCCCTACCAGTTTTTTTTAAATAGTTTTACGGCTCTGGATGCAAGTCCTTTTGAGCCAAACGTTTTTATTATTTACACTTTGTGAGCACTTTATATGCACATCGTTTTATCACTTATACAGTAATATTTAGATCCAATTTTTAGTTTATCCACTGTGTTTTTAATATATTTTCAATGCATGTGCTCGTAAAGGCCCACTTTTTATGCATAAAAACCGAACAGAAAGTTGATTATTTTGCCCTAGGGCTTTATTATTATTATTTTTTTTAATTTGGCTAACCTGCAACCTTTCCTGTGTACCATAAATGCCATACTTTTTTTTTCCACTGTTTATCGGCTCTGGATACAGTCCTCTTGAGCAAATTACAATTTAAAGTTCACAAAATTATATTTGTTTTATTTCCTCCACTATGCATTGAAAAACGTAGTCGCTACGCTCGTGTTTTAAATCGTCCTCGTAATTTATTCCTTTGCGCCCTTGTAGCATAAACTACTATTAAAGAGAGGCATAAAGAATTTTGATTCAGTTAATAAGTCTTGAAGGCGTGTGGGAACATCACCATTACCACCAGAGAATATAAAGTATTACTAGCCCTGCGCTCCCTCTCCATATCATCGTTATCAGATAGCCTCTCTGTGAAAATGCGTCCCAAGTATTTAAACTTATTTACAACCCGCACTGACGATCCATCCAAATACACTGGAGGCACGTCACCGGACCTGCCCCAGACCTAACTTTAACCTAACTTTCTTTCAACGCGAGCGGATCCGTGGGAAATAGGCTGGTACAAATATGTATATGTTCTGAGTGAAATCCATTGCTTTTAGAGCGCGTTACAAGCAATAACGAACTTTTTTTACGATTTTACGAAATTGTATAGTGACAGCACTGTGAAAATGCCCTAAAGTCTTATTCAATTATGTACGTGCACTCTGAATTTCAGCTTCATCAGTACGATTGTTCCGAGTTATGCAATGTAGGGTTAAACATTTTTTCGTTTTAAAAACATATTATTTTTACATTTTGCACAAACATTATAAAATATTAAGTCTGAAACAAAATCTCATTTCTACAAGCATTCATCATTGTTGAAACTGAATTAAGCATTTATGTATTTCCTAGCAAACTGAAACAAATGAATTGAATCAAAGAAGAGTCGGAATTAAATTCCATTAACTATAACAATTTTTTAGCTTCAGTTTTGAAAGTAATATTCTTTCTGAGAAACCATCGATCAAAAGAACAACATACGAGTATCACAAAATATGGAAATATCTTTACGCTGAATAAGTACAGTTATATTATACTCACGCCTGTCTCCCACAGAAGTATACAGAGAACATAGTTTTCCATCTGTTACGATTCTGGCAGTATATTCTTTTGCTTCTTCCACATCCATCAGTCTAGTCATAGAAACTCGTCTGATCTTGGTGCTTTTTAGAACTGGGGATCTAAAAAGGCTGACTTGGGTGAATCATAAAATGATTTGAAAGTAGGATAGAGTCAGAGTTTTTTCACGCATGCAAAAGAGACGGCATTAGAACAGAATCATAATGTGATTCATGCAAAACGGCCTTTTTAGAGAACCTGGGGCTCTACCGCGTAATTCTCATTTGTATCAACTTCAAGAAAATGCATGCGAAATTCAACGCGTGCAAAAGAGATGGCATGTTAGGCGGGCGTCGTCGCAGGCACGTCAAATTTCAATCTCAAGTTGATGTTGATGAAAATGAGCATTACGCGATAGACCCACTGGTCCTCTAAAGAGGCCGCCTTGGATGAACCATATTATGATTTCTTTCTGATGCCGTCTCTTTTGCACGCGTGAAAAACCTCTGACTCCATCCTACTTTTAAATTATTTTATGATTCACCCGAGTCGGCCTTTTTAGATCCCTAGACATCATGAAACGAACAACCCGGTTGTGAGCATTGCAAAGTGTCATGCTGTTTCATTTTGCTTGAAGGTGCACGCCCCATGAAAGTTGCAAGGACAATACAATCGTGCCGATTTTGTCACGGGAACAATATTTAAAACTTGTTTCAGGAGAAACCTTATTTTGACAAGACTGTGGACGTTTGCAAACATTATTTTTGGTTATTATTAATCTAGATAACATTTTCAATGTTTGACTCGTATTAATTTTTTGAAAAAAGCTCATTCGGCTACGCTTTTGGTAAAAAACCGTTAAATTTACGTATTTTAATGTTTATTTGTTGAGATGTTTCTCAAATTTCGTGATTTTTAGTTCGACTTAAACATAGATCTATATAATGTCAATGAACTAAGCCTAAAATATTATAATAACATTCTATAGACACGCCACAATTTGGTGACAGCGTTTGTATGAATGTTTGTGTGTTGATGCCTCTTAACTGGCCCTTCTCCATTATGTCACTGATTGGGTTCACTGTCGCTGAATTAGGTTTGAATTATTAATTTGCTTACTTTAACGTAAAAAAAGCTTATTGTTACGCTAGACGAAATAGTCTGTTTTTAAGTACACAGGTTTAATACACGGATTAGATGTTTTTAGGGTTCCGTACCGGAACGGTAACCTGGACCCTACATGGACCCTATTACTAAGCCTCCGCTGTCTGTCCGTCTGTCAGTAGGGTCTACAGCTTCAGCCGTTATAAGTAGCCAGTTGAAATTTTCACATATTACGTGTTACTACGAGACCTCTAACACGGCAAACAATAAAAAGAAAATGAATGCCAAGGTCTTCATATTAAAAAAAAAACTCTAAAATGTAGCACTGTTAAGGTGATAAGTAAAAGTTTTAGCGTCCCTGTTACTCAATAAGCAAAAAAACCCTCAATGCCACAGGGACGGATTCGTGGGAAAGTAGCAAAAAGTCGGTTTTTTGTTAAAATAAAATGTACTAAAGTTGCGATCAAAATTTCGTTTAACCAGGTCTTAGATAGATACCGTTAAAACCTATCTAATAAAATATAATTGCAGACCATATGTCATTAAAATTGTGAAACCACGAGAATTGGTTTCGAAAAAGACCTCATTTCAATAAATATTTCTATAGAGCCGAATTTCTCCCTAGAAAAAGATTCCAAAAATATTATATTATTTTGTAAAAATAATACATTATTTACTGAAGTAGATATGCAAGTTCTAAAAGTGTCAATTTTTTTCCGTAGCGCCTTAACGTTAGCATACATGTCCCTCTCTTATCTCCGAAACTAGAGTATCGAAAATAGGAAAAAAGTAATGATAATAGGTGATTACGCAAATATTACAGGAAAAATATAGCGGTGTAAGATATAAGAGCTCCGTCCGCAGAAGCCGCGAATTGTTTGCCTGGCGCTATCATTTTAGCGGTTCGTTTTTTATTGTTGTTATTTACCATCATATTTTTAGGGTTCCGTACCCGTATTGTGTGGTGGTACGGAATTATTTGTGCACGAGTCCAACTCGCACTTGCTACATTTTTAAATATCTTCAAATTCCAGCGTAGTAACCTTTTTATTAGGTGGTAGAGCTGATGCCGGGCTCGACTGTGGAGGTACCACCATCTTACTTGGAGACCCCCTCGAAGTAATTCGAGAGAGAGTAAGAGGACAGCTCACAGGCAAAAAACCAGGAGGCCCGCCATGCCTGGGACCGATGGATGGCGGTATATCCATCCCTAATAGCCGGGCCTTATATGGAACAGACTGGTGACGGGCAGCGGCGTCATTGTTGCGAGGGTTCCGGCACCGCGCTCACCAACCCGCCTGCACAGCGTGTGTGAGTATGGGCAATTCTTCCAGGATGACTACCGGGAGTGGCAAAGCCGTGGAAAGGCTTATGTCCAGCAGTGGACGAATTAGGCTGATGGATGAACAATTTTTTGTTAGAATGTCTGTAGGAAGTAGAGGGTAGCGCAAAATCGGAGGCCTTTGCTTTCAATAACAAGTGACAAACAATGAATAAGCCATATCAATTTCATTACCGAACTATGATAGTAGTAGTCACTTGGTTTGGTTGGTTGCGCGTTTCATATAGCTTTCACTTAATTAAAGTTCCCGCCTCCACACTCACCACAGGTACGTAATCAAGCAATTAAAAATTTTTTCAATGCAAGTGCTCGTAAAGGCCGGCTTTTTATGCATCAAAACCGAACAGAAAGTCGATTATTTTGCCCTAGGGCTTTATTATTATTTTTTTTTTTAATTTATTTACAATGGTTGGCTAACCTGTAACCTTTCCTGTGTACCATACATTTTATACTTTTTTTCCACTGTTTAACGGCTCTGGATACAGTCCTTTTGAGCCAATCATAATTTAAAGTTTACAAGATTATATTTGTTTTATTTCCTCACACTATGCATTGAAAAACGTAGTATGATACACGGGCGTAAGAGCAATAAATTACTCGGTTACGTTTAAAACACTCGCTACGCTCGTATTTTAAATCGTCCTCGTAATTTATTCCTTTTCGCCCTAGTAGCATAAACTACTATATTGTGTCGTTTTCATTAAAGTATACGTAAATTATTATCTTATAATTAGCGTTTGCCGGTGAATTCGTTTGCGTAGCCCATCTTTTAGGGAAAAATGTAATTAACCGTAAAGCAATTGATTTTCAAGATATAAGACATATATATACACAACATTTTAAAAGCGAAAAGCATCAGCTATTATTTTATGATACGAATATGCTAACAAAATTTTTCTCTTTCGTCCTTGTAAAATTTGTAAAATTTTGAATCAATATGAAGAGCCAGAAGACGTGGTCCAGTTTTTTTTTTGTGTACTCCTTTACATCACTTCAAAGTAATTCCACCCATCCGATCGATCCACCCTAGGGATCAAATAGAATCAATACATCAAACATAATCCTATAGCTCAAACAGAATCATACTCTGAGGAGTTTCCAAGAATTTTCAGCTTGTTCAGAGATTTGATTTGGAGGTTGAGTGACAACCTCTCAAAACATTTTCTAAATGGGAAGGATTGGCAGCACTGCATTATGAATGGCGCTGGCTTGTTTGTACAGAGGCAAGTACGCGATTTCGAGAAACAGCGCGAAATTGATCTCGACGCCAAACGCGACGACTCGCAGCTAGAGAATGCAATCCCGCAATAAAATTTCAATCCTGGTATTTGCGGGACTAATGATTCTTAGTCCCGCGGGATCCCGGTATTTGCGGAATCCCGCAAAACGTAGGTAGTTTATAGCAAGCTTTTGAAAAAAAAACTCGCATCTCCAGTGAAGTACAGAAAACACGGAATGGTAGGCCATCCTTTGACATCATGCGTGACACCCTCTTTTCTACACTATTTTCTCAATGAAAGTGATTAGTAATTTTGATTTTCTTTGATTTGATTTGACAAAGTTGAAAGAGGATGTCAGTGGAGAGAAGGTGGCGGTACCGAAGAATTAGACAACGATAGAGTTGGTGGGGCAAAAAGCTGCTGACGTTGATGAGTCGTCCATATAATTAAATTTTGTTTTAATATTATGTTTGGATTAAATTTATATGAAAGCTCTTAGTAAAATGCTCTGTCGTTTTAATTATTGACCTACACAACTTGCATTTTTCTGTCTGTGAATTTTCCGCCATCAAAAAATGCTTCCACAGAATAACAGAACATTTAAGGGTGCTCAAACAAAAATCAGTGAATCCATGAAATATCATAGAAAACTGTTTCTCTGTAGACAGCTACTACATAGAAAGTCTTTTTCATTAAATAAAAACTATTACGAAAGACTTGACCTACATTTTTTTTGAAAATTATAATTCTGAATAGCAAGACATTCTACTATTTCTTTAATAGCTTGGAATTCTAAAAAATTATAGCAAAAAATAATGTACCGTCATGTGGATCAAATCTTTAGTAATAGTTCTTATTGAATGAAAAATAATTTTATAGAGTGGCGGCCCAGGAGAAAAAGTTTTCCATGACATTTTGTGGATTTCACAGATTCACAGATTGTTTGAGCACTCTTAAAGTATTTGTACACATTGTTTGACATAATTAAACACTGAACAAATATATTGAATTCAAAAATAGTAAAATTATTCCGTTTAATTTACTAAAACAAGCAAATGTAACTGACAAAAAATTGTACGGTGTGCTACTGCAACCCTTACGCACCCCACCCTGTTCCCGTGCGCTTAGCAGGCGATCCGTCATTTTGTTGATGCGCAGTCCCGCTAATCCCGCGAGGTCCCGCATGATTTTACGTGCGGGGCTAATCCCGCAAAATATGTGTGGAATCCCGGTATACCAGGATTACTTTCCCTACTCGTGGCCATTCCCTACAATTATGTAGATGGTATACTCATGAGTGCTCAGTGCGCACGCGGTTTTACTAGAAACAGCGGTTACATGCAACAGGCCATCTTCCGGGGCTTCCAGTGCACCAGCGCCGTACGGACTAGGAGGCGAAGTGGTCACGATGATGAAAAACATTCCTATTTGTTTTGAATATTATCTAGACACAAAATATTTGTATATATTTTTGCTCGCCATTAAAATGCTAAAAACTGTACATGATTTATAAAGAAAAACAAACATACCTTTATACATAAAACAAAAAGAAGTCATGTAAAACAAAACAAAGAAAATCTAGGAATCAGTAAAATCCGTCGATCAGCCACGTAACACATCCGAACAAAAAATGTCTGAGAATGAAGGATCTGTGACAAAACCTAGATAAGTTTTATTTCTCGAGAACGGTAGATCCGGGACAAACATTGAATAAGAGATGAGTGTGCTCGATCGACGGAACCCGTCCTGGAAATGTTCCGACGTGTCCCGCTTCTGTGTACAGAAAGATGGTTGCCAGAATTGGGCCTATCTGCGTTTTGATTAAAGTTGTGAGGAATTGACTAGAAATGTTTGCTTTTTTCTAAAAAACTTTTTATTTTTTTCTCCGAGCACTTCTGTCATTGGAGGGAACCCTTATGTTTGTTTATATTTTCTGTATTACGTATAAAAATATTATTTAAACCAATGAACTCACCTAGATTTACAATTAGCTAAAACAACGGAAGAACAACATAAAATGCAGCGCGTTAAGGTAATGACCTATCCTTAGCAAATTATAAGTGACAAATTTTAATCGAAATCGTTGGATTAATTACCACAAATAGTTATTTGTTATGCAAAGCTGCAAAGTTTTTATTTGGCGCGAATACAGAAATATGAGGAAGCGAAGGAGTATTTCGCTCGTGGTTCAAAAATAAACTCCTGATCGTAGCAATGGTTTCAAAGGTATGAGACGCCAAATAACTTTGCAACCGAGTGAAACACACAATTTTTCACCTCACTACAGCGAGAAAAATGCTAGGTGCAAGACACTGACATGTAGTAATACAAGTACGCTGGACAAGTTATGCCATACAAAATGACTGTTCTTTTTTGTGCCGATTCAAAGCGCCTCCTAACGAGCGTACCGGGCATTAAAATTGACACTTGTGATACATCATTATCATTAGTATGGTAAATAATTCCACTTCCACTCGCGCGCTTTTAAAATCTTTAGATTCCACGGTACTTTAATTTATAATTATTATTTGGAAACTTCTTTATTTATTTATTTATTTTATTTGGCGTACACAACAGGTTACAATCAGAAATATGACAATAGATAATTACAAAGGAGCTAGACTGTCACGAAAAACGCGCACGCACAGCATGCTAACTATTATTAAAAAGAAAATAACTAGATTAAAAGGAAAATACTAAAATTATTACTTAAATACAGCATAGAAAAAAAATTAAAAACAGTAAAATACTTAAAAACTATTTTGATGAAATAAGCAGCTTGATTTGCCTTTTATAGGCAACTGCATTCGCATTAAATATATCAAGTTCTTTATGTCTAGCCGACAGCTCATTGTCCTGTCGACACATTCTTACGAGCGGATTATATGTAGTACGAAGTATTCTCCTTATAGGTATGTAGGGCAAAAGTCCTGGGAAAGCGAGTTTTATACCTGATATTAGGGGTAAGCGACGCTACCAAATTAGGAGAATGGAGAATAGAGTGTACGATTTTATGCAATAGGCAACTTGCCCAAGAAAAGACACGTTTTTCTTTCAAAATAAAACGTTTTAATACTGTCCCACCCGTATATCCTATTTTATAACGTGGTTTTCGTGCACTCCTTTAGTTTTTTTTTACCATTTTCCGTGCAATTGCGTTTATTCAGAACTCCCGGCCAGCAATGATTCTTCCGGGATCACTCTTGAACTACTCGCCCCGCGGTTATCGTAAAACTCCCAGATCAAACGTCAGCTCCCCTGTATATTGACTCGCATGACGTTTTTTCCCTTCCCCTAACAAAACCATAAAATGTCAGGGTTTACGATCCTGTCAAATAGCCCTTGAAACCCAGTTTTGTCAAACTCGAATAAAACCTAAGTAAATGTGCAAAGTTATTATCATAACCAAAAGTGAAACACAGAATACTGAAACAATATAGTAACTCTCTTAAAAACTAATTTCTACGGAAACTAAATTTATAATACAGTTATCTCGATATTTCAGTACGCAAAATACATTCTACATAAACGTCTCCAATGTTTCATGACATGTACCTCGTGTTTTCATACATTTACACATTCCTTATCCATCCATCCTCATCCATCAGCCTAGTTCGTCCACTGCTAGACTTAAACCTTTCCAGGACTTTGCCACTCCCGGCGGTCATCCTGGAAGAATTGCCCATACTCATACACGCTGGGCAGACGGGTTGGTGAGCGTGGTGCCGGAACCCTCGCACCAAAGACGCCGCTGCCCATCACCAATCTGTTCCATATAAAGCCCGGCTATTAGGAATGGATATACCGCCATCCATCGGTCCCAGGCGTGGTGGGCCTCCTGGTTTTTTGCCTGTGAGCTGTCCTCTTACTCTCCCCCGAATTACTTTGAGGGGGCTCCAAGTAAGATGGTGGTAGCTCCGCAGTCGAGCCCGCCATCAGCTCTACCACCTACTCCTTCCATATCACGTAAAAGCAATACCGAGTGGTCTTTCAATCAAAAAATAAGAAAAGTTGATCCAAAAAGTTATCATGTATTTAATCGAGCACTTTTTTAATTGCAAATAGTCCCTTCAAAATCATTAAAATTCAAATTCTTGTGCCCTCTATAATTTATTACTTCTGTTTTCCATTTGAGATAATTACTATAAAAAATAATTTTACATAATAAAAAATACTTTCTGTATGAGAAATCTTTAGACTATTTAAAAAACATGCCGAGTTACTACAAAACAGTGTTTAACTTTAGACAGTGTTTAAATCTGTTGTTGTCGCCTTTTCTTTCATATTGTAAAAGAGTGACAGCAACAGATTTAAACACTGTCTAAAGTTAAACACGGTTTTGTAGTTACACCGATGGTTTTTAACTTCGCTAAGTGGAAAAAGAATCCAAAAGAGACCTCTGAATTTTTTTGTCTGTAATGCAAATCGTATTATTCAAAAATTTTATACAAACTTATTTTGAAAATTTTATATGCATAATTTTTATATAATTTACATATGAATATCCATCTTTTGACATCTTTTTTCACTTAAAAGGTTTATTTAACTTACTGTAATTTTAAACATAGTATTATAAATTTGAAAAAAAAAATACCAAATTTTTTCTGAAAATAACAACGCAAACGAAATCGTGCCAAAAAACTACACATACCCAATAAAAATCCCATCAAGTCGACATATTGTAATAGCCTTTCTAATCCATTCTTTCTCAGATACTTTTTCTAAGCACACTCGTCGAGAGCGCGCAATACAAATCCTTTTCGTAACACGAAGTTGCTTTTGATTCCTTTATCTGTAGAATGTTACACTCGTAAATGCAAACGCTTTCTCACATAACGTAAGGACGAAGTATCTGTGAACCTTACTAGCAACGTAGGTTGAGGCAGCTATTGTGTCTAAATATACTGTTCACGCTACACTACGTTACCAGCATGACGTTAGAACATGACGTGTCATTCGCGTGCGCATGCGCGGATGACCACTCCCCCCCCCCCGCCGCGCGCGGATCGAGGCGCGCGCGGGCGCTGGACTCTCTCTGTTTCGTCCGAACTCTCTAGAGAGCGACACGTGTACACACATTCGCGACGCCACAAACAATATCGCATACGTCTCAGTGTTGTGTTCGCAGTGTTATATACCAGTGAAGTGTTCACGTTACTACACTGCCCTTTCTGCACATTCCTGACACAAACGCCGTCTGCATCATCCCAACAAGGAGGGACGCTGCACAGCGCATTTGCCAGCCCATCGAGAACAACATTCCAAAGCAAGGTCAGTCAGTTTACCCACAATTCTCTCGTGTCAACCCATCCGTTTATCCTCTTTCATCATCTCTGCATTCCTGTAGCCAGCGGCTACATTTTTGGTCCTTCGGCCGGATCGAATTCTGGTCCTTACAGTCCATTTTCACAATTTTGGCCCTTCAAACCGCTACTGAACCAGCCCTCGTCGAGTTACTACAGTCCATTTTCACCCGGTTACATATTTTGCCCCCTTTCCCGGCAAAAAATATTTTGTGGTTTCGAATACCTATCGCGGGTAGATAATTAGAACCGCCGCCTGGAACATTCCATTTATCGGTTAGAACCGACCCCCCCACGCCCCTTTACAGAATAACTCATTTTCATCACGGTTGTAATTATTGTTCAGCTCAGATAATATAATTATATCCATTCGGCCCAATTGTTTATTACAGTCCACTATACTTCTTTATTAAACCCAAATTTTACGAGATTTTGCGAGATATTTTTTCGGTTCGAGTATTTGCTTTATTTCGTGCATTTACGTAAGTTACGCACATACGTAAAACCCACGTATACGTAAGTTATTACGTAACGAACGTTTACGTTTACGAATTATTACGTTACCAAAGTTTGATCTGCATCATTGGATTGTCCGCTCATTTAGATCCGATTTCTGCGAGGTAAATACATTCTTTGTTCGTTTACGCGTTCGAGGCTTGTAGGTAGGTATTTTATTCTATAAATAGAATTTTCGACGACTGATGTGTTGTTGTAAATATACTGTTATGATATATTGCCGTCAGTTTTTTCGTGTTATTGTCTAACAAGTTCATCGGCCCTTTTCGATATTTTTGTGTTGCGGTAATCTCACGTCGCAGTAATAGTATTAGACAGTTTGATCGTGTTATTGTCTGCTTTTTAACCGGATATATATATAGCACAAATATAGTAAAAAAAAAAAATTTTTGTTTTTTCATCTCATCTCTGCTCTTATTGTTTATGGTACACATATAGGGTGTTCCACGTTGGTGTATCAGCTCATATACAGGTTGTTTTTTAAAAAAAAAAAATATTTTTTCTTCTCTTTCGTGTTTATTTAAGAGTTCCGTATTCCGTTTGAACATAGTCATTGTTACTTCATCCGCGCAAGTGTCTCAGCTCTGTTCATCTGTCTCATTATATATTTTGGTTGTACGTCCGCTCTTATAGTTCAGTTCAAAATCGTTGCGTATTTTGTCTTAGTAATCAACCACCTACTTTAACAAAATTAAGATGCCTTCGAAATCACAAGCCGCGATGTTTCGTGAGGCCGTAAAGGCGATAGTTCTGTTAAAGGAGATCGGTGCGGCGGTAGAGGCAGGCGACAGAAAAACTTATTCTGTGGCGGATTTCACCGCTCGTTACGCAAACATACAAAGCGTTAAAACTAAGTTAGAGAACGTATATTACGAGATCCTTGACGATGAGGATTTGTCCGACGAAACTGAGGCAACCTACACAAAAAATTTTCAGTCGGCACTTAGCAACTATGATGCTATCCTAGTGGCATTTGAAAAATTAAATGAAAAATCAGCTCTTCCGGACAAGACGCAACCCCTCAGCTCAGGTACACCCGTTGGTGTTTTACCAAAGATACCCATACCGGAGTTTCATTCGAACGTTGAAGAATGGCCCTCATTTATTGCCGTTTTTAGGAGCCTCGTCAGTGAGATGGCTACAGTTTCGGATGCTGTAAAGCTGCATTATTTGTTAGGCGCCCTAAAGGGTGAGGCACATGATATGGTGAAACACCTCTACCCTACCAACGAGAATTATCCCATAGCCATGGAAATTCTCACCAAGCGTTACGACAATCGTCGCGTACTCATTGACCGATTTGTGGACATTATAATGAACCTTCCGCACATCCACATGCGCTCGGATATCCGCACATCGTTCTTAATTCCGCTTATCTCAGCGCAAAGCGCTCTCCGCAACCTCGATCTGCCCATGAAAGACTCCGACTATGTTTTCGTGTCCATGGTGGTGCGAAAACTGCAAGGCGAGCTCCGCACTCTTTTCGAGCGGAAGTACGGATCTCGTGCAACTCTGCCCACGCTCAAGAACCTCATTGAGTTTCTGGAAGAGCACGCACGCTGCAAGGAGAATGAGTCATCGTTCCTTGCGTCACAGGAGGCTCCTTCTTCATCACGGCTCGGCCCGTCAGAAAGGCTCGCTCAGCTCAATAAGCTGCTTCAACCCACTCGAGGTACTCCACGTCAGCCCTACCAGGCTCATCAAGAGTTCCGCCCCATAGCTCCTCGGCAGGACAATCGCTCCCCCCGTCCTATTCGTCAACCATTTATGGCATTTGAGACAGCGCCAGTTTACTCGGCCCGATTATCCCCATCACCCACTCGCCGGCAGGATTATTCGGCTCAACCTTCTTCCCCTACTGGTGGTATGCCATGCCCATACTGCAGGAATAGGGGACACAAACTCATCGCATGCCCAGGATTTAATAACCAGCCAGTTCAAGGTCGGTGGGACTTTGTGAACTCACGCAACCGGTGCCGACGCTGTTTGGGTCCTCATTATGAGAACGAGTGCAGGTCTACACGTGCATGCAAGGAGTGTGGGCGGTCTGACCACCATACTTCACTGCATCGCCATGGGGCCATGTCTCCGACACGCTCATCTGCTCATTTGCTGCCTCCGTCTCTACGTGAGCAGCCCAGACAGCGCTCAGCGCATGAGCCTCAGTACCGTTCGGCACATGCTACACAGGCATATACGTCCCATTCCAACTCGCCCACTCAATCGCGATCGCCAAGTAGGTCTCGGGTAGGTAGTCAACAGTGACTACCTACAATAACAGAGCACTATGAAGGCGAGGACGATCAGCACTCAGCACACTCAGCACACTCATCACACATTCACTCATCACATACACACTCAGCTCATTGTCACTCAATGACTTCAACTCCAACAGAAAATTACTGTAACTCCGCACAACGTGTAGTGAACGTCACCAACACGCCAATTTTGTTGCCAACCGTCTCACTTAAAATAGCAGACGTAAATGGTCAATTTCATTCAGCACGAGCCTTGTTGGACTGTGGAAGTATGCTGACTCTTTGTTCTCAGCGCATGGCCACAATTTTAAATTTGCCATTAAAACATAGATCTCTAAAAATCGCAGGAGTTGGAAATCAGCACACACAAGACTCAAAGGCATCAATCACAATTGTATGCCGCCCTACTCACCGTGACACACCTATGATCACGGCCACAGCCCATATATTGAAGAACGTAACTGGGTACCTACCGTTGGAAAAGGTTCCAGATCTCGCTCAGTTAACAGGTCACCCGCCGATTCCTCTTGCTGATCGAGAATATCACACACCAGCTCCGGTTGATCTAATACTAGGATCTGACGTTCTTGGTCAAGTGTTAGACGGAACCAAGGTTTCGCTCGGCCCTGGCAAGCCTATAGCCTTCGGCACGATATTTGATTTTACATTGATTGGACCTTTCGAAAGTTTACATACTTCACCCACGAATCAGGTCAACTCAGTTCACATTGTCGGCTCTCACACGGACTCAGAGCATTCCACTCATGACATTCACAAAAGTCTTGAGAGGTTTTGGGAATCCGAGGAACCCCAAACCTACAAGCATACCAGCCCATTAGAGGATCAGTGTGAGGACATTTTCCGCACCACAACTACTCGTGAACCATCAGGTCAATATGTGGTTACACTGCCCTTTCTGCACAACGCGCCGACATTAGGTTCCACTCACGCTATTGCGCTACGCAGGTTTCTCAATTTAGAGAAAAAGCTGCTAGCGAACCCGCCCTTCCGCTCGAAATACGTAGAATTCATGTCAGATTACATAAAATTGGGACATATGTCGCCGTGTCACCCCAATACCTTTGCTCATAAATCCCATTTCTATATCCCACATCATGGCATATTCAAGCCAGGATCAGAAAAGTTACGCTGCGTGTTTGACGGAAGTTGTAAAAGCTCAAATGGCGTCAATTTAAATGATTGTCTCCATACAGGTCCAGCTCTTCAACAAGATATTGTTGACATTATCATGTCCTTCAGGATCTACTCACAAGTTTTCAGCACAGACATCCGAATGATGTTCCGAAATATACTCATTCACCCAGAGCAAAGACGTTTTCAACTCATTCTCTGGCGGTCTTCACCCGACCAGCCCTTGCTCACGTATGCCCTTAATACCGTCACATATGGATTAAGGTCCAGCCCATACCATGCCATCCGCACTTTACTCCAATTGGCTGATGACGAAGGTCATCGCTACCCCCACGCTGCTCAGGTCCTCCGCAAATCAATATTTGTGGACGACATTCTCTCAGGTGCAGATTCTGTAGAATCTGCTCAGTCGCTCCAAAGCGAACTGATCGAGTTACTCGCCCTAGGTGGCTTTCAGCTCAGTAAATGGACATCCAACTCGCCCCAGCTCCTTGAACGGTTCCCAGATGACCAGTGCGACATGCCCAAGGACTTTGACTTCAGTCCCGACTCTAATTCCATTAAGGTTCTGGGAATACAGTGGATTCCTCAAACTGATGAGTTCACTTATCGCATTTCTCTGCCCACTCATGCTCAAGTCACAAAGCGCTCCATTCTCAGTACAGTAGCGTCTCTCTATGACCCCAATGGCTGGGTTACTCCAGTCATCTTCCGCGCAAAGATTCTTCTCCAGAAGCTTTGGCTTCTGAAAATAGGATGGGATGAGCCTATCTCTGAAGAAGTCCACACAGAGTGGCAACACATCTCAGAGGATCTTCCTCAGCTCTCAAACCTCCGTTTACCTCGACACATTTGTAAGTACAAGCCCACGTCTACTTACTCACTTCACGGGTTCGCGGACGCATCAGAGGCTGGCTTTGGTGCCGCTATCTACCTTCATGAGCGCAATATCACTGGACATGTCAATGTACACCTAATCATTGGCAAGTCCAAGGTCGCACCCATAAAGACTCGTCTCTCAATCCCGAAATTGGAGTTGTCAGCCGCGACTCTTTTATCTCAGCTCATGACTCGAGTGTCAGCCCAATTGTCAGCTCATATAGCCATTCAAACACACACATGCTGGTCAGATAGCACAATAGTGTTGGCATGGCTCAATACGCCACCTCACCGATTACAGACTTTCGAGGCCAATCGAGTGGCTAAGATCACAGCTATTTCAACTAGCCATACGTGGAGGCATGTGCCCACGAATCTCAACCCTGCTGACTGTGCAAGCAGAGGCATGTCTGCCCAGTCTCTCTCACTTCATGACCTTTGGTGGTCACCCAGTTGGCTCAAAGAACCTACCTGCACTTGGCCCAAGATGCCACCCGCTCTAGGCCATCATGCTCTCCCAGGCCTTAAGCCCAAAAAGGTACCAGCACACATAGCAGTCCCAGATATCGATATGGACTTGCTCACTCGCTACAGCTCACTTGACAAGCTCGTCGGAGTGACGGCTTGTATTAAAAGGTTCATATTCAATTGTCGGCACAGCCCAGATGCACGGCGCTCTGGTCCGTTGACAGTTAGTGAACGCAGGGACGCTCTGTTGCACTGGGTCCGCTCTGTTCAGCACAATGAGTTTGCTGAAGACATTAATCGTATCCAGACTGATAAGGTTTGTCCCGTTCGGCTCCAGCGTCTCTCGCCCTTCATAAAGGACGGCCTCTTGAGAGTCGGTGGTCGTCTCTCTCACGCGTCAATTAGGTATGACGCTCAACACCCACTCATTCTACCCAGTTCAAGTCCGCTCGTAGATCTCATTATAGATCACTATCACACAATACACTGCCACCCTGGAGCTGACACATTACACGCCATATTACGCCAGCAGTACTGGATTCTGTCCGCTCGTCGTATTATTAGACACCGCGTGTTTAAATGTATTAGATGTTTCCGGTGCCGCGCTCAGCCTAAGGCTCCGCTCATGGCTGATCTCCCAGCAGACAGAGTTACTCCTCAGCCAGTTTTTAGTCACGTCACGACGGACTTTGCTGGCCACTTCTTCGTTAAATCCAGCACGTTGAGGAACGCGAAACTCATAAAAGCGTACTTTTGTATTTTCGTTTGCCTCGCAACAAAGGCGGTTCATTTGGAACCAGTCTCTGCACTCTCAACGGAAGCGTTCTTTGCGGCATTGCAACGTTTTATCTCACGTCGCGGTACTCCGGTTCTCATTCGTTCAGACTGCGGCACAAACTATGTAGGTGCTAGGAATCAACTCATTGAAGTTCAGAACTTCCTCAGGTCAAACAATGATGCAATCACTCACAAGCTCGCGAATCAGCACATAACTTGGTTACTGAACCCGCCTAAAGGGCCTTGGTTCGGCGCACTGCACGAAATAAACGTAAAATCCACCAAGCAACTACTTTATCGTGTGATAGGTGAACAGCACCTCACTTTTGAGGAATTCTCTACTCTTTTGGCTCGAATTGAGGCTGTACTCAATTCAAGACCCCTCTGCCCAATTTCATCCGACCCTACGGACTTTGAACCTCTCACGGCCGGACATTTCATTATTGGTCGTCCGCTCACCGCTCTACCTGAGCAGTCTTTTGACGACAGACCCATATCTGCTCTTAAACGGTTTCAACTCATTCAAGCGCTCTCTCAGCGCTTTTGGACTCTCTGGTCCAGATCCTACCTCCATACCCTGCAAACCCGCTCCAAATGGCTCTCCCCTTCTTCCCCTCCTCAAGTGGGTGAACTGGTCCTCATCAAAGAGGATGACCTGCCTCCGCTTCAATGGAAGTTGGGAAGAATTCTCCGCACGATACCTGGCAAGGATGGAGTGATACGAGTTGTGGATCTGGACACAGCTCATGGAAATCTGCGACGACCTGTGTTCAAGATAGCCAGGCTGCCGTTGGATTCAGCTCAAGAGGAGCCGCAGCCCCGGCCCCCCCAGGATGTTCACGCTACACTACGTTACCAGCATGACGTTAGAACATGACGTGTCATTCGCGTGCGCATGCGCGGATGACCACTCCCCCCCCCCCCGCCGCGCGCGGATCGAGGCGCGCGCGGGCGCTGGACTCTCTCTGTTTCGTCCGAACTCTCTAGAGAGCGACACGTGTACACACATTCGCGACGCCACAAACAATATCGCATACGTCTCAGTGTTGTGTTCGCAGTGTTATATACCAGTGAAGTGTTCACGTTACTACACTGCCCTTTCTGCACATTCCTGACACAAACGCCGTCTGCATCATCCCAACAAGGAGGGACGCTGCACAGCGCATTTGCCAGCCCATCGAGAACAACATTCCAAAGCAAGGTCAGTCAGTTTACCCACAATTCTCTCGTGTCAACCCATCCGT
Organism: Ypsolopha sequella; assembly: GCA_934047225.1. Taxonomy (NCBI): domain Eukaryota; kingdom Metazoa; phylum Arthropoda; class Insecta; order Lepidoptera; family Ypsolophidae; genus Ypsolopha; species Ypsolopha sequella. The sequence continues at coordinate 18,912,217 of OW203991.1, forward strand.
TTATCCTCTTTCATCATCTCTGCATTCCTGTAGCCAGCGGCTACATATACGTATTCAGGTATCACTGTAACTTACGAATAGATTGCTTCGAGAAAAGAAAAGGAAACGGAACAAATGTTTTTTGATTATTTTAGCACTATATTTACCTAACGAGTATTTGTGAAATTACTCAGAATTGTTTTTACTTTTAATAATAAATTTATGAATATTTAGTGACATGTGATGTGATCTAGAAACTTGTGCTAAGCAATTAAATGTCTCATGTGTTTTTTATATATTTGCATATAAGTTTCAATTGAAGGATTTTCTATAAGAGAAAATGCGAATTGGTACAATTTTTTAATTTATTTTATTTACTCCCATATTGCAATAAGGTAATTAGAACATGAAGAGTGATTTTAAAAGTACCTACATTGTTTGACCAACGTTATAATAGTACATTATATCATGAAAGTATCATGACGAGTGTTCTTTTTCTCATTTTACGTGAATTTTTTTTTGATGGTCGTAGATAAATTATTGTATGCCACTGGACATAATTAGACATTGGGATACTCGTGCAAATCTATAACGAAACTCCGTTCGTTTCATAAGCAAGCACTCGTGTTCCAATGTCTCACATAATGTTACAGTTGCACTAAATCAAATTAGTGAAAACGATACATCATCCATCAGCCTAGTTCGTCCACTGCTGGACATAAGCCTTTCCAGGACTTTGCCACTCCCGGCGGTCATCCTGGAAGAATTTCCCAAATCACACACGCTGGGCAGGCGGGTTGGTGAGCGCGGTGCCAAAACCCTCGCACCAGTGACGCCACTGCCCGTCACCAGTCTGTTCCATATAAAGCCCGGCTATTAGGGCTGGATATACCGCCATCCATCGGTCCCAGGCATGGTGAGCCTCCTGGTTTTTTGCCTTACTTTCCCTCGAATTATTTCGAGGGGGTCTCCAAGTAAAATGGTGGTACCTCCACAGTCGAGCCCGGCATCAGCTCTACCACCTGTAAAACGATACATATTCTATAACTTTTTTTCTGTTACTTTATAAATATCGCCATAATAATCCTTTCCCGACAGAGAAAACTAAAACACCGACTGGTTGTCTTTATTTGACGTTGTTTTATAGATCACGGTTTCATAAAAGAAGTGATCAGTACACCATCACGTCAATAAAACTGTTGGTAATGACTGGCACATCACATTATTATCTATTGTCTGTTATAATTTATGGTTTGTCCTTATGTGACACACTCTCTAGAGAACTCTCAATGTAAATACATTGCTGATATTACCTTCTGTACTGTTGTATTTATTTCGATAGCAGACTATGTGCACGGAAACCTAACAAAAACACCTGTCACCGTCCGTGGACGAGTAGACATACATTAAAGATGTGACAACATTGGTATGCAATAGTACATAATGCATTTAGGATGTGACAACATTGGCAAGTCCACAGAAATGTTCGGGGGTTAGCTCTTCTTCGCCTATGTGTGTTCATAAAAGAAACATTAGGGGGCGAAAAAAACCAGCGTTCTCTAACAACCACGACTTTCTTTTGTTGTTTTCGATAAGAACGTATTGCTCTAGATTTTCTTGGATGTTTCTCAATATTTTCTTAGAAACCTAATTTTCTTGAGAGCTGAAATATTTATTGGATGAGATTTTGTCGGCATAAGAATTGGGCGGGATGGATGTCTGTATTTTTTGTTTTACCACATGCCCCAATTCATTTTCTCGTTACTGAGTTATTGTAAACAATGATTGTATAAATATGTAATGGTTCACGAGTAAATTCAATAAAAGTTATTTCATGCGGTTTTTTCATAGCCATAGGATAATCGGATCGATGTATACGTAAAAATCCTAGAAAAAGTTTGTAGGTGTGGAGTGGGGTTTTTAAAATTTAATTTACTTTGATAGTGAAAATTACGGAAATTAAGGCATTGTTTAAAACGTTACGATTATGTACCTAATACTTAAAAGAAGTTACCGTAAGTTAGTATTATTTAGAAATTGTATACAATTCCTAGGAAAATTATAAAATGCCAAGCTGATTTATCTATTTGTTTATTTAATTTTATTTTTGATCGGCCTTCTGTTTTGCCTTTTGCTCTGTTCGGCCTAAATAAGCTTGGCATTGTATAAATTTCAATTTTTTATATTTTATTTTGGTATCTATTTGTTTAAGTTATCATACATATCTATTAAGTATTACATTATCGTAACGTTTTAAGTAATTCCGGGATTTTTACTATCAAAATAATATTATAAGAAACCGACTCCACACCTACAAAATTTCTCAGTTTTTTTATAACTTTAGGTATACCAATATATCGTATATTGATCCGATTATCCTATCCCTGGTCATAACACGGTGAAATTTCTTCGGCAAAGCTCAGAAAACTAGGCTAAGAAAAGTACATAGAGGGGCCATCCTTTATTTTTTATATTTCAAAAAATGACAACCGGGCACATTTAATCTTATAAATTTTTAATCGTTGAGGTTATTTTTTATTATGTTTTGGGCCCTAGAGCGAGTGTTACACAAAGACCGGATTTTTTGCTTTTTCCACTACCATAATAATGCCAGAGCTCCACCTTAAAATTTACGTCACAGATCGCACCCGCAGATAATTTCATTGACAGTTCTTTCTTAGGTTGCGTTCCTAGACGGAGGAGTAACGATAAAAATTTAACTGTAACCCGTTCCACAAATACCCGATTGAAAACGAACAGCTCCGAACAATTTTTTCGGAGTCATTCATGTCAGGAATGTAAATTTTTCACTTTGACATTTGTCATCACATTACAGTTTGTTTTCTAGGTTATAGAATTCTTCGGAATGACTTGTAAAGCCATTTAATAACGGTAATAATGGTACATAAACAAAAAAATATCCTTTGCCACGGAAATAAACTCTGCCCTTACAAAGTGGCCGTTCCAAAACGATTAGTAAATAGATTCCGTCTCAATAGTGTCTCCTTCACTTTTACGAAGTTAACTTTAAATTTATCCAGGCGTATTGGAACGCTACCTTAAGGCGCAGTAAAAAAATAAAATGCAGTTTTCGCAGACAAATTTATAGGTATTAATTTATTACCGAAAACTAACAAAATAATAAATGTCACTTTCAAGGATATGTTTTAGTGTTCTGACGGGCAAAAATGCAATTGAAGAGTGTTTTGGAAAAACAACCGATGTCACTTTTCTGACATTTTACAGGAAGTAAATATCAAAATCAATCAGCCCACATCTACCCACTGTTGGGCATAGGTAAATAAAACCTTATAAAATTAGTTACATGGAAAAATCCTTATTTATGTTTTTTTATTAAACATGGATATATGAAAATACTTAATTTTGTACATAAAAAGTTTAAAAAATTTTGTATATTTATTGGCTATTCTTTATAGAAACGTTACTGGTGTTGGTGGTTTTTTGGGAAGCGCTCTGTTTTTGTAGCTACATTTTGAATGCACTTTGGTTGTTTTTGCTGATTTTAATATCACCCGATTATTATATGCACAATAGAGAATCCATAGAGCAAAAAAAAAAAAACAAATTCGAAAAAATTGGACATTGGTTATGTTTCCAAAACAGTCTTCAATTATGATAACTTTTCTCAATAGATAAAATTACAAAAATGGGTCTCCAAACTACGGAATCACAGCTTTTTGGTCTGCTTTTTTTAAGGATTGCGCCACAAAATTTATCATAAATATTTGTTTTACAAACTTTTAATGTTGTGACAGGAAATATTTTTAATTAGATGTCCTAACGTAGCCACAAATTCAAAATAACTGCGGTTTTGCATGCGCAGCAGTTTATTAGAGCAGAATAGACAAATCAAAAACAAAAGCGTTGCTCCAGGATGTAAGTTTAGCTTGATACTGGGCCTTAATTTAGGCGCACGCATAGTGATATGTAAATTTAAAGGTGATATGTAAATATAAAGGTGATATGTAAATTTTTCAACAATCACGGTCCAAGCAAAGCTTAGTCCGAGAGGGGCGGATTTAGGGCAAAAGAGAAAAATGTGGGTTTTTTAGTTACAGGACTTCAAAAAGTGCCAATATTACAAAGGTTTTTTGTTTTTTTTTTTAATATAAATATACTGATAGATAGGATAATACAAATTTTATTAATATAAAGTAATCTCAAGATATATTTCGGGTCCGATCTGGACCCGGCATCAGTTGAGTATCTTAATTAAAGTATTAGTATTAGTATCTTAACATTTTTAAGGGGAACCATAGCATAAGGGACACAAAGGTAATTTAACTAAGGACGACACCTTCTATTCATTGACCTTTCCTATTTTGCAATTACTGTACCCGGAACCAATAGCTTTACGTGCTTTCCGAAGCTCATTTGATTGAACCCGCGATCTCCAGATTAGTGAGCCGTAACCAACGAACTAAAATTTTATAGAAATCTATCTCAGTAGCTACATCCCTTCCTAGGATTATGGCCACACGACACGGGGGTTGTTTGTTATTTTGAGTATACTACACGTACTTAGGTCACTACGATAATCGCAATATGATTATCACGACATTCCGATTCCAGCCAATCATAGACTTGAGTCGGACCGAAAAGAATGGACTTAGTCGTAGTCTTTAAGTTATTGTATAAAAGACGAAAATTTAAAAAGCACTATACGTGGTAGTGTGTCAATTGTTCATAAAGTTATTTCGTTTTTAGAGTTTTTGGTTTTAAATGTATGAAAATTTCGAATACCCACGCATAAAAACTGATGCCATGACTCTTGCAGTGTTTGCTCGAGTTGCTTATGCACCATTTCACGGTGCAACCCGGCATTTTGTAATAATTTTGTTGTGGTCCCTAGTGTGGATGGCGCACCGCGTATCGCAAGACTGATCAACGCAATACACATAAATATAAGCCTTGCCCACCTGGGCACATAAACGGTGGCGTCAATTTTTAAGCGAGTTTACGCTTCTATTAAATTTTAGTTCGTTGGCCATAACCATTTGACCACAGGGGCAGTCCTTACGGAACGGACTGCGACTGCTTTTGATACACTTTTCAGGGTACCGTACAAAAGCGGATAACTTTACAGCAAAGCTTCGATGTTAGCTGTTAGCGGCGCAATCCAAGAACGGATTGGCCGATTGAGATGAAAGTTTGCAATAAAAAATAATCGGAGAAGAAAAAAAAAAACGATTCCGTAAAATTTAAGAAAATGTTTTGCGTTTTCCCACTTAAATATATAGTTTTTATTATTACCATTAATGGCTTTTTAAATTTATAGATAACAAACGAAAAAGTAATCAGTTTTGGATTTTCTTCGACCCCTTCTTCAGTCGAATGATCAAAAAAATGTTCTGTGGATCAAAATGACCATTGTTTTTGTTTATTAGCTATAAAAATATCTTGTATTTATTTCGACCCTTTCAGTAGGGTCTTAATCAGTCAAACATGATCAAAATGGGACGAAATATTTCGTCTAACATTGGTTACTGTTTATCATCTGTAAATATAACTTGGATTTATTTTAAACAGATTACATTTAGTTTGACGGAACCTTTATACGTACACTTAACAGAATTTTTATTGCTACTGGGTTTTACTGACTGAAAGTGAATGATTCCGTACACACTAGCTGCAGGACATCGCTCTTTGTTCCTTGTGAAGTACCTGAACCTGGGGTTGTCCTAACTGATTATATTAGTTATATACGTTTTAAAATTTTAAAAGAAACGGTACGAAGTTCACTGATAAACCTAAAATTGACAAGAAAAAACAAATACTCTTTATTGTAAACCAAAATAAATAAATCAGGTAAAAGAACAAACGTATAACAGGAGGTAACAATTGGCGACCTTATCACTTATAGCGACTTATTCCAGACAACCTTTGAGTGGAAATTAATTGTTGGAAAAACGCGAAGGTGGTGCACAAAATAAATAGTAATTATTAAATGGATAGCAAATACCTAATATAAATACAGAAGTATAACATTGTACATACAAATAATTAGAATACGATAACTATATTGAATAACGATTGAATATCTCAATTCTGAATTTTTTTAGAATATCATTAAGGGGCTATACCGTGAAAATTGACACTTTTTGAAGTTATTTATCTGCTCTTTTAATGAAGTTCCAAGTAAAATAAATTAGTATAACAATTTTGGGACCTTTTACTAGATTTTGGTCTATCAGAAACGTGATAGGAATTTCATTCGATAGAAATATTTATTGAAATCAGGTCTAAATTTACACTTTTTTTGATATTCTGACAAATTAGGATAGCATACAGACTTGAAAAATATTTATTTAGATGGGTTTTAACTACACCTAAATTACTGGTTATGGAATTTTTTGTAGCTATTTTAGTTAATTTTGCATTAATTTAAAACCGACTTTTTGTCAATTTTTCCCGATTCCGTCCCTTTCGCACTGCGGGTCTTTCTGCCTGGCGTAACGGGGACCTTTGCTAGCACGGTAATCACCTTAAGTATAAATTTTTTTCTGTTTTAGTGTTATTATATAAAATACCAATTGCGTTGCGATAGCCAACGCGTCACATCAATAAATAAAAAAATGAGAAATTATAATTTTGTCCAAAAATTTCAAGTTATCTCTTTTTATATTTTTATAATTTATATAATTTTATATTCTTTGTAGCTAGTGTTTATTTTAAGTATTATTTATAATTTAGTTTTATTTATGTTATTTAAGTTTCTTGTTAATAAAAGTTCTTTGTTAGTGTAGCTTTTCTCCGTACTAATCTTTGCTCTGTATCGTAGGTATATGGTGTTAATGTGTACAATCAATAGGTATACAGGTAAAATAATTTTACTACTGTTTTTAGTTTTCTAAACTTTCGTGAAAATCTTAATATAGAACACGGGCTCATCATACTTTTGCTGAATTGTAACGAGTTACTGACATACTGATACATTCTTTTTAAATATTTTTTGGGCTTTCTCAAATAATGAGACGTTTAGAAAACTAAGTATTATTTTTTTTATGGAGCAAAACGGAAGATAATCTTTTGAGTGACGAATTACTCCTGAACACACGCGCCGTTCGTCCGAACGGATATCTAAAAATGTTAACTTCTCTCATACTGCATAAGGTAATTACAACTTTAAAAGTGATTTTATGACTACATACATTGTTTGACCGATTTACCGTTACATTACATTACGATTTACCGACTACATTACATTACAATTTAAATTTACATTAAAACATCGCAATTCTGCGCTGTGATTGGCCAAATTTATTATAAAACCGCTAGAGAATAAATCACAAGCGATAACTGTCTGTCTTAACCTTCTTTACTCTTATTATTATTACTTTATCTCTCGCATCTGATATAATGATTGGTCTCAGGCATCTTTATACATCCTATGGACTCAGGATATCTGACGAGTACTTTTTTTTTTTCATTTTTTGTGATATTGTTTTTGATGGTAGATACGAGTAGTATAAAGTATTGTGTTCAACTGGACATAATTAGACTTTGGGACACTCGTGCAAGCATTTTACGCAACTCACTTCGTTCTTTTTTAGATTTGTAACTATTGTAACTTGAATACATAATTAAGTATAAAGGCGGATCGACTAACATGAATTTATTTCGCGATACGCGACATGTTTCGAATTCCTTCCGAATTCGTTGTCAAGCGAGCGAGGGTCTGTCGTTAGCGGACGAAGTCACTTCATTCATTACGTAAACAAGCACTTGGGTCCCAATGTGTCACAGTTGCACAAAATACTATTATTTTCAATAATCGTCGTGATCCGATTGGAATCCACGCTTGTCTCGTAAGATAAGGAATCCGGTAAATGGAGATGTTGCTTCCAGAACAAAGCTTTGTCTGCATCCGCTAAGGAGACTCCTGTGTAAGAGTATATAAGTACTAAGTGCTGAAGAAACTTCGTAACACGTTTAACTATTTGCAGTGACAATTCTTGGTGAAAACGCTTTGTTGATTCAACTACTTGTTGGAGCTTTAGGCTGGTTGAAATGTTTTAGAGAAGGCTAATTTGATGAAGAAGTGATGAAATTGTCTATATTTTTATGGGTAGCAAAGAAGCTTATTAATTTAATTGTCAAATAGTCTAGATATTATTGTATTCTGTCATACTTATAATTGAATATTTTACTTATTATTTTATTTTAAATATAGGTTTACTTATGACATATATATATACATATATAGGCATCCACTGAAAATCAGCGTCATGGCGCTAGCCATGCTCAAGACACATGCTGAGTGGAGACTTATTTGGAATTATTATTAGTCTCTAGTTCTTAGTTTTAAGCAAAAATGTGGAAATACCAAATAAAGCTATTCTATTCTATTCTATTCTATAACAAGTGATTATTCTACTGTGCGCTTTGAGCTAAAGTTGTGTCTTTAAGTGTTTACAAATGAACGATTTTTATATAGAACGTTTATATTCAACCACTAGTTTTTGCCAACGGCTTCGCTCGCGTAAAGTGTCTTTTAATTTATTGTCAAGTTTTCGGCTTAGCAACTATTTTATCAACACTCCTTATAGTCTATATGTTGACCAGGGTTACGAAGATGATAATAGAGAAAACCGCATCCAACTTCGTTGAGTGGTTCTTGACTTTGTTATTAGTATATATAGATGAAAAATATGCATTTAATTCACTTAGATTAAATTGTGTTAAGGTATGTTATTTCAAAAACCATTTTGAGATTTGGGTTTAATAAACCGTATTTTAGAACTTGTTGTCAAGAAAACCTTATGGTGATTCATATTTTTACGTCATTTGAGAAAAGGCTGTTTAGAAATGTCTCCTTTGCTATCAAGATAAATTAAAATAATTTACTTAAGACTAATTTGACAGATGGATGACAGATCGATGACAAGTGGTTGACAGATGAGAAGACAGACAGAGACAGACCACTTTTTTTATAAGCAAGGCAATGGCAAATGACGTCATACGTGAAAATTCTTTAAAAAATCATAAATAGATAACCGTAATAATGAAAACTATGATCTAAAATGATGTTTTTAACTATGATGTTTATAGTTTTTTTTTTCAGAGTAGGTATATACTATATATACTATATACTATATACCTACTCTGAAAAAAAAAACATATTTTAGGAATTAAGCTGCGGGACTTGGGGAACAATATAACATGAAACCACGAGGAGGTATCAAATGTGTTTCCAAGTGTGAAGTGTGAGATGTAAGTCACAGTCTGCACTTGATACCCCCGTTTTTCACCGACAATTATTACGTCCCAAACGTGATGGATTGCGAGCCCTAATGCCGTACTTTATGCACATATTGTGGAAATTTACTGTATTTTTGGATTTTACACAAAACAACATTTCAGAAGAATGAAAATTGGGTTAGCAGAAGTTTTCAGATGGTAAATATGTCACAATCATAAATATGTGATACTCATAAATATGTGACACTCATAAATATGTGACATTCATAAAAATGTGACAGTCATAAATGTATGACACTCTTAAATATGTGACACTCATTAATATGTGACACTCATTAATATGTGATACTCATAAATATGTCACAGTCATAAATATTTGACACTCTTAAATATGTGACACTCATAAATATGTGACACTCATAATTAGGCAAAGTGTGGGCTCTAACCACTTATTTCATTCCACTTATTTTTTATTGGTTCCTACTATCAAAGAAAGATCAATGACCTACTTTTACTTTTTACAAGTAATAATCAGTTATAAGACCAATAAGAGTGAAAGTAGTGCATTGCAAATTTCACTGATAGTGCGTATTTAGTTTTACCTACACTTATTTTTACTGCTGCCAGAAAAGGCTCCTCGGATCTTGAAAACTGCATTTACTTTTTGCTTAGTAAACATTTTGCAACAAACGTTTGTTGAGTCTGTAAGTAATAGAACATCACGATACATGTCGGGGTCATTATTGACGTGACCATTCGTCTTTTGAAGCTCACCCGTGATGGATCGTTATGGTCGCGATTTAGTCGCACAATGTGGTGTACATTACGTGCTGTGCTCTCCTAAAGACAGTATTGCACAGTTTACCAGCTTAATTGCTCGGAAAATTGACAATTGCAGCGTTCGCTTTGCGGTCTACATCTCGGAAGACGGTGAAGTCTAATTAGGACCAGATTCTACGTCTCTTTATCATCTACCGCAGTTCAGAGGTTGCATAACCAAAAAAATTGGGGTTATAGAGGTAAACGGTATGACTTCATACCTTTTTATAGTGATATCTTAATATGACGATACCTAAATTTTTCGCTATCGAAAAATAACACAATTAAAAATAACAACACGTTATTTTTTGTGAATTCGATGATTTCGTAGGAGGTTTATTAAACTTTAGTAGGTGATCTCCTTGGCAGGTTTACACGCACAGTGGCGCTGCCCGAGTGGGCAACTGAAGAACTATTCAGATTTTGTCGTTATTTTGTGACATAATATGTCGTTGTGTCGCAATTTTTCAGGAATGCCCGTCCGCCTACATACGACAAGAAAGAAGTTCATCGAATTCACGTCAAAATATATATTTTTTATACGACGCCGCTTCCGCGTCCGTCGCTACCCGCGCTGCCCCACTCCCCCCTGTGAATTCAGTACCGTAATGTTCCGGTAGCATAAACCACTTTAATTCTGTCTACCTTTAAAACAAAACGCTACCATTATTGTATATATATCGGTGGTGTAACCTTATACCTTAAGCGCTTTCAAACCTTGCCGTAGCTCTGGTTTCGAGACTACTCACCAATATTGCCGACAACTTTCAAATATTGCCGACAACTTTCACTTGTTTTGGGTATATTTCGTAAAGAGTCTAGAGTTTTCTCCCAGTTGCGAATAGAAACTTCGAACTACTGACAACAGGTTAGACTGTTTGTAAGACTATACCTTCACCTTTCTCATGTTTGATATTTTACCTTTCAGTACTTCGATATCAATTTTATGTCTATAAAGTTTGATCACAAATAGAATGCGAAGTTTATCTTTGTAGCCTGTGCTTAGGAATAACTTTTAATGGTCCGCGAATACACTTTTCAAATCCCACATATCTTTACAAACAAAAGAAAATATAAAAAAACTACACCTACTTCAAGCTCTAGCCTAATAATTTGGCTGACTTTCATCTATTATAGCATTAAAGTAGAAATATAAAGATATTTATAAAAAGAGAGAATTCAGTAATTATTTTTTTCCCTTTGTTTTATTATTTACTTTACATTTTGGTTTACTTCACTAACTTGACTACAGAGCGTTATCATCATAAAAGTAACAAAATACATATAACAGCATAATTCACTTTGATGATAACCGAAGTGGAACGAGACGATCGACTCCCCAGTTTTAAGGCGATATGGAAAAGTTTTAGCGTCCCTGTTACTGTTGTTGTGAAAAAGTAGTAAAAGTCTGTTTTTTATTAATATAAAATGACAAAATTTGCTATCAAAATTTCGTTTAACCAGGTCCTAGATAACGTTAAAACCCATCTAATAAAATATAATTATAGTCCATATGGCATTCTAAATTTTCAAACCAGGAGAATTGGTGTAGAAAAAGACCTCATTTCAATAATATTTCTATCGAGCCGAATTTTTCCAATCGCGTTTCTGTTTAACAGATCCCTAGAAAAAGATTTCAAAAATAATATACTATTTAGTAGCGCCTTAGCAGAAAATAATTTTGTATGATTGAGTAATGTCGGTCAGTCTTTACGATATAATTCGGTTTTTCATGGAAAAGCGGCTTTTTCGCGAAAATGCAGTTTACACCATCATACAGCGACATATACAAATCAGTTCTCTAGTTACCGAAATATGCATGAAGAAACAATATGTACATACATTTTATACATCCGAGATTGTTGCTCGAAGGCATGAAGCTTAGTTTGGCGATATTTAAACAAAATTACATACATACCATATGGCACATTGATAGCGTCCTCTCTGAAGCCGGTTAAATAAAGTTGTGCAAGTGTAAAGTTGAACACGTTGGCGCGTGCTGCGGATTCGAAGGTGCTTTTACTCAAACTGTTGGCTTCCTGATGCAATCCCGTTAAGTACGTGTTAGGAATAAAATGGGATGTAAAATGAAATGCAAGTCGGTGAAACTTTTCGATTTATATTCGTAGGGACCTCTTCTGTCGATGATGTGGAATGTCTTATTCGGTTCAGATATATGGGTTCTATGTTGGATGTGAAATGGCCTCCTAGAGATGGTAGAGTATTTTAGAATCCACGTGGATTCCTGCATCAACCTTGACCAATATGATTAAAATTTTTAAAGAAAATTAAAAGAAATTTATAGAGGAACCCGCAGTATCGACTCAAGTCAATGAAGACGCCACCGTCACCGCCGCCAACAAAAAAAAATTAAAAGGGAAATTATTAATCGGGCGAATAAAAATATAATTAGCGACTTCAAGTGTCTGGAATAAATACCAAAGCGTGCGACTAAAAATACTGAGTGGGCAAATTTAAAGTATGAAATAGGTGCGACGAGGCGGAGCGTGTTAGGTTTACATATAAGATAAAATAAGAAGCCGAGCGAAGCGGAGCGGAGCGAGGCGACGTCCCTAGTTTAATAGCTTAAAATTAAATTGTCACTAAAATAGAAAATTGTTCGCCTGAGAATTACTCAACTCGACTCAAATTTGTATTTTCAAGTCGCCGTTTTCAACATTTTTATTTGTCCACAGTCTTTCATCCACTTAGCAATTTAATACGCTATATTCAGTATATTTGACACCTTAAATTTGAATTTATATGCGCTCGTTTAAATAATACCTAAATTAAAACAAGATGTTAGCGTAGTTGACGTAATTATACACAGCAAGACTTAAGCCTACCGGACATTTTTTTTTACTTGAGAAATTAGATATCTCGTATTTCGGATAAAGCAAAGTAAAACAAGTAAAATATTAAGTTCATACTTCATTCAATCTAGTCATTCAAAGAGGAAACGCTGCCAGCCTTCTAGGTACCCTTCCACATGACGGTGGCGATCTAGATAGGATTTTTTATTTAGTTTCGTTTATTTTTATAAGTTATAGGTTTTATAAGGGTTTTATTTATGTTATTGTTTTGTTTTATGTAAGCTTTGTTTTGTAGGTAGGTTTTTGAGTGTTTGACTGTTATTTAAGTATTATTTTATTCAATAAAACATCATTCAATTTATTAGAGACACTTATCTCATCATACATACATACATATACTCACGCCTTTCTCCCAGAGGGGTAGGCAGAGACTACAGATTTATATCTGCTACGATCCAGACACACCTCTTTCCTTTCTCCCACATCCATCAATCTAGTCATACAAGCTCTTCTATTCCAGGTACTATTGACTACTGACATTGCCCTTCTTCAGTATGTCGCAAATTTAATCAGCATACGTTCTTCTAGGGTGGCGTGGTCGAGCTGTACCTTCCACTTGCCCACCATACATTTCTTTCAACACTCTACATTCATTCATCTTCTCTACATGTCCAAACCACCGAAGCATTCCTTTTTTTATTCTAGTTAATACATCTTATTAGGCCGCAACGATCTCAACAATTTTCTAAAAATAATAAATATGTAATTATTTCTATGCATAATTTATTTAAGATTATATTAATCAGTTACAAAAATTCGTCGAACCAGATAAAAATCTCGATACCGCAGTAAGAAGTGCACCTGTCATGTAAGCAGGAGGTTTCAGGTTCGAATCCTGGCTCGATGAACTTTTTAAAATGTTTGTTTACTTTAAATTTATTCTAGTTGATCATTTCGAGTTTGTAATGCACTCCAATAATATACATAATTCTACCACATAACAATTACTTTAAATATTTAACTTAAGGTGTCAGAGGTGTTCCCAAGTGTGAACTGTGAAATTCAAGTCAGAGTCCAATCTTGGGACACCCGCTTTTAAACGACGATTATAACGTCCCAAACGTGATGGACTAACAGCTTAAGGTGCCTTCCAAAGCTCGCAGACCGAGCACAAATTAATGTGCACCGCGGGTATTGAACCCGCGGCCTCTGGATTAGCAGGCGAGTGCTCTACCACTTGGCCACAGAGGCGGTGGCCGAATTGGTTAATAAATCATTAGTACCATAATTTAATGAACAAGTCCGTGAAGTGTGAGTTGTACACAATGTATCCAAAGGATCTGACGAATTTAAATAAAAATGTATATTTATAATGTGGTTTAAACTAAAATAAAATAAAAATCACTTAAAATTTAAACTAAATCACATAAAATACTAAAAACATGAACAAACTAAAGATCTGAAAATAAATTACAAACTAATTAAAACAGATTTAGTATAAATAAAAGACTTTTCAATGCAAGTGCTCGTAAAGGCCCACTTTTTATGCATCAAAACCTAACAGAAAGTCAATTATTTTGCCCTAGGGCTTTATTATTATTATTTTTTTAATTTATTTACGAGAAGTTGGCTAACCTGCAACCTTTCCTGTGTACTATAAATGTTATACTTTTTTTCCACTGTTTAACGGCTCTGGATAGAGTCCTTTTGAGCCAATCATAATTTAAAGTTCACAAGATTATATTTGTTTTATTTCCTCACACTATGCATTAAAAAACTTAGTATGATACACGGGCGTAAGAGCAATAAATTACTTGGTTACGTTTAAAACACGAGCGTCGAATTGTCCTCGTAATTTGTTCCTTTTCGCCCTTGTAGCATAAACGACTATTATTCAAGTCATCTGTCACCGGGGACAGTGGTTTTAAAATGCAATGTCATTTTATTTTTCTTGAAACAAGTAGTTAGTTATCCTGTGTATGTTTGTTTAAGTATACTTGGATATATATATATATTTAATTAATTAAGTAGTATGATATTTAGGTAAGTGTACATGTCTACTTATTTATTATGATTTTTATTTATTAAAAAGGGTTTGCGGGAAGATATCTCTAGTAAGAGATAAGCTCGCCTATGTACATGTTATTTCTAAGTACAATTGTTTTTATATTTATGTGTGTCCAATAAAGAATACAGAAATTTGCTCTATGCATTTTGTAGCCCATATGCTTTTTTGGATTAATCGACTTTTGTTAACAGATTAATGGATACAGAAGCGATCCACCGCTAAAAGGGTTTCAATTTTTTATAGAACCCTATTAAAACGAAACAGCAATTGATTTATTTCTTTAATAACAGCTTTACTATTAATGAAGAAAGCGATAAAATTTCTGAACCGTAACTTTATTAGACCGTTATGCTTACAAACTACGTTCATAAAATATCACCTAATTTGCTGTCTGATCCCCAAATGTTCTAAATCAAGGCAATTTGAACCTTATAGCAGTTCGCAATGTGTCACATCTGTCGCCAGCAGAATAGTCATTACGGCTCACTAAAGCGTGTGAAAGGACTTTTTAAAACAGTCTCATTCCCATATTACAATACCTAGGGTTCTGGAAAAAATACATGTTATAAAGAAGGCCTTTTGCAAGACAATGACAGAGCCCAAAACGTAATAGAGAAAAGTTCGCTGCATCAATAAAAAATGCAAAGTGAAGGCTATTTTTTTTCAGTTCAAAAAAGTAGTCCAACCAAACTAATAAAGTAAAAATAACTTTAAAAAAATTATAACAATTATTATTATTACATACGGCTTGGATACTCACGTGTGATTGTTGTTGACTATATGCTGACTATTGCTGAATTTCGGCATTATCAAGGCGAGTGCCGTTCTTAGGACGATGACGCGGCGTTCACCGTCGTTGACAAACGGGCACTGGCAGCCGCCAACGAGCTGCACGCGTTGCTCGTGCGCTGAGCGTTGGCTGCGTCGTCGAAGGAGGTGGGATGGTGGATACACTTGATTATTTTAATTGTTCCAATTGTTCGTATTAGGGGCGGTTATTAAATACCCCTTCTAGCCGAAAGGAGTGTTGTTTTCTGGACAGGGGTTTTAATAAAGTTTTAAATTCCTAGCATACTATTTAATTTTATGAGTATGCCTCGGGGATTCCTGTTGTTACGATATACCGAGTGTAATAATGACCTGCGCATAAAATAAAACCACGTGCTTGAACTGAACCACTTTTGTACAAAAAATTTTAAAAGAACGCAAAAAAAAATCACTACCCTATTAATTTTTTTCATAGCTGCTCGTCATTTTCTATGGGAAAGTGAATTTTTTTTCGCGTTGTTAACATAAATATTATTTTCAGTGATACTGATCCTTTACCAAGCCTTCATTATGAATGTTGCTGTATAAATGAATGTCACTTTATATAGGTACAGTACAGTACAATGAGCTTCTTCTATTTTTCGTGTCAATGGTTCCTTTACAAAATCCTGGACCAGTACGCAGCCACATCCACAGCATTTGCCGAGACCTTCCATATAGTTCATCCCACGTACAGGTGTTTGGGCACGTTGGGCACGTTTTACGAAAGAGCATTGCACTCGCACTGAGTGTGGGATGCGTTTATCATGCCCCATCTGCTGAGGGTCTCTTTACAGCGCCCAACCTGCGCTCGAAGTCGGTTGAGAGACTTCCAGGTTGGCCACGGCAGCTTATTTCCTGCAGGGAGAGATTCTTTTGGGATTATAAAGTTGTCCGGAGTTGTACAATGAGCTGCAATAGCTATACTGACATGAGCGTTGAATTTGCTTCTGATTTATTGTGTTATTATACCGATGTAACAGTGCTGCCTAATTTAGTTCAGTATTTAGGAGGCACTTGCAGCATCGATTAGTGAGGAGTCTCTTGACCATCTCATCTCATAGATTAGTTAGTAGTTAGCGGTATCGAGGTCCTATTGGCTTCCGGCTGCTATCATTATTTTTATGAAATGTATCGTTTGTGGGAACTATTTTCTTGCTATTTCCAAGTAAAATTAATGCAGTGGCAGTACGTTGATGTGATGACTAGAATAGAAAAAGGAATGCTTCGGTGGTTTTGACATGTAGAGAGGATGAATTAGAGTGACGAAAGAAAATTCTGCTTAAAAAAGTTATTTTCTATAGACGTGCAGGTGGTGGCTTGTGCGTCAGTATCGAAAGTAACTTAGTTCCAACTAAGAATAATTACATCAAGGAAACAGTACAATTTTAATAAAAGTAATCACACACGTGGAAACAGTTAAAAAAGTTGGTCCATTTGTCCTAGAAGTACGGCAATAGGGCTCATCACCCATCACGTTTGGGACGTTATAATTATATATTGGTGAAAAGCGGGTGTAACGAGTGTAGACTGTGACTTTCATTTCAAAGTTCACACTTCGGAACACCTCTGTCTCCTCCTTAAGGATTCATGTCATAAACTTTTGACATTTTTGTATTGTATAGTACAGTAGGTATATTTTTTTGTTTTGTTTATAATGTTAATAGTAGTTAGGCGAAAAGGAATAAATTAAGTAATTTATTGCTCTTACGCCCGTGTATCATACTACGTTTTTCAATGCATAGTGTGAGGAAATAAAACAAATATAATCTTGTGAACTTTAAATTATGATTGGCTCAAAAGGACTGTAAAGTATAACATTTATGGTACACAGGAAAGGATGCAGGTTAGCCAATCATTGTAAATAAATTACAAAAAAAATATAATAAAGCCCTAGGGCAAAATAATCGACTTTCTGTTCGGTTTTAATGCATAAAAAGTGGGCCTTTACGAGCACTTGCATTGAAAAATAAAAAATATACCTAAGTATATATTTATTCTCTTATTTATACAGTGCGAGTTTGTATTAAAAGAACTGATAATAACACTACATAATTTTACACGTATAATAACAATATTCTACCTATAGATTAGCCTTAAGTGTATGTTATGTACTAGATCAGTAGTTCCCAAAGTTGTCTGGGCTACGAACCATCTAATACAAATTTACAAACTCGGGACCCACCTTTAGGAAAATTAACCGCTACCAATATGAATAAAAGACTTTTCAAATAACAAAGAAGGTTTTAAAACAATTTTTTATTACTTAGTTAAATAAATAACTACATTAAAAAGTTATTTCAATGGGAAGGATGAAATTGTTTCCTATGTTTCGCCATTACAGTTTTGACATCAACTTCAACTCGAGTTACTTTACTCGGTTGGTGTGCCGTTCTACAGGCCGAGCTCACTCAATATTCGCTCGCAACCCACCAGTGGGTTGCGACCCATAGTTTGGGAAACCCTGTACTAAATTATAGATTGCGCATAGCCAATAGCCTACGATATTGCTACGCATGGTGCTACAGCGTAGGTCAGTAGGTGTAAGCAAGTAAACACATAGGCGTCCCCTGACACGTGTATATGTTACCAAACGCGATTTCAGGATAAACTAGGTTGGCCTAGGCCAAGCCAGTTTTGGGTTGTCATAAAAAATATAACCATGAAGGTGGCGAGTCGCGCCATGTAGTTTCTTCTAACCTAATCTATCGGCTCTCTTCTGCGCTGAAGGATTTCCAAAAAACTAGTTTAACATACATACCTATATAAAATGTCACCGTATACTGGTGTAAACTGCTTTCTCGCGTAAATGTCGCTTTAACCGAATTATTGCATAAAAACCGATTCCAGGAAATTATCCCGATTTTCTGCGAAAAATCAGCTATTTCACGAAAAAGCGATATAAAAACAATTACAAAAGCATTTCAACAACAAGTCAAAAATAGGTGCAACGACGAACGATGACGAACGAAGCGGAGTGGAGCAAGTAAGAGCATGTTAGGTACAGTAGCCTAAGCATGAAAACATATCCGTATAGTTACGTTTGAAACTAAACTTAGGTTGTTATACGTAGCTATTAGTTCCGCTACTGTCCGCTTGGAGCGGTTTCCCAGATTACATACGATTTTGATGTAGTTTGAAACGTAACTATACAGAGATGTTTTCGTGCTTAGGCTACAGTACATACGTGTGGAAAGCCGAGCGAAGCGAAACGAAGCGCCCCCCCCCCTAGTTTTAACAGAAAATAATTTCGTATGATCGCATAACGGCACTGCGTTTACACCATAGTACGGTTTTTCACGAAACAAACAGGTTTTACACGAAAGTACGCAAATAATATATATATATATATATATAATATTATTAAAACTCGCGTGAGCTGACATACTAAATTATTATTACATACGGCTTGAACACTCACGTGTGATTGTTGTTGACTATATGCCAACCGTTTCACCGATACAATTTCAATGAGTTCGTTTTGTTTAATAACCGCCCCTAATAACAAACAATTGGAACAATCAAAGAAATCAAGTGCATCCACCATCCCACCCCTATCGACGACGCAGCCAACGCTCAGCGCACGAGCAATGCGTGCGGCTCGCCGATCGGCGGCTGCCAGTGCCCGTTTGACAACGACGGTGAACGCCGCGTCGTCGTCCTAAGAACGACACTCGCCTTGATAATGCCGAAATTGTATCGGTGAAACGGTTGGCATATAGTCAACAACAATCACACGTGAGTGTTCAAGCCGTATGTAATAATAATTTATATATATATATATATATATATATATATATATATATATATTCGTAGGGATGAGTACTATCACCAGTTTCCGTCTTCCGCAACTTCATCTTAACACCAAGTATATAGAAAACTAAGGATTCGTAGCGCTTGCTACGCCGTAGCAAAAAGGTGATCTACGAGTTTAAACGGCAAACAAAATTTAAAACTGTGAGTGCAATTTTCCAACTATGACAGCAGAAGTGATGTTTCTTTGTGCTATTTCTCAAGTTTCAAGAAACTAAAGTCATATGGTTACTACACACAGCAGGTAACTTATTATGTTACTGTTACGGCCGTCCATGCAAAGGTCCCCGTTACTCCAGGTGGAAAGACCCGCCGTGCGAGAGGGACGGAATCGGAGAAAATTGTCAACAAATTGGTTTTAAATATACCAAATTGGCCATAACACAGCACCATGCTGAGTAATGGCCAATTTGGTGACGTTGAATGCATGGGATAGCTTCATCCTAATCTTTGACTATTGTGTTTAATATGTTAATTATAAGTACTAGTTTTAAGTTAATAGTTATTATGTACCTATATGTTGCTTTTCCATGTATTCTTTTTGTACCAAATAAATTTCTTTCTTTCTTCTTTCTTTCTTTCTGAAATTAATACAAAATTAACTAAAATAGCAAGGAAAATGTCCATAGCCAGTAATCTAGTTATTGTTAAAATCCATCTCAATAAATATTTTTGAAGTCTGTATGTTTTCCCAATTTTTTAGAATATAAAAACGGGTTCATTTAGACCTCATTTCAATAATTATTTCTATCGAGTAAAATTCCTCCAATTGCGTTTCTGATAGTCCAAAATCTAGAAAAATGTTCCATAATTGTTAAACAAATTTATTTAACTTGAGACTTATTTTGAACAGCAGATAAATAACTTCAAAAAGTATCGATTTTGACGATATACCCCCTTAATAACGTGTTTTACATGTCTTTTATAGGGTTTTACTTAGTAGAAACATCGTAACACGACATTTATGACGTGATTAACATAGTCGTACGAAATATAAAGCGTGTGAAAAATGTTGCGAGAATAGCCACACAGGTAGACCTCTCCGGTGGATAGTGTCTATAGCGGGCATAAGACACGCATTGAGACATTATAAAAACCGACTAAGGCATTTTTCTCTTAGTCAGTTAAATTATACTTTATTATATGAATCGGAAAAATACACAGACCAGTAGCCTAAGCATGAAAACGTCTCAGTTGCGTTTGAAACTAAACTTAGGTTGCCATACGTAGCTGTTAGTTCCGCTACTGTCCGCTTGGAGCGGTTTCCCAGATTCCATTTATATTGTAATATTTTTTTCATAATCCTCTCAGCTTATTTTATTTTTTGATATGCTTAATTAAATCTTACAACATCCCTTTATTTTTTTATACTTATTCAAAACAGATACGTCACTCTGCAAGAACTTTGTTTTTCAACTCGTGTCTGTTACGACGTAAATTATTGGAAGCAAAAGGATTAATAAAACTCAATTATTGCAATTTCTGTTATATATTAATAACATAAAAAGCGAAATCATGTAGTTTAATCATTCAGTTCTAACGAGACCTTATCTCTCTTATAATAAACCTTTAGGTTGTGTCTATCTTGTTATTTAATATCAAAAATCGTTTAAAATTAGATTCTTTAATTAAACTTAACAAACATACAACCATATACTCACGCCTATCTCCCGGAAGGGTAGGCAGATACTACAGATTTCCATCTGTTACGATCCTGACACACATATTTCGTCTCTTCCACATCGATCAATCTAGTCAAACAAGCTCTTCTATTCGGGGTAGTTTTGATATTTCCCTTCTTCTGTATGTTACCAATTTGGTCAGCATACGTCCTTCTAGGGTGGCCTGGTCAGGCTTTACCTTCTACTTACGCAACATACACCTCTCAACATGTCTAAACGACCGAAGTATTCCTTTTTCTCATTTAAGTCACTATATTTTCTTAGTAGATGAGAAAGCTAGAGTAATCAGTCGTATTGGTTGTATATTATTAAGAGGTAAAAATATCTCACTACGAATAACTACGAATAATTTCACCCTTGAGTAAAAAAAATCACTTATTACAATTAGATATCAATATAGGAATCAAAAAGTTTCAAAAGTCCCACCTAGTGAATAGAGAGAATGATTGATAAAACGCCACTTGCTTCGGCAGTGTAATGATTGAATAGGAGATACTTTTGTTAAAGACAAAAAATCATTGTATTTGCTCACTGTTATTTTGGGTGGTGTACGATTGAGGCATCCTATATTTTGGGTGGTGTACGATTGAGGCATCCTATATTTTGGGTGGTGTACGATTGAGGCATCCTATATTTTGGGTGGTGTACGATTGAGGCATCCTATATTTTTGTCAAGTAAGAAGAGGCGTGCAATCTTCGCTGCTTGGCTTGTCTTAAAGAAAAACGTTGCTGCTTCAGTCTTCTTGACAGAAAATTTTATTATTTCTCTCCAGTTCAAGCTTTAACCCTCATCGTCTTTCGGGATTGAAAGCAACCTTAGATTGGCAGCATTTTTTTAAATCCCGTATCTTAGAGGGCTGCAGAACATTTACTTCTTACGGTTAATTTCTTTGTGCCAACTTGAAAATTAGAGGTAGCTGGCTTGCTTCAAAAACGCTGTGGGCCAAATATCTCTCACTTTGGCCATGATTCATGCCAAAAAAACACACGCAAAAAACGCCAAGTGATTTCCTGGATGTTTATGGAATTCGTTGTGACCGTTATGAGGTCGAGACAACGATGGAGTTTTTATTTTGTCTATTGCAACCGTCAGCTAAGAAATAAATAAAATGTATGCCTTTTGCATCACTTTTCTTCAGAAATACATAAAGTACAGTCAACATTTCAAGCGATCCCCTTTAACTTGCTCCATCATGACAAGTATAACATGAACAGGCTCCCGAAGTCATGGCGTAAATTGTAAAGTTGTATATTCATAGTGTTTATAAAAACAGCATTGTCGTCATAGATAGGAAAGCTAATAATGGCTTGCAGGAGGTCAAAAGTTCCACATTTTATCGTTGGAGGGTTCTGTTTTGATTCTAATTTACATTTCTTCTTTTCTGTACGAAACATAGTCTCTTTGTGCTTAATAATATTTTACCTAATGGTAAATTTTTCTTCTTCAGAGCCTTTTCTGTATGCCCCACGCAGTCTACACCTATCTATCGAACGATCAATTCTTGAATTTTGAATCAATCAAACCTACCCTCTTTGTATAAGGCAACATCTCTCTCACCCTCTTCTTTAGCTATTTAATATAACCTTTATGCAGTTGCAATAAGTGTTACATTAAACATATATAAACAAAAAATCTAGCTACGTGTCCTATGTAAGTATATACGTCAGTCAGATTTTAATGTAATGTTAAAAAATAAATCTTGCTAACTGTCATATGAACTTGCTACAGTTAGTAAGAACATTTTGGCCACATTTTGCAGATAGACCAAACAAAAACGATGATATATCTTCTAAACGGTAAATGATAGAGTTGCGACGATTAGAGAGAACTTTTGCAAAATAAGGAGACGAATGCTTATATGCTGTCCGTGCAGTTACGACAGTTTGTGAGATACGACACTTAGCGGGGAGAGGAATGATATATATAAGGTCTTTCAATTTAAATGGAAAGTAATTTAGGAGGTGATTCAGTATCGTTAAGACATCACATTCTACTGCAAAGTGCTTTTTTTGCGAACTTTTTCTTCACTTGTCCATACAAATTGAGTCAGCTGATTGGACCACTTTGTACTGAGAAGTGAAAAAAAAGTTCGCGCAAAAAAAGTACTTTGCAGTGGAATGTGATGTTTTAACGATACTGAATCACCTCCTTAATAACTTTCCATTTAAATTGAAAGACCTTATATATCATTTCTGTAGAAATCCAGCTTTGAAAGTACAGAGATATGGATTCGAGCCTCGCCTGAGTTTTTTTTTTCTTGAGGATTTATTTCAGATATTTACATGACTACAGGATATTTATATGAATAGAGACTATGATAAGATAATAAAGTTATAGGAATATAATAACCACTCAAATAAAGTTTTTATTTACCTACATTTTCAAATTTATTAGGGTATATTCAAAACTCCAAATGAAGGGCATTGTCAAATTAAATCGCCTCAAACGACGTCTCTCCCGTATTTTACGAGACATTTAATTTAACAATGAAATGTTACGGTCACTTCCGCGAAAATTCATTTTGGAGTAATGTCTTTATTTACCTTTACAACTCGATGAGCTCGCTTTCATCTGATACTTGATTAGCTTGATTAAGAAATATGTTCTCACAAGTCACTAAAAGTAACAAGGTTGTATTTAGTTCGTACTAGTCTTTTGCCTTTTCATTTTTACTTTTTATTCAGGTATTTAATTTTTATTAGCTTGAGTCATCTCACTCGAAGTAAAGTTTTATCGAGATTCGTTAATTGGTTTTTAGAGTCATAAGCTGGCAATCAAAAGAACCGACTTTCCCATTACTATAATTTTGTTGTAAATCAATTTCCTTTGCACTTTTTAGGGTTCCGTAGTACCTAAAAGGTACAAAAAGGAACCTTATGGTGAGACTCCGTTGTCCGTCCGTCCGTCCGTATGTCACAGCGTCATAACTTTAGTACCGTATAAGATACATACATGAAATTTGGCACAAAAATAGCATTAATTTGTCCACATATCACAGTGTAAAAAAAATATTACATTTTTTAAATTGTTCAAAATATTTCCAAAACAAGTGAGAAAAATAAAAAATATTATCCTAAAAACACAATATGGGTATCAAATTGTAAATATTGAAAAGCTGATTGTAAAAATATATACTTTTACTATATTTACTGACACTGGTTTCGAGAAAACCCCAAAAATATGTATGCCCCCCCCCCTATCTCCGAAACTGGTAGACGGGCAAGGTTTTAATTGCTTTTCTTATGATTCTTCTCAAAACTGTCGTCACACGGAACCCTAGGTGTTTGACCGGTTTTTTTATATACACTTAACATAATATATATTATTATTTACACCACTTTAAGATACAATTAAACTTCGGTTAAAATTAACAAAAATCACATTGAAATTAAAATAATATAGTTTATAATAAATACTTCTAAGCTAAACTAAAATATCGACATTAGATAAAAAATGCTGGCCAAATCTTTGCCGTCGCCGGAAAGGGTGCCAAAAAGCGGGCGGCTGGGGATTCCCATTTTGGAAAAATACGAGTAGTTGATTCAGTCACCTAAATGAAAAATTATTCTATGAAAATAAAACTCAAATTGACAATTTTTTATTTTTATTTCTTTTCTGTATGACAAATAATTTTCACCGTTTTTTATTGATTGCTGTTCTTGGTTCTTTTATTTCATTTGGGTGGATCGGCACCTAAAGCAAAGAAAAAATACTAATTTATATCTGCTACGGCACTGATAATTTTCATTGTACATAATGTTTTAGAAACGCTTTTTTGTATGTAAATATTGAATTTAAATAAAAAACGCAATTTGAGGCATCAGTTATTTTTCAATATTTCATAACTTGTGACCACTGCGTTCCGAGTCACGACATAATCGATTACATAGCGTCTATCGTCATTCCGAGTCACTGTGAGCTCGATAACGATAGCCCTACAATCATCGCTATGACGTAATCAATGTTGTACTATCATCGTCTATGCTTCAGAGCGTTTGCACTGTGAGCGTATGAAAAGTGACAGCCGGCCAGCAGCAATTTCAAAAAATAGGCTATTCGGAGAATATGACTTTATTATTTAACCATGACTCAAAGATTTTTAGTGAGAAGAAATCACTTCTTCGGCCTAGTAAAGGCTAGTTATTCAGGTAACGGAAACAAATATCTACAAATTCTGTCACTTTCAAGTGTCAACGTTCATATCGCGTTCAAAAGAGTTCCGAATGGATCATAAGTTTAAGCAGTGACGGACATTTTTAATTTGGAACGACTTGATGGACGAGAGAAGTTTGATGGTAGTTTTAGGACTATTAGCGCCATGCGGAACGCGCTGTAGGTAATGCTTAGACACTAGATAAGACGGAAGGAAATGAAACTACATTGGTTTCTAATTAAAAACGATACCAAAATAAGTCTGCACTGACTTGTGTCTACTTGTGACTCGACAGTGTACGGCAGTGTCACCTATAAAGTTATCAGCAAAATACACTTCTCATATGTAAAATCTGGAGTAAAGCTTTCAAAATAGGCCGACTTACTGGTTTCTCCCCCCTTCCCCTTGCCAACCCCAAAAGCTCCCAATGCAGCCTTTCCAGCACCACCCAGTGTTGCTACAGCACCTGTTACACAAAAAAAACAAATGTAGTTAAAATGGTAAGAAAAGACCTCGACCTAGTGGACTATATCAGAGTAAATATATCTGTAAAATAGTAAATCTTAGCACAAACACTCTGATTCAAGCTTGCGCACACAGATGCATGCTCTACAGGCCGTCTAGGCTAGGTTCGGTGGAGTCTCCGTAGAAATCCCACTAAGACGGCAGCGACGCGTATAAAGCACACGTATCCGTGTGTGAGTTCGAATATTAGCGCTTGTACTAAGATTCTCTACTCTTTAGATAGATTTACTCTGACTTTATTTTCTGGAGGCCGCGGGTTTAAATTTCGTGTGAACACATTAATTTGTGTTCAGTATGCGTGTTTTGGAGTAGGTCCTATTTATGATTGAAGTACAGCTAAGGCTCACCACCCGCCATCTCAAGTGTGGACTGGGGCTTGCATTTTACAGTTTTACTTTGACCGCTAAGAAAACCTTGACTAACTGTCTAACTGATCTATCAATATCCAGACCAAACGGGTAGACCTAGGAACATCAAGTTCGGACTGTAGATTTCTGGAAACGGGAAAAAATCAGGATCCACGCGAGTATTGACGCGGGGCGTACAATAGTGGTAAAAATATTACCTTTTCATTGATGGCAAAAAAGGGAGGTTGATAAATTTAATTAAATTTAAAATGTAATTTACCCGTAAAAACTGCCTTAGTATCCGTTAAAATCTTGTTAATTTCAGCTAACTTTGCTTTCTTTTCTTTAGCTATGGTTTCAACGACCTCCTTAAACT
This sequence comes from Ypsolopha sequella, assembly GCA_934047225.1. NCBI lineage: Eukaryota > Metazoa > Arthropoda > Insecta > Lepidoptera > Ypsolophidae > Ypsolopha > Ypsolopha sequella. The sequence goes on from OW203991.1 coordinate 18,938,822, forward strand.
TCTGTAATGTTACGTTTCCCGTTCCTCCCAGCTTCTTCTTTGTCTCTTCCACTTTTGATTCTTCTATCAGTTTTGCTGGAAAGACAACTTTCAATTTATTCGAGGTTTGTTTAAGTATTTTTCTTACTGACCACTTGCTGAACGGTGAGGAAAAACATCGTAAGGAAACCTGCATGCCACAAAAAGCGATAGAGATCACTACTCATCACGTTTGGATGTAATAATCGTCGGGGAAACGCGGGTGTACTGTGTGTAGACTGTGACTTGCATTTCATAGTTCAAACTCAGAATACCTCTGACACCCCCTCGGGGATTCATGTCGTGACGATATATTCATATTTTATATTTATATTTATTATATTTTGTTTGAGTACGGATATCAGCATGCCTGGCTACCTATTGGCAGTTTAGTGTTATTGCGATCGTTAAGAAATAGGATGCTCGAACTGCAGTACACCACTGACCTCCATACTGTTACAAGTGGACAGGTGGCTGTCAAATATTTTTTGTGCCTGTTTGGTTTACGCAATTTTGACATTGTAGCCAGCTAAGAAGTTCCATGGAAGTGGAGAGAACAAATGTATGAAGTTGTATATGAAGTTGTGCTAAAGTTATGTGATACACCTCCTAAATTCAAATTCAAAATTCAAAAAGTTTATTTTGCAAAGTAGGTATATATAATACACGTTTCACAAGTCAAATTTTAATCTTATAAAAATATATGTAATAAAATAATAAATGTACATGAACTACTTAGATTAAATGTTTATTTAATTTATGTAACAATATTATATACGATTAAAATTATAGGTAAAATATTATTATACAAGGTGAAATCCAATCAACCGCCCGAACCCATACCGGAGACCCGGCCAGGGACCAGGAACAAAGTTCAATAATCACCAACCGAGCCCCCCGCAAAAATCCAGGCGGCCGACCAAATCCCATCCTATATACTACATAGTAATAGGTTACATATATAATAATAATTATTATTATTATATACATGTCTTCTTCCGCCCATTCGATTAGTCTTGCTAAGAAGAACGGGCAAGAAACTTAGCAAGATCATGTCTTTTTTTAACATAAACTTATACTATATATCAAATTACTTATATCTACTTTAACCAAGGGATACGAAAATACAAAACATACCTGACCTCCTGATACCTAGGTATACGTCCATCCATCCATCCATCAGCCTAGTTCGTCCACTGCTGGACATAAGCCTTTCCAGGACTTTGCCACTCCCGGTGGTCATCCTGGAAGAATTGCCCATACTCACACACGCTGGGCAGGCGGGTTGGTGAGCGCGGTGCCAGAATCCTCGCACCAGTGACGCCGCTGCCCGTCACCAGTCTGTTACCAGTCACCAGTCAGTCTGGTATATGTAGTAGGTACTAACCATGTTTTAACCATTCTGTTAATTCATCTACGGTATTTTTGCCCTCCGCCTCTAATTTCTTAAATGCATCTTCCATTGTAACGGTGAGTAGATATTTTTATTACTTTTTATTACGTTTGTAAAATATATGACAGAAACAAAAAGCGTTTCAGCACGGCCATAGAGATTTTTTCTTTTATTCTAGAAGGTCACGCCGCGCCGCCGGCCTGTTGTATTTGTGAATAAATTTTATGATTATTTCGAAAATGTTCTGCTGCGTTTTATGAGGGGCGATAAAACATCCTTTTACAGCATTTGAAAAGTACAACGTCGTTCATATTATGTTTAGGGTTCCATTGGAACAAAAACCCTAGTTTAAAACTCTTGCCTCACAATCTGCAACAAAAACTACTTCGCCGATTTAGCTCCAACTTCCGTATTTCAAGTTGCGGGAGCCGGAAACTGGCAATAGTACTCACCCATACGAACAACTTTTACTATGGAACCAAACATCGAATCGCGAAAAAAAACAGTTGTTCCATAGAAAAGTAACATAGCTCTATTAGCTACCTGATCAAAATGTATGAAACAACGGACTTTTTTCTCGCTTTCTCAATATTTTTTACGAAAAGTTGTTTGTATGGATTGTACTATCGCCACTTTTCGACTTCCGCAACTTCATCTTAAGGCGATATGTAAAAGTTTTAGCATCCCTGTTACTCCACATGCGAAAAAAACCTCAGAGCGAGAGGGATGGATTCGTCGAAAAAAAACAAAAAGTCGGTTTTTTATTAATATAAAATGTACTAAAAACGCTATCAAAACTTCGTTTAACCAGGTCCTAGATACTGTTAAAACCCATCTAATAAAATATAATTGCAGTCCATGTGTCATTCTAAATTGTCAAACCAGGAGAATTTGGTGTCGATAAAGACCTCATTTCAATAAATATTTCTATCGAGCCGAAATTCTCTAATCGCGTTTCTGTTTTAACAGATCCCTAGAGAAAAATTCTAAGAATAATATAATATTTTATCAAAATTATACATTATTTACCGAAGTAGATATAGAAGTTCTAAAAGTGTCGATTTTTTTCCGTAGCGCCTTAACAGCCTGTATAATCAAAACATGGGCAACAAAGGAAAAAGTTTGATAACGTCACGTTTCGAAATACATAGCTTTTTACGCTTATACCGCTCTTAAACAGCAAATAACGTAATTTTGTCGACAGACTTTTTAATATATTTAATTCCCTAAATTTCCTAAATAAAGCAAAATCCTAAACGTGTGTTACGATACTCATATGATTAGAAATCCAATTTGGAATAGCAATAACAGAAAAAAGTTAAATAACGAAGGAGATGTTTACCTTTAATTCGGATTTCGTTTGTAGCAGCTCACATTTATGCTCGTTTTTAGCGGCCCACATTCATGCTCAGTTAATGTTGTAATTTTCAGACTGAAGAAATAAGTTTGCGATTACATGCGTAAGCGTAGGCTCCTCTACAAACATTATAAGAGTGCATTACAAACTAGAAAAGATCAATCAGAAAGAAATCCAAGGACAAATATTTGAAAAAATTCCCCGGGCCAGGATTCGAACCTGCGACCTCTTGTTATCAAGACAAGTGCGTTAATAATTGCGCCACCGAGGTTCCTACCCAGACCGGTGAATTTTTTCATCATACTTTTCCACTGTTATTTTTGCATCTACCTGATATACTAGCTTGTACTGCACATATAGAACGCTCGCGAGGGCGTTATGTGATTTCACGCCTTGTTTTTAAGAAACAGATGGCGCTGTCCTCGCTACAATATTGTTGCTTCAGACAGTTAAGAAATTCACAGTTCTCATTAACTAAGATTATGTTTATTTTTGCGAAATACATCGCTATTAATACTCTTAATATTATTAGAGTGCATTTTTAATAGGAATACAGCAGATACAGTCCTATAAGTAACAATTTTAATATCACTAAAACAATAATTATTTGCCACATAGTAAAACAGCAGAACTAGTGCTATAACTATCATTTTTATTAATCATCAGTGTTTTCTTAATAGGAAAACAGCAGAACCAGTCTTATAGGAATTATAAGTAACAATTTTAATAATCATTATATCAATCTTTGCTTCATAGGAAAGCAGCAGATCTAGTGCTATAGTTATCAACTTTTACTAATCACTACATCAGTCTTTTCTTAATAGGAAAACAGCAAATTCTTGCTTTCCTATGAAGCAAACAATTTAAAAAATTACGGCAGATCCAGTTCTATAAGTAACATTTTTTGTAGTTACTTAAACAATATTTACTTCATAGGAAAACAGCAGTTCTATTGCTTAAGCTATCAACTTTTAATAATTACTACATCAGTGTTTTATTAATAGGAAAACAGAAAATCCAGTTCTAAAGGACTTATGAGTAACAATTTTAATAATCATTACATCAATCTTTGCTTCATAGCCAAGGTAAGAAATGTTTGGCTTTTACGACAAATGTTTCTGAACGAATCCTCAATAATTTTTTCGTGTTTGTTTAAAAATGTGGTATCAGCCATGTAGAAAAAAACATTTATTTTAACCACATTTAATTATGAACTTCAACGTCTGATACAGCATTTTTTGATTTGTGTTTAGACTGCATAATTTTGTAAGTAGTAAAAGACATTTTATTCGATTATCAAAATTTTCTAAGTATACAGATCTATAGAGCGCAAAAAACTGAGTAAGATGGCATTAAAAGTTGATTTTGGCCAAAATGGCTTTTACGACATTTGAACCCCGAAGGGTCGATATGCCAACCGTTTCACCGATACAATTTCGGTATTATCAAGGCGAGTGTCGTTCTTAGATCGTTCTTAGGACAATACTCGCCTTGATAATGTCGAAATTTTAACGGTGAAGGTGAAACGGTTTACATATAATCAGCAACAATCACACGTGAGTGTTCAAGCCGTATGTAATAATAATTTAGTATGTCATCTCACGCGAGTTTGAATATATTTTTTACTGAAAGTATTACAAAAAAAATTAAAATTGAAAAATTTGTTAGTAAAATAAAAAAGGTTCGAACTAATACTAAAGGTAGGCTTCCGAGACTCAATAGAAGCGTTTGAAGTCCTGAGACTAGGGAATGTCAATCTACATAGATAGTGCCCTCATGAGCTGCGTGAGTGAGCCGACTGCATGTTTCACGTTTCAGCACACAATCACGTGGTCTGAGACCACATGTTGTGCTAATCACTGGTCCAGAAAATCTGGAATTCTCAGACGGATAGCGTAAAGGCGCTTGTGTATTCACTTGTACTCGATTCGTATTCATGTTTTTACATGTTTTTTTTTTTGATCCGTTTTTAGGTTGTTCGTGACAAATCACGAACATGAATCGAATACACGTGAGTGCACAGACGCCCTAAGGGTAGTTTCCGGTTTGTTCACTGATGTATATGTATACTTAAAATATATATATAATACTATGCCGCCTCTGTGGCACTCTAGCTAGACATTCTAGTCTCCACCACTAATCCTGAGGTCACCGGTTCGAATCCCGAGCACATTTCTTTTTATGTAATTTTTATATTCACTACAATTTAATATTTACAAATTTAATGAATGAACGAATGAATTGACATTTGCCGTGCGGTCCGAAATAGAATTACATCGCTAAAATCAATTACGAATGAATTAGGTGAATGGCAAATAATTGATGAGTGAAGCAAATCATTTCATTCATTCGTATGACTTGTGTGGCTCATGCGTCGTAGGTGATGCGATGTGAGCATTGAACGGAATGGAATGTCAAAAATTATTTTCGTTTGATCATTTCAGACAAAATTTTGGAAAATTTCCTGTGGAACTCTTCAAAAGTCAAAAGATAAACGTTAAAATACAAAAATTTACATTTGTGAATGTGTTCGTGAAGTCAATAAATAAAAATATAACAAGTCGTCGCGGCTGCGATACAAAGTTGTTAACACAACACAAACACTCAAGTTCCTTTGTTTCTGCTAAAATGAACTATTTTACTAATGCTTAGAGGCTATATTGGAACAAAAAAATCTGTTGAGGTATTTTTTTAACGTGGTCCGAATAATGAGCTGGCTTTCACATCGTTTGCTAGCTCACAAATTACGAACCAGTCATCGCTCACAATTTAATTCACTCATGGCTTTTAGCGGTGCAATTCTATTTCGGAACACAGGGTTTATTGTACACAAAAGACATTAAAAAGGAATAAAAGTTAGACATTAACTAGTTTGTCCAGACCAACCACAACGTAGCACATATAATTTAAGTCCTTTGTCTGAGTCTATCTCCTATTAATTGCTCACTCGCATATGTTGTATTAAAGCATTAATTACGTACATTATTACATAATTATACCAACTGTCCACAATAGTGGTTATATTGTCTTGTCGGTCTTATGTGTTTCTATTTTATGTGAAATTCTCCTTGGCAGGACATATTATGCCAATCATTTCATATGCTTTAAGGATTTCCAGTTTGTGAAAAAACTCTTAACGACATTAGTTACTTTTCCTATAATAAAAATAAAATATAAAAAATATATGGTCATTACATGAATTACCGAGGGGGTGTTAGAGGTGTTTTGAGTGTGAAATGTGAAATACTCGGTACGCCCGCGTTTCACCGACGATTATTACGTCCCAACGTGATGTTTGTGAGCCCTATCGCCGTACTCCGGGCACAAATACACGCTTTTTAGGGCATGCACGTTTCCTTACGATGTTTTCCTTCATCGTTCAGCAAATAGTTACTTACTGTGTTAAATACTGTGCACATAAATTCAGAAAACCTCATTGGTGCATGTCCGACCGGAGATCGAACCTGGATCTCAAGATTGAGAGGCCAACGTTCTACCCCTGAGCTACCGCCGCTTATAATTACTCCTACTTACTTCTCTCTAAATATGATACCTTCACTTGTAATTTTTTTTTTCTTTCTCCACACCATCGGTTGACTGGAAGAAATTTCTCTAAGGAATAAGTCCGCCTTGCCTTTTGTTATTCTGTATTCTGTGCTTTATTTTAACTTTTCTGTGCAGTAAAGTGTTTATTCATTCATTCATTTATTCATTCATTCTCTTATAATTTTGATAAAAGCTTATTTTTCTTAAAAATTTAAAGCGTCCCATAATATTATTATTTACTCGAATTAAAAACCTGCATTAAACAATACGTATAAAAACATGACATGACAATATATTTTTTTCAATATTACCCATTTTTACAACGTTTTTCGATTATCTTTGATGCTATAATCAAAGTCTATCTTAGTCAATCTATTGTCGAACATCTATCAAAATGTTGACATAAATCATAACTTGCATGTAGTATAATTTAGTAGATTAATTTCTTACAAAGTATCATTCGAAAATGGCACCAGCGACTGAATAGGGCGAAAAGGCTCATGATTGATTCGTACTATAGTCATGCGACACTAGGTCAGCCGTGATTGGCTGACTCAAAGAGATAATGAACGCTATTGGAGCCGTCGCCATAGAAAATTGTGATTTACACACTTTATCGTGGGGTAATTTTTTAAATATAATTAGACTTCTATGTTTTTTCGTTCACTGCTAAGAAGGCTGTTATTTGCAAAATAAAGTTATTAATTACATATTTCAAGTAACTAAGGGGGTTTCTCATAGTACCGACATTTTGTTGACGCAAATATATCACTAAAGTTTTATAATACTCTTATCACAATGCTGAACTGATGTTAAAATTACAGTTCTACACATCCGTTTTTTTTTTTACACTTTTTGCACAATTACACAAATAACTTAAAGACAAAAAAAAAACAATTAAACATGGTGTACAAGGGCGGCACTTATTTCTAATAGCAATATCTTCCAAGCAACCTGTAGTAGCTAACAGAAAGATGAACAAAATAACATGTGGAACTGTAAATCTAATCTAAAACTAATCAGAAAATAATGGGGAGATCAAGATTAAAATATAAACCTAAATATCTAAGACATAAACTTACATATAAAAATACATGAACATACTGATATAAATGAATACATACCTATAAAATATACACATACATATATAAATAATAAATAAAAATACAAACATTATAATAATATTGGAAATTTGAGTTCTAAGCTGGGTACTTTGTTGAGAAAAATCTTTTCACTTTTATCTACTACACATATACAAGAAAACGAAATCAATAACAAATGCCTGGAACTTTTATCCACAATATTATCAGCAATAAACACGAAGCAATTAGGAAGAGGTGTTACCGATAGTTCATTTCTGTAGGGATAACTGTCTGACACTGCGCCGGGTGGAAGGCGGGGGTACGGAAAAGGTTGGTTCCACCGGTTCCACCAATCACAGAGCACATGCCACCAATCGCAATCGCCCTCTTTTGTGACGTTATGACACCATTGATCGTAACATGCCTCCATTCGTGGCAAAAAAGAATTTTCTTTTTGATTGACTGCCAAAAGCCACTAAAAATGTGCGATGTGAGGTAATATAAGAAAATAATACAAAAAGTTCAGTACTCGATTTCTCATACACAATCTATATGTATACCTATTACCAGTATTTCAGTATGTAGTTAGTTAAGTTTTGTAGTTTAAGTACACATATGGTTACCGATTTTTTTAAGCACTCCCATACTCATTCGGTTTGCTATAAAAATCTCTAAGAGAGATTAAGCTCATCGATGATGTACTAAAATTTATACATTTAAAGTTTATATTACCTTTCTTTGTATACGATAAAGAAAAATAATTATAATATATTAGAATAGAATAGAATAGAATTGAAAAAACTTTATTGGTGTCACACAATTAAAATACAATATAATCAATAACAAACAAAACAGAAGTGACACCCAAAAGGCCTCCACTCAGCATGTGTCATGGCACTATTCTGTACCACGACGCTGGTCATCCGTGGACACCTCGCAGGGTTTTTTAGCAGGGTATTTAGCATGCAACATAAGTAGAACCTAATATCTTAACCCGTAGAGTTATTGAATTGAGATAACAATTGAATACAATAGACTCGCGGTACGATCCTACCTTATATAAGCAGACGTGTTAATTACAAAAATCTGAATATACATTTATTGCACATGTTTACAGAAAAACAGAAACAAAAAGAAAATATTACAAACAACAGGATATATTAATAGATTGCAGTATTCCGCTAAACATTCTGGAATGAATAGCTCTATTTCGCTTTGCTCTTACTACTATGTGCCGTCTTTTTGAACGCATATATCTGTCCTACTTACTTAAATTAACCAGCACTGTAAAAAGAGCTGATGGTTGCGCAGGAATTGAATATGATTTATTGGAGAAAATTCAGCTTGACAGCGCTTCGTCTACGTGTTGTGTGTTCCTATGAGACTAAAATGTCTTCGCTGCTACTATATGCCATAATTTGATAAGGGTATGTGTCGTATTTGCTTGTCTAAATTGTGAAATAAATCTACTTTTGATATGACGCTGGAGGGCTGACTTTGTTACACATAAAATATCACTTTGTCACGTTGAAACATCACTTTATTAAACAATAGCTTTTGCCTGCAGCTTCGCCTGCGTTGAATAAATTTTTGTATAATTGTATCGAATCTGTAAGTTTTTTCAGACCATTAAATTTTTAGTACGTAGTTAGTAGCTGACTTGGTTTGGAGTGTTTTTGATTCTCATCATCTCTAATTTGATCCCCATGTGTCTGGCGTTCTGATCGACACAATTTTTTGCTCTCTGAATGAATCCTCTGGTAATGTGTCTTTGATATCTGATTTAATTCCGTAGTAAAGTATCTTTGACGAGGCTGAAGGCCGAGCCACCTCTTTGAACGACACTATTACTTGTTCCCATGAGAACTGATTTATGGGATAAAAAGTAAGTAGCCTTTGTGCTATTTTAGGCCAAGAACTACATTTGTGCAAAGTTTCAGCCCAATCGGTTTAGTAGTTACGGCGTGAAGGAGTAACAAAACATTTATCCATCCACATATACATACATCCATACATCCAACCAAACTTTCGCATTTATAATATTAGTGGGATACAAATCTCAATGTGTTGAAATTGAAAAGTCTACAAGACCATTTTAAAATAGAATTGCTGCAATGTTAATATTAATATCATTGTGCAGTATAGAAACTCAGAAAGAAAAGTAAATCTGGATGTGAGTAGCTCTGAACCGGGATTCGAACCCTGGATAAATTGCCAAGTGCTCAAACATAGAAATTAATTTCTGTCATAATTTATTCTGTTTGAAAAGTTAATTAATTTAGTTTCTTGATTTTTGAACATCGTATTTTTATAGGAACAATAACGTGTAATTCTGTATGTAACCACTGTGTAACCACAAAAAATCGTAGTTTAAGGGGCTCCACAATGCTAAACATCAGTTTTATATTGGATTCAGTTCCGTCAATGAAGATGAATAAAAATTTGAAAAAAATATGACGTGTTTTTTGACTCAAGACTATTATGAATTACACTATATAAATAAACATACTATTAATCTTCTATTAATTATATTACTTTTAAAAAAGCATGACTTTCAGGAAAATTCGTTTTTTATAACCACACTCGTATTTTAATAACCTCATTATGTGCCAGTTTCATAAACAACTATTAGAACACGCCTATCACAAGCTGAAAATGATGGCAAAAGGAAGACATTACCCCGATTAAAAGAATTACCTCAAGATCCACTTCCCCGACTTCTTCCACTCACATAGCCAACTCTATTTACGTACACTTCAGCTAAATAAATACGGCCCTTAAGCTAATCAGTTTACAAACACGAGTGCTAGGCGAAAAGGTTTATCCAGAAAAAGGAAAATTCAAGAGGTAGATTCAGAGCCTAACTAATCTTTACTTTTATTACAAAAAGGTCTAAGTTCATTAATATCAGTTATCTTTCTACACTTAAACACTTTTTCCTCTTTTTCTATATTTTTCCTTTACAAACAAAAACGAATAAATAATCTAAATATTATTAGAGTGCAATACAAACTAGAAAATATAAATCAGAAACAAACCCAAAGACAAGAAAAAATTTCCCGGGTCACGATTCGAACCTGCGACCTCTTGTTATCAAAACATCTTGTCATCTTGACATGTTGACATCTTGACATCTTGTCATCTTGTCTTGATAACAAGAGGTCGCAGGTTCGAATCCTGGCCCGGGGAATTTTTTCATATTCTTGTCTTTGGGTTTGTTTCTGATTGATCTTTTCTAGTTTGTAATGCATTCTAATAATATTTAAAGTATTCATAGCGATGGATTTCGTAAAAATAAACATAAAAAAATAAATACTCTTTATTGTGCACCTTATTAAAATACATATAATTTAAACATTACAAGATTACAAGTGAAAAATAATGTAAAATTGGCGGCCTTATCGCTTAAAGCGACTTCTTCCAGACAACCTTAAGTTATACCGCAATGATAGAAGAAAACATTTATTTGCCACAACATTGATATAAACAATCATTAACAATTATTAGAAAATATTGAGACAAATCTTTGTAACAAAATGGGACAAACTCAGCATTTGCTGGAAATTGCAAAGCAATTTTATAGCGCTGGTTTTCAGTTATCCTCATCTCATACTTAAAATTATCTACAAATTATGCAAGTAGATAGGTACTTGAGATCCATATACACTCATGTCTCTCATACATCACTGCACCACAGCCACAGCCACACCGCTAACATAGCCTTTGTTTAGCTTCATTAATTGTTTAAACAATTAATGAAGCTAAACAAAGGCTATGTTAGCAAAACGGGCCGTTGGCAGATATTTTTTCTTCAGCTTGGTTAGAATTTCAGGTAAAGAAAGAACTAACACTTTCGTGTCGACTTTTTACTAGGATTCCGTACCCAAAGGGTGCCAAACATACTTTTCTTTCTGCGTTTCTATACTGCAATGATATAATGTTAATTTATATCTCCTTGTGATGGATAAATCGCAAAGTGTTCAAACATAGAAATTTATTTCTATCATAGTTTATTTTTATTAGTCTACAGTTTGCACACGTAGGTATTTTTGAGGTTGTGCAAATAAAATTAGTATATTTCCTTAACTAAAGTCGAATAAACACAGGAATTAGTTAGCATAAACTAAAACAAACTAGCTAGGTACTCTAGGTAGCAAAGTTGTAAACTATGTAACTTTGAGATACAGAAGTTTAATGAAAATGACATTTCAAACCGTAATTAGCCTAATACTAATGATATTTTGAGTTTAACTACGTAACCTCCGTAGCCCAGTCGTTTGAATAAAGGTCACGGGTTCGATTCCTGTAACAGGACCATAAACTATGTTTATTTGGTCGTGCTTGGGAAAGCAGTCAAACTGTTTTGGTCTATAACATTCATTTCTAATTAATTTTCATGCTAATAAATAAACAAAATTCAACAACAACTTTATATAAAATATTATTTTTTATACACATCTTGGAAACCTCACAAAGACAACGCAATCGTGTTTCTCACTACGGACCTCTTTAATTCGCAATCCCACTAATATTATAAATGGGAAAGTTTGGATGGATGGATGGATGTTTGTTACTCCTTTACACCGTAACTACTAAACTACTAAAGATTGAGCTGAAATTTTGCACTTTGTAGTTCTAGACCTGCGGGCCTATTGTGTATCTCTAGTTGCCTTCTGGATTGGGTGTCTATCATCAAAAACATAGATATACTATCGAATTCCAATTGTCTAAGGGCATGTTAGCACTTGAAGTGACGACACAGTCCGTAATCAGTTCAATACCCACTAAAAGCAATTTTGAAAGTTTAGTTTTTATCTATGTTTTTGACGATAGGCACCCTGTCCAGTTGGCAACTTAAGATACAGAATAGGGGGGCTGGAAGTCAGTTCCCATTGGAAGGTGTCAAGTTCCAATAGAAAAGTGATGTACTTCGTTACTCCTTCACGCCGTTGAATATTAGTGGGATGGGATAGTGAGGATGGGATGGGATGGGATTCGATACGACTATACAAAAACTTAATCAACGCGGGCAAAAGCTAGTATTTAAATATTATTTCTTTGGAACTCTATAAAAGGTACAATTACAGATAAGTACTTTCGGATATCTAACATGTAAGTACGAGTACGTGACCATAGAGATATAAAGAAAACGGAGTATCAGAAAGGATTCTAAATGGCTGGATTTAGGATTCGTAATTACTAGATAACGTGAACAGCCAGTATTGCGAGCAACGTGTACAAATATTAAGGCGATATGCGAAAAAAATACGGGTGTTTCTTTTCTGTGTATTTCATGAAAAACACGGAAAATTATAATCAGTTTCTGGTATATGCATTTTGACTATATTATCTAGGGTTTTGAAATTTTTTTTCACACGTGCAAAAAGATGGCATTAGAACAGAATCATAATGTGATTCAAGCAAAACTACCTTTTTAGAGGACCAGGGGATCTAAAAAGGCCGACTTGGGTGAATCATAAAATTATTTGAAAGTAGGATGGAGTCAGAATTTTTTCACGCGTGCAAAAGAGTCGGCATTAGAACGGAATCATAATATGATTCTTCCAAAGTGGCCTTTTTAGGGGACCAGATAGAGACAAAATAAATGGTAACTTTTAGTGAAACCATTTGGGCTTAGTCTCTCTAAATATATCGTATCTAAAGTCTATTCGGAGGGCAGCTGGAAAAACTGTAAGCGTCAAAAGAAAACGATACATCATTCTTGCTATACAATCTTCATCGCTTGACGCCAGTGGCGTATCAAGGGTGAAGCAAGTAGGGCATGTGCCCTGGGCGCCATTCAAAGGGGGGTGCAAAAATCGCAAATTATTAAAATCAAATAGACCCACGATTTCTACGCATGGTGATTTTTCACGAACGACCTAGAAGGCTCCAGGATTCTAGTATGAATTTTCGCAATGAAAGCCCTCTGATACTATTTTTTGATGAAAGAGAGATGTTGGTTAATGTTGAACTCGAGAAAGATTTCAATCTTGGCCAGGATGTAGTGATTGAAAGACCACAAAGGCAAAAAGAACGTATGGCTGAAGAGAACGCGATGGACATTGGGTTGACTTTTCAGAAAGAAACAAAACGATTGCTAAATGGATCGCTAGATCATATTGTGTTTAATGAAAGAAAGGTGTGCACGAAATGTTTGGATTTGTTCTAAACATTAAAAACTGTGTTACGGCACTGACGACCGCGACGATTTAAGATCTAAAGATTTTAAAGATTTCTTTGGTTGATATGATTAACAGATAACAAGTTGTACTATTAAGAAATATTAAATATTCTAAAGCTAATATCGACAAGAAAAAACGTAAATAGAATAGATCTGTAGAGCTCCTTGAATTGGTTTTTAGTAGAGTAGAGAATATCTTTCGAAATCTGCACATTTTAAAGCAGATTAAGCTTACGATTGCAATATATATCGCAGGTTGTCACGTAAAACTAATACTTTCGTATTTGAGGGCTACAGTGTACAGCACGCAGAAACTGAAAAAACAAATTTCGAAAATATTATAAATCTATTTGCGTCGCAAAAGGCAAGAAAATTTCAATTTTGTTTAAGATTGTTAAAAGTGCACGCACTTTTACGGACTAATTTTCGCTCTAAAACAGAACATAAAAATCACTTTTAACTTTTTTATTTAGCGTATGTGTTTGTTTTATATAATAAACTAGTAGTTTGTGACTACATTCACATTTTTGTTAGTACATAAATTAAATTAAATTAAATAAATGCCGTGAGATGATAATTCTACTAAGTAAAACCCTTCAAAAGACATGAAAAAATTTTATGAATCTGAGCAAAAGGTAGTCGATATAATTTATGAAGGGGCGCAACTGCTATGCTCGCCCTAGGCGCCAATTCCGAAAGGTACGCCCTCGCTTGACGCAAACTAATGCGTTTCGTAGTACAAAATAATCAAACAACATAGCAATATTGCATACAATATTTTTGTATTTCTTTTTGGTTGCAAATAAACATATGTTTTATTTTTTTATTTCACATGCGCAAAGGTCATTGACCGATTTTCCAGCTGCCCTCGGCACGGCGGGGTAGGTCAATGTTTTGGATACCCAACTCTCAATTTTGAAAAATCCTGCTGGTCGAGCATGCACCAATGAGTTTTTCGGAGTTTCAAGTGCATTTAGTATTTTTTTATTCATACCACATTTAATATTTATATACTTACCACTTGCTGAACAGTAAAGAAAAACACTGCGGTAAACTTGCATGCGCTAAAAATGTCCAAACTACGGCTCAGTTGAGTTGGGACGTTATAATTGTCGGTGAAAAGAGGTTGTACGAGTGAAGACTGTTCCAGTAACAGAACAGTTCTATTCCAATAACTCTGAAACACCTCTTATAACACCCCAAGGTTACAATAAGTTTGTTCACTTTATATCCCTAGTACTAGGGCGACCGAACTCCGCTCGTGACAGATCAATTGGTTATGTTCTTGTAAAATTTCCAAACTATCCGAAAGCTCATACTGTATAACTTCAGACATAATTTGGAGACATCTTTCTTTAGCGGCACGAATTGGGCGTGTTGATGATGTATATTGAATTCCTTGAATAGGGTCTGGCCTAATTTTGATCGAAGCATCCTCATTATCAGTATCAGATTCAGACCTTGCTTTTGTAGGTTGTGATTTTTTGAAATTGAAACTTTGATGTTCTCTCAGACGTCCATAAGGCATCAGGATATTTTCTACATAGCACATTATAATTTGATCACCATTTAACACACAATTATAATTTGAACACTATTTAGTAGATCACATAATATATAAGTACTATACTTTCAATATTTTCATAGTGATTATCATAGATAATATACTTATACGCTCAGATAAGCTTATACGTGATTAAATTGTCTTTGGCACGAATGATCTGTCAAAGATTAGCGCAAAATATTATTATTAGAATTTCCATAGCTTTATTTTTAAAAGATTTTATTTTTAATTTTTTTCGGAGAATTTACGTCATTTTAGGACATGGTTTTCATTATTTTGCTATATATATTGACCATTATTTTTTTATGATTTTTTAAAAAATTGTCCGATGACCTTGTCACTTGAGAATTTTAGACATTATACTAATTGTGATGTGTGATTGCTGACAAAAAAGTGGTCTGTCTCTGTCTGTCTACTCATCTGTCATCTAGCTGTCAAATTAGTCTGAAGCAAATTATTATAAATTTATCTTGATAGCAAAGGACACATTTCTAAACAGCCATTAATCAAGTGACGTCACACAAGGGCAAATGTAAGTTGCAGCCTTTTCTTAAAAATATTCATCATCTTGAGGTTTTTTTAACCAAAACTTGGAAAATACGGCTTATTAAACCTAAATCTCGAAATGGTTTTCGAATTAACACACCTTAAAATAATTTAATCTATGCCAATTAGACAATCGAAAAATATATGGTCCAAAGATCCGTCTTTGGATGAGTGTTAGTTTGTTAAACATGGTCTGTTCCTTTGGTTTTCATTCCCAGACTTACGTTTTCTTCAATTTGGACATTGAAAAGGATAGCATATGTATTTTTGCTGATGTGTACGCGCATAGCTGTCAACCTGTCGACCTAACCTACCTACTTATTTACGTCAGTAATAAACCGGCGGCTGTTACACTCGGTTGTTTCCTTTATGTTCCCTTCGGTACATCTCAATTTTTGCTCAAGTGTGAATGAATAAGCGCGAGAGCTCGTACGGCTACGCTTAAATTTATAAATATTATTTTGGGTGTTCGGATAATCGAGGTCCTACTGTATTTCAAAGTAGTTCCTTCATTTATTATAATTTACTATATGCAGTTTGATTTTTCTGTTTTATTAATCTTTGTATGGTTTGTTCATTGATTTTATATTGTCGTTAGGTTTGTATCCATGAAGATGAGTATTCAACAAATTGGAATGAACTCATTCCTGTCTACGTCATGCGCTGACTTTAATAAAATACTTCGTGGAAAATAATTCGAAATTTTCATCTTGTACTTTCAAGATCACGTCAAGTTCACAAAGTCCAATGTTTATAACTTGATGTGATCTTTACTGTACGAAGGAAGACGAGATGAGCGATTTGCTCGTGAAAACTCGCAGAAATCGACTTTTTCCAGAGATGATTCGCCATTTTTCGCCCTCGGAAACCCCTGTACCAGAGAATATAAAGTATTATTACGTACCTGTAATGTGAATTATATCGAAATACTTAGAGTCGTTTTTTAGAACCATATACAGTGTGTCCCTCGTACAAGTGCACATCCGAAAAGTTGTGAAACTAGACATTACTTTATCGACAAAAAAATGTTTTTTTTTTAGAAATTCTTTGTTTTATAATGTCATGCATTTAAATAAAACTGTAATAATCCTTAAGAATAGACGTTGCATACCAAATCAAAAACAAAACATAATCAACTACCATTACCATAAAAATAATATCCTAAAAGATTATATCTTTAATTTTGCCGTCTTTTTTTCAGTAATAGTATTTTTTTTCAAAATAATGCCCCGTTTTACTATACTTTTATTCCTATTTATCATTGCCTATTCTATTATCTTTCTAACAAAAAAAAAATACAACGTTCTATCATAAATACAATATTTTCTACGAGCGGTTAACCAAAGGCACTGCGCTCGCGTCCCATACAAAGGTACCCAGGTAGAGTATTTTCTCAAGATTAAAAAAAAATCAAAATGATTTTTTTTCTTTGTTTTTGTCGATATATTTAGATCTAGTTTTACCCACTTTCGGATGTGCACTTGTACGAGGGACACACTGTATATATGTCGTGGTCATATCGTAGAATTCACCATTTCATGATCGTAAAGTATGAAATCAAAAATCTTTCACCAAAAGTAAAAAATAGGTGCAACGACGAGCGAAGCGAGGAGGAGCGTGTTAGGTTTATATGTAAATACATTTGGAGAGCCGAGTGAAGCGGAGCGGAGCGAAGTGAACCTTCCAATTTTAATAGAAATACGATATGGCCAACCAGATCATGAAATGGTCAATTCTACGATATGGCCACGACAAATACACAAATAACTATGGAGACGATACAGGTAGCGCTTCTCTGTCTAAAATTCAAAGTGAAAAAATCTTTTATAGTCTCACGAGGAAAGAAAAATATTTTAAAAACGACCTCTTTTAGTATAAAAGAAATACCTAGTTCATTAGAAAAGTCTCTACGTGACCAAAAGGTATTTCTATCACAAAGAACGCCTCAATTTACTGTAAAAATTGCTAGCCTAGCTTAATTGCAACCTTTTTTTGCTTTTGTTTAACTAAAAAAACAGACTAGGATAGGTTGAAAATGGGGCTTAAGGGTTTTATGTCAAATTTTCTAGTTAAGAAGACTTAAGTAGATAAATTTATTTTAAAGAATAGCACCTTAAAACAACAAGACGGAAGTAAATTTTGTCATAATAACTCTACATAGAATTAAAAATAAGCCAAAGTTTTTTTGTACGTTGTTTTTTACTTGTGTTTCTTATGTTTTCTTGTCGCGGTGCCCAATTTGAGTGGTTATCTGTTTTTTAGAGTTTCGTACCTAAAGGGTAACCAACGGAACCTTATTACTAAGACTCCGCTGTCCGTCCGTCTGTCACTAGGCTGTATCTCATGAAGCGTGATAGTTAGACAGTTGAAATTTTCACAGATAATGTATTTTTGTTGCCGCTATAACAACAAATACTAAAAAACAGTATTTGCAATAAAAACAGGTTTTTTGGCGTTTTTATAAATAATGGTACGGAACCTTTCATGCGCGAGTCCGACTCGCACTTGGCCTGTTTTTTTTTAGAAGCCTGAGTTTTGTTACAACTGCAGCTGTATACCCTCTCGCTGACTATACCCTCATACTATGACTGTAATATGACTTTACCCTCTCGCTGTTTCTGAAAGAAGACAAACAGGCAAGTTTTACATAGGATTAACGATGTAAACAATGGTAATATCAACACAAGCGCACATTGAATAAATGAAATAAAATGAAATATTTACATTATGATTTATAATTGCGATATTCGGCACTTGATTAAACATAGAAAGCATCTTGATTTTGAACACAAACACTTTAGTACTATTTGTTTCATAACATAGTTATATTTGTTGCACACTTCCCGTTGCGCACTTCCCAACGGTCGTATCCCCTGAAGATGGATTGATTTCCGAAACCGGTTGGGAAGTGTGTAACAATAGTAGTTTATGCTACAAGGGCGCAAAGGAATAAATTACGAGGACGATTTAAAACACGAGCGTAGCGAGTGTTTTAAACGTAACCGAGTAATTTATTGCTTTTACGCCCGTGTACTCGTATCATACTACATTTTTCAATGCATAGTGTGAGGAAATGAAAACAAATATAATCTTGTGAACTTTAAATTATAATTGGCTCAAAAGGACTGTATCCATAGCCGTTAAACGGTGTAAAAAAAGTATAACGTCTATGGTACACAGGAAAGGCTTCAGGTTAGCCAACCATTGTAAATAAATTTAAAAAAAAATTATATTAAAGCCCTAGGGCAAAATAATCGACTTTCTGTTCGGTTTTGATGCATAAAAAGTGGGCCTTTACGAGCACATGCATTGAAAATATAATTATGTTACGAAACAAATAGTACAAGTGTTTATGTTCAAAATCAAGATTTACATTATGTATATTTTATTTTTTTACTAGGTCACAGCACACTCAACAACAAAGGGGTTCTAGAAGAATTCCGTGTTTTCATTATATTGTATTAAATTTAAAAAATGAATGTTACCGGCTCAACCTGATTTTAGGACTAACTAGTTTTGCCGGTAACATATAACTTCATCGATAAAATGTGACGATTAAACAAGTACCTAGGTTAAATGTTATTTTTTGTTTTAAACTTACTCCAGTTATATTTATAAATAAAAGCAAAATTAAACATTTCTATAACGGTTCGTTTACTAACATTAGTTTTTAACGGCGGCTTTAATTTTCCCTTACATTTTGTATGAAAAAGAAATTAAACCAATGTTACTAATGTTCTTAAAACTTAAGTATTAGTACTGTCAGAACTCTTATTATTCGTATCTCTAACACTAAAACAATATATCGCAGTCTAGATCGCGGCTCGTATCCAGACCGATTATGAAAAAAAAAACAGGTCGGCCCCTTAACCGCGTTTTTCACGGAACGTTTAAAAAAGATTCGTTGGCAATGGTGTCGTTTCGGTGTAGCACATCTTAACTTATTTGACACGACTAAACTTAATTTAAGCATTCTGTCCTTGTCTTTTCGATAAGCTTAATAAAAGACCAACAAAACAATTGTATTTTTTTTTCAATGTACGGAGGGACCTAATTTCTTTCAAAGCACCTTCGAAAGTCTGGCGTTGTTCGTGTTCTAGGGTCAGGTCGGTCGTTAATAGGTTAAGTTACCTTTCAAAACTTTAGGTTTAGACAACGATAAATCTGAAACTAGCCATCTTCGAAATCATCCTCAATATGAGCAATTGGCCGATTTCTTTAAATAAAATAAATCATTTAATGTTATATAATCAATACATAATTATGTATGTATGTATGGAATACATTAATTTATTAAAACTTAAATAACGAAAATGTTACTTTAGTTCCGTAACGTAAATAAGCCTAGGTATAAAATATAAAAAATCTAAACAAACTAAACTCCTAAAAATAGATATATTACAAACTATACCAAATATAAATATAACTATTTGATTTGAAACAACGAGAAAAAAGAATTCACTTCCCCATAGAAAATTACGAATAGCTATGAAAAAAGTATGGGGAAGAGAATTGTTTTTTCGCGTTGTTTGAACAGTTTTGTATAGAAGTGGTTCAGTATAATCAGTAAAGCATGTAGTTTAATTTTCTGAGCACGTCATTATTACATCCAATAGAATAAGGGACCCGTTCTGGTGCATACTTTAATTAACAATATATAAAAATCTTTGAAAGGATTTTCCCCAAGCAGGAAAGGGGCATAATGGGATTCTTGCGGGACTTCTCCATGTTCAGGTGAGCGGGGTAAATCGGGAAGCGGGGTAAAAGGCACAGAAAAGACGGCTGCTTTGTGAAAGAGAGGAATTAAATCTAGCGAGAAGCCACAAGGAATTTTATTGGAAATAGTTTTGCATACGATTTCACGGGATTTTAAAATTAGGTAATCCTTTTTTGGTTTTTGTTTTCAGTTGATTGATTCAACATTTTAGCATTTAACTCTTATAAGGTTTTTTGAAAAAATTGTGTAAAAATCATTACCACTCTCAGCGCTAGGTATACAGAATGATTTTTTTTCATGTGGGCGTGGATGGCCCGAAAGGAATAGCAATGCCAAGAAGATGAGCAAAAAGGCTCAAAGGTGTCATGGGGGCAATTTTGCTGAAAACTTAAAATGGAAATTGAGATTTTTGAAAAAATTATTGCCTTGTTTGGAAATCAAAATGGGTAATTTAAAAAAATGTACTGTATTATTCGATATATCCATCGATATATATACAGGTTGCTTGGTAATTCGACCTAATCTTTGAAAGGGGTTATACTAGAGATCATTTCCAACGAATTAAGTCTTATCAACTAGGTGTCGAAAATGAATGGTCTCTTAGTTACGAAGGTTTTTATATTATTTTTCAAACTTTCAGACTAATAAACAAAAATAAATAATTTAAAAATAACTATTCCTCTCTCAGCACTTATTCATTATATTTCTGATCAATGATAGATGAGTGATCATTTATAAAAAAAAATACGTTCCCTGAATTTCCTATAATCTCAGAATTAAAAGGTCTTAAGTGGAAAGAAAACCTTTTTTATTTTGTAATTTTTGAAATATTGACGTGTTTTACTTGAAAAAAAATGTAATTTTCGAACCCTCGTTAATAGGCATTATTTGTTGGAAATGATCACGAGTATAACCCCTTTAAAGGAATAGGTCGAATTACCAAGCATCCTGTATATCACCAATCAAATATGGTAAACTAAATAAAAGTGCAAATTTTTTATAAACTAATTAACATTTTTTTTATTTTCATACGTATCTTGAAACCAACTATATGATTCTTGCATTGCTAAACTTTTTGAATTTTGAATTTGAATTTTGCGAAATTAAGTGCAATATTTTCAAAATTTCATAACTATTAACATAGTGAATATTTATTTTTGTTTACGTCCATCCATCCATACATCAGCCTAGTTCGTCCACTGCTGGACATAACCCTTTCCAGGACTTTGCTACTCCCGGCGGTCATCCTGGAAGAATTGCCCATACTCACACACGCTGGGCAGGCGGGTTGGTGAGTGCGGGGCCGGAATCTTCGCACCAGTGACGCCGCTGCCCGTCACCAGTCTGTTCCATATAAGGCCCGGCTATTAGGGATGGATATACCGCCATCCATCGGTCCCGGGCATAGTGGGCCTCCTGGTTTTTTGCCTGTGAGCTGTCCTCTTACTCTCCTCCGAATTACTTCGAGGGGGTCTTCAAGTAAGATGGTGGTACGTCCACAGTAGAGCCCGGCATCAGCTCTACCTCTACCAGCTCTGATGCGAGGGTTCCAGGACCGCGCTCACCAACCCGCCTGCCCAGCGTGTGTGAGTATGGGCAATTCTTCCAGGATGACCGCCGGGAGTGGCAAAGTCCTAGAAAGGCTTATGTCCAGCAGTGGACGAACTAGGCTGATGGATGGATGGAAGTACAATAAATCCACATCAATTTTAATATAATAATAAAACTTAATATAAAGTGAGTATAAAATACGTTAAATAATAATAATAGGTTCAGTTTAAATTTACATAAATAACACAGTATTAAGATTTTTTTTTTAATATATTTAGACCCTAAGCGGGTCATCGTCGATCGAGTAATACTATTATAAATATTCATTATCCGAATATCTAAACCAATAACAAAACATAATACATTCTGAGCTCCCAGCCCTCAATTCTCAGCCAATTAGGAAAACATGTTCCTAAATCAGTTACCGGGTCTTCGCGGTATACTGGGGTAATTATGTATTCATTATTTAACAATATTATACACTAAGGATTTATTTTTTAATGCAAGTGCTCGTAACGGCCCACTTATCAAAACCGAACAGAAAGTCGATTATTTTGCCCTAGGGCTCTATTATTTCTTTTTTTATTTATTTACAATGGTTGGCTAACCTGCAGCCTTTCCTGTGTACCATAAATGTTATACTTTTTTTTTCATTGTTTAACGGCTTTGGATATAGTCCTTTTGAGCTAATCATAATTTAAAGTTCATAAGATTATATTTGTTTTATTTCCTCACACTATGCATTGAAAAACGTAGTATGATACACGGGCGTAAGTGCAATAAATTACTCGGTTACGTTAAAAACACTCGCTACGCTCGACGTTAAATCGTCCTCGTAATTTATTCCTTTTCGCCCTTGTAGCATAAACTACTATTATTAATCACGCTACGCAGATACAATTTTAAGTAGAAAAGAAAAAATATTTTCTGAAAATGTTCTTTGAGCCAGAATTTGAATCTGCGACGTCTTGCTTACGAGTCAAGTGCACTTCCAACTCAGCTACGAGGATATTTTTGAATCATTCGAATTTCAATTCGCATATGAATCCGCATGATTCGCATACGAAAACTTGAAATCTGTATTTTTGAAAATTCTCTCCGTGAATTCTGCAACGAGTGGTCTGACCCACTCGTTTTTCGATTTCTACTAGTAGAAACTATGCAAGAATGACAAGAAGAAAATGTCGATGTCGATACATCGATGAGACTGACATGACATTATAACTTTTTAATTTACGTTCCGTTCACCTCCATTCATTACCGGTTTTTAAAATCAACGAAATATTGCTTTGCGGTTTAAATTTTTTTTTGCGTGAAACGAAAACCGTTTACATTCATTTCTACTCATTCAAAAATACGTAAAACCGTGACCAATCGAAATGAATTTCGCACGTGATTTTTTTTCGTGCGTGAATATACGAATATGTTGAATTTTTCCGTCCTATACTTGTCTTTTTTGTTCGTCTACCCAACAATTTTATTGGTATTACATACTAATCGATCAATGCAGGTGCATTATGCGATCGTTAGCCACCGTCACTATTACAGATACATGTAATATTTATGCCATGTAAGTGATACGCTGGCTAGGTGCGAAAAATAAAAAAAAAATCTTGTTTTTTTTTTTATTTAATTCAAGAAATTTTCAGAATCTTCCAAACGTGAAATGAAATGAAATGAAATATATTTATTTATATAATGTAGGTATATCAGATACACTTATTACAGGTCGGTTTTAATGTAATATAATTAATTTATCTTTGTGTATAGGCAATCATTTTATATTATAATATGAGGAAATATGTACACAAGAAAATAATAAAGGTTGGATTTACTAAGTTTTAAAAAAAATACACTTAAATAAAATAAAAATATAGGAATTAGGAATAAATAATATTATAAAATATATTTAAATAAATTTATATTGCCTTTATCAGCTTATTCCTTTAATTTTTCTTTGATGTATAATTATATAGGTATGTATATATAAAAATGAGATACAATTATAAAATATAACGATAAAATCCAAGATGTATGCCGGGCCCCACTGCGCCTGGCATTAGTTGGAGTAATAATGATGACTGGATTACTACTCCATTATTGTATTTTCCTGTAATTGGCCAGTTATGATCTGTAATCCATATTTTTTTCATATTTTTTGGTCATCTAGTTTCGGAGATAAGGGGGGGCACATACATATTTTTGTGGTATTTTTAAGATATCTCGAAACCAGTGCCAGTAAATATAAGAAAAGTATAAATTTTTACTATTAGCTTTTTAATATCTACAATTTAATATCCATTTTATATTTTTAAGGTAATACTTTATATTTTTCTCACTTTTGTTTTGGAAATATTTTGAACAATTTAAAATTTTTCATATATTTTCTACACCGTAATATGTGGGCAACTTAATTCTATTTTTGCGCCAAATTTCATGTCTTTATCTTTAACGGTGCTAAAGTTATAAGGCTGTGACATGGATGGACGGACAGACGGACAACGGAGTCTCACCATAAAGGTTCCTTCTGTACCTTTTAGGTACAACAGAACCCTAAAAATACGAGAGCTGACGTGGGATAACTGATTGGAACGAAGTTCCGTTCGCAGCAAAAGTGTCGTGACGGTCAAAGGCTTACAATTTTTCGGTCTAGCTCACAGAAGTGTCTGGAGTGTAAAGTGCGATAAGTTTTCGTACCAATTTTAATATCACGGTTTTCACCACAGATATAGATCTAAATAGATGACGCGAGTATATGTACTTCGCGTGCCAAAAAAGTGCGCCAAAAAGCAGAGTAATGCTCTTTCATCACAAATATTGACGTCTACAACTTTGACATTCCATCTAAAATTAAAACCACTGTCAACCGTTTTCATTTTAAAATGTGACACGCTTGGTTTTCATAGAGTTTGTTGCACTTGCGTCATCTATTTAGATCAATGTCTGTGGCTTTTACAATAACATGTGCCACATACGAGTACACTGCGCGTGCGTCGACGGGTACCTAATAAAGAAAATTGCGTTTCCGCCAGTCATTGTCCATCTCGCACAGTGCAGTGAGTCAGCCAAAATAATGGACACGCTTTTACCCCGTAACAACCCTTGGACGATGACGAAGCATGATAGTACTGGAATATAATATATGAATAACTTGAGATTTTGTTGTGTTGTACGGTTCCGTTAAGAAATGGAAATACCTATAATTCCGGCCCCTTTTCCGCAGGTTAAACTCTTTTAATAAAAATATAAGTCCGATGTGTGAGTATGGACATTACTTCCAAGAGGAACGCCAAGAGTGGCCAAGTTTTGGAAAGGCCTATGTCCAGTGGACGAAAAAAAAAAAGGCTGATGGATGGATAAGTCATAAGTTCTAAATCATAAGATTTATGAGATTTGTGTTCACGTTTAAACCTAGGTGTCCCGTCAAAAATATAGGTATATTGTATTACAATATTATGTCGACAGATGATGCAAGATTGTTATACACTAATAATAATAAAGAACTTTAGCAATAATAGTAATTTTATTAAAATTATTAAAAAAAAGCAAAATTATCTGTGTATTAGTGGCGTTCTACAAAATCTAATTTTCTTATGATTTTACTGAACGAACATCGTTTTGAGAGTGGAGAAGCTGCATTCGCGCAACAACGTGAGTTTTAACTCATTTGTTGTGCGAGTACCTACTGCGATCCCCGCTCTAGTCACGAAGGAAGACTTCTGGCCGAAAGGTGTCGTATTTCGGCGATTCCATGGAAGGTTAGCTCACAGCCCCCCGCTTCCACAAGCGCGCAGCACTTCGCCAGTCAGGAAGTGTTAATAAATAGTTAATTAGTGTTATATCATGTATGTTAGTCTGTAAGGCCCTTGTCATTGTATTTTATATTTTGTCATGTGTTGCTTGAAATAAAGAATTATTATTATTATGTAGGTACACTTTTCAGTCACGGGCCCATAGGGACCCGGTCATTTGAAAGGCATTCACGGAGCCGAAGCTAACATTGAAGAGGCCTTTGGTACCATTTAATCTAAATGTGAGATGGCTGCATTCATGGAGGCCTTTCCCTCAATGTATCATTGAGATACACTAACGGAATGTCCCCCACAGTTGCCAAACTATTGCCAGGGAGGAAGCGACTTGGAGTGGGCTATGAGGATGGGATGCTAAATGGGCAGGATAACAGGGCTATGGAGTGAGATAACGGACACCTGCCTCAAAAATCTCTAACAAATTTAAGTATGGCAGATGGTGACTTGCTGCGTGATAACTATCCAGCAGGATAGCCGTTGTGGGCCCCCTATCTAGCCACCATGGCCACACTATGTAAGCAGCTTAGGTTGTCGAGAGGTGAGTCTGCGGGGCGCAAGATCCTTATACAGTCAAGTGCCCCAGGCGTTTTACACTTCCAACCTGGAGCATAGGTTCCGCTCTTGCATCTCCACTCTGGCCGGCTGGTTAAAACAAGCGCAAAGGCGGGGGATGTGTTTCTGTGTGTGTCGCCACTCACCATCGGCTCGCCACAAGCCACCCTGTGGTGAATGATTTCACTGGACGTACTGGGCGTACCAGAGGGCAATGGGGTCGTCACATATTATTAAACGCACGAGGACTAAAACGTGACCTAGGCACACTAGCAAAGTCTGTTAAATTCGCACCCAAAAATGTTTAGATTCCAACAAACCCGCCTACGAAATAACAAAGAAAACTCTCTAATAGCTTCCCCGTTTCAGCCAAAACCACGAAAAAGACAAAACAATACTAAACCACTTTGTTCTCATAGTGTTAAAACAAACAAAATCTACTCCAGAATGGCTGGCTACATAAACTTTGTCTGGAAAAGCCGGTTCTAACAATAATTTATGTGCCATTCTTTGTTTCGAAAGTCGTGGCTTCTTGGACAAATTAATGGACACTTTGTCGTTGGAAAACTTAAAAACAAAATGGCGGTCGCAATGGACGGGTTCCATCAATAATATGTGTGAACGTTATCTGAGAAACGACGTTGCCGCCTAACATTTCATAAAAATAATGTTAGAAATATAAACGTCACGACATGAATCCCCGAGGGGTGTCAGAAATGTTAGCGAGTAGAGACTATGCAATACAGGTCACGTGCATTCCGCACTCATATACACTGTGCGTATACCTCATGTTTAAGGCTGCATATTAAGTCAGATTTAACACCTCATTTTGCATCAATCAGAACTGAACTCTATGAGGTTTACTTTTAGTTTAAAATAGCGCACTCTCAGCCACGACGGTTACGACCACCAAGAATAACGCGCTCACGAATCACCGAGTTGAAATGTTTACACAAAGTAATTGTTCACTAATTTTTAATGCAAATTTTAAGGCTGTGTAATTTAAGGAAGGCCCTTTAAAACTCAAAAAACATGAAATTCAGAGGTAAATTCATATTTTTTTTCTATGGAATGAACTTGAAGCTTTTGCGTTTTTCTAAAAGGTTTAAATCAGCCCTATACTCTACTATCTATATTATTTTTAATAAACCGATTGTCCAATGTGAAATGGTCATTTGAAGTTGTGCATCTGACCTTATACGGACCCTTAACTGACGATTATTACATCCCAGCCACCAGCGTGATGGGAGGTGAGCCCTATCGTCATAATTAGATCACAAATAATATGGACCCACAACTTAAGGGGTAGACAGTCGCCAACGACCTTGAGTCGACCTGTGTCTTTACAAATATCGATAGAAACTATATTGAAATAACGTTCATATCAGCGCGCACTGCATTACGACGTCGCTGGGTCTACGGATAGCGTAAAATAGGAGAAAATAATACTTTTTACATGGACGCGATGGACGGAAAAAATCCATTAATTATTTTTCAATGCAAGTGTTTGTGAAGGCCCTCTTTTTATGCATCAAAACAGAACAGAAAGTCGATTATTTTGCCCTAGGGCTTTATTATTATTACTTTTTTTAATTTATTTACAATGGATGGCTAACCTGCAGCCTTTCCTGTGTACCACGGCTCTGGATACAGTCCTTTTGGGCCAATCATAATTTAAAGTTCACAAGATAATATTTGTTTTATTTCCTCACACTATGCATTGAAAAACGTAATATGATACACGGGCGTAAGTGCAATAAATTACTCGGTTACGTTAAAAACACTCGCTACGCTCGACGTTAAATCGTCCTCGTAATTTATTCCTTTTCGCCCTTGTAGCATAAACTACTATTTCTAATGTCTAAAATTCTCAAGTAACCGACAATTCTTTAAAAAATCATAAAAATATATAATGGTTAATTCATATACCAAAATAATGGACACTATGTCCTAAAATGGCGTAAATTATCTGAAAATAATTAAAAAAAGAATCTTGGTATTTTTAGTATTGTAATGTAATTTAAATTATGCTTTTTCTAGCAATAGTTAAATAGTTTTTAGAGTTATCTCTAATATAATAATAATATTCCATTTATTTCAGATATCAATGATCCATAAGTGTTAGTAACAATTATCTTAAAAATTATGTTAGTAAAAGAGAATTAAATTAAGTTAAATAGAAATTTGACCACAGGCCACACTTACGCAGTGCCACAACACAGGACAGTCGCAGCTGTCCGACACCGCCTGCAGGATGCCGTTGTCGCTGGCCCGCACTGAAATATATTTTTCAGTATGATTTAAGCATTTAGTTTAATTGCTCTCATGTTGTCTGTCTCTTTGGGCTTCTCGAATTGGCGGGAAACCGCAGCATTTTCCTGTCTGTCGCTGAACATTTCAAGTAAAATTTGAACGAAATAACAATGACAATTCCATTATTTTAATTTGTTAAAAATACGTGAATATTTGTTAAATATTCAGCTCGCTGTGCTGAACTTATATTCAAATAGACTTCCGTCCGCGTTATTCAATCTTTGCCTCGTTATCGGCTTGGTGGTTATTTTATCCACACCCCTTATAGCCTTTATTGGATCAGGGTTACTACGATGATAATAAAGAAAACCACACCCAAATCCGAAGAGTGGTTTCAGATTTAAAAGAACATACAGACAGACAAAAATTGTAAAAAATTTAGTTTTGGCCTTAGTACAATAACCCATTTCATCTAAAATTTTGCAAAAATATTAATTTTGCAGACATGACTTTTAACCATTTTGTTAATAGAGATGTCAATTTTTCCAGAACTTGATAATTTTTAACATGGAATTTTACTTCCCACTAATATTATAAATGCGAAAGTTTGGTTGGATGTATGTTTGTTACTTCTTCACGCCGTAACTACTAAACCGATTGAGCTGAAACTTTGCACAAATGTAGCTCTAGACCTGGAATAGGACATAGAATACTTTTTATCCAACAAATCAGTTCCCAAAGAAACAAGAAATAGTGTCGTTCAGAGACGCGGTTCGGCTTTCAGCCTCGCAAAACATAGGGGATTAAATTTTGTTTTTTTTTTGCTTTCATTCCGTGCTGTCATTGTGTAATAATGGCGTATCATTATTACATTACAAGTGAACAGTACTAGGTATTGTTAATAAAGAACTTGTAATAAATATTCAATTTCATGGGTATCTCGTACAACAGATGAATGTAAGACCAAATGTTTATTAGAGAAATTTTATCCTGAACAATAATCCTACCGATTTGTAAAATAAAATAGTGAGGGTTTATTTTTTTAATTTTTAGTTGGTACGATTCCCGGGTGAGACAAGCAAATTTTAGAAGATCTTTGAATGCAGTTTTGTTTCTTTTAAAGAATAAAGGAATTTTTCCTTTCAGTAAAATGAGCTAATTAAAGGATTTTATTACAACGCGCGTAATTGTGCGTATTATGTACTGATGTAACTCGTCGAGTCCTATCGTTCTACGAATCTATATGTGTGTGCCAACACAATAGCAATAGAAGTTTTATTGTTATGTTGTGTTTTAGTTTTGATAGATATTATATGAACTTCTTAGGGTATATATAAAATCTAACCCCCGGTTTCTGAAAGGCCAATCAATGTTAACAGTAGATTAAAAAATAATTATCTGCGGATTAAGCCAGAAAAAGTGGGAATTTTACATTGAAATCAAAAATTAACCAAGTTAATTATTGATTCATCACTATTCAGACTTCATATATGCTTTATTTTCACCGTTATTTGCGGTTAAAGTTTTTTTAATCTACTGTTAACTTTGATTGGCCTTTCAGAAACCGGGGGTAAGTGTTGCGCATTTCTATCTCTAAAATTATTTACAGTTTATTATCCAAATAGTTTGCAAGCTTTGTGTTTGTTTTTCCAAAATTTATATCGAAACAGTTGATGTTTAATTTAAGCTGCGAACCTTAATTAAGTAGAACCTGAAGTTTTGACATAAAAAGCTTTTATATTGTTGATTCTACCAAACCTTGCGTAGAACTTTAGTTACCTTTACTACCGGCATAAAAAAGCAACAAAGGTAAAATCTAAAAATGTACCACAATGTGTGGTCCAAAAATAACTTTAAAAAATACTTTCTTCTATCCATAAAGACTCTGTAATGAGGTCTTGATGCACTTTCATTAACATTTCATTCAGATGGCTTCTGCAGCCTTATTCTTATGCAGTGCTTATTAGGTGCTTATCACGCTGACGTCATGGGGACATTTTTGCAGGCAAAACTTGGTATCTAATTTTATAAATAATAATAACCGTTTAATAATGTCGAAATATTCTGAATTGAAAACCCATTTTCACGAGGTTATTTTGCACAACTAGAGTTTTTTTTTCTTACAACATCTTTCAAACATCATTTGGTAAGTATTTTTTTCAGGACTTGAGGAGTGTCTGTTCAAAAGGGGACATTTGCATTCTTGACATTTTTTGAGTTAGCGTTGGAAATGAGGGCGGAGCAATATGAAAATTTACCAGAAAACCACGTAATAATTTAAATATGTACAACCCATGAATATTAAACGTCTCTCAAATATTTTATTATCGTGAAGGCCATGCTACGTTTTGAACCAAGTTCTACGAGATTCAACCCTCCACGCGAAAGACATTTAAGCTACCTACTTACGTTACGAATAATTTATTTTACAATGTAAGTACATAAACTACACTCATTGCCAGTCGACTGTATTTAAACAATTAAACTAATTAAATTTAACGTTTTAAAATAAATATAATTATATTTCGAGCTAACTTTATACTATTCATTAATAGTAGTTTATGCTACAAGGGCGCAAAGGAATAAATTACGAGGACGATTTAAAACACGAGCATAGCGAGTGTTTTAAACCTAACCGAGTAATTTATTGCTTTTACGCCCGTGTATCATACTACGTTTTTCAATGCATAGTGTGAGGAAATGAAACAAATATAATCTTGTGAACTTTAAATTATAATTGGCTCAAAAGGACTGTATCCAGAGCCGTTAAACAGTGGAAAAAAAGTATAACATCTATGGTACACAGGAAAGTCTACAGGTTAGCCAACCATTGTAAATAAATTGAAAAAAATAATAATAATAAAGCCCTAGGGCCAAATAATCGACTTTTTGTTCGGTTTTGATGCATAAAAAGTGGGCCTTTACGAGCACATGCATTGAAAAATAATAAACGTACATGAACTAGATTTAGTGTTGTATACAGGTAATGAATAAGATACATATACATATTTATAAATACATGCCTAACCCCGCCCATTCGATTAGTCTTGCTAAGGAGAAGGGCAATAAATTTTCGTGTCTCTTTTATTTCTTTTGGTTTTATTGAAGTGGACGCTTCTTTGTTTGCACCTCAGACTTCGTACGTCACTTCTTTGATAGAATTCAGGAAAAAAATCAGCAAATTAAAGCATTTTCGTATTAAGTAGTTGTCAATAAAAATGCTTTGATAGGGAAGTTCTTACATGAAAAGAATTTGACTCAATTACATGGACTTGATATGCGCATTAAAAGAAGGATAATTTGATTTCTTCTTAGATATTATTACGTGTTTTAATCGTTTATTATTTGTTTTAGTTATTATTTTTGGTATATTAGTGACTATTTCATCAAGATAATGAAAAAAATGAACCCGATGATGACGCGCGCGCCGCCATAAGGAATCAGGACGTTTGGAAGTTTATTCTTTATTCTTTTCTCTGTGATTGACAAAGTCTGTGTCTTTTTACTTATAAATCGACATTGGCGGAACTAATGTGCGGAGTTACATTTTCAGAAGCCAGATAAAATTGTATTGAATTAAATTGACATCTAACGTCACAACATGCAGTGCGTCTGGAACTATACTTAATTTATTAAAATATTATATAATATATACAAGAAACAGCACAAAGAATACCAAGAAATGCTGTCCCGAAGCTGAACATGATGGCAAAAGCTACCACATGGCAAGAAGTATTCACTTAAATAAAATATACGGTTGTATCTCTGACACAATCTGCTCCTGTTTGTCTTTTTCCTCCATTAATATTAAAATACATAAACATAGTTTTAGTAAAGAGATGAAACTTTAACATATAAAAAATAGAAGTTTATGCTACAAGAGCGAAAAGGAATAAATTACGAGGACGATTTAAAACACGAGCGTAGCGAGTGTTTTAAACGTAACCGAGTAATTGATTGCTCTTACGCCCGTGTCTCATACTACGTTTTTCAATGCATAGTGTGAGGAAATAAAACAAATATAATCTTGTGAACTTTAAATTATGATTGGCTCAAAAGGACTGTATCCAGAGCCGTTAAACAGTGGAAAACAAAAAGTATTACATTTATGGTACACAGGAAAGGTTGCAGGTTAGCCAACTTCTCGTAAATAAAAAATAAAAAAACAAAAAGCCCTAGGCCAAAATAATCGACTTTCTGTTTGGTTTTGATGCATAAAAAGTGGGCCTTTACGAGCACTTGCATTGAAAAATAATTAAAATAACTATTTTTCCTCTTGTCCTTACCCACAGATTACCGTTTATAGTCAAAATGTATCTATCTATAAAAATCTACATGATAGTCTACATTTTAGTTTTGCAATTGTTGGCGACCAGTCATGAAAGATACCTTTTTTTTTGTTGCAGGCTGAGTATGCTGTGGCTGTTTCTCATATCTCTGCTGAGCAGTCTCATGGCTGAGCACAACGAGCACCAAGGACCCCAGCCTTGCGGCGGACGACTCAAGGGACCCCACGGTGTCATACATACACCGAACTTCCCGAACGCGTTCTCCGTGCCCATAAAGTGCAAGTGGATAATCGAAAACGATATAACGAACGGCACTATATCGATATACTTCACGCAGCAGTACATCACTAGCGGTCTGACGTTTACCGAGTATATGTACTACGATGATTCATACAAGTTAGGAGAGAGGAAAGCATTCCAAGTTACAGAGGAGAACATAACTAAAGTCAAAATGATTCTGGTAAGTCAATAATTATGATCTTCCATTTTTGGAACGAAGTCCTTTTTCGCTCGTTAGACTCCAGACTCTTGGCGGATGAGGGCTAAAGCCTAAAGTGTAATATTTCAACCGTTACGTTTTCATCGTGTCGCTTCCATACACTTCTTTACCGCTAACGCTTCTTATCGTGTTTCATAGTACGGGGAGGGGTGAATAGACATGTGGGCGGAGGGCAGCTTGCGCGTCATCTCAGTACCGAAAGGAATTCCGTTCCAACTGAGTGTCCCAGGACACCTCTCGACTTTTTAAAGGGCATTTGCTGGGCTCAATCCGGCTCTGGTCCTGGTTTTAAGTAAATTTATCCTCAGTAAATACGTACTCGTATATCTTCCGTGAAATTCAAATTCAAATTTATTAATTCACAGAACGAAAACAAAGAAATATTCAGTAAAATAGTAGATATTAGTAGGTACTAACATTGGTGTTCTCTAGTCCCCACAGTAGGATTCCCTGGGTGATGGTGACTAGCTTCCTTTACTCGTCTCTTACATGTATAAAATCGATACTTAACTTTCTTTTAACACAGATAGCTTTTAAGTACCTACTGAAGCTCAAAACAAAGCAGGCAGAAAGAAAAGAATACGTAAATGTTCAAAAATCCCTAACGAGGCACGTCATTAAACGCGGAATAAACGTTTTTCTACTTTGCAAAAGATACGTATAACAAATAGGCTGGAATTCCCATGGCATAATTTTTTAAAGATTTTTTTTTTCATTTTTTTTTCAGAGGATTTACGTCACTTTAGGACATAGTTTTCATTATTTTGGTATAACCATTATTGTCCGATATGACGTCACTTGAGAATTTTGGACATTATACTGATTGTGATGTGTGATTGCTTATAAAAAAAGTGGTCTGTCTCTGTCTGTCTACTCATCTGTCATCCATCTGTCAAATTAGTCGGCAGCAAATTAATATAAATTGATCTTCATAGCAAAGGACACATTTCTAAACAGCAATTTCTCAAGTGACGTCATACGAAAGCAAATAGAACTTGCAGCTTTTTCGTAAAAATATTCATCATTATTAGGTTTTTTAGACCAAAAGTTTGAAAATACGGCTTATTTAATCTAAATCTGGAAATGGTTTTCGAATTAACACACCTTAACATAATTGAATCTATGCCAAATTACATAAATAAAACATCACACACACACAGCCGCGTTAATAATCATAACACAAAAATCTACTGATGTTATAAACAGTTTTTTTTTTTATTTGTGAATAATATTTTAATTTTGGAACATAAAATATCAGTTCTTTTAATTATATGATACTAGCCTAAGTCAAGAACATTCCATTCTTGCCCACCCTACACTTTGGTCACTAAAATAGATGTAGAAATATAAAGGTATATGAATATAGAGATATAAGAATACCGTTGATAAGGTTTGTTATTTATGACCATACGTGTAAACGGGCATGAATAATTAAAAAACAATCAACAATCAAGTTTCGAAAAAAAAGAAACTCGCAAGAAAATCAAAAATTTCCAAAAATGTCCAAATCATGGTGCCAAATGATGATCATAAAGATGTTTATCTACTCCCATACTGCAATAATAATGTAATTGCAACATCAAACGCAGTTTAATAAGTATATACATTGTTTATCGGATGTTATAATATGACATTACCGACCCGCCCCGGCTTTGCACGGGCATAATATTATACAAATAAACCTTCCTCTTGAATCACTCTATCTATCAAAAAAACCGCACCAAAATTCGTTGTGTAGTTTTAAAGATCTAAGCATACATAGGGACAGAAAGCAGGAATTGACTTTGTTTTATACTATGTATATGTAGTGATAACACCGCGATTCTGCGCTGAGATTGGCCCATTTTATTATAACACCGCTAGAGAGCCAATCAAAAACAGAGACGTGAAATAAGTCCCAACCTTATTTCTTAAGCCACGCTCCCTTAATCCTGATTGGCCTTCAAGGCAGCATTACCGGAATGAAGCACTCCTAGTTTAATAAATGAGAGTTCTTCTTAGATGGCTAATATACGAAGATTGCTAAGCCGCATTTTCCGCATAAATTCGATATGAATCTTAATTTAATTATAAAATTATCTTGCCTGTAAAATATTCGATATGAATCTTATTTTAATTATAAAATTATGTTACCTGTAAAATATTCGATATGAATCAATCAATCTTTTTAATCTTCACAAAACAGCATTTAAGTTTCTAAAATACATATTTTTTTCCTTTTATTATCTATCACTATAGCATAATACACGTTTAACAATTCACGCCAACCAAACACAACAAACTTCACGAAACAAATGAGAAATGTTGCAACTGAGACGTCAATCAAAGATCGCGAGTATGGGACGGGGAATCCCCCACGACAGTGTCAGGCTCTTTTGCTGGAATCCCCGAATTATACATAGAGCTGAGGAAGCGCGAGATCCCTGAACCTCAGGTTATACTTAACTTATAACAGGGTCTCACCGTAACCTTTGTAACGATTTATGGTTTAATAAATAGTTTTTTTTTTTTTTTAGCTGAGCTAGTGCTAGTGGAGGAATCCCCGAAAAAGAAATTTTTGTTTTTTTTTTTGTTTGTACATTGTTCTTAAAGTTGAGAGACCGGGTGGGTGTCACCCCAAAAAAGGTGACATCCGGTGCGGCCCGCCCCCGCCGCCCTCCTTTGCTACGCCACTTACGATATGTTTTATGGACGTGGATAATGTACTGTGTGCAACCGAACATAATTAGACATTGGGACACTCGTGTAAAACTATTACGAAACTCACTTCGTTCGTTTGGTAAACAAGCACTCGTGTCCCAATGTCTCAAACTATGTTACAGTTTCAAAAAAAAAAAAACTATTTGATACGCAAACAGGGCACCGCGAAGTTATTCACCCGCGGCCGTTATACAACTGAGAAACAGTTACACGAAGAACTTCGTTTATGCGGCGTCTATTTCGTGGAACCCTAAAAATTTCGCAGGAAGGAAGGCGGAGATCTGACAAATAGATATAGATCATCTTTATAGCGATGAGGGATGCCACAGAGAAAATGGCTTGGCTGCAGAGTGGTGGTTAATATTGCGAAAGTATTGCCATATTCTACGTTTAAACTTGGATTTTAAAAATTATGCCTCCGTGTGAACAAGGTACTTCTAAAAGGACCTCAAGTTAAGTAGTGGTGTTGGCCCTGAGCGTTTTTTTAATATAGGTACTGTTTTTACCCGGGTGCATTAAGGCGATATGTGAAATAAATACGGATGTTTCTTTTCTGTGTATTTCATGAAATACACGGAAAATTATAATCAGTTTCTGGTATATGCATTTTGACTATATAATCTAGAGATTTGATTTTGAAAAATAATTGTTGAAATGAGGTCTTCTAACACACTTTTTCTCCTCGTTTAACGAGTAGCAGCAATATACAGAACTCAAACATATTTTTTAGATGGGTTTCAACAATATCTAGATTTTTAATTTTGGAAATTTCGCTAGCTAGTTTAGTTTTTAATAAAAATATAAAACCAACTTTTTTCCCTTTTGCCCTGAATCCGCCCCTCTCGCATTGCACGATTTTTCGCTTAGAGTGACAGTGACAAAAATAAAATTCGCATAGCCGCTTAAAAGTTCCAAATATGCTATTTACTTGATAAAGGACTTTGGGCCGCAAACCCATTTTTTTTGGGAAAAAATGTTTGGCCCTTTACCGGGATAAAAGTTGCTCGATGGCAACTGACTTGAGTGGTTCAAGCGAAGTTTATAACAAGTTTACTGCATACATATACTCACGCCTGTCTCCCAGAGGAGTAGGCAGAGACTACAGATTTCCATCAATACGATCCAGAAACACCTCTTTCGCCTCTTCCACATCCATCAATCTATTCCGGGTAATTTTGACTTGGCCTTTCTTCAGTATGTCACCAATTTGGTCAGCATACGTCCTTCTAGAGCGGCCTGGTCGAGTTGTACCTTCCACTTGCGCACCATAAATTTCTTTTGTCACTCTACTTTCATTCATCTTCTCTACAATTTGTTAAAGACAAGATATCGAGGGGCCCCGCTCGGTTTTTCATTTAAAGATTATTATTAGTTATCTTATCTTTTTCACAACATCATCGTTTAAGGTTAAACATCTGTCGGTAGGTACAAAGTGCACAACATAACTTTGTTTTTCTTGTTAACAAGTTTAATGTGGAAAAGATATTGGTCTATGGCAATTCACGCCAATAATTCAGTATAAGTTACATTTATAAATCAGCAGCTTGAAATTTAATGCACAATTAGACATTATTTGGTCGAAAGAAAATAAAGCATTCGAAGCTTGTTTCAACAAAATCGTGACTAATTGTGCATTTAATTTGAAACTGTTGATTTAAAAATCTAACTTATAGTGGACTATTGGTGTGAATTGCTACAGACCAACAACTTTTTCAATTTTAACTTCAACAAATTTAAGTTGTGCCCTTTGTACGGAGCGACAGACGTTTAACCTTAAGATGTGGAATTTTATAAAATCTTTCATCCTAGCAACCCCATTATTATGGTCGTTTATCACCGTAACGAGTTGGGTAGTCAGCGTGCTGCTACCGCGCTTATTAGAATGTATACTGAGACCTTACAAATGACTGTATGCATATTATAATGTGCCTGGACCGCCGTCTGTTCTGACGTTGTCGGCATAACTACATTATCTACTATTAGGAGGCTATGCGAATTTGATTTTTGTCACTGTCAATCCAACAAAAACTAAAATAGCTAGCAAAATTTCCAAAATAAATGTATAGATATTGTTTATTTATTTATTTTATTAATTTATTTATTACTTATTTTGGACAACTAGCGACTATTTTAATAACAATAGTAAAAAACTTAAATTAACTCTAGCTAGTCATTTAAAGTTTCCACAGATAGACTTAGACTAGATAATACTTAATCAAACCATGACAAGTTATAAACAGATTAAAAGGAGGTTAATTAAATACACAAGAAATAGCTCTTATTCAAAGAATGGGTTAGTAAGAAGACGTCTCACCGAAGTGATACTGCTATGGAATAAGTCCATAACATTAACATTTTGAGATAAACAATTAAAAGCTTTACAGGTTCGCCAAATATAAGAATTTTGTTTATAGTTAGTTCTTACTGTAGGCAAGAAGAAAGTTTTACAATGCCTGCGATTTCGATTTGGGGCCAGAAAATTGAGCTTACTCAACAGTTCGGGGCAGTCAATAATGCCTCGTGCTATTTTTAATAATAAGATAAGGTCAGAAATGTCACGCCGCTTACTAAGTGGAAGTATGTGCATTTTACGACATGACTGCTCGTATCCACATGAGGTGTATTTTGTACGGTAATTGAGATAGCGCATGAATTTCTTTTGAATTCTCTCAATTTTATTTATAAAAACTGAATAACGGGGGTTCCATATTTAGGAAGCGTATTTAAGATTACTGCGAACGTAAGCACAATATAATATTTTTAAAGTTTTAACGTTGAGAAAATCCTTGTTTGTTTGTTGAAACCCATTTATTAAAATATGTTTGAGTTCGGTACATGGTTTCTATTCGTCAAAGGAGGAGAAAAAGTGTGTTTGAAGACCTCATTTCAACAATTATTTCTAACGAGGAAAATGCATACAAACACGTTTTCTAAAATTAAAACCCTTGATTATATAGTCAAAATGCATATACCAGAAATTTTTTGAAGGTTTTCGTGGATTTCATGAAATACACAGAAAAGAAGCATCCGTATTTTTTTTCATATCGCCTTAATATTATCTTCCGATTAATCTAAAAACTGATCTTCTACACATTTTAATAAAGCAAAATTAACATTTATTTTAAATTCTTTTGTCCAAGCCACCATTAAGATTACAAGATGTTAAAGTTAATTAAAAATTGTTTTACATCAAATTTTCACAATACCTTTGGCCTTGGACTTAATACTCATTATTTTGTGATAGGTAATTATCAATTATTCAGATATTCTAATAATTAGTAGACAGTATTAATTATTTGCATTTATTGTGTACATTCCGCTGCAAATAGACCAACACGTCTGAACATATAAGCCTAATAGTGAAATTGTCTTAGTAACCTATACCCGAAACTAAGGTGGATTAATAAATTAACGGTAAAACCGCTGTTCCTTTCCCTTTAAGGTGATATGCCTACATTTAATTGTTGAAATGAGGTCTTCAAACACACTTTTTCTCCTCGTTTGATGAATAGGAACCATATACAGAACTCAAACATATTTCATTATGTGTATTAAATAATTTGGCGGTATTTTAGTTTATTTAGAGGAACCTTTTTATTAATTGATAATCCACGAATGAATTTACTTAATTTAAAAGTTTATATAGATGAAGGCAGTCTAAATCTGCTGAAACTGGTCGGCTTTCCCGATCATAACACGTATTGAGGTGAGCCGTTTTTATATAAATCATGAATTATTCTCAAGTCTCATTTAATTCTATAATATCTAGAGATTTGAAATTTTGCTACCTATTTTAGTTTTTTTAATCAAAATATAAAACCAACTTTTTTCCATTTTGCCCTGAATCCGCCCCTCTCGCACTGCGTGATTTTTCGCTTGGAGTGACAGTGACAAAAATAAAATTCGCATAGCCTCTTAAATAACATGTTGTGATCTCTAGCTAGTTACGCGGTCCATGCCAATTGCCGAATATGTTTAGACAGACGGTGGTCTATAACGTAAATGTATCTGGGTTATGAAACTCAACGTTGAAGTGGTGTATATAAGAAATAACGGCGACACCTCTGTGCATTGTGTCAACAACACCAAAATTAACACTCTAGGTAGCGTTCCAATACGCCTGGTTAAATGTAAAGTTTACTTTGTATAAGTGAAAGAGATAAGACTGAGGCGGAATATATTTAATAACTGTTTTGGAACGGTCACTTTGTAAAGGCAGCTTAATTTACGTATCAAAATTCAAAATTCAAAAAGTTTATTTATCTAAGTAGGTATATATATTACACGTTTC
The DNA here is from genome assembly GCA_934047225.1 of Ypsolopha sequella. Lineage (NCBI taxonomy): Eukaryota > Metazoa > Arthropoda > Insecta > Lepidoptera > Ypsolophidae > Ypsolopha > Ypsolopha sequella. The sequence goes on from OW203991.1 coordinate 18,979,173, forward strand.
ACAAGTCAAATTTTTATGTTATAAAAATATACGTAATAAAATAATAAATGTACATGAACTAGATTAAATGTTTATTTAATTTATGTAGCAATATATACACGATTAAAATTATAGGTAAAATATTATTATACAAGGTGAAATCCAATCAACTGCCCGAACCCATACCGCAGACCCGGCCAGGGACCAGGAACAAGGTTTAAAGATCACCAACCGAGCCCCCAGCACGAATCCAGGCGGCCTACCAAATCCCATCCTATATACTACATAGTAATAGGTTACATATATATATACATACCTACCTCCTCCCATTCGATTAGTCTTGCTAAGAAGAACGGGCAAGAAACTTGGCAAGATCATGTCTTTTTTTTAACATAAACTTATACTATACATCAAATTACTTATATCTACTTTAACCAAGGGATAAGAAAATACAAGACATCGAATCGATTGATATGTCCATCCCATCCATCAGCCTAGTTCGTCCACTGCTGGACATAAGCCCTTCCAGGACTTTGCCACTCCCGGCGGTCATCCTGGAAGAATTGCCCATACTCACACACGCTGGGCAGGCGGGTTGGTGAGCTCGGTGCCGGAACCCTCGTACCAGTGACGCCGCTGCCCGTCACCAGTCTGTTCCATGTAAGGCCCGGCTATTAGGGATGGATATACCGCCATCCATCGGTCCCAGGCCTGGTGGCCTTCCTGTTTTTATTTGCCTGTGAGCTGTCCTTTTACTCTCCCCCGAATTACTTCGAGGGGGCCTCCAAGTAAGATGGTGGTACCTCCACAGTCGAGCCCGGCATCAACTCTACCATTGTGTCATTATTACCGAAATAAAATGGCTTTACAACTCATTCCGAGGAATTCTATAACCCAGAAAACAAAAAAATGGCGCGAAATGTGATGACAAATGGCAAAGTGAAAATTTACCCCTGAATTTACGGGTTGCAAAATCTAATTGTCAAAAGTAAATTTTACATTTCTGGCAAGTTTTATGAATGACTTCAAGAATTGTTCGGACCTGTTCGTTTTTTTTTTTTTTTTTTTAGTGTTCATAACTTATAATTTTATCAACAACTGTTCAAAACAATAATTTAGGCATGTGTCTCAAATACAATTGATTTTATATTTACGTATATTGTTTTGATATTTATATCTTACCTTACATACCGTTACAGCGGATGCAAATTGGAATAGTATTGCAATATAAACGTGTCCCGGAAGTAACGAGATTATTCCATATTCATACTGAAGCCAATGTTTTAAAAACAAGAAAAGATTATTTTCACAGTTAATTTCAATTTTCACATAATTAAGCTCAGTGAATTGTAGAGAGAGTAATTTAATATTGCATGATGTCAAATCTGCGACAGTATCAACGTCATTTTATTCAAAAAGATCTATAAATTAATAAAATTTTATAAAGAAACGAAAGAGACAGTTTTTGAAAGGTTTTGAGAAATGACGACAGATTGAAATGTCACGATGAAACGCTAAAAACAGCTCGACTTTAAACAATATTTTCATGCCGTTTTATACTAATAATAATAATAATAATCTTTATTGATAATTACACACAGAGATAAAACAATGACACACAAGAAAATACAACAAAAATATAAAATGTTGCTTATTGCTAAATACAGTGCTTGTCTTATCTAAATTACGGTTGACTGGCGGTCCTCACAACTAAGCCGAGCTTGTCTCGGGAGGGCCTTTGTTAGTGTACACACATGTTAATTTGTACAGAATTACGTCGATGGATTGGTTATTTGTTGTTTAGTGCGCTTTTGGGATGTTACCATTACACTTCATCAGTTTATTAACAAATAAGAAGTTATATTTATGAAAATATGTACACACACTGAGATATTATATTAAAAAAAAAAGTGTGCAAATTATAAATCTAAGATTGCTTATTGCATGCTAAACTACAAACTTTAAAAGAAAATAAAATATATAATATAAAAATATATATCAGGTAAAAAAAAAAAATACATAAAATACATAACGTAAAATAGTGACAATATACATAATTCGATAAAGTTACATACTACGTTGGTATATGGAGTAAATTTTCAGTATTATCATAATTTAACGAAAGAAGATACTTTGTTACAATTTTTTTAACATGAAAGCGAGTCAACCCAGAAAATTTAAAAATAGTATTAATTTGATTGTACAAATAAGGAAAGATGAAATGGGGGATACGTTGTGCAAATTTGGTTTTACATGTCCGTGTCGGGATTCTTGGCTCACGTCTCGAAGGCTCACGTCACGTTTTCACTCGGGTGTTTGTTGAACGGGTTACAGTTTAGGAACGCTACCCTAAATAGTACCAGATCAACCTCTTGATGAGCTCGAGGGTACGATTGACCTCTTATAACGTGTCGTTGAAACGTAATAATCATCGGTGAAAAGTGTAAGTAGTAATGAACAAATATTGACTTTATTACTCTGACTGTTTACCCTGAGATCGTGTCGCCATGATGCCATAAAAATAGAATAATGCCTTTAAGGCGTATGACCACCCTAAATAAGCAACTCGATGTGTGATGGTACAAATATCAACGGAAACGACATTTAAATAATGTTCATTTCAGCGTGCCTTGAAAAGTGGCTGTTACGACAACCACTGCGTTTCCGGCTAGCGCAAAATAGGAGAAAATAATACTTTTCACATGGACGCCATCAACGGAAAAAAAATTTTGAACTTGAATTTTTTAGATCTAAAAATTTCCTATAATTTGGTGAAATAATAATTAAAATCGCTTTAGGCGTTTGGGAGGAGTAAGAGAATTCTTGTGTTAATCATGTGAAATTTTCGATGTTGTTCGATTTTTTTTTGTCAAAACTAACAATAGAAAACAGTTTATGAAACTTAAAATTTATTTTTGACTCTATAATGCCTATCATATATTTTTATGAAAGTTTTTGGACCACCCGTGTGGGAGGAGTAGGCCTTCAAAGACAGGTCCAAATTGCAGTTGGCGTAATCATTCGCCTTAAATCACTCCATAGGTAATATTTTATTAGGTGAAATTTAATCAACCGCCTGAATCCATAATGGAGAGTAAGTGATTAGGAACAAGGTTTAGTGATCCTTATAATATATATAATCGGGTCTACCGCGATCAATTTTTACCTTTTTACGAAAAGGGGGACACCCGACGTTTCGAGACAGTTGCATGTCTCGTGGTCTACGGGAAACTGACGGTTTCCCGTAGACCACGAGACATGCAACTGTCTCGAAACGTCGGGTGTCCCCCTTTTCGTAAAAAGGTAAAAATTGATCGCGGTAGACCCGATTATATATATTATAATGTGTACAAAACGCGAGAGTTTAAAGTTAGTGATCCTTATTTTCAAAATCATAAAAAAAAAAATTTGTTCCAGTACGTACCGGACAGTTCAAATATAATTCCTAGTATACCTAGAGGCAAATTTTTATTTAAATTTTCCAGTGTTATGATCACTAACCGAGTCTCCAGTTTGAATTCGCGCTTTTGGTGAAACTTTATCTTATACAATAGAAAATAAATGAAATAGATATGCTACTGTTAAATTTTTCAGAAATCTTCTGGAAGTTTACTTTGATAATATTTAAAATATTATAATTTTGATCATACCGAACAAGGCTTCCAAAGAAAAGAATTCATTTTTAAAAATTAATAAGGAAACGTGAAATCGTTTTGTCACTACCGCAGCAGTTTTTTTTTTTTTTTTTTTGGACATGTCATTCAACATTATCAGTAGAGAATGTAGTTCCATTAAAAATAGCCATTTATTTACAGCCGGTGTAGATAGGAAACTCCAATAAGTTAATCCAAAACTTGTTCCGAAAAAACAAATACCAGAAGAAAAACATTTGTAGCAATAAAACCGGACCACTTTTAGTTCTTTTCAAATATTTACTAATGGAACCCTAATCCCAGCTTAGTGAGTAGATCGACCTTCTTCTAAAATATTTACTATACGGATTCTAATTAAAGCTTTATATAATTGTTTTTCGGCCACCGTCAATGACGGTTAAGGCCGCATCGTCGTCCTAAGAACGACACTTTCCTTGAACATTCCGAAATAGGGGAGATGACAGGGTAAACAAAATATTATTTTTGTCCGTCATTTAGATCATCAAAAAATATTGGACACGTATTTTTTCTTTTGTCAATCAAACAAAAAATTACAGAGATAAAGCGCGACAAATTTTGGGAGTGGGGGCTGGTGACGTCACGCCTAGGTAAAAAGTGTACTTAGGCGTGACGTCACGCGGAACTTTAGCGGGCTATATTTTCATCAGTTTTTGTTTAATTGACAAAAGAAAAAATACGGGTCAGATATTTTCTGATAATCTAACTCACGGACTAATTAGAATTTTTTAGTCATCATGCCTATTGACGAAACAGTTGCCATAAAGTCTTGATGTGAGTGTTAAAGCCGCTATTTAACAATAATTTACAATCAAAACGCATAATAATAGTGTCAGGAGGCTTAACTGTAAAAAAGATAACTTCGTTATTTCATCTAAACAAAAATTTGAAAGGCAATCAATCTATCAATAACAAAAACCACAAATAGATGATACCACTGTTATACATTCTTTCTTAAGAGCGGTTTCGCAGCCAGTTTGTTAAAAACCCGCTTTTTTCTAATTAATTTAAATCTTTGTTGAATAACTTTTGAATGAATTTTGAATTTAAGTTTTCCGTTTAGATTCAATAAAAAGAGGCGGGTTTTTCACGATCTGGTTGCGAAACCGCTCTTAAAATGCTAAAAAATAAGTGCTTAGCCCATAATCATCTTGATGGGTTAGTAATACTCACTATAAACAGACGACGTATGTATATGATCTATCTGTTAAGTATCGGCAAATTAGAAACGTCCAAATGTCTCTACCGAAACTTTTTCTCGAAGTTGGAATCCGTAAATATCTGCTGGAAAAAATATCTATGGACATAAATCATTCCTGTTCATTTAAAATTATCGGATATGTTAAAACCAAATTTTAGAACCACATTGTTTAGGTGGCGCAAGAGTAATATCATAATTTGAATTGGCTGTAATTTTTGCTCCAATGTCACAGTGCTTTGACATTTATGATGTAGATATATAGAGAATTAGTTGTCAACAAGCCATGGAGCCATACATCTCAAGAAAGTGGAATTATTGTTACTGCTTATTTGACAAATTTTGATCTCCTGTTTTGGAGATTTGAACTGGACGGCCAGGTAGCCAGATCTAACAGCACCAGACTTCTCCCTTTGGGGCTTTTTATAGTCCTGCGTTTACCACAACAACCCACGAATCTTGCAAGTATTGAAAGATAAAGAAATCGCCAATTTGGAGCCAGGTGCAAGCAACAATTCAAAATGCCGTAAAACGAGCGCAATTATGCATCAATTCGGGAGGTGGCCATTTGAGCGATATCATTTTTTCCAATTAATTTCATCAATTGAAACACTTTCAAATGAACTTTTTACGAAACACAAAACTTTTTTTTTTCATTTATAACAAAATGTTAGCCAATTCAAATTATGACATTACTTTTGCGCCACCTTGTATTAATATGTAAACATGTACTTGTTTATCTGCAATAATCTGCATCCATTCCTAACTGTGTCTTACCGTAAAAGGAGTTTTCTTCGTATCAATTATTTATTCATCGATCACAAACAACACCGACACCAATTGACACCATATCCCCTCTTTTTTTTTCTCTGGGGTTGCCCTATCTCCCTTTTTAGGGTTCCGTAGTCAAAAACAAGGAACCCTTATAGTTTCGCCATGTCCGCCTGTCTGTCTGTCTGTCTGTCTGTCCGCGGCTTAGCTTAGATACTATTAGTACTATAAAGCTGTAATTTGGCATGGATATACATATTTATCACGCCAATAAAGTGGTACAGTAAAATGTTGAAAAAAAAATTTGTTAGGGTACGTACCTCCCGTACACGTAAAGTGGGGATGATTATTTTTTTTTCTCGTCTATCCCCTAGTGTTGGGTGTCGTTGGATAGGTAATTTAAAAATATTAGGAGTGTGAGAAAATCATTTTTCGATCCAGGGTTCCGTTTGCGAATTATTAAACTTAAAAGTGTTAATTTTTGTTAGAGTCAAGTGTCCCCCCCCTGCTGGCGAAACGGTTATATTTGGAGATGTAAAAAAAAAACACGGCAGTAGTATATATAACGAAATTAAAAAGAAAACTATCACAGCTAAGTAGGCTTTACAAGTTAACGAGTACAGATCGCGCCAAACTTTTTGTCCCTTCTAAACACGGGGCGATTCGCATTTCTTCTTGGGAAGAGCAACTTCCGAGCGGACTAGAAGTTTGGCGCGATCTGTATTATTATATATAATGCTACAGAACCCTTCATGCGCGAGTCCGACTCGCACTTGGCCGGTTTTATTTTGCTCGAATCGCCGCTGTGAGGACGCTGTCGTCGGCGTATATAGCAATGACTTTCTTTGATGGTTAATTTTATTAGCTAAAGGATTGACCATTTAGTTTAAATAAATCGCCTTGGTTAACAGGATACTATTTTCTTTGAATATGTGTACGTATTAAAGTGGTGCTAAAGGTATGTATGGGGCTCGACTGTGGACCAACACCATCTTACTCGCAAACCTCTCAGTAAAAGAACTCGTAAAACAGACACAACCAGGTGGCTCATTATGCCTGGGACCGATTGATGGCGGTATATCCATCCCCAATTGCCGGGGCTTATATAAAACAGACTGGTAACGGCAGCGGCGTCAATTTATTTATTTATTTAAATAAATTGTACAGCATTACAGTTAACACCAATTCGATATACAATTCAAACAAAAATAAAAATTAAACTAAAAATAAACACTATGTACGTATAGCCTGCAACGTACCACACCCTTGCGGAGTGTCAGTGTCTGGAATTGTTCCACGGAATCGACGAAACACGACATTCATGAAGGTCGAGAGATGTTCAGTTGGGACACGCAGCACAAATGAATTAAAATTGAAAAGTGGTGTGAGGGTTTCGGCACCGCGCTCACCAACCCACCTGCTTAGAGTGTGTCAGTATGAGCATTTCTTCAAGGGGACCACCATAGCGACGAAATCTTTGAAAGGCAAGTGGAAGAACTAGACTGATGGATGGATGGAAAAAAAATAATGAAGAGGGCACATTTAATTTCCTTCCTATGCAATTGTTTAAAAATAAATTAGATATGTGAATTTTTCTGCGTGCTTGTGCGACACGATACTGCAAACACAGGAATCGACGACATTGCGTAAGTCCACAGAAGTCTCGTCCAAAACGGCAGCCCGCAAACATATTACCAATCAAAAGTTCCCCTGCTTCCGTAAGTTTGTTTCCCCATTAGTGAAAGTTGCGCTAGTCACGTAGTTCTAGGGCATACAGATAGAATTCTAATCACAAAAATAAACGACGCTCAATTGGTTCTGAGTTTACGAGGCGCTCGAATTCCGTAGTTCTTTTGAAATAATTAACCTTAATCAACAAAAAGCTTAATATATATTGCAAAACTTTTTATGAATGTAAAAAATTAGTAACTACTTGGATACAAAAATTGAATTATAACGAGACGGAGAATTTAATAATTGTCATTGAATAGCCTATGTAAATATCGAATAGTCATCATAATTAACAAACTTAACCTACAAACTTATACTTATTCCAAAATTGCATAAATTGTACATATGCACACATAGTCAAACACATCTCACATACACACATCCCACATACACACACATACCCTCTCACACTTACAAATACAGCCTAAGTATGTATATACTAAACTTTTCTTTTCTTTTTTATATTTATAATAATTTGTTAGTCACCTCTGTAAATAATAGTTTTGTTTATCACTTAATTTTGTATTTTAGTTATAGGAGAGCGGGGACTCCTGTTACAGGTATTTTCATACCCAATAGGAGAACTCAAACTCAGTTTATTTAATGAAGTAAGCTTAAGAAATAAATAATCTTTAATTTTTTTTTTTATTTCTAATAAATACATTGTATGTTGTAACATCATCAGAAACGTGAAAACATATCCATCCATCATCATCCATCAGCCTAGTTCGTCCACTGCTGGACATAATTAAGCCTTTCCAAGACTTTGCCACTCCCGGCGGTCATCCTGGAAGAATTGCCCATACTCACACACGCTAAGCAGGCGGGTTGGTGAGCGCGGTGACGGAACCCTCGCACCAGTGACGCCGCTGCCCGTCACCAGTCTGTTCCATATAAGGCCCGGCTATTAGGGATGGATATACCGCCATCCATCGGTCCCAGGCATGGTGGGCCTCCTGGTTTTTTACCTGTGAGCTGTCCTCTTACTCTCCCCCGAATTACTTCGAGGGGGTCTCTAAGTAAGATTTACATATTACAGAAACATTTAATTAATTCTTAAGTATACAAATTGTTATCTTTAATCTGACCTATTTTATATTCTGACCAATTTTTAATGCCTAAAATACAGGCTACTTTCGTAGTTTAGTTTAGGCAATAACCTTTCATTAGCCGTAAGATGTTATCTTAAGTTCCTTTTACTCAAATAAATATTATTATTATTATTATTATTAATTAATGTAAACTAATTAATTAATTAGTTGTAAGATTACGCTGATCGTCAGAAATTGTATACAATTAGACTAATTTAAGGCTGACTTTGGAATAGATATGAAAATTGAAGCTTACGTAACTGAGCGACGATGTCGATGGGCTTTTATTTGAATATTAATAAAAATATAATGTTTTCTATTTGCAGAGGCTATTTACCATTTTTATTTCTTTGAGATAAAATTTAAACTTTAAAAATAAATAAGTACTGTTAAATGATTCGTCATCGGTTTTAGAAATATAAAAACAATTTTTTTTTTTCTTAACCGGAAATCGAATAGCTTGATTAAATTCTTCCGATAATTAGATACTGCCCCACATCAAGTGAACCCCTGTATATTAGGAGGCGCGAGTAGATTGTCTTTATGCAACGATGCGCAAAAGATGCGCTTCGCTGGTGCGCAGGGTGCGGGGTAGCACCAATAGCATTCTGAATATGATCGCAAGCAGACTGGACTGTACGTTCTTGAGTCATTGCTGCGAAACATCGGGGGGAGTGGTGAGGAAATAACGAACACACACTACACTTTCCCTAAATTATTCTATTATATTCTATTCTATTAAACTATGTTTATTTAGACAAAAACAAAACAGCAACACGCACAATACATACTCAAATCCACTGAGCAAATATTTTTTTTTTTTTTTTTTTTTTGCTCAGTGGATTTGAGTATGTATTGTGCGTGTTGCTATTATGTTTTTGTCTAAATAAACATAGCCAATTAAAATGGGAAAAGGATTTAATAATTATATGTGTAAAAAATTCTTCCACCCTGCATCAAGGGACAACTTGAAACGAGTATGGATGGCAGAACAAAAAACTGATGCATACAAAAAGAAGCCGGACGAATTCTATTAAACTGTAATATTAACATTTCCTAGTAAACAAACACAACGATCTATTAATATTTATGAAGAAAATCGCGAACCCAGACTATAATACTGTCACGTGTACCTCCGAGTTCCAGACGGGTAATACGATACGCAACTAATTAGAGCATTTCTTTCCGACGTCGTTCCTTACAGAAATCTTACACACTTTTTTTGTGACTTTCCACAATAAAGTCGTGTTTCTTAGTTTTTGCGATGAAATTTATATAGAAGGTTCTATAAATTTTTAACTATGAAAGCTTTTATTTTTTGCGTAGCTTTATACGACCGTTCATAGCATATCAAAAAACATACCTACCAACAATGCATTCAAATTTAAAACTCAAAAATTCAAATTTACAGAACCCAATGGAACTTTGCGATGACGGTTTACACATAGGACATAGGTAATAAGGTTCTGTTGAGGAACTAAAGAGTTTCGTAAAGAGTTAAATAAAATGGTTACCAATTCGTCGGGATCCACTTTCTCTGACTTACCGTCGTAAACGTTTTGAGTTTTTGATCCTCAAAACCCCTTAAAACCCCTGTACATAATAGTTGTGTCTTTGGAAATTCATTCAGTGTTCATTCAGTCCAACTCTGGAATGCTCTTCCGCATAATATTCGCGACCGTGCTACTAAATCTTAAAGAACACTACCTCTTACTTTCCGATATATTATAGTAGATCTTAACATATGAATTTAAATTGTCGTTTTCTATAGACAATTTAAGGTAACTCAATTTTCAGTATTAACATTTTTGCATTTTTTACGAATGACAAATCCAAATTATGTAATTTCGTGTGTATGAATGAGACAACATTAAGCTAACAGCAGCATTAATTTAATTTTTGAAAAGTGTCAGCTGTAAAAAATTATTACGAATCTTGTCATGGAAATGGATGACATTTAGGACGAACTGTTTTTGAAGATTTAATTTTTATAATCAGTCTGAAAATAAAATCAAAATTTAATGCGTACTTTCAAACAAAAAACAAAATCTGGAATAGCTATTGAATTACAAGAATTATGAACTCATGAATCTATAAGAAAATTTCGGCAATTTCAAAGGTAAAGACCTATTATATTTATAGTTGCGTATTTTATTTTGAACTATGTATATTTATCTCAGTCGTCCAAGATATTTATAATATTTTATCGTGTGTATTTATAGTAAGTATTTTTTTTATAACATAATTAGGCTTATTCGTCTATGTAAGTATATTATATGTATACTTCTTTTTCTCTTTGTGTAAGACTACTTTGATAATCATCCTATCAAGATGGTTTTGCCGGAAGAAATCTTTTATTAAAGATAATAGGGTATTTTATTAGAGATATAGTTTCTAAGATACTTCCTGAAGTCATAGAAAGCTGAAATTTGGCATCCAGGCTAGGATTAGCACACAAACCACAAACAAATTAAAAAATATTTAACATTCAACCTGCAACCCTTGCTAGTTAGACATAGTAGAGTTAGGGGCTTGAGTGCATGAGATCTGATAACTTTTTAACAGTAAAAGCGTTATGAGCTTATGTTACGAGTCTTGTACTTTTATACGAAATGTTTTATGGGATTTCTTGACAGAATATGAAATAGTTCTCTTAAATTCACTTCAATCTATTTAACTTTGTTATATCCATAGTATTTGTTGTATTATGTTTATTGTGTCTAGATATTTAATTGAATGAAAAGCTGATTATAGCAAGATATATATAATTATTTATTCCAAGTTTAATATAATCGCAGTTTCTAGTATAATGCAGCTTTTATTGCCTGTTTCCAAACCTTCCCTAAAAATTTTCTATGTGAATATGTGAATTTTATTTTTGTCATTGTCACTCCAAGCGAAAACACGCTTAGTGCGAGAGGGGCGAATTCAGGGCAAAAGCGAAAAATGTTAGTTTTATCATTTTTATAAAAAAAAACTAAAATAGCTAGCAAAATTTCAAATATCAAATCTCTAGATATTGTTGAAACATACCTAATAAAATATGTTAAAGTTCTGTATATGGTTCCTATTTGTCAAACGAGGAGAAAAAGTGTGTTTGAAAACCTCATTTCAACAATTATTTCTATCGAAGAAAATTAATCCAAACATGTTTTTCAATTTCAATACCCTATATTATATAGTCAAAATGCATATACCACAAATTTATTAAAATTTTCCGTGTATTTCATGAAATACACAAAAAAGAAGCACCTATATTTTTTTACATATCGCCTTAATAATCACAGTTTCTTGTATAATGCAGCTTTTATTGCCTGTTTCCAAACCTTCCCTAAAATTTTCCGTTAATTTAGTACACCGTTGTGAAGATTTTGATCAGTTAAGGTTCCAGAAGATCCACGATCAGCTCAGACCCCATCTCTTGGGCATCCTTGAAGCTCAGACCACTCCTGGGAGTGCTGATGGAATGCATAATTCTGTATTGAAAAACTTTCCTGAAACCTTTCAGGGTACACGACAAAATCGCAACACCTTTGTTGTGCAAAACAGTTTTATATACACATTATTATTTATCAACTATCTTCCTAAAAGGTAGCTGATTTAAATATTTTTCCCTTCAAGGAACGCTTAGTTTATGGAAGGTAAAGTTTGGAAAACCTATTTAAGGTGATATGCGAAAAAAATACGTGTGTTTCTTTACTGTATATTTCATGAAATACCCGGAAAATTTTAATAAATTTCAGGTATGTGCATTTTGACTATATAATCTAGGGTTTTAAAATTGGAAAACATGTTTGGATAAATTTTCCTCGATAGAAATAGTTGTTGAAATGAGGTCTTCAAACACACTTTTTCTCCTCGTTTGACGAATAGGAACTATATACAGAACTCAAACATATTTTATTAGGTGTGTTTCAACAATATCTAGAGATTTGATATTTAAAATTTTGCTAGCTATTTTAGTTTTTTTAATAAAAATATAAAACCAACTTTTTTCCCTTTTGCCCTGATTCCGCCCCTCTCGCACTGCGCAATTTTTCGCTTGGAGTGACAGTGACAAAAATAAAATTCGCATATTGACGTAAAATTCCATTTAACAAGCGGTAAAAATTGTATTTTTTGCAACTATGACATAATTTGAGACATTGGGAAACGAGTGCTTGTTTTAGACGTTGTAATGTTATAGTTTTGCACGAGTGTCCCAATGTCTAATTATGTGCAGTTGCACGCAATACTTTATCTACGACCATCAAAAACAATTTCACGAAAAATAAGAAAAAAAACACTCGTCATGATGCTGTTGTGATTATACTCATCATGATATGCTGAGCCCATAGAATGTATGTAGATGCCTGAGACCAATCAGAAGCGAAAGAGTAAAGAGGGCGTGGCTTAAGAAATTAAGACAGACCGTTATCCCGTGTGATTGGTTCTCTAGCGTTGTTATAATACATTTGGCCAATCACAGCTCAGAACTGCGGTGTTATAATGTAATATTATAACGTCAGTCAACCAATGTAGGTACTTATAAAGCCGCTTTTGATATTGTAATTATAATAATATAAAACCATATTTCAGTACAGAAGTAGATGAAGAATGTTATATTTAATAGAAAACATTCTTCGCCTTTTTACGACAGAATAAATCTTCTTGTGATGAATAAATATTGGTTTTAATTACTTAGTTAATCTTTTTTACTTGGCACTTTACTAAGCTCGCCTTTTTACTTAAACCGGAAGGAATATTAACAGTTAATCTTTAAGGTGGGCCATACCGCTCAGCTGACATAATAAATGCTTTAGGTGTTTGTGACGTCCTGATGGCTTTGATCTCGATGAAACTGTGCACACATTTTTATGTATGTTTTCCTTCCCCCCACATCGCACTCCGTCCCATCTCTCATCAAGAGGTCCGAGATGGCGAGATATTCAAAAAGCGCCGAATTTGTAAAATGGTTTTTTAAACAATTTTCCATGAAACGGTAACTGTTTATTTATAAAAAAAGTGTATAAACTTAGTCTTCTTTACATGAACGACGTCTGTACTTCTCTAAATTATACAACTTGCTAAAGTTTGACAGCTACTATGATGGTTTTTCATCAAATTTTACTTTTGGGCTGTATAGAGACGTAGTCAGATGTAGCTAGATAATACTTATGAAAAAAAAAATATAAAGAAAATAAGCGGTTAACTTCACATTCAGTTTTTATCTTTTGTATGAATTTTGAGAAAAATGGGACTCTTAATGGATGCATATTTCAACGTGAGATTATAATTATTTTATCTTGTTTAGAGGTATAAAAACGTAATTGAATGTTTATTATTTATAATTTCTATCAAAAAGCAACAACATTACAGAAATATTCAGCCCTAAACTTTGTTTATAATTTTCCAAGTACCAACCCTATCCTAAAACTTAAGTGAAACAAATGTATGAGGTCACTGAGTATTGTTAATGGGTTTTCCTAATTTGTCTCATTCCTAACTCATCTTACACCTTGACTCCCAGAGGAAGTGAGAGCACTTATAATGTTTGTTTCTGAAAAAAAAAAATTTGTTTTCTGTAGGCCACGCGGGCGAAGCCGCAGGCAGAAGCTATTATTAATATATCCACAAATTCATGATGGACTTCTGCAAAGTAACGCCTTTTTCAATAAATTTTAACAGTTATAATAAATAAATATTTTTTGTTACCACTATAATAACTGAAAATTGTAAATTTAAGTAAGTAAGATCTTATATTAATTCCTTTGATAATGCCATAAAGGCGAAACCGGTCAGGAAGTATTAAATAAATTTGTGGGATAGTACAAGTGATTTTCTGTTCATTATGTTAAGTAAGTATTTAAAATATTATTAAAAACTGTAATAGAACCGTGTCTATCTGTCTATACATAGATGATAAAGCAAAAAAAAAATTGTGGTGTAGGATACTGATACAAAATTTTTTTTTCGGTATTTTTGTCGGTACTTCATGCATCACGCAAAAACTACTGAACGAGTTTTGGTATGGTTACCACAGTTCGATCCTCAGCAGTGAGGCATTAATAACAATTAAAGAAGGGAGGAAGATCACTGTTTCGCAGCAATATGCTGAAATAATACCTTTTTCTTGCCACCAAATAGTTTTTATTTTTGTACATATTTTAGTTTATTCTGGTAATAGTGTAAGGTTTTTTTTTATATCAAATTGTTTCATTTTATAATTTATACTTGCGATTGTCGGCACTTGGTGAAACTTGGAAAGCATCTTTAATAAAACTCACTTGTACACTATTTCACACATTTAATTTATGATTATACACCCAACCGGTTTCGAATAACTAATTCATTTTCAAGGGTTTTATTTATTTTCAATGCATGTGCTCGTAAAGGCTCACTTTTTATGCATCAAAACCGAACAAAAAGTCGATTATTTTGCCCTAGGGCTTTAATATTATTATTTTTTTTAATTTATTTACAATGGTTGGCTAACCTTTCCTGCAGCCTTTCCTGTGTACCATAGATGTTATACTTTTTTTTCCACTGTTTAACGGCTATGGATACAGTCCTTTTGAGCCGATTATAATTTAAAGTTCACAAGATTATATTTGTTTTCATTTCCTCACACTATGCATTGAAAAACGTAGTATGATACACGGGCGTAAAAGCAATAAATTACTCGGTAACGTTTAAAACACTCGCTACGCTCGTTTTTAAATCGTCCTCGTAATTCATTCCTTTTCGCCCTAGTAGCATAAACTACTATTATCTCCGAACTACTGCAACTACGTGTACGTGCACGTGTACTTTTCATGTTTCATTTTAGTTTTTTAAGTTACCATTCTGTGTTATTATGTATATGGTGGCATGAAATAAATATATTACTTACTTACTTACTGTTCAATAACTTAATAAAGCCAATTCTGAATTTTAGTTTTAGTGCTGTCAAAGCTTAAAATTTTCCAAAGAAATTTAGCTTCTAATCCTAAATCTTAAGCTAAAATTAAAGCCTTAAGAATCGGCTTTATTATCTAACTAAAAACTGGATACTTTTTTACTACGGGAATCCTACTGTGGCCGCATTATCTTCTTCCACGCGGACGAAGTCGCGGGCATCAGCTAGTAATAAATACTGTTTGAAATCGCGAGAGTTCTAAGCGGCCCGCTTCCACTGAGCAGGATGGTGAAGTCTAACATGAAAGCGTTGAAGCAGGACCGATTTCTCCGGATACTCTCGTCTTAAGGCGAGGTTTTAAAGGCCTTAAATTAAGATAAAAATATATGTTATATTTTACTCTTTGATGTTAATATTTTGGCCGTTCGATACACGATTACTTACACTTTCCTACATCCAATAAAATCACAAAGATTGGCCTAAACTATGATTTACATATCAATTCATTTGGTTTATATTAAGTTTTGGGTTAGAATACCAGTACCAAAATAGATGTCGTAAAAATGTAACATAAAACGGCCGTCATATTAAAAACCCATCCCTCTAATTACAAAATATTAAATAAGAACACCTTGAAATCTCAGCAGCTCACATCCACTGAGCAGGATAGACAAGTGTTAAATGAAAGCGTCGGACCAGGATAGATTTCTCTTTTCTTTTTTCGCTTTTCTCGAGAAGTCAATTACTTGGAGAAGTCAATTACTTAAGCTTACTAACCCACTTTGTATGTGAAGTTGTAGCAAAAGTATTGTAGTAAGTATTGGACCAAAAAAAGTATTTTTTGGAATGTGGTGCGGTCGACGATGAACAATCTACCCTAAAATTGTTTTCACTCATTAAACAATATGCTAGGACCTTAATATCAAAATCGAGAGTTTAATTAAATTTAAGGTTACAAATTGTTTTAAGTCACGACACCCCTAAATGATTGCAAAATTCTCAAAGAATCGAGTTTTGCAAAACATAAAAGATAGGAGTAAAACCTATTTAAACTCTATGATAATTACTCACATGTACTTTAGAACAATGAGCCAATATATTAACATATACACGAAGCCAAATTGATAACCTCTTTTTTTGAAGTTGGTTAAAAGTAAACTCTCTCGTAAAGTTGGAAAACACCTGTTGTAAACAGTCGGAAATGTGCAGTTAAGGCTGTTAAGGTTGTTTGTGCTTATTCCATAAGCAAAACAAGGGCAGTTTCGGATAGAGCGGTTACACTCAACCTTATTTTTATATTGCAACGTTTTGAAGTTAATTATTCTTTCTTTTAATGATTTTATAATTACTTTACTGTAGGAATATTATCAGATAATGCCTAAGGTGGTAGAACTAATGCCGAGCTCGACTGCGGAGGTACCACCATCTTACTCGCAAACTCCTCGGTAGTTATTCGGGGGAGAGTAAGAGAACAGCTCTCGGCACAACCAGGTAGCCCACCATACCTGGGACCGATTGAGGGCGATATATCCATCCCCAATTGCTGGCCTTCTATAAAACAGACTGGTGACGGGCAGCAGCGTCACTAGTGATTTCGGCACCGCGCCTGCTCAGTGTGTGTGAGTATGAGCATTCTTCCAGGAGGACCGCTAAGAGTGGCGAAATCTTGGAAAGGCCTATGTCCAGCAGTGGATGAAGATAGGCTGATGGATGGATGGATAGATACTTGAGGTCGTCGCACATTACATCGGATCGGCACCAGAACACCTCAAAGTAAAGCATTGAAATATGAGCTTTAAATTGGGTTACGTACGTAATTACTAGTGGACGGAGCGTCGGAGCGGACGCCCGCGCGTCGTACACTTGCAAAATGCCATGTAGGCAACACGATATAAGAGTATGGCCTACCCTAGCAACTTTTTTTACTACACGTCCAGCACAAAAAGTCCAGCAATGACTTTATTAGCTTTTGTAAGAGGCGATTGCATGTTGGCTCATTGGCCTATTGGTCTTCAACGAGTAATACTAATAATAACGCAGCGAAACAACAAATTTGAGGGTTTTTAGCTTACATTGCAATATTTTGTAGGCAAAAAAATATTGAATTTAAGTAGATTGACTTCATATTTCTATAACCTATTTTAAGAAAAAAAAACATGTTGATCCCTTAACCGTATTCTTCCGCGGAACGTTCAAAAACCCAAAAAAAGACATTGCTTATAAGAACGTTAACTTAATAAAAGATCAAAAAATGAAATATATATTTTTTTATTTAAGAATAGTTCTTATTTCTTCCAAAGAACCCTTGGAAGTCAAAGAACCCTCGAAAGTCAAAAGAATTTCAGAGAACCTTCTTTTATGACTTCTAATCGTCATTGGCCACTTTAACTTAAATTCAATAGTTATGTTGCTAGCTAGTGGATAACAATCCTGTTCTTCTAGAAGATAGAAGTGAGTTTCGTAATAGACCTGCACGAGTGTCCAAATGTCTAATTATGTCCAGTTGCCATTACTTTATCTACCACCATCAAAAACACTGTATAATTTACCATTCTTTGAAATAAGAGAATCTAATTCAAATTCAAATAGTTTATTTTGCAAAGTAGGTATATAAAATACACGTTTCACAAGTCAAAGTCAAAGTTGTTTCACAAATCTAAACGACAATGAGGGATGGCAATTTGAAAATGACGATCATTTCATAGCGATCCCGTGCTCCAGTTCTTTAGTATTTTTCCAATTTATTTTCATTAAAACCTTTATGACACTACTGTACGCATAGCATGTATCTACTATTATGTAATTTGCCATTTATGTATTTCAATCTAAATTCCCACCACAAAATAGCATCATAATTTACAAGCGGTTCTTATCAGCAGCACTTTGGACGTATCTGATAAACAGGCATTAGCGGCAGTGTTACCAACATAACAATGGAAACTCTCACAATGGAATGCATCTGAAACACAGTGGCTTTTATTGTGGACAATTTTGAGAGCTACAACGTGGTTTGTTAGGATATTATTAGCTGTATTGTCTCTGGAAATTGTATAAAGTTGGTTTATTTATTTTGTCTGTGAATTATTTAGTCGTCAGCTAATTACAAAGACAAATTTCGATTTCGTTTCTATGGTTTTGAATTTGAAGTGCAATGTTGGGCTTGAGACTACAAGTGAAACAACCGAGATTCGAGTAGATACTGTCACACAGTCAATACATTTATTGGGTTAAATAAGTCTTATATACTAATTAATACAATGACATAGTGGAGGGGTTACACGTGTACAGGTAGGTAAGATTCATAGCTACTTGGGTGGTTGATGTTTACAGTTGGATCATGTTGTATGGAGTCTTGTTACAACCTAGACTTCCAAATATGGATAGATCTTCTGTTACATTCTTGTTATTGATTGGCTTCTAATAACAATGTTTACAATCCTTTAGTTTCATGATACAATAACATCTCATGTTAATAGGTTTCCAATTATATATCATATTTCATTGTTTATACCTACATACCACACTACAGAAGGTATTACTTGGGATAATACAACAACAAATAAACAAACAGACTAACAAACACATCAAAACTTCCCTTTAGGTCTTAGTTTTTTGACGGAAGCATAACAAAATGGCAACAATTGTGATTAGGGCTCTCCCTGAGGATTTTCCACACTTATATCAAATATATTTATACTGACGTAATCTAAAATGTAATTTTAAAAGCTTTATTTTAAATGCATAATTATAATATATAAATAACATAAATGTGAAAATCAAATATAAATACTTAACAATTATGTACACTTATAATATGAAATATATCATATACAACGTGTAACAGAAAGGTGTAACCATATTTGAAGAGCTTATTCAGTCAACGGCATATAAAAACTTTTACTAAGGAGCCAACCCTGAAATCTCAAAAAAAAATCTGCCCTTCCATACATTTCGGCCTAGCGGCACTGCATTTTTCTAGGATTTTTTTTTTCGAGATACAGGTTTTGTTCCATAGTAAAAGGTGTTCTATACCATTGACTGAATAAGCTCTTCAAATATGGTTACACTTAACAAACCCTGTATCTCTAAAAAAAAAACGTCATTTTCATAGAAAAATGCAATGCCGCTCGGCTGAAATGTATGGAAGGACAGTTTTTTTTTTGAGATTTCAGGGTTGGCTCCATAGTTAAAGTTGTTCTATACCATTGACTGAATAAGCTCTTCAAATATGGTTACACCTTTCTGTTACACGTTGTATATATATATATATATACTATACAAGGTGATTTTTTGATCATCGTCCAAATTCATACTGGAGGCTTGATAAGTGATCAGTATCTTGGATAAGTAACAATTTTTGTGAAATTTGTATAACGAAATTTCGACTTCCCATATAAATTCAGTTCCAGTCCCGAGTGAATCACTATGGGGAGTCGAAATTTCATTTTACGAATTTCACCAAAATTGTTATTGATGCATGATACTGATCACTTACCAAGCCACCAGTATGAATTTGGACGATGATCAAAAGTCACCTTGTATATACACTAATAACATCTAATCCTGTTGGGCTCACTCTCAGAAAAGAAAAGAATAACTCCACTCCAACGAAATTGTTCAATAATCTTTACAAGTATCGCTTAAGCAAGGATAAAAAAGTTTTGTGACAGCTTTCTCTGTAACCACGTAGCTTAAAGTCAGAATAACTTTTGTACAAAAGGCTTTCAGATAAGCTTTGGGGCTTTTATCACCAACCTGTATGATCCTACAGAAAATGAAAGACTTTTAAACAGAGAACGTATCCATTAAGAGCATCAACAGTAAAAGAAATATTCAGTATCAAGCTAAACTTCCGTCGTGCTCTGACGCTTTTGTTTTTGAATTGACTATCCTGCTTTTATCAACTGCTACGCACGCAAAAATCTTTTTTTTTTTTAATTTGCAGCTACATTAGGACATCTATTAAAAAATGGATGGTAATAAAGCCTCCCAAAAACAAGTTAAATCCCAGCGAACTGCTGCACACTGTTATACTATCTGAAAAGCCTCAAACTTAGTTATAGAAAAATGTACTAATTTAACTGTGTAACATCAACCGACAAAATTAATTATACATGAACTTCTGAATAAATTACTGAACTTCCGAAAGAAATACTAACTTACACATTACTTAAAAAACATAGTCAAAGACAAAACTATGAACCAAAAGTCAAAAATAGGTGCGACGCCGAGCGAAGCGAGGAGGAGCGTATTAGGTTTGTATGTAAGATAAAATAAGGAGCCGAGCGAAGCGGAGCGAAACGGAGCGGAGCGAGGCGAGGTGTCTAGTTTTTACAGAGTTCATGACATACAAAATAATTAATTTTTATTCGGAGATCTACGATAAAAATAGCTGACAGTATTTTTCGGAGTTTTCAGTATTTCATTCGGTAATTTTCGGTAGTTTTAATATATTTATTAGCACAAAAGTTTTCGGTAGATTTGTATTTAAAGCAGTAACATTCATAAATTGGACATTCTCATTTTTTATTTAGTTTTCGGAGCTTTTATTACTACCCTTTAAAATCCCTCTACAAGTATCTTAAGGCGATACCAAAAAAAAAAAGGGGAGTT
The DNA here is from genome assembly GCA_934047225.1 of Ypsolopha sequella. Classification (NCBI taxonomy): domain Eukaryota; kingdom Metazoa; phylum Arthropoda; class Insecta; order Lepidoptera; family Ypsolophidae; genus Ypsolopha; species Ypsolopha sequella. Next base: position 19,000,104 of record OW203991.1, read on the forward strand.
TTTCGAATCCATTTACTCCACTATAACGACATCTACGTAAGTATTTCATTTTTGGGTAAATGTTTATTGAGTATTTGATTAAGATTCTCACTGAAGAAAAACGCAATTGGATGAAATTTTCTCGATAGAATTTAATTCCGAAAAGACCTCTAAATTGTTTTATTTTTTCCTGTAATTCTGAAATCCTAAAATGAAAATAGAAAAAATTAAAAAATTGCATTAAAAATGTGGATATTATGTATTTGTAAAGACTCCTTGAAAATCTTTTTGACAAAATAGCTAAGTACATAAAAAACCGACTTTTTACTTTTTCACGAATCCGTCCCACTCGCACTAAGGGTTTTTTCGCATATGGAGTAACAGGGACGCTAAAACTTTTACGTATCGCCTTAAGTAATGTACGTAGAAAGTTCTCGCGAATGTTAGATTTATAGCTTTAAAATTACATGTAATTAACGCCATTTTAAGCACTTTAAGTTAATTAAATCACGTTGTCAGATCTACAAATGTCTTAACACGTTGATGGACAGTACCGCCCACAGGCGTCACGCCCAAGTAACAATTCATTCGGGACTAGGTTGTGAAAACTTCCTTTAGTTTGTATTTGGGTCGCAAAAAGGTTAATGCTTTGCTATCTAGGCATATTAAGTACTTGAGAATGATTATTAAGTTCTAAAACTAATTGTTTATCATAACAACCTTTAAGCCGTTGACAAGAGTTTAAATTAACGTTATTTTGACTTGTATTTCACGACCTTAAAGTCCTAGGATCTTATAGTTGTTGTAGACTCTTGATTAGGTTCTGGAGAGGCTAGGATTATGCTTAAGTGAGATCTAAAGGTTAAATTTTTAACTTTGATATAACCACAAAGCTATGGAATGTTGAAATTACTTAGAAGTTATTTCTAAAACCTATCTAAAGCCTTTAGGCTGTATAAAAGTTGTCTCGGCAAACAATTTAGGACTGCATGGTTAAAACCAAGACCAAAAGGCTATAGTTCAGAGCTGAAGGCATGATTTATGTCCTACAAGAATATTTGAAAGCTTTAGAGGCATTCTCAAATATTATCAGTTGTCTCCGCGAATTCAAATTACGATGTCTTGCAAATTGAACCAACACAGGGTGATTTCAAAAAAACGGAGTGGAAATTTTAAACGGAAAGTGCGGAAAATTTCCTACGAATAATGAATACAGCGGTTCGTATATATTATTAGGGTTCCGTACCTCTGAAGGAAAAAAACCGGTCAAGTGCGAGTCAGACTCGCATACCTAGGGCTCCATATTATGGATGAAAAATTTAATTTTGTCATTTTTTTCAACCGCTTTAATTGTCCTGTAATCTTTACGTAAATACATATTCACAAGATTTTTTTCATATTTTTCAGTCTACAAGTTTTGGAGATAAGGGGGGGGGGGGAGGACATACAATTTTTTATGATTTTTCAAGGATTTCTCGAAATAGATGCAAATAGCCAAACTATAAATTTTTACAATAAACTTTTTAATACCTACAATTTGATACCCATAATATATTTTTATAAAAATTATTTTTTATTTATTATAATTCTTTTTTTATATTTTTCGCTTTTGCTCAATTTTTTTTACCGCTATAGTTTTCCTGTAATTAGCCAGTTATGATCTATAATTGTCATTTTTTTCATATTTTTCGGTCCACCGGTTTCGGAGATAAAGAGACATACATATTTTTGGGTTTTTTTTTTAAATCTTTCGAAACTATTGAGAATAAATATAATAAAAATATATGTTTTTACAATCAAATTTTCAATATCTACAATTTGATATCCATATTGTATTTTATAAAATATTTTTTTTATGTATTATACTTATCTGTATATATAAAATTCAAAGTCCTGACTGACTGACTGACTGATATATCAACGCACCGCCTAAACCGCTAGTCCTATAGACTTGAAATTTTGCACAAAGATACCTTACATAGTGTTAGCATCCAATAAGAAAGGATTTTTCAAAATTCACCCTCTAAGGGGGTGAAACGGATGTCCAAAGTTTGTATGGGATAACAAGATTAGTTAGATTATTTTATTCGAGACTTCAAAGGAGTACTCCTATCTATAACTGAGTAAACATGTATTTACGCACACCGAAGGATGTGATTCCTTTTCAAAATCCAGGTGTCTATGAGATAAAATGCAGCTGTGGAAGTTCCTACATTGGCCAAACAAAACGTAGCATACAGGAAAGGGTCAAGGAACACATAGCAGCTGTGAAAAACCGGCAGATGTATAAATCAGCGATAGCAGAACATCTTTTAGAATCCGGGACCAACCACTGGATAGAACTGCATTACCAGAAAATTCTCTCCACTGACCGCCATTACTACCCTAGAATTGTGCGTGAAGCGACTGAAATCAAGAAACATCCAAATAATTTCAATCGGGAAGATGGTTTCAAATTGTCTCCCACATGGAGTCCAGTTATCGGGAAATTTAAATCGCGGGTTTCTTCTCTTATTGCATCTCCAGATACTGTGAGTGTTGTGTGCCGTGCGTGAATTAGATAACAATTAATTTTAAAGACTAAAGTGTTTATGCGGGTAAAAGAAAAATACTTCGGTCGTCACCTGCATCTCATCACTGCGCCTCGCCATACTTGCCAGTTTCCCGTAGACCACGAGCATGCAACTGTCTCGAAATGTCGGGTGTCCCCTTTTCGTAAAAAAGGTAAAAATTTATCGCGGTAGACCCGATTATATATATTATAATATTTCAGGTTTTTTCCGAATTCAATCCCTAAAAGGGGGAAATGGGGTGACAAATTCTGAAAATCAACATGGGTATCGTTTGTATGGTTTATCGGGTCGCTGATTAAGAATACAACAACGACTTCTAAATGCAATGTAGTGGACGTGAAATACCATCATCTCCTCTTGGGGTGCGATGGGGTTGAAATGTTGAAATGTGTAAATATCAATATGGGTGTCGTTTTTATGGTTGAAATTTAATATAGCGGACATGAAAATTCTTGAAAGTATGTGTGATAGAGCAATCGGCTGTAACAGACGGACATACAGACAGCCACAGAAGCGATCCTTTTAGATTTCCATTTTTTCCTTTTGAGGTATCTATCTATCTATATATCCACAATATATCCATCTATCTATCTATATCCAAGCAAAATATCTTTGGAACGGAAGGTGGTACATCCCTAGGGGTTGGACCATGGGTTGCCAAAAAAAGTTTTTTTTTGTCAAAACTTTGACAGCCTGCATCTCCCAAACGGCTGGAGCTAGACCCATGTTGATGGATGTCTAGGAAAAGGTCTTGACGAGATCTACCTCCCGAAAAAGTCAAAACTTCACAGGCCCGTATCTCCTAAACGGCTGATGCTAGAACCATGTTCATGGTATTCCAAAAAAAGTCCTCGGCGAGATCTAGATGACGGTAAAAAAATTGGTATAATTTTGATCGGCCATATCTCCCGAATGGCTAATTTTAAGGAGTTTGGGTTTCAATTATAGTGATCGGTCAAGCTGGAGCTATATGACCAAAAAAAAATTTAATTTGACCGGTTTTGACAATTTTTGAACAGCTCTAAAGAAGTATTCTGATTTGCATGAAACTCGGTATCAAGGGGCATTTAGGGTCGCCGATTACGCTGCCGTATTCAAATTTGACATTTTTTGACAACTGATAGGGATTTTGACACTTTTTTGGAAAAACTTTGATCGGTGAGTCCCTGTATTCCCAGAGGGAGTGAGAGTACTTAAAATGTTTGTTTCTGAAAAAAAAGTTATTTGTTTCCTGTAGGCCACGCGGGCGAAGCCGCGGGCAGAAGCTAGTTTTTTTATATTTTTCATTTGTGCTGAATTTTTTAACTTCTATAGTTTCCCTGTAATTGGCCAGTTTTCATATTTTTTGGTCTACCAGTTTCGGAGATAAGGGGGGAAACATACATATTTTTGTGGTTTTTTCAAAATTTCTCGAAACTTGTGAGAGTAAATTTAGTAAAAGTTTATATTTTTACAATCAGCTTTTTAATATCTACAATTTGATACCCATATTGTATTTAAGGATAATATTTTTTATTTTTCTTACTTTTGTTTTTGAAATATTTTGAAAAATTTCAAATTTTTTAATTTTTTTACACTCTGATATGTGGGCAAATTAATTATTTATATGCCAAATTTCATGTCATTATCTTGAACGGTGCTAAAGTTATGAGGCTGTGACATACGGACGGACGGACGGACGGACAACGGAGTCTCACCATAAAGGTTCCTTTTGTACCTTTTAGGTACGGAACCCTAAAAATAGAACCCTTATAGGATCACTTTGTTGTCCGTCTGTCTGCCCGCCTGTCCGTCTATCTGTCCAGACCCTTTATCTCAAGAACGCGTGAAGTTATCAAATTGAAATTAAAACCATATAATCAAGTCTACTGTTACTTGAAGTTGCGAAAAAATTTTTTTTTTATGTTAACGCAAAAAAAATACGGCTTTTAATGCCACTAAAATCGTATATTTCGACATTCTCAAGGGAATCAAAATGTATAGGGTACTTTCCGTTGACCTAGAACTATGAAAGGCAAGTATTATCTTATACTACGAATACAGGAAAAAATCTAAAAACTATACATTTGTAATTTAATTATAAAAAAAAAGCCTGAATTATTTATAACTAGCTGTTGCCCGCGTCTTCATCCGCGTGAATTTAGTATGTAATGCGTTTCATATTTTACAATGAAAGCTTCAACATCCCGCTAAATCCTGTTATGCGTACGGTTTTCTTTAAAAAAGAAACCTCTTATACGTGTCTTATTTTTCTCAATATGATTTATGCGAAGTTGTAAGTAAGTGTATATATGTATATAAGTTATACATAATATATAAGTTTATATATGCCCAGGGATTGTGATTTTCCAAATCAAAGTTTTTAACCCATTTCATCCCCATTAGGGGATGGATAATTTTTGAAAACTTTCCTAAATGTATCTCAATATACGTTTTAAGGAAGGAATATTTAAGCAAAGTTTTAAGTAGATACACTCAAGGGATGCAATTTTCGATATATAACTTAACACGCTATTTTACCCCCTCGGGGGATGAGTTTTGTAAAACCCTCTTACAGGTTTCTCATAATTTATTAAAAAGAGTATTTATGCGAAGTATGTTGACTCTTCAGTATATGTTGATACTCCCACGGATTATGATTTTCCAAACAAGTTTCTACCCCATTTCATTATGAATTGATTTTCAAAAAATCCTTTCTTAGCGGATGTTTACGCAATAAAAGGAACCTACGGTGCAAATTTCATGTTCCTAGGTTTAGCTGTTTGGTCTCGGCGTTGATAGATCAGTCAGTCAATCAGTCAGTCAGTCAGTCAGGGTATTCTTTTATATACAAATTTGTACGGAACCCTCGACGGGTGAGTCCAACTCGCACTTGTCCGTTTTTTTCAAGATAGGTAGTCTGGTCACTGTTGAGGACTACTTAAGGCTAAATTTAAATGTATTCAGTAGTAAAGGTAAAACATAAGTTAGACAAGTACCTATCGACTAAACATAATTGAAAAAAGAAATAGTAACTTATTTGCACTCAAGGAGCAGCCTGTAGCTGCTTGATATCACTTGTGATGAACACTTGAACACTTGATTTTGCTTAATGGTTGTGGTCGCGACTGGCGAGTATTGAATTACTCCTGACGATAACCTGAAAGCTGTGAAAACAGCCTTTTGGTTTTATATAGCTCCGCGAAATTACCTTTAGCTCTTACTTTGGCAAAAATTAAGAGTTTTGAGCTGTTATAGTTCTGAAAAGGTTAACTTGAATGCTTTCTAGTAATTTCCTAACGTCAGCCATATTTATTCACTAAAATAAAAAAAAAACGAACTGAAAATAACATTTTAATACAACGAAGCAAAATTAAATAACATGTTCTATACAATTTTAAATATACGTTTTTATATATGAGTATAACTTTTATTTCTAAAGCGACAAACCATCAAACACCTTATTTTTTCATTTTTTTTTTATTTAAAATGTCCTGAAAATTTGCAATTACGAAAGGCCCGGCTCGCATATAGCACTATTATCCTAAAGTTTCACGATAATGTACCAATCGCACTATGTTTTGCATTTTATCTGACTTTAACATGCTACTAACTATTTTTTAAGAATACAACACTTACATATCTAGCCATTTTTAAACTTGGTACAATGACAGGGAATGGCGCCATTATAAATAAGTAATTTGAACCCACCATTGTGGGTGTGCAGTGTTTCTGCGTACAAACAATCTTAAACAGAAACATTTTAAAACCCGAAAGTCCTGGAAAAGCGTTATTCATTTCTATCAAAAAGGTTTTAAGTTGTCATAGAGTTACATCCAAAACTAATGTAGAACCTATTAGTTGTATTGTATGGTTATATTAACGTTAAATTAAGGTTGTGAAGGTTATATTTGGGTTTTGAGTAAGTAGTTAGAAAGGTTATAGATGAGAGCTACAGGTTTTGCTGTAGCTCTCAGAAAGGTTCTACAACGTGGGCCCTTTTTGCACTCAGGAGGTTAATATAACGTTAATATAAAGTAATAGAGACTACAAAGACTTATGAGCAAATTTCCATACAAAGGTATTAGAACCTTTTCAGTACCTTTCTAAAACCTTAAAAGTTACTTGGGCGGCGAATTCTGGAATACGACAGTACGCCTGTCGACGATCGATTTTTCGTTCACATAAATACAGTACGTCTCACTGCAATCGTTTTTCCTTACTGGTATGAGAGATGATACTTGTAAGACCGCCGCCGTGTGAACCGTAAAATTTTCTAATTTAAATTTAATTTTATGTAATTTAAAAAATTATAACGTATCACATAATTAAGCTTCAAGCTTAATTTAGATTTTCTTTTATTTTAAGTAATTGGTTTAAGTTATTGTTTATGATTTAGTATTTAGATTAGATTTTCGATTTCATAATTTAGTAGTAATTTATAAAATTTAGCATGTTTGTATTTTTATTAAAGTTTTTTTTTTCTGTTTGTTAACATTGTAACATTATGCAAGGGTTGTGTGCTCCTATAATTAGTATAACTCTGCAGGACTAATGTATAGTCAATAAGTAGATGTTTGTAATCGGAGTATGCAGTTGGAGCTCCTTAATAAATAAATAAATAAAAAATAAAAATAAAATAATGTAGCATAAGTACTGTGACCGCAGAAGTGATTTGAATGGACCTACTGTCACAAGAAAAGTTCTTAAAGTACAATAGTTTATAATGTCATATACTGTCATACAACATAGGCATTTTGATATTTGTTGTTACAGTACGCCTATAGGCAATGTATGAAAAATTAATAGTGTCGCAGCAGGGTAAACCAATGGGTTAATACTGTCCATTAACGTGTTAAGTATGTCCTCTTTCATAACATATTTTTTTTGTATTTCAAATGTGATAATAAATTACGATATAAATTTCATTAAATAAAATGTTCATTTAGCTTCGTACGGGGCCTGGAAGCGATCGTTATTCTAAACATAAACTGTTCTGGTGACCCAGAACTAACAGTTTTTATTTCGACCACGTGAAGGTTATAACATATAACTTCTACTTATAACTCTTACAACCATTGAGGTACTAACTTTATACTTACAACAAAAGAAATGATACAAGTTTGGGAATAAACGTAAGAACTGTATTTTGTGACACAACTCTTTTGTTGAATAACTATTGAGTGAATTTTGAATTTAAGTGTTCTGTGTCGATTAATTAGAACAAGGCGGGTTTTTCACAATCTGGCGACGAAACCGCTCTTAAATAAATCCTGTATTTATTTTATCCATCTATCCATCCATCAGCCTGTCTTCGTCCATTGCTGGACAGGACATAGGCCTTTCCAAGATTTGGCGACTGTTAGCGGTCCTCCTGGAATAAATGCCAATACTCACACGCTAGGCAGGCAGGTTGATGAGCGCTGTGCCGAAACCCTCGCACTAGTGATGCCGCTGCCCGTCGCTGTTTAATAAAATGCAGGCAATTGGGGATGAATCAATTAGTCCCAGGCATGGTGGGCCACCTGGTTGTATCTGAGAGCTTACTGTCCCCCGAATTAACTTCGCGGGGGTATGCGAGTAAGATGGTGGTACCTCGACAATCGAGCTTGGCATCAGCTCTACCACCTGTTATTATATTTAACCCAATATTTTATTTTAAACGATTGACACACGAGAGCTTCTGAGCTTTTTATTTATTTATCACATTTACCACGGTTTATTTTCGAATTTCCATTCGATGAAAGCTTTTAACGGAATTTTAAGTACAGAGAAAAAAAGACGAAATTTTTAGCATCATTCACCGCCATTTTGTTGAAGATTCCTTTGTGCGAGAAATATTTATCGCTCTTTTTGGTACAAAATATTATAAAAGTTTTCTAACTCATTTATTTTTGTTATACTTCTTCATGACTTATTCCTTGGAGGTGCTATTAGCAGATTTTTCTTGAAATTTACCGAATTGCCGTTGAAATTTAGATAACTTATAAAACCTCAGACCTATAAAGCTAAATTAATACTGTCGTTGGAAATAATTTTTTATCCAACATCGGAAAAGCACAGTGTTTAATTTACAAAATTACAAAATTTAAGGCTGTAATGTTTTCGTAATAGATAATTAATGACTTCAAAGTAACGAGGAAATGACTTTTTCTCAAACATGCTCAGCACCGTCTCGGCTCGAAACCGTCGAGCTCACTTAGAAAAAGGGAGAGGAAAGAATCGATGTAGCGTACGAAATTTTGATAAAGAAAGGTCGTGAAGACGCCAGCTGTCCAAGCTCGATATGTAGATGATTTTAACGACTATTTCGCTGCAATACGAAGAACAGTATACGCCAGGAAATCCCAAAGATTGCGCTAAGGCGTGGAGCGCCGCATAGAGAAAAAGTACAGGGGCCGAGGCGCTTCTGTTGTTGCTACTTAGGAAACCAACATTCTAATTATTCGCCCATATAGAATTTGTAATATTAATGTCGACTAAAAATGAGTATCTAACTCTAAGTTCTACAGATGTAAGGATCCTTATTCCCTTTGCAACATCCTTTCTATGCGAAGATGAATTTTCAGCTGTTTCTGTAATAAAAGAGCAAACATGGCGCAAAAATCAATGTGGAAATAAAAATTAGAGTATCAGTTGAGGCGCTCCGGAACAAAAAGCGATAAATTCACATTTTGTTTTTTAAAGGAAACCTTATAAAACTTTTTTTTTTAATTAATTATAATTTTTTGATAACTTTTTTTTTACTTTGGGCCGTGTGGTCTGGATGTGCGAACTTTTATTGCGCCTAGTTGACGACATCTTGGGTGATCAGAGGGCTGGCGCTTACCTTGGCCAGAGAATAAGTCTGGCCATCTAGAGGGGTAATGTAGCCAGCATCCTGGGCAACCTACCGGGCTGCAACGATCTGAACCCAGTTTTTATTTATAGTTTTTCGGTTTAATTATTTATATTTTAGGTTTTTTATTTTTAATTAATCTCAACTAGGCGCCAAGTAGTTCAGTGTTCGGTATCAGAGATATCATTGCGGTATGAGAATGCACATGGGTAAATTCGCGAGTTGTGTTGAGACCTGGATAGCTCAGTTGGTAGAGTAGTCGCCCGGTTAGCGAGAGATTCCAGGTTTAAATCCCGGTTCAGAGCTCCTCACATCCAGATATCCAGATTAACGTTTAAAAATGTCTTGAAAAAAAATGTCTTATTAACTTTACTATACTGCAATGATATAATATTAATTAATAAAATCTAAAATATAAGAAAGTTATGCCTAAAATGGATAATTAAATTAGGTATGATACAAAAGAACATACTTTAATGTGTGGAGATCAGCAGCAAGCTCATTCTCACATTAACTTACTTGCCATCGAAGTTTGGAAACCCCTGTGGGCTTACCATGAGTTTTGGATACGATACACGATACCGTCTGCGTAAAATATTTTGTATTGTAAACTCTGGTTCCTCTAGTAAACCGCTAGGGGCGCTGTACAACTTCTCATTTAAATACTATATTTTACGCAGATGTTAACGTGTATCGACTACAAAACACATGGTAGGGTAGGCTAACTGGTGTACTGTGTACGCAGTACATTACTTGGCTTAGCTTGGACCCTCCGCTCCTACTCGAGCTTGCATCCGGTCGCACACGGACGCCGGCAGCGGTGGCACGCTACAATGGTGACTGAAACCATTTCCCTTTGTATTGTTTTATCTATGGGCCATTAGGCTAAAGCCTAATTTCACAGTCGGCTGGAAAACGCCACGTTTTAGGCGATTTTCTTTTATTCACTTGCAGCGTGATATTGGCCGTAATTGTCACCCCTTCAGAGATGATTTTCCTCGTTGTAATCCGGCTTCGAGGGTCACGAAATTGGTTTTTTCGTTGTATAAAGCGATATTTCATGTGGATATGTCTATAATATCGCTTTATCCAACAACTTACATAATTTTTTACCCGATTTTTCGTGGATGCTCGAGTCCATCGTGAATAAAAAGATTTTACCAAGATTTTACACGAGATTGCGACTCATAAAATAATTTGGCCAAGTGCGTGTTGGACTCGCGCACAAAGAATTCCGTACCATTACACAATACGGACCCAAAGGCGGATTATCCTTGCTTGCGGAAGATTTAAACAAAACTGAAATTCTTGTTTTTAGGTTTGTTTCTGATTGATCTTTTCTAGTTTGTAATGCACTCTAATAATAAAAATGAAATCTTCTCCATGCGACGAAAAATTCCTACTTACCTTCGCATGACCTACCCCTCTATTCTGTATCTTTAGTTGCCAACTGGACTAGGTGCCTATCATCAAAAACATAGCTAAAAACGAAACTTTCAAAATTTCTATTAGTGTGTATTGAACTATTTACGAACTGTGTCGTCACTTCAAGTGCGAACATATCCTTAGACAATCGGAATTCAAAAGTATATCTATGTTTTTGATGATAGGCACCCAGTTCAAATGGCAACTAAAGATACATAATAGGCCCCCTGGCCTACCTACTTATCTCGCAATACAATTTCAAATTCATATTGGATGGCCGCGAGAGGGACGCCAATGAGGTGCTTGCCTGGGGCGTTGTCGGCATTTAATCCGCCTTTGTACGGATGACAAATGCCTAAAATGGTAGTGCCTGACAAACATTTCGGCATTCTCTAAATTCGTAACTAAAATTTTTATTATTTGTTACGTGGAACAGTCGACGCGCCTCTGGCCCCCACGGCCCCAGTGTTTCGACGGCAAACGGCGCAAATATGTAACACGCTCCCAGGGCTGCATAGTTGCGCCGCTTAGCTAGTTCAACCGTTGCTGCCGCCGCACCCGCCTTTTTTGCGGTGGCCGGAAGGTGGGACGGAGCAAGCGTATCTACGCACGTAGCGTCCTACACCAACGACCGCCCGTTTCTCCACGAAACGAGTGTCATGCCGTCGGGCCTCTTGCCATCGTCACGTGAGAGACCTTGGGGCTCTAATATTGCCGGCACGTTAACGGTGACAAGCGCCCTTCGGATGACATCGTTAAGATTTGCATGGCGGGATAGGCGGCCGGCGCTTCGACGACATGAAAGGCCGTGGTGGCCTAGTAGGTCAACGCTTGCTCCACATTGGCAGCGATGTGGTTCGTTTATCTTAACCCCGAGTCGCAGACAGACAGCCATTGTAAAAGCAGTCTTATCGAGAAGTGTCCCGATTGCTGCTGAAGGCATTGCCTGCAGCCAGTACCCAGCCTCGTGTTCCTTGACAGCAAGGAGACGAGCTTGCTCCACAGGGCTAGAGACACCTAATATATCATAAATCATAAACAAAGTATTATTTTTCCTTTTTTCTCTTTTATATTTTAATTTTAAATAATAGAAAATGTTTTTTTTTTTTTTGTGTTACTCACGAGACTCATTCCTGCAGTCAAACTGTTAAAGTTTTGCAGGGCATTGTTTTAAATATAAGATTTGTTTCCTGTTTAATATATAAATAAATAAATAATAAATAATTTAAATAACAATCTCACCAAATTTGACCTCAAAATATTAACCTAAAAATACAATATGGGTATCAAATTGTAGATATTGAAAATTTTTATTGTAAAAATATATACTTTTACTATATTTACTGTCGCTGGTTTCGAGAAATCTTTAAAAACCACAAAAATATGTATGTCCCCCCCCTTATCTCCGAAACTGGTACATCGAAAAGTATGAAAAAAGTGTTGATTATAGATCATAACTTACCAAAAAAAAATGTGAGCACAAATGAGAAATATAAAAAAGAAGTAAAATAAGTAAAAAATATATATGTATATAAATACAACATGGGTATCAAATTGTAGGTAATAAAAAGTTGATTATAAAAATGTTTCGTTGGGCTATATTTAATTGCATCTATTTCGAGAAAGCCTTGATTAACCATAAAAAAATGTATGTCCCCCCCCCTTATTCCAAAACTGGTGGACCAAAAATTGTGAAAAAAATAATGGTAATATGTGTTCACGTAAAGATTACAGAAAAAATAAAGCGGTTGAGAAATTCAAGAAATAAAATTACAAAATTAAATTTATCATCCACAATACGCGAATTTGACTCGCACTTGGCTTTTGTTTTAGAAATATTTAGAACAATTTCAAATGTTTAATATTTTTGTACACCGTAATATGTGGGCAAATAAATTATATTTTTGTGTAAAATTTCATATCTTTATATTTAACGATGCTAAAGTTATGAGGCTGTGACATACGGACGGACGGACGGACGGACAACGGCGTCTCACCATAAAGGTTCCTTTTGCACCTTTTAGGTACTACGGAACCCTCAAAACTGTTACTGTAACATCAGTATACTGAATTAATGAATTTACCCCTTGAATTTCAGCATGTGTCAGACCGGAATTCGCGAAATACATCAATCTCACCACAATTCTGGCACAAAATTTGTAACACAGAAATGTTATGAACCGATCCAAATCTCTCTAATAAACTAGTGTTGAGCATTTGTTAGCGTTAAGGTGATATGTAAAAGTTTTAGCGTCGCTGTTAGTTCATATGCGAAAAAACCCTCAGTGCGAGAGGGACGGATTCGTGGAAAAGTAGCAAAAAGTCGGTTTTTTATTAATATAAAATGTACTAAAAACACTATCAAAATTTCGTTTAACCAGGTCCTAGATACTGTTAAAACCCCTCTAATAAAATATAATTGCAGTCCATATGTCATTCTAAATTGTCAAACCAGAAGAATTGTTGTCGATAAAGACCTCATTTCAATAAATATTTCTATCGAGCCGAAATTCTCCAATCGCGTTTCTGTTTTAACAGATCCCTAGAGAAAGATTCCAAAAGTAATATACTATTTTATCAAAATTATACATTATTTACCGAAGTAGATATAGAAGTTCTAAAAGTGTCGATTTTTTTCCATATCGCCTTAAGAGGCCGGTGCAAAATTAATTGGCCATACAAACGTAATACCAAAATCATTTGCAATTCGAGCATATTTCAACCAAATTATGCTGTTATTCTGATTAAGACAGTATTTTTATAGGTTCATGAATATGTTTCCTTCCAAAATACTAACCTGAAACGAAATGTCAGCGATTTGCAATTCGCACATTTTTACACCGTAAATTACCCGTTTTCTTCGTATTTGTTTTGTATTAAAAACAACAAAACGTATGATATTGTTCGAGCGGAAACATAGCCTATGTTATCAAGTTACAGATTAAAACAAAATTTAAAACACATTAAGTTTTCATTCATCATTTTTGGTATTATGAAACACACCCGTATTCAGTACAAATTCTGAACGGCTAGTAGCTGTGTCGCACGCTTGTTGACGTACGCACACATTCACACAGTAGAGACATACAGAGATGTCGCGTGGATTCGCGCGTCTGGGCATGGGGCCTCCTTTGGGTTAGGGTACAATAGTTTTGCATTTTACTTTAGTTGCTCGCTCGATACTCATACTCATACTCATACTCATTTATTCATAATTTATCATTACATGTCTAACATTATTATTACATTATTTCAATAGTATTACATTATTATTAAATTATTATTACATTATTATAAAATTAAAGTAGGACTGTAGGTTATATTCTATATTTCGACACACGGACGTAGTTTCAACAATACAGTTTTCATGTAACATCATCCGATAGGTATTCTTTTACGGAATAGTATGCTTTTTCTAAAAGAAATGCTTTGACTTTGCTCATAAATGTTCGCAACGTAGGCACTTTTTTAATGTGATCGGGCAGCTTGTTAAACAAAGACGGAGCTATGCAGTGCAAGGAGTTACCTGTCTTGCCGAGACGATGCTTAACGGCATGTAGGTCATTCGGTCTGCGGGAGGGGTAACGACGGTCACCAGATTCGAAGTTACGAAATTCGGCAGAGTTCTGCTTTACATATTTCAGCACCTCCAAAATAAATAAACTAGGTACCGTCAGGATACCCAGCTCTATAAAATAGGGTCGTGCATGCATGTCAACAGGAACTCGTGCGATACGTCGCACTGCACGCTTTTGAATTTTGAACGGTCTATCACAATCCGCAGCCTGTCCCCACAGGTCTATGCCGTAAGTAAGTAAAGAATGGAAGTATCCGTAGTAGGCAGTAAGCAAGTGTTCTTTAGACAATGTGGGAGACAGTCGCGAGAGACCATAGTACGCAGAATTCAATTTGGCGCAGAGTGCGTCAATGTGTTCCGACCACTGGAGACCTTCATCGAAGGTGAAACCCACGAAGCGGGCTGACTTAACGACAGGTAGCGGGATGTCTCCCACCACGAGTGGTACCCGCTGCGCATCGACCGACTGGCGCAGAGTGAACTTTATTATTTGAGTTTTCTCCAAATTCAGTTGCATGCCGTTGGCCGTAAACCATCCAGTTAGCTCATTGATAATTGAGACCAGGTTTTTCTTCAGATCGTCATCATCCTTACCTTCTACGAGAGCACATATGTCATCGGCATACATAACCATCTTCGCCACTCTCGACACATTAGGAAGATCGTTCATAAGTATGATGAAGATTGTATTACCCACATTGGATCCCTGAGGCACTGATCTATCACCCACGATACCAGGCTGCGAAGTCTCACCGTCCACTTCCGTGATCTGCGACCTATCAGAACTACGTGTGCGCGCATAATATATTTGTCTAGACTACGGCGCGGGGCGTAGCGAATTCGAAAATTGGGAAATCTACGGAGTCTCGTAGCGCTTGCAAAGCTGCCGCCGTGCCGTGCGAAAAAAGTAGCAAATCTACGAATTCTCGTAGCGCTTGCAACGCCGCCGCCGCGCCGCCGCCGCCGCCACCGCCGCCGTGCGAAAAAAGGAGACGGGATTAGTAACAAAATATTAAGAAATAATTATAACGACCAAAAGACAACTTAGCTAAGACAACTTTTAACAATAGTTTGCTACAATAGTTTGCTAGAAAGTTTGCTTAATAAATGTTTTTATTTGTTTATTTTATTTATTTATTTGTATGTATACGATATGTATGTATATATATCAAACATAAAATATATTGTGTAAGTTTTGTTGGATAGGAGTATATTATATATTAGGCATTATGTATATTCACTTTATTGGTTTTGATTCTTCTTTTATTTATGTATTTTGTAAATTGGTATCCCCCTCCACATTACGTAAAATAATACTTTCTTCACCACCCAAAGGTTGGCTTGAAGAAATCGCTTTAAGTGATAAGTCCACCCTTGTACAACATTGTGTGTTCAAAACTCTGTACTCAATTTTTTTTTATTTGATCGTGTACAATAAAGTGTGTATTCATTCATTCATTCAAATGTTACTATACCATAGAAGAATATCTTCTCGATAATCTAACTGAAAGGATATGCTGAGAATATCTTATAACTTGTAACTAAACATGGTTTAATTTACATTTACTTATTATACTTGACATTTTTAGAACATGATATAACATATCATGGACTGTGGAATTAAGAATTGTGTTTGTTTAGATCTGTAATTTTATACTATTGTTTATTAGAATTAAATATTCAAATTGCAGGAGCCCAACTGATATCTACCAGAGGCACATGAGTAAACACATTTCTAATATTTGATGGACTTCAGCTCTTCATTTACCATTTTTTATATTTCACTCTTGTATTTACAACCATTGATTTGGACCAATTACTCAACAGTGATAAATCCTATGCCATGTGAAAGCTTTTAGGGTATTATTAATTTCTTATTATGGCAGTTACATAGAATTCGAGCGCGAACATGGTGTTTAATAACGATTTCAATACTGAGAAAGCATCAAAATAATAGTACTCGTATCAAAACTGTAAACAAAAAATTTTTTCCTGACATTTTGACATTTGTTGGCGCTCGATTTCGACTTGGCTCCCATAGTCACAATTAAATAATACCTATGCATAAACATTTTTTCAATGCATGTGCTCGTAAAGGCCCACTTTTTATGCATCAAAACCGAACAGAAAGTCGATTATTTTGCCCTAGGGCTTTTATTATTTTTTTTTTTATTTGTTTGCAATGGTTGGCTAACCTGCAGCCTTTCCTGTCTACCATAGATGTTATATTTTTTTTTTCCACTGTTTCACGGCTCTGGATACAATACTTTTGAGCCAATCATAATTGAAAGTTCACAAAATTATATTTGTTTTCATTTCCTCACACTAGGCATTGAAAAACGTAGTATGATACACGGGCGTAAAAGCCATAAATTACTCGGTTACGTTTAAAACACTCGCTACGCTCGTGTTTTAAATCGTCCTCGTAATTTATTCCTTTTCGCCCTAGTAGCATAAACTACTATTAAATAATATTACAATAGCTATAAAACAATTTACTTTTCCATAGTCATGATACCAGCCGCAAATTCTTAAAAAAATCTAATATCACGCTTTTGGATAATCCAATTAATTTGAAACTACCATGATGTCATAAAAAATATATGTTTAAATGTATATATTATATAGCAAACTATTATTAAAAGTTGTCTTAATTATTATTAAAAGTTAATGTTGTCTCATTTATACACAAAAGAAATAAGATAGTTTGGATTTGTAATTCCTAATGAAAATGCAAAAATGCTAGTACTGAAAATTGAGCTTCCTTCAAATGCTCTATAGAAAACGGCAATTTCATATTTGAAGACCTATTATAAATATATGATATAAGAAGTAATTATCATATAAAAAAATTCATACTGCTAGAATAAGTAGAAGTTACCTTCAACTTTTTTGACATAGCCAGTCATGGGGACATTTTCCCCTGCCTAAAATTGCTCAACGCGCCTAAAAAAAATTTCACTTAAAAAATTATGTACCAACACGCGCATGATAGAAAGAAATATGAAATGAAATAATGAAATTAAATTAAATATATTAATTTATGTAATGTAGGCATATAATACGCTAATAAGCTGCTGGCTTGAACTACTACAATTTGAATAGATCACAAACTTTTCAGTTTCCTTTAAACAAACAAGGGTGGTACCACTCTAAGCCCTTTTAATCCGATTAATCTTAAAATTGGATTTAGAAGTAGCTTCAAGTTGCTTAGCTTCGGAGGAAATTGGTGTAGACATAAGCACTTCGGGGCATATTGGATCCACTAAAAGATACTGGAGTATGTTAAGTTATTCAGCTTCAGGAAGCTTAACATGTAGTTATACAACGTGTATAAGAAACATATAATACTGAAAAAATTTTGCTCTACGACTTTTTAATATCGATGATCGTTGCGGACTGAAGGAAGTTGTAATGACTAGAACAGAAAAAGGAATGCTTCGGTGGTTTATACATGAAGACAGTGAAGAGAGAAGTTTATGGTGCGCAAGTGGAAGGTAAAGCTTAGAAGGGTTAGAAGGACGTATACGCATTTACTGAAGAAGGGCAAAGTCAAAAGTAACCGAATAGAAGAGCTTGTTGATGGATGTGGAAGAAAGGAAAGAGGTTTTACAGACGGAAAACTGTAATCTCTGCTTACCCCTCTGGTACAGTAAGCGCACGATTTGAATGCAGAATTTCGCTATATAATTTGTATAGTGCAAGTCTGCATTGAACTCGCGCGTTATCTGTGGGTGTATGTGTGTTATTGTGTATGAGTAAATCTAAATAAAAACTAACTTAAATTACTTTTGAAATAACGCGAAAAGTAATTCATCTTCATATATTTTCCAGTAGGTATGATCATTTTGTACAGAGAAGTAATTTTTTTTTTAACAATCCTAATGCTAATTGTTGTCTATGATCAGTAGAATATGTGACTAAAGTCAAAGATGTCAAAAGTTTAGATGAACCCTGGCACCTAAAATCTATTGAATTGTTTTTGAATGCGTGCGTTAACATAATGCCGACGCGCGCACACTTATGAGTGCGCAATCTGTCTAGTGTCTACCTACGGTCAGCAAACTGATCAGACTACTAAAGTTGTTAAAATGGTTAACTTTAAGTGCACTTAAGGCGTCCAACTATCACTGTGTTCAGATGAGCACTGATTCCAAACGTGTGAGCGTCACCCATTTAAAGGTGGAAACATTTTGGTGCTGTCATACTTGCGGTAAAGGCTTATCTTTACATTTGAAATCTTTGACTAAAGTACGTTTTATAGCACGTCATATATAACAGTATACTGGACTATATACAACGTGTAACAGAAAGGTGTAACCATATTTGAAGAGCTTATTCAGTCAATGGTATTGAAAAACTTTTACTATGGAGTCAACCCTGAAATCTAAAAAATACTGCCCTTAAATACATTTCGGCCGAGCGGCATTGCATATTGCAATGTACGAAGCAAGTAAATATTTTTTTTTCGATGTACAGGATTTGTTACATAGTAAAAGTTATTCTAAACCATTGGCTGAATAAGCTCTTCAAATATGGTTATACCTCTCTGTTACAGGTTGTATATATACCTACTTTTTATGCATCAAAACCGAACAGAAAGTCGATTATTTTGCCCTAGGACTTTATTGTTTTTTTTTTATTTATATACGAGAACTTGGCTAACCTGCAACCTTTGCAACCTTTTTATGTATTATAC
This sequence comes from Ypsolopha sequella, assembly GCA_934047225.1. Classification (NCBI taxonomy): domain Eukaryota; kingdom Metazoa; phylum Arthropoda; class Insecta; order Lepidoptera; family Ypsolophidae; genus Ypsolopha; species Ypsolopha sequella. The sequence goes on from OW203991.1 coordinate 19,019,174, forward strand.
ATGTCATAGTGTGAGGAAATAAAACAAATATAATCTTATGAACTTTAAATTATGATTAGCTCAAAAGGACTGTATCCAAAGCCGTTAAACAGTGGAAAAAAAAAGTATAACACTTATGGTACACAGGAAAGGTTGCAGGTTAGTCAAGTTCTCGTATATAAATAAAAAAAAACAATAAAGCCCTAGGGCAAAATAACTTTCTGTTCGGTTTTGATGCATAAAAAGTGGGCCTTTACGAGCACTTGCATTGAAAAATAAAGAAGTGTCATGACACTCCACGTGGTGGTTAAAAGTTGTTCCTCGACTCGTGGAGTGTGGCGTGATGGCGGAACAAAATAGAGTTAGTCTTTAGTCTTGGTTAGAGAACGGATAGTAATCAAAGTGTAAAATAATATTACTGGTGATTAAAATACTATTCAGTCTTCAGAGTGATACAGTGATACCTTGGGATCATTATTGATGGGTGTCTTTCTTGGATGAGGTTAGCCGAAAAATGTTTGCCTCTGCATTCTCTTTAAAAAGGATTCGAAAACTTCCTACCAACTGCTACGAAGGTTGTGCTTGCACAATCTCTCCTACTACCTATTTAAGATTATGCTGACTGTTGTTATCTTGATCTAACTCAGGAACAACTTAATAAACTTGAGCGTCTTTATATTTGGATTACGCAAATATGACCATTTCTCACGATATCGTTCTCAGCTGGAGTGGCTCCCTATCCGTCTTTGTCGGAATTCTCATATTCTCTTTCTTCTTTACTCTGTTTTGTTCAACCCGTTCACTCCATAAGTTTCACCTACGAAAATCACACTGTATAAATACGATAATTGGGGCGCTGTACAAAATGCACAAAGGTCATTGACCGATTTTATAGCTGTCATAGAAATATACTTTCGAAACAAATAATTTTGATTGTAATATGTCAACAAAACGTCAACTGCACAATATGTCAGAAAGTTATCTTTACTCTGACATGCATGACTGACTTACTGACTGACTGATCGATCAATGGCTGGACCAAATGACCTATAGAGAAACATCAAATATGGACTTTAAGTTGCTAGTATGACGTATACATCCACTAAAAAGGGATTTTAGGAAATTCCCACGGGATCTATAGAAACGCTGCGGGGCGTTTGCTTATAGTTTATTATAAGTAAGTACTAACAAAAGTTTAAGTGAAGATAAACAAAAAGCTAAGTTTAACTAAATGAGCCGAAGAAACTTAACCGAAACCTGAGGTCCTGCTGGGCCTAAAACGATTAATCAAAAGAAATATCTGGTAAGTTAACAGGCTTTTTGCTAGATGGGGCCATTCACTAGGATTAGGCCCGCTGATTTGTCAAAAGTTTCTCTTTTACTGAAGGAAAATATTTGTCTCGGAATGGCGGCTGCTGGGTTGCTATTGCAGCTGAAATAAGGTAATTGGGTATTTTAGGGTTCCTTAAAAAACACTTCGGGGTCTGTTTTAATCCGTCTGAACTGAGCCCAGTGGTGGTGGGGCTATTTGAGATGAAGATGAAGAATTACATACCTCGGGAAAATGATGACAAGTTAAAGACGTCACATTTTGAAAAATTCTTGTGAATTTCAAATTATCTTTTAAATGTTGTCTTTAACATAGCATCTTCCTATGGAATGGTCTGTATAATGAGTTATTTGTTTCCGTACGACACGTACACGTAACAGAATTTTTGATCGGACTTTTATTAATTAAAGTTAATAAAAATTATGGTTAAGAGGTTTTTATTAAAATTAGTTAGCGGTTACAAAGATAAACTGCATAAATTATTTGTAACAGATATTTAAAATACTACAATACGTTTTTTAAATCTGAGACCACAAACAATATTTAAAAAAATAGTTGTGGCTCTTGTGACAAACTCATACTTGTCAGCTGTCTAGTTATCGTGTACATCTCAGAATAAGGTTATTCTGAGATGTACACCATAGAATTCTATCCTATATTATATAGTAATATATAGTAATTATATATTATAGTATATTATATAGTAATATAGGGCTCAATTAGCAGCCGTCGTCAAAAAAAATAAAAATAATGATATCTATGCATTACGTGCAGAATATAGAACATATTTGACAAAAAAGAACGAAATAAACTGGTAAATAATAAACTTTGGCCAAATAATCCCGCATTTTTCATCAATAGGTATATCGGAAACCACTCATGTGGTGATCTCATAAATCAAACTTTGGGGATTGTTTTCCACCAGTTTTTCATTCTCAGGTCTAAGTAATGTGATGATCGTTGGAAAAACGAATGAAAAATTTTGTTTGTTCAGAGGGCAGAGATATAAAAAGGATAGGACTTTGTTTAGATTCCTGATTTACGGTACGTAACATTACGTAAAGAGCGGTTTCACAACCGGATTATGTATGCTGCCATCGCAAAGTTTCCATTGGTTTCTGTAAATTAGAAATTAAAAAATTATGAGTTTAAAAAAATTTGAAATTAAATTGAAATTAGACCTTTATTAGGATATTCTGTCTGACTTCTGACACATTCAACAATTCCCAAAGGTAGCTTAATTTCGAAGTTTTTTTTCCCGTGAATATCCGCTATTTTAGGACGTAATTTTCATTATTTTGGTATATAAATTAACATCTTGAATTAAAAGCACTTGTATAGTAGTTTCACTTTATATTCACTGGAAAAAAAACGAAATTTTTCATCCATTAGGATCTACTGAAAAAACTGGATCTTACTTGGTGGATACTGAGAAGCCTCGGTATGCGCCTCGTAGTGAACGATGTAATTCTGTTGCAATTTATTAAAGTCATCTACGATGTGATAAAAATATACATATTTTAACGAAGACAGACACCGCGTAATGTTATTTTAAAATGTTATGATCAAGCAAACATTCTGTGAGGGTAGAATCAATAAAAAAGGTATATTAAATCAGACTAAGTACACGAAGTTTGGCAACGGCTTTACTCGAATATTTGTGGCACGGATCGCCGCAATGCGAACAAAACGCAGAGCATTTCTATTGTCTAAACCAAACTCAAATAGATAATTCATACTGAATAGTTAAGTTTATTCAAATAAAAAAGACTAGTAGACATTAAACTTAAACCCACAGTAGGTAAAGAACGCGACTTGGCGGGGGTGCGGACGTGCACATACATGTCAATGTGACATCGCACGCACTCCAGCCTGTCGCGTAAAACTAAAAAACAAAGTATTTATTTGCGGGTTTCTTTGTTTTTCTTTTGTTTATTAATTTTGTTCTAGTGTTACATAAGTTATAGTGGATTTAGATTTCAACACGTGTACGATGACAAAAATCGGTTTTGTAATCGGTTTTATTTTAGTATAGTAGATCTTAGTTTTTAAGATTGCTTCTGCCAATCTCAAAATATTATTTACGCGATTAAGAACCGAATCTTATACTCATAACGTGTGAAAATCGCGAAAGTTTAAAGTTTACTGTCTCTCTCTGTCTTAAAGTACATACATACACAATGCATCAAAACCGAACAGAAAGTCGAATATTTTGCCCTAGGTCTTTATTGTTCTTTTTTTTATTTATATACGAGAAGTTATCTTACATTATCTTAGCAAAATTGATTAGATCTGGTATCAACATAGCAATCTGAAAATTTCACTACTAGTAATTTACTCTCGTCTTTAATTAATTATATTAGTATATATTAGTATATTGTATATTATATATATATATATATATATATATATATATATGCATATTTGTAACGTTATAAGTATTTATGTAGTATATTATCTTATATTTATGTATATATATATATTGTTTTTTTCTGAAGCTTACTTTTTACATTATTAGTATTTAATTACAAAATTATAAATCAGTACATAAATGTATTTTTACGTTTTATTTGTTGTTTAAAATCTAAAATTGTAAAGCCTTTTGCACACCTGCCTCTGTAACTTTCTTGTACTTTCTGTCGGGTTGACTGGGAGAAAATGCTGCTAGCATTAAGTCCACCTGTTGTACATTAAACTGTGTTTTGTGCAATAAAGAATTTAGAAGAAGCAGAAGAAATTGGCTGACCTGAAACCATTCCTGTGTACTATAAATGTTATACTTTTTTTTCCACTGTTTAACGGCTCTGGATACAGTCATTTTGAGCCAATCATAATTTAAAGTTCACAAGATTATATTTGTTTTATTTCCTCACACTATGCATTGAAAAACGTAGTATGATTAGACGTAGTAGATAAGAGCAATTAATTACTCGGTTAATTTATTCCTTTTCGCCCTTGTAGCATAAACTACTATTATTAATTAGCCAGAAAAACTTAACTCCTGTTATATCATCCGCTAAACGAAGCACAAATGTAATCTTTATTTAATCCCCACTTTTCTACGTAATAATTCACGAAAAGCTTTGAGTGAAAACGTGAAAGAATTAGTTAAGAGAATGAAAAATTGAGAGTCTTGGGGTTGAGGAAAAGAGTTGAATTTAAAAACATGGACCCCTACTTTTGAAACACGAATAAAGTGCAGTGAATTAAGTTTTCCGAGATCTTTTAAGCGTCGCAAAATAACAATTTATCCCAGTAAAAAACATTTTCTTGTCTGCAGTTTTATTAGAAAACCGCTGGGCTGATTTAGCTGTTGTCACAGCAAGTGAGTACATGCATACATACATATACTCACGCCTGTCTTCCAGAGGGTTAGGCAAAGACTACAGATATCCATGTGCTACGATCCTGACACACCCTTTCACTTCTGCCAATTCCATCAATCTTGTTCAAGTGAGAACGAGATCTCAAAATACATAATTTGAACTGTTTTATTACTTTTTATAAACCGGGTGTAATGAAACAGGGGTCTTTAAGGGGCTGCACAATGTAAAAATTTTGTCCTGCTCTAACGCTTTTGTTTTTTAACTGTCTATCCTGCTCTAAGCAGATACCGCACACGCATAACTTCAGTTATTTTGAAATCGTTATGTAATAAAGATGGTTATTTCTAGTAAGTATCTGGGTATGTTTCAATTGGTTTTGAAATATGGAAACTGAATCACTTTGTCGTGAAATTTATGCTTTTTTAAAAGTATTATAATTAAAAGAAGGATGAAAGTATGTTTATTTATAAACTGTACTAATAATTGTCTTGAGTCAAAAAACACGCCATTTTTTTTTAACATGTACATAGACGGCACTAAATCCAAAGCAAAACTGATGTAAAGCATTATGGAACCCCTTAAATGAAAACACATAATCTATTGAGCATACTGAATTACTTTCCCAAAGAAAAATAAACAGTTATAAATTTAAAAATAAATTTTACATAAGTAGCCTCGATTTCCCAAAGTAAGGGTCAAGACATGTCGTCTTACAGAATAATTGATGGGTGCAGAATCGCCCAGACCCTTCCATTTCTCTCTCTACCTTCGTTTTGCCAAAAAACAATAACGCAATCTTGTATTTCGATTGTCATTTCATAAAGATGGCAGGAAAAGTTAATTCCAAAACGAACTGGAGAAGAAAATAGTATTTTGGGCAACTGTGACATAATGTGTACCGCCTTAACCACGGATTAGAACTGAAATACTGAAACTGACTGAAAGACACTACTATTAAATTTACTTACTATCCACTCACACAACTTGAACCCCATTAACATTACATTAACTACTTCTATTGGATCGTTTGATACAGATTTTAAAACTAAGGCCTGAAGAGTGATCGTCTGATAAATAACCATACATTGTGAATCAAGTAGTAAACCCTGTTCTTTTAATGAACCATTCTACAACTACCTAGTCAATAAAATTATGAATACCAAGTGTAAATATTTCCTACCATATTTGACTCTAGGTGTTAATTTTATTGGAAAATCAATCAAAAGTCATTACTTTAAAGATATTGGTAAAATCAATATATGAGAGCTTTTCTGATTAAAATTATTTAAGAAAAAGTCTGTCTGCACTGGAAATAAATTTAATTTAATTTTAGATTTTGCTAATTTTGGATATTATGATTGTATTCAGAGTAAATAAAGAACTTAACAGCTATATTATTGTTTATGAAATTACATAACAGTTGTAACTTATGTATAATTTTTAGGAACCTTTTATTGAACTTCTAGAAGTTTGAAATATGTAATATTTATCTTTCTGAACAAGTTACTTAAGGGTATGTAGGCAGTAAATCATATTGACTTCTATACTGGACTTTATGAAACTTTTGGATTACAAAAACTATTACATAATAATATTTCTAAACTGATGTTTGTATTTAAATGAAGCTTAGTACTTTAAAAGCAAGGTACATATTTCTATAAATTTTATCTATAGATAAATTTTGTTAGTTTATTCAAATAAATTGGAAGATATTTAATCCATCAGAAAGTGCTACCTGACATATCGGAAGCGAGTCATCACATGGTACCTTCCATAAATCAATTACCAAAACCATTTTCTGTAAGTACCTTATTTCATATGTACCTAGGTTTCATTTAATGAACCCTTTTAAGACTTAGTAGTCTCTATATGAAATAAGTCAATATAAATTACCTTTATATAAATAAATTTAATATATTTTTAATTACTATTTCACTAAAAATTATATTTAGTAAGGATTGTAAATAACAAGAAAGGTTCCCTTCGATCATACATAAGTCTTGGCTATTTTCCTGACTATGAGTGATAATAATTTCAATAAAACAATACAGTCTCATTTACTGACTTATTAAAATAAATTAGAACTTTATTTTTAGTTCACAAGTATCTATTTTATACCATTTTAACTTTTTGGCTTCACTATTCCATAGGTATATAGTGTTTTAGCCTGGGTCTCAATATACCAGTTAAAATGAAAGAATATTATTTATTCAGTACAAACAGACACATCATTTTGTATTATAAAAATTAATATATTGAAATTATATCTCCTTTGTTAAAATAATATATTTCTTAGGCACGGATTTATTTATTTCAATGAATTTGGGCCTGTTTATCAAACTCCCATACATGAATTTTCCAATGAGAATATTAAATTTTCTCTAGAAGAATCTAATTTGACTCTATTATTTTATACTGCAAATAAAGGGTCTCTTTGTTTATTTTTGTTTAAAATTTAATTCACATGCTCTGCACATTGATAAAGATCATGCAAATAGGAATACAAGAAATAGCATTCTGAAGAATTTGAACAAATTTGCATGCACACACACAAAATCAAGACATAAAAAATTAGAGGAATTTCGCAAGCAAAATAAATAGAATCAGTAGGTCAAAATAAATTTTAGATACACTTCAGGAAGTAATAGGACTTGATTATCCTATAACTCACGTACTCCGCCGATGATAACATCCATGTGAGAACTAAAACCACTATATTTAGTGAATCACAAAGCACATTTCAACCTTATCTTTCGCAGAAAAGGGATTTTTCACTTATTTCACTTTCGCGGTTATTTTCTAGGCTTACACACAAGCCTATGTACACTTCTCAGACAATCCTAAACTAATACTTTTACTTCCCTATATAGATTTAAATTTATTTGCCTGAGAATCCTATTTTCTAAACGTTTTAGAAATAAATAAATTATCACCGAAAACTCGCACCTCAATCGGGCAGCGTAACGTCCGCGCGGTATTCTTCGAAAATTAGAACTTTTCTCCCCTCTCTTTTTTAGTCCTATTTATACCCCAAATCCGCCATGTTTTCTGGGTAAATGCTATCGAATGCATCTTTTCCAGAAATTTTCTATGCAAAGCTAGCTCCTCGTTCGAATTTTATCTTTGACATGTTGTAATAAGGATCTTATTCCCTCGCCCTAACTTCTCAACGGTCAATCAAATACTTTTGTGTTTTTATGCTTGTTACAAAATTCAATCTTATTCCTAATACTTTAGAATACAATTCCCGCTGATAGCTTACTGTTCTAGAACCATCTATGCATTTGCTTTCATTTAAGGATCCGTAATGGTTTCAAAGCCATACTAAGTGTGATATTTTATTCCTTTGTGATTAGCTTAATTTATTGAATTTGAAATGAATCCCGTATTTCTTTGTTTCTTTTCTTTTTTTGTTTGTGACATGGCGGATCGTGGTCATAATAGAGTCCGATCCGGCACAAATGTAAGACATTGGGACACAAGTGCTTGTTTACGAAACGAACAAAGCGAGATTCGTCATAGCTTGCACGAGTGTCACAATGTCTAATCATGTCCAGTTGCACACAAAGTTTGTCTACGACCATCAAAAATATCATGACATCGTGAATCGCGTGACATTATTTATAATATTATTAACGAACATTTTCACGAAAAATAAGAAAAAGAACACTCGTCATGATATTGTCATGATACGGTGTCAATAACTGAGACCATGGAATGAGCGTTTTTCCTTATGTCAAATTTAGTGTTAAAAAAGATTCCTAGATGGCACTGTCGTATTCTTTAGCAACAGAATCAAAGACAAAATTTGCACCGATTCCAAACAAACGAAAAACCACTTTGACATTGATTGCTATGAAACATATTTTATAATTATGGTGACATGGACAGCGACATCTGGAGGAAAGCAAAAAAACAACGAGAAAAATGCTCATTAGTATAAATACCTGAGACCAATATCTGAAATATAAATACCTGAGACATACCTGAGACCAATCAGAAGCAAAACCGGCCAAGTGCGAGTCGGACCCGCGCACGAAGGGTTTCATACCAATCTATAAAAACGGCAAAAAAAACGTATCTGTTGTATGGTAGCCCCCTTAAATATTTATTTTATTCTGTTTTTTAGTATTTGTAGCGGCAAGAGAAATACATTATCTGTAAAAATTTCAACTGTCTAACTATCAAGGTTCATGAGATACAGCCTGGTGACAGACGGAAAGACAGACAGACAGTGGAGTCTTAGTAATAGGGTGATGTTGGTTACCCTTTGGGTACGGAACCCTAAAAACGAGTACAGAGGGCGTTACTTAAGAAATTAAGATAGACCGTTATCGCTTGTGATTGGTTCTCTATTCCTGATGTTCTATATACCTTATTGTAGTATGGGAGTAGATTTATGTGACTAGCTAGTGGAATTGAAGTGGTATCAAGGAAGTATCAAGACTCTTTTTTTTTCAGTTGGAAAGGTGCCCTATAAGGCTTCGATGTCTGTCCGTTTCTCCGCGGCATAAAATTAAGTTAACCACCTTGAATAATATGCTAATAAAAGAAAAACATTTTCAGCAAAATTAACCCTTAACTACGTATTACCGGTCTCAGAGACCGCAACGGGTTTTGTTTTTCAATTTATTCGGCCAACGTAAGCCGTAGATGTCTGTGCGTCTTGTACCTTTTCGTCAATCCCTTGCAACAATTTACAAGCACTCGTCAGGTGTATAAGTGCGCGAATCCTCTGCAGGTGATCAAAAAAAGGTCGCGAGTCGGCATTTCCTCTATGTAAATCACATTGAACTTGAAATTTAAAAGTGATTTTTGTTTTGTGTTTATTGTTACTCAATTATTTAAGCAACATTGTATTTTATTGTTTTTAATTAAACGATATACAAGGCGACTTTTTGATCAGCGTCCAAATTCATACTGGTGGCTTGGTAAGTAATCAGTATCATGGATCAATAACAATTTTTGTAAAATTCGTAAAATTTAATTTCGGCTCCCCATAGTGATTCACTCGGAACTGGAAGTGAATTTCTATGGGAAGCCGAAATTTCATGCAAAAATAGTTATTGATCCAAGATACTGATCACTTATCAAGCCACCAGTATGAATTTGGACGATGATCAAAAAGTCACCTTGTATATCTTGAAATACGTACATGTATAAAAATAATATTTGTTTGTTTTTGACATTTGATTGGCGGTCTCTATAAACGCAGGTACGTGGTTATGTGACAAAAATAGGGGGTAGGTAGACAAGGGTTAACACGACTTCATCAAAATGTTCTCTCTAACAAATAAAAATATTTTTGGTCAAGTGTTTCATTCTATGGCAGGACAAAGTAGCGTTTTGTAACACTTAAATGCTTTAGCTCTTTTCATGATAAATGTCAAGGTCCATAAAGGACGACTGGAGGTATTTCCTCCTTGTTAAGTACGTCCACATTTTTTTACTCACCAAAAAAGGTATGAGACAGAAATATTAGGTCTTTGCATATGAAATTGAAGGAAACTCAATATTCAGTACTAACATTTTTACATTTTCTTTTTGGATGACAAATCCAAATGATGTCATTTCTTTTTTGTATGAATGAGACAGCAACATTTATTGAATTTTAGAAAAGTGTCAGCTGTATTTATTTATTTTATTTGGCGTACACAACAGGTTACTATCAGAGATATAACAATAGATAATTAGAAAGGTTAGGAGCTAGACTGTCACCCAAAAACGCGCACGCACAGCATGCTTACTATTATTAAAAAGAAAAAAACTAAATTAAAAGGAAAATACTAATATTATTACTTAAATACAGCATAGACAAAATAAATACATATAAGTACATCACAAACTTGAAAACAGTAAAAAATTGGCAAAACGGATGGCATTGGACGAACTGTTTTTGAAATTTTAATTTTGATTATCAAACTGACAGTAATAACAAAATTTTATACAATCAACTTTCAAACAAAAAACAAATCATGGAAACAGCTATTGAATTACAGGAACTATGAACTCATGAACCTAAAATTTCAGCTATTTCATATGTAAAGACCTATTATTACACTTATTTATTTAGGGTAGTACCTTTTTTATTTTGTTCTAGGCTTATACATTTTAGCCCTTTTATCTACAGATTCAAATCCTTCATTTTATTTTATGCGATCTGGTAATTTTTTTCTTTGCTTAGGTTTGAGAGCTCATAAGAATTCTTACGTCTTTATTGACTCGCGAAAGCAATTTTTTTTTTTTTTTTATTAAATCTTTCTATAACTGCCATGTATGTTCACAATATAATAGAGTTCTTTTGACGCAAAATAGAGGAGATTTCCTCTATGTTCCGCAACCATTAATAATTAAAAGGCAAGGTTTTTCTGAAATTCTTTTTGTCGGTCATTTCGTACAAAATAATTGGTTTTAGGTGACTGAATTTCACGAAATACTTTCTAATACGATGACCTCTGCTCACCTTATTGACTATTTGTGTCGTGAACAATTTTGCTTCACCAATAAACAACACTTTAGTCAAGCACGAACGCGCATGTTTACTTCTCTCTTGCCTTTCTGTAGCGGAAGTCGCCATTTTCTTAGAAAGAATGGTCGATTTAAGGCGATTTCCGACCGGAAATGGATACAAATGGTGCCCTGTGTGATGCATGGTGGGCTTTGTGATTGACGATCAACAATTGTATGGGAAACGACTTAGATATGGAAGGTTGAAAGATTCTATCCGTTCATAAATAAATCTACGACTGTCTTTGTCTGTCTTATCCAATAAAAATGTCTATCAAGTTAAGATCGTATTCTTTATTCAATAATAGTTTCCACTGGCGGATCCAAGGGGGGCCAAGGGGGCCATGCCTCTCCCCCCCCTCACCCTAAAAACGCCCAGGAATTCCTTATATTTGACTATGTGATTCGACTTTTCGATTTGATTTGGGTGCATTTTTAAAAACAGCATAGGTATAGATAGGTTTGCCAAAAGCACCTTAAATCTTAAGGCACCAAAAAACTTTCCTTTTTTAATTTTGTGATAAACCTTGTCAGAATTCCCCCCCCCCCCCCCCCCCCCCAAAATCAAATCCTGGATCCGCCATTGATAGTTTCACATCGCCCAAGGCTAGATGGAATAAAATTCTGTCAACTTTCCAGCGAGTACCTATCATGGAAAGTTCTGAAAGTCCTTTTTATTATTAACCTTATAGTGAAGTTCAAAAGCGAATGGGCGCCAATTTTTGCGGAAGCAAATAAAAAACAATTTCTATTATTGCAATATAAATAATTGCTTATCTTAGCAATAACGTTAATTGGGGAAGTGTTTAATTTAATTACAAATGGTGTCCGGGAACACGGTCTCACACGACGGGCAGCTTGTTACACAAAGAGAAATTTGGGAACAGCAATGCCATGGGAATAGATAAAATTATATTAAATAACGATATTTAAAAATTGATTTATATAAAAACGGCTGAGTGAGGCGTAACGTCGTCGCGTAAACGTCTTCACTCGCCCAGATGAAGGCAGTCTAAATCTGCTGAAACTGGTTGGCTTTCCCGATCAAAACTGCACGTATTGAGGTGAGCCGTTTTTATATAAATCATGAATTATCCTCAAGTCTCATTTAATTCTATATTTAAAAAAAAAACAGCAAAAAAGTAACATGTAAATTTTATGTTGATTTATCTTGTAGGTAATGCATTCGAATATAAAACAAATTTATATTGTAACTTAAGGCGCTACGGAAAAAAATCGACACTTTGAGAACCTGCATATCTACTTCAGTAAATAATGTATTATTTTGATAAAATAGTATATTATTTTTGGAATCTTTTTCTAGGGATATGTTAAAACAAAAATGCGATTGGAGAAATTCGGCTCGATAGAAATATTTATTGAAATGAGGTCTTTTTCGACACCAATTCTCCTGCTTTGACAATTTAGAATGACATATGGAGAGCAGTTATATTTTATTAGATGGGTTTTAACGGTATCTAGGACCTGCCCCCCTATTATGTATCTTTAGTTGCCAACTGTACTAGGTGCCTATCATCAAAAACATAGATAAAAACTGAAATTTCAAAATTGCCTTTAGTGGGTATTGAACTATTAACGAACTGTGTCGTCACTTCAAGTGCGAACATATCCTTGGGAAATCGGAATTCGATGGTATATCTATGTTTTTGATGATAGGCACCCCGTACAGAAGGCAACTAGAGATACATAATAGGCCCGCTGGTTAAACGAAATTTTGATAGCAACTTTAGTACATTTTATATTAATAAAAAACCGACTTTTCGCTACTTTTCCACGAATCCGTCCCTCTCGCACTGAGGGTTTTTTCGCATATGGAGTAACAGGGACGCTAAAACTTTTCCATATCGCCTTAAGGATTATTTTGGACTAGCTGTTGCTTGCGGCTTCATCTGCGCTAATTTAGTTTGCATTTTTCTCGGATAAAAAGTAGCTTATGTCTCTGTCTGTAAAACTTTAAACTGTCTCTAAGCAAAAAATCACGTAGATCCGTGGCTCCGTTGCTGCGTGAAAGAAAAACAAACAGACAAACACACATTCGCATTTATAATACGAGTACTGCGGACGAATATCGAATTTAACAGCATCAGATTTATCGAATAACTATATTCATAGTTGGGCGTACAATTCGCTTAGATTAGATGTGTTATTCGATAACTATTTTGAGATTTTGGTTTAATAAGCTCTATTTTAGAACTTATGGTCTAAAAAATCTCATGATGATGAATATTTTTACGAAAAACGTGTGACGTCACTTAAAATAAGGCTGTTTAGAAATGTGTCATTTGCTATTAATATAAATGTATAATAATTTGCTTCCGACTGATTTGACAGATGGATGACAGATGAGTAGTAGTTTTTATTGTGTTTTTTTTTTATAAGCAAACATGTAAAATGTAGATAAACGGTGCACTTCAAATGTAAATAACTATTTCCCTGCTGCGACTGTACTGTTCCCCGGCATCCTTCGGTTCGTTTGGTCAGTGGTGTGACCCACGTATCACCCACGTCATACACACCACTGCATGACACGTCTACCGTATTTATGGCCCCTATAATTGACGTCCCTGCTCGAATTACGTCGGTGGCTTTATTGAATAACAGTAGTTTATGTGCGGCGGACGCACGATGAACACCTTAATGACCTGCTGTCTACCGTATAAGGTATCCAAATATATATATGCCTAAGATTATATTTATTTTGCAAAATCCATCGCTATGAATACTCTAAATATTATTTAGAGTGCATTACAAACTAGAAAATATCAATCAGAAACAAATTCAAAGACAAGAATTTGAAAAAATTCCCCGGGCCAAGATAACGCCCTCGTGAGCGTTCTGTATGTGCAGTACAAACTAGTATATCAAGCAGATGCAAAAATAACAGTGGACAAGTATGATGGAAAAATTCGCCAGTCTAGGTAGGAACGGTGGCGCAATTGGTAGCGCGCTTGTCTTGATAACAAGAGGTCGCAGGTTCGAATCCTGGCCCGGGGAATTTTTTCAAATTCTTGTCTTTGAATTTGTTTCTGATTGATATTTTCTAGTTTGTAATGCACTCTAAATAATATTTATATATATGCCGTCGTCATTTTGTAGAATCTGGCAAATTGTAAAGTATGAAACCGCGTATCTTTCACTATAAAGTGTAAAATAGGTGCGACGACGAGCACAGCTAGGAGAAGCGTGTTAGGTTTACATGTAAATATATATTTTGGAAGTCGAGCGAAGTGGATAGGAGCAAGGCGACCCTCAGTAGTTCGAACAGAACTACGATTTGCCTACGTAAATTGGAAAATGCCGAATTCTACGACATGTCAAGGACATATATACCGAGTGAAACCACATAATCTACCGGTTATACTGAACAATTTTTCCAAAGAAACATGTCTGTGGAAATGTGACAATATTCACCTTTCCTTACTGACTTTAAAAACCCATAATAGACAGGTGCAGACAGCAAAGGAGATAAGTAACTAGGCCCAGCGCTAACACTTTAATCCTAAGACCCACAGGTGAGTTATTGATGACATAAAAAATACTTTTCAATGCCAGTGCTCGTAAAGGCCCACTTTTAGGCATCAAAACCGAACAAAAAGTCGATTATTTTGCCCTAGGGCTTTATTATTATTTTTTTTTTTTTACAATGGTTGGCTAACCTGCAGCCTTTTCTGTATACCATAAATGTTATACTTTTTTTTCCACTGTTTAATGGCTCTGGATACGGTCCTTTTGAGCCAATTATAATTTAAAGTTCACAAGATTATATTTGTTTTATTTCCTGACACTATGCATTGAAAAACGTAGTATGATACACGGGCGTAAGAGCAATTAAGGCGATATGCAAAAGTTTTAGCGTCCCTTTTACTCCATATACGAAAAAATCCTCAGTGCGAGAGGGATGGATTCGAAGAAAAGTAGCGAAAAGTCGGTTTTTTATTAATATAAAATGTACTAAAGTTGCTATCAAAATTTCGTTTAACCAGGTCCTAGATACCGTTAAAACCCATCTAATAAAATATAACTGCTCTCCATATGTCATTCTAAATTGTCAAAGCAGGAGAATTGGTGTCGAAAAAGACCTCATTTCAATAAATATTTCTATCGAGCCGAATTTCTCCAATCGCGTTTCTGTTCTAACAGATCCCTAGAAAAAGAATCCAAAAATAATATACTATTTTATCAAAATAATACATTATTTACTGAAGTAGATATGCACGTTCTAAAAGTGTCAATTTTTTTCCGTAGCGCCTTAATTACTCGGTTACGTTTAAAATCATCCTCGTAATTTATTCCTTTTCGCCCTTGTAGCATAAACTACTATAATAAATAGTGTATGTGTGTATGTATTGACCAACCAAGTATTTCACATCTCATCTCTCACGTGGTCTTAGGATCAAGTGTTTGCGCTGGGGCTGGTTACTTATCTCCTTTGCTGTCTGTACACAGCTTTTTTTTATCTGCGCTGGTATTTGTCTTTGTAAAATTGATTTATAGGTCTACCAGAATCTCATGGCATTTAAAAAATAAACAAAAAATAGATTTTTATATGGCAATGTCACAGTGTCACCTGTCAAATCAAAGAACGAAAGCTGCTGAGATTTCGTGATTATCTTCTTACAATTGGTTGTTTTTGTGAAAATGTCGAAAAAGCCACTTCGATCTCAAGCGAGAAATATTGTTTTCAATGTTTATCGTAAAATAAAGGAAGAAGAAGGTGTTAATCAAACTCAATCATCTATTTTAAAGCGCGTGGTAGAGTTGACCGGTAAGTTGGAGTTAGTTGTTTTGATACTTTTAGTTTTATTTGTCTTAGATACTTAATTGTGACTTCTTTATAGGTGTTTCCAGTACTACTATACGGCGAATCGTAAGTGAGGGCACATCGAATAATGGTGTGTTTTCCACGCCTGGTAAAAAAAGGAGAGGGGGAAAAATTTATAATAGGGTGATTTATAATAAATACCTCTTTATCTTCATCATCTCATGAAGAACAAGAAATGCAAGTAGAAGTCTTGAAACCGTTTTCTAGTTCTGAATGAGGTGTTAAGTTATTCGTATAATTGATTTCTATATCCTTTTATTTTATACTATAAAATAAATTAGTAAACAAAGTGATTTATGATTTATTTATTTTTCATTCTTTCATACACATAACTAATGTACTTCATGTTCATTAATACTAGACTTAAATAAAAATTAAACAGTATCAAGATCGTTTAATCCAATTTCCCCAGTATTGCACACCACAAAATTTTATTTCCCCATTTGCCATGAGATTCTGGTAGACCTATAGTATGTTATTCAATCATTCAGTTGAGTATTTGGTTTTATTTAAGACGCTACGGAAAATGTCGACACTTTTAGGGCTTGCATATCTACTTTAGTAAAGAAGGTATTATTTTAATGAAATTGTAATTTATTTTTGGAATCTTTTTCTAGGGATGTGCTAAGAAGAAACCGATTGGAGAAATTCGGCTCGATAAAAGTATATATTGAAATGAGATCTTTTTCGACACTATTTCTCCTGGTTTGAAAATTTGGAATGACATATGGACTGCGATTATATTTTATTGGATGCGTTGTAATTTTGGAAATTTTGATAGCTGTTTTAGATGTTTTTATAAAAATATAAAACTAACTTTTTTCCTTTTCGCTCTGAATCCACCCTCCTCGCACTGGGCGTTTTCTCGCTTGGAGTGACAGTGACAAAAATAAAATTAACCCAGATCTGTAATTGGTCAAGCGAACACCCCAACCCCGCCATCTCGAGCCATGGCGTGGCCGCCATCATAACTCTCAACTTGCCTGCGCCACTTGTTCCCCGCGCCACTTGTTCCCCGCTTGTCGTGAATAAATTCAACATTAATCATCCGACTGCTTTGTTCCCGAGCTTTACTCGTGGGATAGGAGACTTGGGCGACTTGGTAAACAGCAAGGACCGCCCTCGCAGTTTCTTGTAAACAGACAATGTATACAACATGTAACAGAAAGGTGTAACCATATTTGAAGTGCTTATTCAGTCAATTATATAGAACAACTTTTGCTATGGAGCCAACCTTGAAATCTCAAAAATAATCTACCCTTCTATACATTTCGGCCGAGCGGCATAGCATTTTTAAATGAAAAGGTAATTTTTTTTTTCGAGATACAGGGTTTGTTCCATAGTAAAAGTTGTTCTATATCATTGACTGAATAAGCTCTTCAAATATGGTTACACCTTTCTGTTACACGTTGTATAAGGTGACTTGTTTATATATCCAAATTCACACTGGAAACTCGGTAAGTGATCAGGACCAAGGTTCATTGGCCTTTTTTGTGGAAAACGCAAAATTAAATTTAGGCTTCCTATACTAATTGAATCGAAGTTTTTCTTCATAATTTTTTAATTTTTTACAAAAAAAGGTAATTGAATCTATTGGTCCTGACCACTTTCCGCGCCTCCAGTATGAATTTGGCTATATAAACAAAAATCATCTCCTATATGTGACATTATAAAATGTGACATTAATGTATGTAGCCAAATTCATACTGGAGGCTTGGTAACAGATCAGTACCACGGATCGATAACACTTTTTACTAATTTTGCAAAATAAAAAGTTGAACTCCCACAATAATTGACTCCGGACTTTACTTGCGTTTATAGAGTTTTTTTTTTATTTAACAAAAAAAGGTCATCGAACCTTGATACTGAGCACTTACTGAGTCTTCAGTATGAATTTGGCTTTATTAATTAATGTCACCTTGTATTTTGCCTACAACGCGTTTGCACTAACAACCGAATAAGGCAGAAAGTAAAAAAAACTATCCTCTGTGGTTTAGTGGTTTGAGTATTCGACTACTAATATGGAGATCGCGGGTTCAAATCCCGTAGGTGGACATTTTTGTCCGGTCTGCGTGCTTCGGACTGCACGTTAAGGCGCCTCTTCCTAGTATCATCCAAAAATGACTCTATTGATAAAGTTATTTTTCTTAAACAGTATGTTTAAATATTATGAAAAATATATATTGTTAATAAAAATATAAAAAACAACTTTGTTTTAGGAAATTATTCTCGCGTATAAGAAACAGCATGTAAAATATTGTTTAAAATCAAGCTGTTTTTAGAGTAAAATTGGTTATTTCTTTGAAACCACTAATGGTATTCGTATGGTTCTTGCACTAAAACAAAAGGAAAATATTGCATGAAAAAATTATTTATGGAATTTTTTTCTGTCCATGGCGTTCCTTTCTCCCATTTTGCGCTATCCAGAGACACACCGACATGTCGTTATCCAGTGCGCGCTTATATGAACGTCAATACAATAGTTTCTGTCGATCTATCGACACAGGTCGACTCAAGGTCGTTGGCAGCTACCTGCCCCTTAAGGTGATTACAATAAGTGCCTGACGTGCGGCGCGGCGATAGGGCTCACCACCCATCACGCTAGGGTGTAATAATCATTGTGGAAACGTGGGTGTATTAGTGTACTGTAAACTATGACTTGCATTTTAGCTGAGCGGGTCCTCGGGGATTCGTGTCGTGATTATATGTATTTTTTTTACTCTTCCAACTTGACCCTCTCTTAGGCAGAGTTTATTGATAGCGTACTGGTTCTTAAAGGGATTCTAAGCTATGACGGAGAAAACCTCACATAAATCCATTTAGTAGTTTTGACAGACAAAGATAAATTATGTTTCAACGTCTATCGGTAAGAATTTAGAACTTTGTTCGGATGTTACAATTATTTTATACAAACTTTATAAACCTACCTTTCTATAGTGATACTTTTTGTTAATACCAATGCTTTCTTTTCGTTTTCTGACAAAATCAGTATGAACATGAGCGTAATGCAATGTGATTCACTAAAGGTTAAAGGTTTTTTTGTTTAATGAGCATGTTTAAAGTTGCATGTGTCTAATATTTGTATGCTATACTTAAAGCAGAACATAGCGGTCAAACACGAAACAACCACAATCTTGTAAAATATATGATACACCTATGTTTCACAAATAAACGATTGATTCTGATTCTGATTCTGATAAAATATATTTTTTTGAGTTTATATAAAAACGGCTCACCTCAATACGTGTTATGATCGGAAAGGCCGACCAGTTTCAGCAGATTTAGACTGCTTCATCTGGGCGAGTGAAGACGTTTACGCGACGATGTTCCGCCTCACAATGAGGTGAGTCTCCTGAATCTGCTGAAACTGGTCGGCTTTCCCGATCATAACACGTATTGAGGTGTGCCGTTTTTATATAAATCATGAATTATCCTCAAGTCTCATTTAATTCGATAAGTTTTTGAATTTTGTAAATTCTGTGAGATATATGGCAAACGAGTTCCCACTTTGTATCACTAGTAACACAACAGAAACATAAATAGTACCATTTGTTTTACGAGGTGTCTAAACTTGCGCAGTCAAATAGTCATCAATACTTGTGTTACTGCTTTTCTGAATAGCAGAGCCATTTGTCAACTTCTACAATGTCACAAACTTACTACGACATAAGTTTTATAAATTGTAGTTCCGCTTGTTGTGACAAATGTGTTCCTTTTCATAGACTTAAGGGGGATGCATCCACCAACGACCTTGAGTCGACCTGTGTTGGTACAAATATCGACAAAAACTATATTGAAATAACGTTTATAGCCGAATACCGCAAAATAGGAGAAAATAATACTTTTCACTAGGACACGATGGAGGGAAAAAAGTTTTAATCATTAGTTTTGTAGATCTAAAAATTGTCTATAATTTGGTAAAAGAATCTTTAAAATCGGTTCAGGCATTATTCGGAAGGAGTAAGAGAATTATTATTAGAGTGCATTACAAACTAGAAATCAATCAGAAACAAATTTTGCTTTAAATTTGTTTCTAATTGATTGATCTGCAAGGCGTGAAATCACATAACGCCCTTGTGAGCTTTCAGTATATACATTATAAGCTGATATATCATTTAGTTACAAAAATTCGGTGAACAGATATGGTGGAAAAATTTGTGAAACCTCGGTAGCGCAGTCGGTAGCGCGCCTGTCATGTAAGCAGAAGGTCGCAGGTTCAAATCCTGGCCCAAGGAATTTTTTCAAAAAATAATTGTGCTTTTAAATTTGTTTGTGATTAATTTCTAGTTTGTAATGCACTCTAATAATAATTAAAGTATTCAAAGCGATGGATTTCGCAATAAAAACATGTAATCTTAGTAAGTGAATTCCCGCGAAAATCATTTGAAACTTTCGATAACTTTCGTTTTTTGTTGTCAAAAATTACAACAGAAAATAAAATGTTAAACTTAAAATTTATTTTTGACTTCATCATGCCTATCATATATTATTTTTTAAGTTTTAGAAATAAATATTTTATGCAACGTCAAACGAGTGCTGTAGATCTACAACACGGTGCGATAAAAGGTTAAATTTTTTGGCGTCGCGTCCCCTTGTTGCAGGACGTAAGTGCTCCAGTATGGATACAAGCAAGCACCCCATTCACTACACGAACTTCAACCCGACTTGCAACCGCGACTCATTTGGGACCAATCTGCTGTACCCACACACTAGCCGGACGAACCCATCAGGTCCTCTAAAAAGGCCGTATTGCGTGAATCACATTCTGATTCTGTTCTAATGCCGTTTCTTTTGCACGCGTGAAAAATCTCTGACTCTATCCTACTTTCAAATCATTTTATGATTCACCCAAGTCGGCCTTTTTAGATCCCAGTGCGCAGTTGAGCTTCTTCTGAACTACGCTGAACCCCGCACGTGTTCTTAAGGCGAATGATTACGCCAACTGCAATTTGGACCTGTCTTTGAAGGCCTACTCCTCCCACACGGGTGGTCCAAAAACTTTCATAAAAATATATGATAGGCATTATAGAGTCAAAAATAAATTTTAAGTTTCATAAACTGTTTTTCTATTGTTAGTTTTGACAAAAAAAATCGAACGTCATCGAAAATTTCACATGATAAAACAAGAATTCTCTTACTCCTCCCAAACGCCTAAAGCGATTTTAATTATTATTTCACCAAATTATAGGAAATTTTTAGATCTTAAAAAATTTAAGTTCAAAATTTTTTTTCCGTTCATGGCGTCCATGTGAATAGTATTATTTTCTCCTATTTTGCGCTAGCCGGAGACGCAGTGGTTGTCGTAACAGCCACTTTTCAAGGCACGCTGAAATTAACATTATTTAAATGTCGTTTCCGTTGATATTTGTACCGACACACATCGAGTTGCTTATTTAGCGTGGTCATACGCCTTAACCATGTCGCTATAGTCGGGGGCCCGCTCCCGGACACAGTGAGCCCGCAACCCGAGCGCCAACCCATGCCCATCTCGCTCATCATTACCATAAACGTAAGGATTATTCGCGTGAGGGTTGGCCCCTGACTAATCCAACTGATTGGTCTCTACGGGGGCTTTCGGACATATTGGATATCTAAGAAGCTTATAAGCATACTGGATACATAGTTTTTCAGCTCTATAAACGATAATACATACTAGTTTCAAATATTGTCAGATTGTAGAACATAATCTACAATAAAAGAACAAATAATAAAAGTTAGGGTTTCGAATTGTTTGTCAAGCGTTAACATTTTTGCGCCTGGCTTTTTGTTGCTTTGATGTTGCTATGGCGTGTATATATTGTTGTTATTTTCCATAATGTTTTTAGGGCACCGTAACGTATTGTGCTGTTACTGAACCCTTTGTCCGCTAGTCTGACTGGCACTTGGCATTTTTTTCTATTTTTTTATGTTTCTGTCACATTGAAGTTAACTTTTAGCACAAGGCTCTCGGCCTATCAAACTCTATTTACGAGGAAAGTTAATGCTTTACGATTTCCATAATTCAGTATGTAGCAATATTGAGGGAAGTAATGAAATACCTAAAGTGAAATCTGGCTTCCGCCCCCGCCCAGGGAATAATTGTGATATGATGAATAGACCTACTCCCGATGGCGAATGTATCATAATTTGAACGCAGATTTTCACGTCTCTGAATGATAAATTAGACTTCAAAACTTTTTGTCACGCATTTCCCTGCTAGCTGGGTATTTAGTGCGATTAACCGTTTGAAACTGGACTATGAGCTCATATTTGGCACAGTTGTTCCATAGGTGGTCCCGAGTAGATTTAGCCCGGGAGGCATCGCGAGGCATTTCCAGGGTGGCGAGGAGCGGGGGGGAAGTTTGATTCCGCCGCGCTCCCTTTTGAGTCATATAGCTCTCTAAGTGTACGTACCTAGGGCAAAGTTTGATATAATTTTCGGATAAATTAAATATTATTATGATGAACTCATTTCTGAAAAAAAAAAATGTCTTTCCATACAAAAAAAATAAATATTTGGTAAAATCTGTTAATCGTGAACTATTTTTTTTCACATCATGGTCTTTGTCATTTGAACCATAGAATATATCCATATATAAAAAATATGCACTGAAAGCCACATTTATCTGTATTACAGACATATATTTTTTATTGTAATGTTGTGGCAAAAAGTAAGTTAAAAAAATAAAGTTTACCACGGGGCAGAGTGACGTATAGCGCGCGGTTATAACTTTGAACAAAACGAATTTTTATTTGAATCGTCTTGATGACCATTATGCTGGGTCCTGTCCTATGGGGAGTATATATACCTACTACCTAAGAAGCATACTATATATATGAATCTAAAAGTGAGTAGAGTTGACTGTAGATTTGGTATCATATGGCATATGAGAATTGCGTTTTTCATTCTAACTATACAGTTAGAATGTTACTACGGTTACGGAACTATTACGACGGTATCGTCGTAATTTCATTAAAATTACTTGTGGTGTTTTGCAGTATCTATGTGCACCCACAGCTCTTCAAGCTGAGGTAATTTTTGCACTTGTGCAACTGCTAGTACTACGATGTCAGTATCAACAGCGCGTAGCATGATTTTTGTCAGACCTCAAGCGACAGCATTAGACACATGCGCCATTATGCGAGTATCCGCCTCTTCATGATTACACGGGGCTAAGTTCTGAGTGTCACATGTTATATTCGTCAAAATATTGGCTCCATCCGTGATATAAAATTCTTTGTCATTGTCAAAGTTATATGAATGACATAAGGTGGAAATGAAATGAAACAATTCTTCCTTGTTGGAATTGATCCTCAGGAAATTCGCCCAACCTGTAGGTATTTTCGTCGTAGCAGTGACCCGTGTTCTTTGACCAGTGCCACGTTTTTTTTTGGTGCTATTTTTTAGCCTATCACTCTTATATGTGTGCCAAACAACATCTAATGTTTAGACCGTACCAAGTTCTTTACAAAGAGTTTATCATATTTCATTTATCCGAAAATGATATCAAACTTGCCATGGGTACGTACACTTAGAGAACTATATGACTCAAAAGGAGCTCGGCGGAATCAAACTTCCCCCCCCGCTCCTCACCACCCCGGAAATGCCTCCCAAGGCCTCCCGGGCTAAATCCACTCGGGACCACCTATGGAACAACTGTGCCAAATATGAGCTCATAGTCCAATTTCAAACGGTTCCCATACAAGATGTTGCACTAAATACCCAGCTATGCGTACAATATGTATTTATACATATTTTGTAAATGTGTTATTAGAATGAATAAATGAATGAATGAATATGTTTATTTATTTCAGAGATAACTTATTCTAAACCAAGTAGAAAATTGGTTTATCTGTGGGGAGGGAGTCGCACTTTTTTTTCTATAATAGGTAGTTACTAAATTATAAGTAGGTTTTAAGGTTTCATAAATAATAGTCATTTTGTCTCTGAGTATTCTGTAGGTATGTCAACAGCTAGTGGCGTGCATACAACTTTTTTATAAAAAGTTTTAAATTGATGACATTAATTGAAATTAATTAATTTGAATGTGTAAAATTTATGACATTAATTGGAAAAAATTATATGGCTCAAATGGCCACCTCCCGAGTTGATGCATAATTGCGCTCGTTTTACGGCATTTTGAAATGTTGCTCGCAAAACATCTGGCTATCTAGCTCCAAATTGGCGATTTATTCTTCAATGTTATCTTTCAAGACTTGCAAGGTTCGTGGTTTGTTGTAGTAAACGCGAGATTTTAAAAAGCCACAAAGGATGAAGTCTGGTGCTGTTAGATCTGGCGATCTGCCCCTCTATTCTGTATCTTTAGTTGCCAACTGGACTAGGTGCCTATCATCAAAAACATAGCCAAAAACTGAAATTTCGAAATTGCCATTAATGGGTACTGAACTACTTACAAACTGTGTCGTCACTTCAAGTATATATCCTAAAACAATCTGAATTCGATAGTATATGTATGATGGCAACTTGAGATACATAATAGGCCCTCTGGATGGCCAGTTCAAATCTCCAAAAAGGGAGATCAAAATTTGTCAAATAAGCAGTAACAATAACTCCACGTTATCGAGGTGTGTATCGCTCCATGGCTTATTAACAACTTATTCTCTATACAGGGTGTCCCACGGCTATGCCACATGGAGGGAAAGTATCTTGAATATTGTAGATGGAACATTTTACTGAAAGAAGACATTATTTTAATTTAAAAAACAATTTAAACTGCATTCATAGATTTTTTAAATAGTTACATGGTTGAACCGGGAATCGAACCGGTTACATGAGAAAAATGCTTTATCAACCCTCTAGCTTTATCATAGCGATCGAAAGGCTTCATCGTAAGAATAATTTTTTGCTAAATAACATAGTGTCAGAAATAAAAGGAAGACGATGAAATTTAACATTTTTAATACAAAATTCATCAATTTTTCTCGTATAGCGGGTTCGATTCCCGGTTCAACAATTTAACTAGGTATTTAAAAATCTATGAATGCAGTTTAAATTGTTTTTTAAATTAAAATAATGTCTTTTAGTAAAATGTTCCATCTACAATATTTAAGGTACTTTCCCTCCATGTGGCATAACCGTGGGACGTCCTGTATATAGGTATATCTACATCATAAATGTCAAAGCACAGTGACATTTAGCGCCATCTGCAAAAATGGCAGCCAATTCAAATTATGTCATTACTTTTGCACCACCTTGTATATATCTACTGATCATACTGAACACGTAACTAGCGTATTATACACGACCTAATTCCCCCAACCCCCTATTACCACTGCAATAGTCGCGGCGCAGCAAGTTTCACGTTTCAAGTCTTAGTTTCTCCGCACTGTTGAGATGTGGCACTCCCTGTCAGTATTCGTCTATTTATACATTTATAAGATATATAACTTTAAATGAAGAGTAAATAGGTTGTTCTAGGTCTAATCGACGCTTTTAAGTGGACACCTGACGCTAGAACATCAACAACACCAGGTTTTCAAGGGTTCATTGGAAGAAACTAGGCCACTCCTCATATTGAAGAACATATATTTGATTATTTTTATTTTTGCGAAATCCATGGCTATGAATACTCTAAATATTATTAGAGTGCAATTTGTTTGTTTCTGATTGATATTTTTTAGTTTGTGTTGCACTCTAATAATATTTAACATATATTTGATTTATCGATCTTTTATCTTGGAATTCCACATATAAACAATGTATTAAGATTTATACTTTTGTCAAAAAAAAATGTTTTCCTCCCTCTTTTTTTTGGTTTTCAAACGTTCGTTTCAAAAACGCGGTTAAGAGATCAACTTTATTTTTTTTATAAAATAGGCAATACAAATATGAAGGGATTTTACCTAAATCCAATATTTTTTTCCCTTCAAAATATTTCAGTATTAGCTAAAAACACACCAATTTGTTGTTTCGCTGCGTGATCATTAATATTACGCGTCCAAGAAAAAGAGGCAAATGAGCCAACATATAATCGCCTCTACGAAAAGCAAATAAGGTCTTTGCCATTAGACTTATTGTGCTGGACAGGAAACAAAAAAAGTTGCTAGGGTATGCCATCCTCTTAAATGAAGAGTAAATAGGTTGTTCTCGGTCTAATAGTGCAAGTTGGACTCGCGCTCAAAATCTTTCGTACCGCCACAAAATATATGTACGGAATCCCAAAAACATTATTATATGGTAAATTATACCAACTCCGATGCCATACCAACATCAAGGCGTTAAAATGGTAGCACCGGACAAACAATTCGGTACCCTTTGAGTGCGGAACCTTAATTTTGATTATTTGTTGTATTATTTTAGAATATGTAACACAATCTGAGCAAATTTGAAGTTTTAAAGTTACCGTTTTAAAAATAGATGTGGGACAAAAAACGTTTAAAAAATTCATGCAATTTGAATTTGAATTTAAAATTGTTGAAAATTGTATTGCTTGCCGTGATAGAAGCCATAACACGTAGTCTGTGAAAATTTCAACTGGCTACCTATTACTGTCGTTGAACCTATGGACAGACAGCGGTGGCACAAACTAGATACTACCAGAAGGCCGACTCTATACAACGAGCAAAAACTGACACACACATGCATAGACGCGTACGTATGATGATCTCGGCAGAATTTCGTATTGGCGTTCTATCGACTTCGACCGAGAACGTCGTACTTACGCGTCTATGTGTGCGTGCGCCTGTTTTCGCTAGTTATGTGGAGTGAACCTTCTGTAAGTGGTTATTTTGTGGCAGTGGCTTAGTAATAGAGTCTTATTTAGCACCCTTTTGGGAACGGAACCTTAAAAAATTACACCTTAGCACTATATCCCGTACCGAACCTAAAGGATTTTATTGATGTACTCGTAGCTTGCGAGTAAAAGATTTCCTTCTCATATCTACTCTTGGGCAAAAAGGTCAACCCAAAGGCGTAGCGCCGGCTGGTTTGAATAAAACAAAGTGCGTATCGATTAGGGTCATAAATTTTGAGGAAAAGAAAACAGTTGGGAAACATGAAACAAAATACAGGTAGAGCTGCAAAAATATTTCCTAAACAATTTCTTGCCTTGTTATTAAAGCAGTATGGTTGAAAATTTGATGAACGTTTCCTTTTAGGCAAGCTTAGCTCACAAGATGCCTTCGAACTTTGCAGGGGATTTTCACTTGTCTGAAAGTTTTGACGTTAGGCCTTACCTTGTTGTCACATCTTTCACCATATTTTTTCACGTTTTATTTCTACGTTAAGTACACTCTGCTTAAAAGACCCGCGGAGCAATCCTAGTTCATACAAACGAAATACCAAAACCATTTGTTTATCACAGATATTCTTAAAGTAGTGTGTTTTATTTCGACTGCATTATGTACACAATATATAAGGTTAAATAATATTAGTTGGCGAAACTCAAAACATAGGTAGTACTAGTCTATATGAACTACTGTTTGTACGGGAGCTAAGCGAAATTCGCAACTTTTTTTCTCTTCCTCCCATACAAGTTGCCCCGATCAGCTGACTGGTCCAGTATGGAAAGGTGAAAACAAATTTTAAGAATTTCGCTTAGCTCCCATACAAACAATTGTACATATAGACTAGTACTACCTATGTTTTGAGTTTCGCCAACTAATATTATTTTCAATGCAAGTGCTCGTAAAGGCCCACTTTTTATGCATCAAAACCGAACAGAAAATCGATTATTTTGCCCTGGGGCTTTATTATTTTTATTTTTATTTTTTTACAATGGTTGGCTAACCTGCAGCCTTTCCTGTGTACCATAAATGTTATTCTTTTTTCCACTGTTAACGGCTCTGGATACAGTCCTTTGGAGCCAATCATAATTTTAAGTTCACAAGATTATATTTGTTTTATTTCCTCACACTATGCATTGAAAAACGTAGTATGATACACGGGCGTAAGAGCAATAAATTACTCGGTTACGTTTAAAACACTTGCTACACTCGGTTTTAAATCGTCCTCGTAATTTATTCCTTTTCGCCCTTGTAACATAAACTTCTATTAACCTTATAAAGGTTTCTAAATATCTATTAAATAAGAACACTGATTTAAAAATTAAATATGATTAAAATAGGCTTTCTAAGGAAATTTTTTAGGGTTTAAATGTCGTCTTTAAATCAGTGTCCTTTCAAAATATGTATTTAATAAAATCCAATTGGAATAAACACACTCTATCCTAAGAATACCTATGATTTACAAGAGGTTTTGGTATTTCGTTTGTATGAACAAGAATTGCTCCGCAAGTCTCTTAAGGCTCCAGTCCCCTAAAAATCAGTATTCTTGCAGAATTATCAGAAAAGAAAGATTTTATTTTAGTTAGTAAGAAAGCAATAAATAAAATACATTTTACGTTAATTTATAGTGTGGAATTTAAAGATTCCAAAACACATTTTTTCATTTACTTTTAATGCTACTTTTAATAGGTTTTTTAGGCTTTAAACATACCTTTATTTATGTTCTACGCGTTGAGAGGCTCATTCATGCACACGTCGCGTAAAGATTATGACAAAAACAAGAAATTTATTCAGGTAACATTTATTCCCATATCTTCAATAATAATCTTACCTGGTTACTTTTTTGGATAATACTTTAGTTTTCTTATTTCGAGTGCTTTAAGTAGTTGTGATTTTATTAATTCAACCACTGATAGAATATATTTTTTCTACTAGAAAACTATCGTTTAGCGTAGTCAAATTTAAAACACGTAGAAAAGAACTATTAATAAGTGAAATAACAAAAAACGGTATTTAAAAAAATATTTTAAGACCATTTATCAAATCGAAACTTATCGAGAGTTTAAAACACAAAACGCGTCGATATTTCCGTCAGTTTCGCTGGGAGATCGCAGCGTTCAGACGTGTGTTGTGTAGCTCGACGTCATTTTACCTCCCGCTCGCACGGTTGCTCCCTTTCCCTCGCGTAGATTCTTATGGAGAGGCGAACTGTATCATGAAAGTTGCTCTACTTGAATATTGCACTTATCATTTAATAAGTAAACAACTATGGATAAAATATTTTTTGAATATTTTAAGAAATCCCTGTTTCGATAAAATAAAGTCTAATCTACGTCCGTCCGTATTTCACAGCATCATAACTTTAGCACCGTAAAGATAAAGACATGAAATTTGGCACAAAAATAGCATTAATTTGCCTACATATTACATTGTAAAAAAATATGAAAAATTTGAAATTTTTAAAATATTTTCAAAACAAAAGTGAACAAAATAAAAAATATCCTAAAAATACAATATGGGTATCAAACTGTAGACACTAAAAAGTTGATTGTAAAAATATATACTTTTACTATATTTACTGGCACTGGTTTTGTGAAATCTTTAAAAAAAACCACAATAATGTGTCCGAAACTGGCAGACCGAAAAATATGAAAAAAATGTCCATTATAGATCATAACTGACCAATAACCGGGAAAACTATAGTGATTTAAAAATATAAAAAAGTAAAATAAATATTATAAAAATACAATATGGGTATCACATTGTAGGTATTAAAAAGCTTATTGTAATAATATATAGTTTGGCTATATTTATTTGCATCGATTTCGAGAAATCCTTGAAAATCTATAAAAAAATGTATGTCCCCCCCTCTTATCTCCAAAACTGGTGGACCGAAAAATATGAAAAAAAATCATGGTAATATGCGTTAACGTAAGAATTACAGAAAAAATAAAGCGGTTGAGAAATTCACGAAAAAAAATGATAATACCAAATTTATCATCCACAATACGGAACCCTAGGTTCTGACTAGAGTCTGACTCGCACTTGGCCGATTTTTTTTCAAGATGTTTGCGGTAGGGCGTTTTTTTGGGCGGTTTTAATTTAGTTTTCGGAGCATTTATTACTACCCTTAACTTTTACCATAAGTATCCGGTTATCCGGATAATACATTATCCGTTATATGGATAGTAAAAATCTGCGAATAATTGCATGCCCTAATTCGCTTAGATTAAGTTATGTTTATGTGTGTTAATTCGAAAACCCGTAAAGACGTATTTTAGAAATTGTGGTCTAAAAAACCCACGGGAATGGCGTGACACAAATTTTATACCAGCACCGCTGGCGCCACTTTTTGGAATAACTAAAGCCGAAGCTATATAATTTTTATTAATTTACTTACTTTTATTTAAAATATCTTAAAAAACTATCGAAGTCACTAAAACCGACCGTCGAGATAACAACGTGCTAGACAATAATGCATCAAAACAAAAGAACGTACGCAGCTGCGGTTCTTATCATTAAAACATAACATTTCTAAAACTAAATTTTTTACCTTTTTTATTGCACCTTAGTCATAATCATGGACACACAAACTGACAGACACTTAATTACCGTAAGAGTTTCTATTTTTGATATTATATTACTTAAAGAACTGATTGTAATATGTGTGTGAGTATTAGGAATTCATAATTTTAAATGTTTTCATTGTTACGATTTGATTATTAATTTTCTACATTTTCAAATTTTATTAAGGTATTTTTTATGTCAGGCATTAGTTGAATGAAAATCTTGATGAATAAAGAAATTTTCGGGCACAACTACACGCTTTTTAGGGCATGCAGGTTTCCTTAGAGCAATAGGGCTCATCACGTTGAGACGTAATAATCGTCAGAGAAACGCGGGTGTACTTATAGGTACACGTATGGGTGGACTTATGACTTGCATCTCACAGTTCACACTCGGAACACCTCTTGACACCCCTTCGCTAAAAATCTGCAAATAATTGCATGACCTATAAAATGTATTGTGTCTAAATACTAATTACTCTTACTGCTACCAAAAAGCCATCTATTCCAGGTAGATTTACTTTTGTTCATTTTGCTTTTGCAAATTCATTTTGTTTGTTCCGATAAACAAACCAAACTTTGTAAATTACCGTAACTCGAATAATTAAAAATCTTCACATGTCAAATTTTAAGTAATCGTACACTCATTTAACGGAGTAGAGCAACATTCAGGTGCGGTCTCTAACATCTGAATGCAGCGGGGGGAGCGCCACTTCTAAAGCCTCAGGTAAGATGAAAGCGAAATGTTGCAAAGAGAGTCTGGGGCCTTAACATTAATTTTTTGGGTAATTTCAAGAGCCATAAAAATAACGATTTTCAGTGACATCAATAAAACACATAACATAAATAAATGGGATCTCCATTGTAGCGTCAAAACACATTGAAATCCGGTACTGCACGCCAACCAACCGCCTATACAAGGTGTAACAGAAAGGTGTAACCATATTTGAAGAGCTTATTCAATCAATGGTATAGAACAACTTTTACTATGGAGCCAACCCTGAAATCTCGAAAAAGAAATCTGCCCTTCCATACATTTCAGCCGAGTGGCATTGCATTTTTCTTTGAAAAAGTTTTTTTATTTTTTTTTGAGATGCAGGTAAAAGTTGTTTCATACCATTGACTGAATATGCTCTTCAAATATAGTTACACCTTTCTGTTACACGTTGTGTATATATATATATATATATTTATGAATATATATCATCATGACATGAATCCCCGAGGGGGCCACATAGGTGTACCGATTGTGGACTGTTGCATTTTTTTTTGCAAGGATGCACATTTTCAAATGACCATTTCACATTGTGTTACTTGTTCGATCGGTTCAATAAAAATAATATAAATAGTAGGCTGTAGGGCTGATCTAAAAAATTTAGAAAAAACGCAAAAATATTTGAAGTTTGCTCTATAGAATAAAAATACGAAGTTACCTCTAAATTTCATGTTTTTCGAGTGTTAAAGGGCGTTATTAAATTATACAGACTTGCAATTTGTATTTAAAAACAGTGACCAATAACCCCGTCTAAACATTTCAATTTATAATGGATTCGTCAAGCCTTATTAGTCCGGTTTGGTCAAATCTCTGTCCAGAAATTGGAACATAATTATAATGTCATCTGAAAAGCCTCTTACTACGGAAAACTAGATGGCGCTGCTTGTGTGTTACATCGCGATACCGTTTAAACTTTGTTAAAATTCAAAGTAACAAACAAGGTAAGTATGAATGAGGACTTCCGAGACGACTTCCGAGCCGACTTCCGAGACGACTGCTCGACGACGACGAAGGACGACTCGAGGACCCTACGTAAACACATTAATTTTTGTGAGGATCT
Organism: Ypsolopha sequella; assembly: GCA_934047225.1. NCBI lineage: Eukaryota > Metazoa > Arthropoda > Insecta > Lepidoptera > Ypsolophidae > Ypsolopha > Ypsolopha sequella. Next base: position 19,051,285 of record OW203991.1, read on the forward strand.
CTCGAGGATCCTAATTCTATTTAGACCCGGACTCAGATGGAGGCAATGTGCAGATAGTGCAGTTAGCGTTGCCAGATCTATGGATAAATCTGTAGAATTACGGATTTTCACTCTTGTCCTTCTTAAGGCTCCAGTCCCCTAAAAATCAGTATTCTCGCAGAATTATCAGAAAAGAAAGATTTTATTTTAGTTAGTAAGAAAGCAATAAATAAATTACATCTTACGTTAATTTATAGTGTGGAATTTGAAAATTTCAAAGCATATTTTTTCATTTAATTTAATGCTACTTTTAATTGGTTTTTTAGGCTTTAAACATACCTTTATTTATGTTCTACGCGTTGAGAGTCTCATTCATGCACACATCACGTAAAAATTATGACAAAAATAAGAAATTTATTCAAGTATCATTTATTCCCATATCTTCAATAATAACCTTACCTGGTTACTTTTTTGGATAATACTTTAGTTTTCTTATTTCGAGTGCTTTAAGTAGTTGTGATTTTATGAATTCAACCACTGCTAAAATATTTTTTTTCTACTAGAAATCTATCGTTTAGCGCAGTCAAATTTAAAACACGTAGAATAGAACTATTAATGAGTGAAATAACAAAAAACGGTATTTAAAAAATAATTTTGAGAACATTTATCAAATCTAAACTTATCGAGAGTTTAAAACATAAAACGCGTCGAAATATCCCTCAGTTTCACTGGGACATCGCAGCGTTCAGACGTGTGTTGTGTAGCTCGACGTCATTTTACCTCCCGCTCGCACGGATGCTCCCTTTCCCTCGCGTAGATTCTTATAGAGAGGCGAACTGTATCATGAAAGTTGCTCTACTTGAATAATTGCACTTATCGATTAACAAGTAAACAACTATGGATAAAATATTTTTTGAATATTTTAAGAAATCCCTGTTTCGATAAAATAAAGTCTAATCTACGTCCGTCCGTATTTCACAGCATCATAACTTTAGCACCGTAAAGATAAAGGCATGAAATTTGGCACAACAACAGCATTAATTTGCCTACATATTACATTGTAAAAAATATGAAAAATTTGAAATTGTTTAAAATATTTTCAAAACAAAAGTGAGAAAAATAAAAAATATCCTAAAAATACAATATGGGTATCAAACTGTAGACACTAAAAAGGTGATTGTAAAAATATATACTTTTACTATATTTACTGGCACTGGTTTTGTGAAATCTTTAAAAAAACCACAAAAATGTGTATGTCTGAAACTGGTAGAACGAAAAATATGAAAAAAATGTCCATTATAGATCATAACTGACCAATAACCGGGAAAACTATAGTGATTTAAAAATATTAAAAAAAAAGTAAAATGAATGGTTTTTTTTTTATAAAAATACAATATGGGTATCACATTGTAGGTATTAAAAAGCTTATTGTAATAATATATAGTTTGGCTATCACAGAACAAAATACTTGCATTTTTGCAGTTTGGACGTGTGAGCAGCAACCGATGAAAGTCGAATATATAGAAAGGGATAAATTATTTTGGGAGTCAAAAATGCTTGGCCCTTTAACTCAATTCTATCATAATTGTCTACTGCCAGAATTAATTGACTCGCGCCTTGAGCGTTCTATGGCAATAAAAGACCCGCCGCATATAATAGCCGCCATTGAAAATAAAAATCAAAAACATTCCCAAAAGAAAACTTACGGTACAACGAAGCTACCCTCAAAAAAATAGGCAGTTATAAACTATAACTACCTATTTTTTTTGTAATTAATTACCAACATTTAGTTTAAGTAGTAGATTTCAAAGTCACTAACAATAGCTATGATCCTTTGATTGTTTTCAAATAAAAGAATTGCATGATTATCATTGTTTTATTTACTTTTGCTCCCAGAAAATCCCTAGTATACCTTGTCTTTATTATATAATGAAAATATTTTAGATTTAAAGACAACGCATAACAATCTAACGACAGTGTAGCAGTCGAGGTAAACACGTGCAAGGTAATCACAACAAACAAGAAAACTCACTTCTTAGAATCTTGAGTAAATCCATTATACGCACGATGCCAACTGTTGCCGAAGCTACATCCTTTTTATTACTTTACTTACTTTTATTTAAAATATCTTAAAAAGCTATCGAAGTCACTAAAACCGACAGTCGAGATAACAATGTGCTAGACAATAATGCATCAAAACAAAAGAACGTACGCAGCTCCGGTTTTTATCATTAAAACATCACATTTCTAAAACTAAATTTTTTACCTTTTTTATTGCACCTTAGTCATAATCATGGACACACAAACTGACAGACACTTCATTACCGTAAGAGTTTCTATTTTTGATATTATATTACTTAAAGAACTGATTGTAATATGTGTGTGAGTATTAGGAATACATAATTTTAAATGTTTTCATTGTTACAATTTGATTATTAATTTTCTACATTTCCAAATTTTATAAAGGTATTTTTTATGTCAGGCGTTAGTTAAATGAAAATCTTGATGAATAAAGAAATTTTTGGGCACAACTACACGCTTTTTAGGGCATGCAGGTTTGGCTCATCACGTTGAGACGTAATAATCGTCGAAGAAACGCGGGTGTACTTATAGGTACACGTATGGGTGGACTTATGACTTGGATCTCACAGTTCACACTCGGAACACCTCTTGACACCCCTTCGGTAAAAATCTGCAAATAATTGCATGACCTATAAAATGTATTGTGTCTAAATACTAATTACTCTTACTGCTACCAATAAGCCATCTATTCCAGGTAGATTTACTTTTGTTTATTTTGCTTTTGCAAATTCATTTTGTTTGTTCCGATAAACAAACCAAACCTTTGTAAATAACCGTTACTTGAATAATTAAAAATCTTCACATGTCAAATTTTAAGTAATCGTACACTCATTTAACGAAGTAGAGCAACATTCAGGTGCAGTCTCTAACATCTTAATGCAGCGGGGGGAGCGCCACTTCTAAAGCCTCAGGTAAGATGAAAGCGAAATGTTGCAAAGAGAGTCTGGGGCCTTCTCCGTATTTGTTACAAAATATTAAGGCGATTACCGTCGCCAAATTAGCAGCTCGATGTTTGTCTGTATGAATATCGACGGAAACGACATTGAAATAACGTTCAAATCAGTGCACAATGCGTGGTGGCTGTTACGACGCTCGCTGCGTCCTTGAAACGACAAAATAGGAGAAAATAATACTTTTCACATGGGCGTCATTGTTCGATTGAATAATTCTATGTTATATTTATAGCTATCAAGTTTATCTATTTATCAAAGCATAAATTAATTAAACCACCTAAGCCGCTTAGGAGCAGTAGGAAATTCAAGCCAAAAAACACCATTCAGTTGAAACAATTTTTCATGTAGAAGTTTTGGTGGTACGAATAAGAAAAATGTTGCATATGCTGTTCTAGAGTTGATAATCTATATTAAATTTTTTCAATATTTTTGGTTTGGCCATATAAGAGGAGTAGGCTTTAGAAAGTACCCATTTGGCGATATTAAGGGCCTTAAGAAATAATCATAACAGCCAAAATACAATTTTTAGATAAGAGCAATGTACAACAATTAGTTCACGATATGATTACCTGTATTTAAAATGATATTGTGGTAGCTTTAAAAATAACTGGAGTTTCCCGAGTGATTTTAATACTTTTAATTTTAGTTGTTCTAAAATCACTCTAATGGAAAATCCAATTATTTTGAACCTACCATAATATCATTCAGAAAACATTTAATCATATAGTGAAGATTGTTATACATTACTCTTACCTAAAAGTTGTATTTTGGCCGATAAAATTATTTCTTAATATTTTGTAACAATTGCGGAGAATCGGCCCTTAAGAGAAAAATAGCATTTGATATTTAGTTTGAAAGAAAAAAGGCTGCATTTGAAATGCGTGAAAAACGTGGTGGGACGTATACCTATAATACTGAGATACAACTACCACCTGACGCGGTCCATTATTCGGGCTTTACTAAATATATGCGGTAGGTGGTAGAGCTGACGTCGGGCTCGACTTAAGGGCCTTACTATTGCCAAATGGGTACTTTCTAAAGCCTACTCCTCGTTTATGGCCAATCCAAAAATAATGAAAAAATTTATTATGAATAAATAACTCTTAGACAACATATGCAACATTTTTCTTTTTCATACCACCAAAACTTCTACGCGGTTTTTTTTTTACTGAATGGTGTTTTTTGGCTTAAATTTCCTACTGCTCCTAAGTGGCTTGGCCGATTGAATTCATTTATGCTTTGATAAATAGATAAACTTGATAGCTATAAACATAACATATGATTATTCAATCGAACAATCACGTCCTTGTGAAAAGTATAATTTTCTCCTATTTCGCCCTATCAAGGACGCAGCGAGCGTCAAAACAGCCACTATGCATTGCGCGCTGATATAAACGTTATTTCAATGTCGTTTCCGTTGATATTCGTAGTGACAAATATCGAGCTGCTAATTTGGCGATGGTAATCGCCTTAAGGCGATACGTAAAAGTTCTAGCGTCCCTGTTACTCCATATGCGAAAAAACCCTCAGTGCAAGAGGGACGGATTCGTGGAAAAGTAGCAAAAAGTTGGTTTTTTATTAAAATAAAATGTACTAAGCTATTTTGTCAAAAAGATTTTCAAGGAGGCTTTACAAATACATAATATCCACATTTTGAATGCAATTTAACAATGAAATTAGTTAGGATTTCAGAATTACAGGAAAAAATTAAACAATTTAAAGGTCTTTTCGGAATTAAATTCTATCGAGAAAATTTCATCCAATCGCGTTTTCCTTCAGTGAGAACCTTAAGGCGATTACCGTCGCCAAATTAGCAGCTCGATGTTTGTCTGTATGAATATCGACGGAAACGACATTGAAATAACGTTCAAATCAGTGCACAATGCGTGGTGACTGTTACGACGCTCGCTGCGTCCTTGAAACGACAAAATAGGAGAAAATAATACTTGTCACATGGGCGTCATTGTTCGATTGAATAATTCTATGTTATATTTATAGCTATCAAGTTTATCTATTTATCAAAGCATAAATGAATTAAATCACCTAAACCGCTTAGGAGCAGTAAGAAATTCAAGCCAAAAAACACCATTCAGTTGAAACAATTTTTCATATAGAAGTTTTGGTGGTACGCAAAAGAAAAATGTTGCATATGTTGTCCTAGAGTTGATAATCCATAATACATTTTTTCAATATTTTTGGTTTGGCCATAAAAGAGGAGTAGGCTTTAGAAAGTAGCCATTTGGCGATATTAAGGGCCTTAATCAAACACTCAATAAACATTTACCCAAAAATGAAATACGTAGTTGACGTTATAGTGGAGTAAATGGATTCGACAAAATCCCATTTTTTTTTGGTATCGCCTTAAGGTACCACCATCTTACGAAATTTTAATACCAATACTCTCTTTTTAAATTGTTTGGTTCCTAAGATTTCCAAACTGTATATCCTTATGAGCTAAGCCTCAATAAAAATATGTTCTAACATATAAGTGAATGTTGGAAGTCGCTAGTATCTATTGTACAGTCACAGTACAGTGCTACACACTAGCATAGATGCCAAAAGGGGAACGAAAATACAAACAGAAATAAAATGTCAGCTTTCGGATGATTTTGTTGCAATAATTAGGTTACGTATAGCCATAAAAAAAAATACATGTTTTTGGTTGAACTTTAAGGTATTCATTATCCACAAACCACGTTAATCGATTCATATTTGTACTGTCAATGAATTTTTTTGTAACCCTCTATTGCACACTTCTTATCGATTTTGTTTCAGGTATCGCTTTCGCGATTTTGTTGGTTTTTTTTTAATAAAATTAGTGTGAATGATATCTATTCATTTTCCAAATACCACGTTATTCGGGTCAAAAAAAGCCCCCCCCTTTTTCCAAAAATACGTAAATCCACTGATGCAGTCAGCGGCAGCAAGATATTGTCAGTCTACGCCTAGCGTTGGCGCCCGTCAGACGTGGAACCTGTGCCCTTTTTTGCAAGCTATAAATATCTCCCAAAACTACTTCAAAACACATTGAAATTAATTTTATAAAGTAATATTTCTAGGAGCATCATATTCCTGCCGTTAAAAACTCAATAAAATATGCGTATGAGTGATTTAGCTACATCGTGCCATAGTCATAACAACAAAACTGAATGAATTTGGAATGAATTCATACTTTTATGCGGGAAAATAATATATGTTACTCTAAAAGAATAATTTTGTGATCGTTATTGAAACCCAAATTAATTTACTTATACTTACTGAGATCTGTAACAAAGGTCAATGACCTTTTCGTGAAATTACCCTCTAGTATTGGCTCACCATTTCAGGTCCAATAAGTGAAGTTTTTCGCAAATTATATAGGTACACTTACTTGAAATAAATCGCCAAGCATTAAAAATATAGAAATTTATTTTGAAATATTTACAGTGCATGGCAAAATTATTAGATCGTAGATAATCCTGTCGGTACATGTTCAGGTTCTGTTACGCAAAATGAAAACAATGAAACTCTTTTAGGATTAATTTGTTATCCCTATGTTTGTCTGTCTGTCCGTTTGTCTCGACATTTTTTTCTGGGTAAAATTAATAAATACCAATATTAACGGCCCTCTATAGAGCTGTAAAAACATACTTTTGACGTTTTTATTTATATTACGTTTTAGGTTTTTACGTTTTTTTTTTACGTTTTTCATACAAATTTTCTCACTATGAAAATGTAGGGATGAACACTTGAGATAATATTTTGCATTTAAAAGTCAACACAGAAAGGAATTGTTGAACAAATAATGTAAAAAATATGAAAACCATGTTGTTATATTCTAAAGGGGTTAATTATCTACTGTTCAATGTGGCGATAGCTTTGTTTATTTTTTCCTTGAATTATTTGTTTCTAAGATAACAAATAGTTTAATACAAGGTTTTCCTTAAGAGGTCCCTTTACCCCTGTATTTTTCTTAAAATTCATACAATAGGTATAAACCGAATGTGAAGTCTACAGCTTATTTTCTTCATATCTTTTTTCATGAGTATATTCTAGTGACATCTAACTACGTCTCTATACAGCCCAAAAAAACACCATCATAATAGCTGTCAGGATATCGTCAATATTGCCTCGTTTTTACGCAAAGTTTAACAAGTTTGTATATTTTTATCTATACTGGAAATAAAAAAGAGAGAAATACAGGCGTCGTTCATGTTAAGATGACTAAGTTTACACACTTTGCTAAGTATAAACAATTACCGTTTCATGGAAAACTGTTTTGACCTGAAACCATTTCACAAATTCAATTAACTTATTTTGAATATCTTGTCATCTTGCACTTCTTGATGAGAAATACAATTTCAATAAGTAAAAATACAACTTTTAGTTAAGAAAACTTATAGATAAAAGTCTGCTCTATGCATTAAGATATTTTTAATTATATTACAATATTAATAAAATAATTGGCTTATCCGTCGTCGTGATACCAGCCGTAAATTTCTTAAATAATCTGATATCACGCTTATGGAAAACCCAATTATTTTGAAGATACCATAATATCATTAAAATATGTTAATGCATATAGCAAACTTTTAACAATAAATTGTCTTAGCTAAAAGTTGCACTTTACCATTATAATTATTTCTTAATATTTTGTTACAAATTCGGAGAAATAGCCCTTAAGGAAAACCTTGTATGAAAATATTTGTTATCTTTGTAACAAAGAAAAAAAAATAATTAACAAAGCTATCGCCACATTGAACAAACAGTAAATTATTAATCCCTTTAGAATAGAATGATATGGTTTTATATTTTTTACATTATTTGTTCTACAGTTCCTTTCTGTGCTTTCTTTCAAATGCAAAATATTATGTCAAGTGTTGATCTCTATATTTTCATAAGGAGAAAATTTGTATGAAAAAGTTAAACAAAAGGCCATAAAAACGTTATAATATGTATATTTTACAGGGCTGTAAATATTAGCATTTATTGATTTTACCCAGAAAAATTGCCTAGACAAACGGAAAAACAGACAAACATAGGGACAACAAATTAATGCTAAAAGAGTTTTGTTTTTTCATTTTGCGTAAAGGGACCTGAACATTTCAAACTATGATACAAATAAATTTCTATATTTTAAACACTTGGCGATTTATCCCAAGGGTAAACAGGTGTCCCAAAAGTCAACGCTTTCCCTTGGAAGGCTGGTAGGCCAGCTCATGACTGACCAGAATATCAAATTATGACCTCAGCAAAAAGTAGATAGTCTTCGAGTTGATGGTACTTTTATGAATTCGAATAGATTTTTGAGAGTCAAAGCTAACCAGTTCTAAATTCTAAGAATAAAATTTGATGCTGCTATTGATAAAGTCAAAAATAAACCTTGAAATGCTGTTACATCAGGAAGAAAAATAAAAACCCAATTTATGAGCAATTTTTTGTAATTAGGTTAGTTCGATACCACACCCTGAAAAAAAATGTGCTATGTTAGTTTTGCAAATTGTCTTAAATAACGGCTCATCAAATATTGTTTTTCAAATGATCTGGCAATTTCTTTGTATTACTTTTGAAAAAAAAGTTATTGTTATTTTACTACCAAAGGAGCTGCGTATTTTTTTAAATAATTAGAATTTAGAATGAAAGAGTGGCGGGCAGTAAAAATATTTGACGTTCATTAGAAATGCCATTTAACACGCGTTAGAGTGAGATAAATAGTGATGCTATTTAAAATGAGTTGGAATGAGATAGTAACGCAGTTAAACGTGGTTGAATGAGAGAGGCATAATTGATATAGGCTACAGTGAGATAGATAGTGACGTGGTGCATTCCTTCTGAGAATACTTGTTAGTTTCCACTTTTTGTAATAACAACTATAGTAAAAAATTTTTGTAAAGAAATTTTTGGTCCAATTTATTTTCCCGCAAGTGTAAAACCAGCTCAACGGGCGAAAAATATTTAAAGAATGGGTAATGGTGACAATTAACCGTCACGATATTATTATGTATCTCTAAAGGAGTGTCTGAAATGTTCCGAGGGTCAACTGATAAATCAAACACTCAAAAAACCACTTTTAGCCGACCATAATAAATTTACGTCCCGACGTGATAGCAAGTAGGATCAATGCCGTGTGACATACACTAATAAATTAGATAAAATAAAATACGTATTACTTTTGACCCTGCCTCGTCCACTCTATTCGTATTTTTGCTATGGTGACGCGAGCTTAGAGACCGGGACGAATTTCCCCCCGCGCGCTATCGTAAAATAGAATAAGCCACGCCCGGAACTGGTTTTTGTTTTGGCTATGTCATACTCTGACTTACAACTGTATTGATGTTGTTGTAGTCTATATAACATATAATAAAGAAATTTTTACTTTTAATTTTTTTTACTCGCAAACTTCCCCGAAGTTATTCTGGAGAACAGCTCCAAACAGGCACAACCAGACGGCTCACCATGCTTAGGACCGATTGATGGCGGTATATCCACCCCTATTGGCCTCTTCTTGTTTTTGTCAATATATTCAAAAACCGTTTTGAGGATTAGCTTTCCTTAACGGTTTTCAATGAGCGTTTTTGTTGGCACTGTTGGCACTGTCGACATACTGGCAACATAATCAAAGACAAAATTTGCATACTCCAAACAAACTAAAAATCAATTTGACATTGATTGCTACGGAACATAATTTTATCTATTGTTACATGGACAGCGACATCTGGAGGAAAGCTAATAACTAAGAAAAAAAACACGAGAAAAACGCTCATAGACAGATTTAAAAATAAACGTTCATTTATTATATGAAAAAAAAGATGTCTTTCATTTAACCTTCAGTGACGTCATCACCATTTCATTTTTAAATAGAAAAAAGAAATATTTCTTGAAGGCTTCCTTGAAGTCTGATAAAGAACGGACCATTCAAACCTCATTAAAACTAATACTCGTATGATTACGTCACGTTCACCGAAACAACAAAAACAAACTGGTGACGAGAAGCGGCGTCACTGATGAGTTTCGCCACCATGCTCACCAACCCTCGCGTCTGAGAATGGGCATTTCTTCCAGGAGGACTGCCATGAATGGTGAAATCTTGGAAAGGCAGTCCAGTGGTGGACTAAGCAGACTGTTGAAAGAATGGATGGAAATATATGCTGGTTTTACGTGAAATATATGCTGGTTTTACGTGAAATATATGCTGGTTTGACATAAAATATATGCTGGTTTGACATGAAATATATGCTGGTTTGACATAAAATATATGCTGGTTTGACATGAAATATATGCTGGTTTGACGTGAAATCAGTAGATTTTTTATATGCTGTTGCTATCATGAATTTGTTATTCTAAGTTTAATTTTAATAACTCCATCTAGAAATAGAAGAGCAGACGTAAAACTTCAAAATATTTCATGAAACCTCAAAATGATGTAAACGTGTGTTTTAGCATTTCATGTCTATGTAACAAATAAACTTTATGTTTACACAGTATACATCAGAAGACGTAGCCTGCGGGCCTATTATGCATATCTCTAGTTGCCAACTGGATTGGGAACCTATCATCAAAAACAAAGATATACTTACTATCGACTTCCGAGTATTATCTAACTAATATCATATCATATCAATAACATATCGCATTTGAAGTGACGACACAGTACGTAAATAGTTCAATACCCACTAAAAGCAATTTTGACAACCCAGTTTTTATCTATGTTTTTGACGTTAGGCACCCTGTCCAGTTGGCAACTAAAGATACAGAATAGGGGAGCTGGTCAGGTTTGGTGCTGAAGTGGCTGCACAGAGACCGCAGCCTGAGCTCGGCTACGGAACACTAAATTGGATGTAATCTTCTGGAAACCAAATGGCTATAATGTACGAGTTTGTCCTGGAGTACTGGCGCATAAAATAGTACCAAGTTTATCAGTGAGAAGATAAAGGAAAAGTTTATAGTTTATACTCGTATATTGCACGTAGTTTGGTTTTTGTATCTAAAACTGTAAGAGGAACGTCGATACCTGAAAATGCGAACCGTCGTCAATTTACTCTGATATTTTAGAATCGTTTGAAAACATTAAATCGTTCCGGAAAAAAACGACACTTTTAGAACTTGCATATGTACTTCAATAAAGAAGGAATTACTTTAATAAAATAGCATATTATTTTTGGAATCTTTTTATAGGGATCTGTTAAACAGATACGAGATTGGAGACATTCGGCTCGATAGAAATATTTATTGAAATGGGGTCTTTTTCGACACCATTTCTCCTGGTTTGACAACTTGGAATGACATATGGATTGCAATTATACTTTATTAGATGGGTTTTAACAGTATCTAAGACCTGCTGAAACTAAATTTTCATAGCAACTTTAGTACATTTTATATTAATAAAAAACTGACTTTTTGCAACTTTTCCACGAATCCGTCCCTTTCGCACTGAGGGTTTTTTCGCATATGTAATAATAGGGACGCTAAAACTTTTACATATCGCCTTAATTAATACAGACAGACAAACGCAAAGAAAATGTCTTCCCTGACCGAGGGACTCTGTTGTGGGTTATTAGCAGCAAAAATATAAATTATTGAATTTACGCTACGCTCTTGTCAGTGGATTCTTTACAATTATTTATTTTATAAGTATAAAACTTTTCTTTTATACTTTTATACTAGCGACCCGCCCCGGCTTTACACGGGCATGTATTATACATATAAACCTTCCTTCTGAATCACTCTCTCTATTAAAAAAACTGCATCAAAATCCGTTGCGTAGTTTTAAAGATCTAAGCATACATATAGGGACAGACAGCGCGAAGCGACTTTGTTTTATACTATGTAGTGATATTGATGATACGAATTAGGATATACAACGGGTGTTTTACTTTGGTATGTTTTACTAAAGTCACATTTATCACCGCGACTATACTTTTTCGAAAAAGTTATTAAATATTAAGGCGCTACGTAAAAGTTTTAGCATCCCTGTTACTCCATATGCGAAAAAACCCTCAGTGCGAGTGGGATGGATTCGTGGAAAAGTAGCAAAAAGTCGGTTTGTTTATTAATATAAAATGTACTAAGCGATTTTCAAGGAGACATTACAAATACATAATATCCACATTTTGAATGCAATTTCACAATGAAATTGGTAGTTAGGATTTCAGAATTACAGGAAAAATAAAACAATTTAAATGAATTAAATTCTATCGAGAAAATATCATCCAATCGCGTTTTCCTTCAGTGAGAATCTTAATCAAATATTCAATAAACATTTACCCAAAAATAAAATACGTAATAGTTATAGTGGAGTAAATGGATTCGAAAAAATACCTTTTTTTTGGTATCGCCTTAAGTAGAAGGCTGTGGTTTCGAAGTACTATAATGATAGTAGTTTTATTAAGGTGCTATGTATATATAAAGTGCCATATTTTTCTGTGTATTTCATGACTCATGCATGACATATCTACAACAAAAATTGTAATCAATTTCCGGGAGGTACATGCATTTTGAGTATATAATCTAGGGTTTTGATTTTGGAAAACATGTGTGGATAAATTTTCCTCGATAGAAATAATTATGGAAATGAGGTCAAACACACTTTTTCTTCTCATTTTACAAATAGGAATCATTAACAAAATTAAAACATATATTATTAGATGGGTTTTAACAATATCTAAATTTTGATTTTGGAAATTTTGCCGCAAATTTTAGTTTTTTTTATTATTTAAAAAAAAAATTATCCACCCATCCATCAGTGTAGTTCGTCCAGAGCCTTTCCAGGACAGGACTTAGCCACCGCCGGGTCATCCTGGAAGAATTTCCCATACTCACACACGCTGGGCTGGTGGGTTGGTGAGCGCGGTGCCGGAACCCTCGCACCAGTGACGCCGCTGCCCGTCACCAGTCTATTCCATATAAGGCCCGGCTATTAGAGATGGATATACCGCCATCCATCGGTCCCAGGCATGGTGGGCCTCCTAATTTTTTGCCTGTGAGCTGCCCTCTTACTCTCCCCCGAATTACTTCGAGGGGGTCTCCAAGTCTCCAAAGAGTAGGTGGTACCTACATAGTAGAAAATAAAAAATAAACTTTTTTCTCTTTTGCCCTGATTCCGCTCCTCTCGCATTGCGCGTTTTGACAGTGAGTGACAGCAATAAAATTTACATACAACCCATTTGCACGCGTATTCCCAAACACCCACAAATATTGTACTACTCTCAAATAAATTAAGCACACATTAATTCACTCCTCGCTCTTTGTTCTTCGATTGTTTGCAAAACAAAAGTATATTTTAGCGAAACGAGAAATGACTTGAGTTATTGTTGTATTTGTTGTGTACTTTGCGCTAATTAAATTTCATTGTGATGCTTGCCGTATAATATTATGTAACTTTACCTACGTAGTGCACGTATTTTTGAGATGAAATGCTGTTTTACAAAGTAAAGTAAAAAGAAATATCAAGCGAAGCCTCGGAGACCGTCTGTTAGACCACAGCAGCCCAACTACCATGCCAAAAGTTGGTAAAATTGGTAAGGTTTTGTTTTGTCCTGGAAACATATATTCATGGACTTTTTGACTTTCACTCACAAGGTGACTTTTTGATCATCGTCCAAATTCATATTAGAGACTTGGTAAGTCATCAGCATCATGAATCGATAACAATTTTTGGAAAATTCGTACAATGAAATTTCGACTTCCCATAGTAATTCACTCCTAGTCCTGAGTGAATCACTATGGAGAGTCAAAATTTCATTTTACGTTTTTTACAAAAAATTGTTTTATGATGCTGATCACTTACCAAGGCTTAAGTATGAATTTGGTCAATGTTCACAAATTCATCTTGTATAACGTATGTATATTTATGCAGGGTTCCATCACATAAAAATCTTTTCAGTCTGTCTGGATGTCATAAGGAGGGGAACAATTGTGTCGATTACCCAATCGTAACACGACTTTACTTATTTGACAGGACTAACCTTATTTTGAGCGTCCTGTTTTTGTCTTTTCGACACAGAAAGAAAGAGACATAACACTTAAATTAAGTTTAGTCGTGTCAAATAAGTTAAAACATGTTACACCGAATCGCAACAATTATAGGTATAAAGCATATTGACAAGCGAATACGATTGTCCAAACCGTTAAAGCCGGCGGCAGCTCAGGGATAAAACGCTGACCTCTCAATCTTGAGACCCAAGTTCGATTCCCGGTCGGAAATGCACCTATGAATTTTTCGGAATTTATGTGCATTGTATTTGTTTTTACTTCCTGAACGGTGAAGGAAAACATCGTAAGGAAACCCGCATGCCCTAAAAAGCGTGTATTTGAGCCCAAAGTACGGTGATAAGGCTCACCACCCATCACGTTGGGACGTAATAATCGTCGGTGAATGGCGGGTGTACCGAGTATGGACTGTGACTTGCATTTCATAGTTCACACTCGGAACACCTCTGACGTATATATATATATATATATATATACCATAGAAGTGTTCCAGAAATTTAAGATTTTTACTAAGCGCTACACGAACTTTTGCTTCCAAACTCGTAATTCATAGCACCTACTATACTACCACTATCGGAGCAGCTGCTACCAAAGAATAAAACGGACATTTTCGTTTAGAAATACTTTATTTCCAGTAAATACCTGGGACCCTTTATAAGTACTTACATTGAAATAGGGAGTTCTCTCTAAGCTATCGGCGTTGTTACGTTGTGAATTCTCGCAATTAAATACGTCGTTCAAATATTTTTTTTTACGGTGAAAGCTTTCAGTGGATTTTATTATTGTTACGGATATATCAATGTTTCATTCTTGGAATAAAAACGGATTAATTTCTAATTTGTTTTATTCTATCAATCAATCAATCAATCATGTATTTGTTTAAAAGCATGCTACACAATAAGTTTGAAAAAAAACTTGTCACATTGGCCCAATGCTTTTTGCCACTAAAGCATACAAATGTTAAATCTTAATTCTAGTACATATTATAATCAAAAAATAAAAAAAAAAAACATGGAAATGCAATATAATGAGAAAGTTAATAAAATATGTCAATAGTATGTCGAACAGCAACCAATAAAAAAACATAAAAACAAAACATATACAAATTGTCAACTATCGTTTGAATGTCATTGATAAAAAACACACCCTAGGCTTTATTTAACAATTTTCTAGTAAGATTTTTAATACAATTCCCATAGCTTGATTTCTAAAAGTTTTTTTTGTTAATCTTTTTTTCAAAGAATATACGCCATTTTAAGACATAATTCAAATTTTTTTGGTACCTATGTAAATTAACCATTAACTTTTTATGATTTTTTTAAGAATTGTCCGATATGACGTCACTTGAGAATTTAAGACATTGTGATGGGTGATTGCTTATAAAAAAGTGGTCTGTCTCTGTCTGTCTCCTCATCTGTCATCTATCTGTCAAATCAGTCGGTAGCAAATTATTATAAATTTATCTTGATAGCAAAGGACACATTTCTAAACAGCCATTTCTCAAGTGACGTCAAACGAGGCCAAATGAAAGTTGCAGCTTTTTCGTAAAAATATTTATCATCGTGAGGTTTTTTAGATTAAAAATTCAAAAATACGGCTTATTAAAGCTAAATCTCGAAATAGTTTTCGAATTCATTTACCTTAACATAATTTAATATATGCCAATTGATTTAAATTTTCCAATAGGTAAAGATTTTATAACATTGGGAAGCTTGTTAAATAGTTTTACAGACATTGTATATACGCTTTTCTCATGTAGCTTACATAATTTAATCTGCAAGATAGATCCGAGCCACGATCTCATCCATCCATCAGCCTGTCTTCGTCCACTGCTGGACATAGGCCTTTCCAAGATTTTGCCACTGTTGGCGGTCCTCCTGGAAGAAATGCCCATACTCACACACGATGGGCAGGCGGGTTGGTGAGGGCGGTGCCATACTTTATATTCTCTGGCGTTGCCGAAACCCTCGCACCAGTGACGTCGCTGCTGCCAAGATTTGAGAATCTTTTGACGTGTCAAGTATTTTCAGGTTCAGCATAGCCAGCCTCTAACAAAGACGAAAGAACAACCAATTACCAAAAACATTAGTTGACAAAATTGAAGTCACATAGCATAAGCAGGCTTTGAATACAATAAAAAGGTATTATATTCACGACAAATACATAAATGGAGAGGATGTGCACCCAAACTACAAAATAAAATGTATAAAATATTAGTAAGATCGGTGTAAAATATTTATAAGAGACTAGCTGACCCGGTGAACTTCGTATCACTTACCTCTTAATATAAACCATATGTATGTATTTCAGAGCCGGCAGCTTTATAAAGGCATCATCAGATAGTCTAAGTATCGGCTCCATAGTGGGCGGAAAGAGTGGGCAAATCACGCACACATGTCCAGCTTAATGTTCATAATTATTTTGCATGAGACATTATATTAGATTATAGACACTTATATTAACAAATAAGGTACCAGCCTATTTTTTTTATCTGTATCGATTACGCCACATTACTAAACGTAATAGTAACCTGCCAACACTGACTGTCAGCGTCACTGTCACCTAACTTTCCAAGAAAATATAATTGATATTTCAAAACTATTTTTCAGAAGCTATAGTTAACTTTTAACAATGCATTGTCCCTTTTGTAAAAAGTGGATTGAACGGCAGAACAACAGAAGTACCTGTCCTATTTGCACAAAACAATTGTAAAGATGCGACGAATGTTTCACAATAACCGCTGATACCTTCAAGTTTTGTATAAAGTGCGATCACAATTTGTATTATTCACAAATTAATAGGGCTAAGGAACAAAAAAATCGAGTGAAACAACAACTGTTATTAAAACCGAAGTTCGTCTCAACAATGCCATCATCATCATCTGTGTCATCATCTGAAGGAATAACATTTTCAGAACTTAATTTAACTGCCGATGAACTAAAGGATTTGGATGAGATTTAAGAAAGTCATGAACACAACATCGGCAATATTCGCCACGCCGTCAAGTCCTGGCGAGGCAAGTCAAGACATCTTTAGCAAGTCTGGTTCGCATTTGCTGTTAGATTAATTGATATGTTGCCGATTCAGGTGTCAATCGTGATTCTGTTTGAATAAAAATTCATAGCACTGACTTTTTTGTTGGTTTCAGCACCTGTAATCAATTAATCAGTCATCCCAAAAAATAATGAGTCTAATGGATCAGGTGGTGGGACTAACTGTGGCAATTTTACTTTACCACCAGCACAACATAATCCTGCAAATTCACCGCTGTATTTTAAAGCTTTACAATGTTGACAAATGATTGACATTTCCCCAATTGTTACAGATTTGTCGGCACTATAATCTATTTCTTGATCGTAGGAGAATGCTCCTCGTGCCAGGTTCACAGGAACATTGCGTCTGCGGAATCGATCAATTTCATTTTCCCGTGCTCGCTGCTGTTGTGATCGATGTGTCCGAACTCGTTCCATTCTATGCCTATTTTCCACTTCATTGTAATTCACTCTAGAATGCAAATCTGTCATACCAATACGACTGTTATCATTATCAGTCTCTCGCTGGTCATCAGTGCGATTAGCGCGTGAGGTAGCTCGTCGCACATTTGATCGACTTCGACGACCTATGTTAGGTCGTTTTCTCCTCGGCATTGTGAGCAGTATCAGAATGATAAATCAAGTTTTGAATCTTTTTTCAGGTGTTAAAAACATAATGTGTGCGGGTAATAGATAAATTGAATGCAATTCCGTGCATTTTGATACTTGACTGCTGTTAAAGTAAAATAACTGACACAATCCAATGTGATCTTCTAAAATAATCTTTAAAATATTTTTACGGATTTATTCGAGGGTTTGACAATTTTTATAATTGCTAAAAACTAAGAAAAAAGGAAGCAGTTTGATCACAGAAAACTGTAGTCATAATGTAAAACCGGTAAAACCTCATACAAATTTCATAGTATCGGGGCGTTTTGACATTTGATAAAGAGTCGCTGATTTGATTTTTAGGGAAGTACCCAATTTTAGATCGTATAGCGAACTTTACTGTTTCAAAGTATATTTCTGAACGCACCCAACACAACAATCAAGTGTCATTATAATGTCAGTATTTTACATGTTTTAAATCTAAATACGCGATAATCAGACTATTATGGATATTATGTTGTCGATTCCAAACCCTTATTTAATCTAGATCTACATGTTTTTATTCCTAAAATACCGAACCGACGCGACGGGGCGAACATCAAATGTTTGACAGGTAAGAACAGTTTGTATGGGAAAATAAAATTGTCGTTTTTAGTATTTTCCTCGCAATTTTTCCACATTTTCTCATCGCTTAAACCTTCCCTGGACTTCCACGAATATTTCAAGACTAAACTTAGCCAAATCGGTTCAGCCGTTCTCGAGTTTTAGCGAGACTAACGAACAGCAATTCATTTTTATTTATATAGAAGAAGATAGATAGATAGATAAGGTAGGTAACCATCTAAAGTAATATAATCTTAAGATTAAGTAAACAGATTAAATAAACAGTTCTTATTATATTATTATTATTATAACGGAAATAAAACTATTAAAAATATAAGTTTTTCAGTTTTTCACGATATTTTAAAGATTTTTTAACTTAACCTCAGACCTGCAATTCTATGAAGTTTAACACGAACGCGGCAGTTAACGTTTTAAATGTAAAACACGGTGAAACAAGCACACTGACAACAATTTGGGATAATATCCTGACCACCTTCCGCCGCTAATTACTTCATAACTTTGCGTCAACGCTCGTTCACGGGCGATAACGGTCACCAGGGTTGTCACGCTTCACGTTCACATTCACACTGAAAACTCGGCGAGTGACTACTGATTAGTGATAACTTCAGACGGTAGATGGTGTGCAGGTTGCACAAAATAAAAGTAACTTGTGACTTAATCATTTCAGCACAAAATTACTAAACATAATGGCCATAAAACACTTTTTACCAGGAGATAATGGCGCGCGCCGGTCAGGTCCGGCCTTTTATATCCACCGAGCGCGCGCAGCCGCTGATCACTCAAATTGTTGCCACGCTCGTCCGGTAGGGGCGCTCTGTCGTCTTGTGTTGCTAACATTAGTCACAAAGATACTCGTAACTGACCCGTTCTATAAACTTTAGACTTTCCACAGTTATTGCCGCACTGGTATCGGGTCAAGATATCCATAAAAAAAAGCCTCTAGTATGAATTTAGCTGAAACGATCAAAGTCACATCTTTACACCTTTGAAGGCTTGAATGAAACATCTCAAATGTCAATGTCAATGAGATTCTCATATGACAGTGGTGCACCCTGCCGACTAGCAAACGAGACTCTGTCAACTGACTGATGGGGTCACGTTCCGTTTTAGTT
The DNA here is from genome assembly GCA_934047225.1 of Ypsolopha sequella. Lineage (NCBI taxonomy): Eukaryota > Metazoa > Arthropoda > Insecta > Lepidoptera > Ypsolophidae > Ypsolopha > Ypsolopha sequella. Next base: position 19,070,644 of record OW203991.1, read on the forward strand.
GCATCAAAATGCACTGTAAGATATTCTTGCTAGAGATTGTGTTATTTCATGAGACGTAAATTCTTTAGTCGAGCATTTATGAGACCTGAATGGCTGCAATCAATTTCCCATTGATATTGCTGGTCAAAAAGTGTGTAAATATGGGAGTCGAATTAGATCTAGTATTTAAACGGCAATTTCATCTTATTAAAAAACAAAGTACCCACATTTCATACCTGTCAAACATTAAGTAAAAAATACGTGTAGTACAATTATCAGGTTACTAGCCGGATTTTTTCAACTGGGCAGCGCTGCAGTGGCAGCCCTAACTGCTGAACTGTTATAAATTAAACCCTTATCGTGATGCGTCGCCTCGTCGGGTTTTCGAGTTAGTGAACGCATCTGCACTTTGTTGCTGCAATCATATTTTTCAGGAGATTTTTCATATTTTTCAGCAGCATTGGTGAATTTTAAATGGTGAATTAACTTAAATGCTTTCCTTCTACCCCTAGTACTTATCATGTTTTTTATAAATAAAGCTTCTCATGTCTGATTATCTAGCGATATTTTAGAACGCATACCTACTTCTATAACTGTGAGAATCGTAAAATTTTCCATTTTTTATCCATCCGTACCCAAAGGGTAAATCGGAGCCCTCCGCTGTCGGTCTGTCTGTCTGTATGCCACGGGTCTCTAGCTTACACGGAATGAGATAGAAACTTGAAATTTTTATGTGTTGTGTAAAATGTTGACCCAAAAACGAATTTTGAATTTAAAATGTAATTAAATAATTTTTATGGGAGCCTCTTAGATGAAAATGGAGCCGAAAAAACTGAAAAACCTTGGCCACTGAAAAATTGCCTTTATACCCTGAATTTAGAGTCGCTACTAAATGTTCGACTGCATGTACATACTACACGCAGTTGTATGAATAAGTGTAGGGGTTTTGATGGATTCATTCCGGTTGTTCAGATAAACTTTTTGGCGTCGTTTTACCAGCTTCAAACGATGTAGCAGAACGTGGTGAATTGAGTTCGTTTGATTTGAAACCGTTTCACTGTTCTAACTGGCTTTGAATATTTTATAAAAATACATGAAATATCTGCCAGGTCGAGTTTCCATTTTCTAGTATTATTTGCCTACAGGCAGCTTTCTGTTTGGCTATGGAAATGTAACAAGAGGTTTGTAAATCAAAAACTATTTGACTAAGCGACATTTAAAAAACCGGTCAAGTGGGTATTGGGCCTTGTGCAGTGTAGGGTTCCGTAGTTGCCCGTCACAATATCAGGAATTAGAAGTGGGCCGTTTGTTTGATACTGCAATTTGACAAATTAATTGACTTCACCTAAAAACGGGCCCATATAGGAGGATGGTAACTGAAGAAGGAATTATTATTATTACTCATTAACATGTAAAGGCTGCTTAGCTGTGATATTTTTTCTTTTAACTTTGATATATATAGTACTGCCATGAATTTTTTCACATACCCAAAAACAACCGTTTAGCTGGCCGGGGGTGGGGCATTTGATTCTAACAAAAATTTGCATTTTATTTTACGTGCATGGGAGCTACGGTAAAAAAACTTTTTTTTCAAAAGTTTATTTTACCAGTTTTTTGGCGTAATTAATTGGTATATCCATGCCGAATTGCAACTATCTAGTACTAAAATTCTCTGAGCTAAGCCGCGGACAAACAGACGGACGGACGACATGGCGAAACTATAAGGGTTCCTTGTTGACTACAGAACCCTAAAAAAGGGTTTTATTTCGATAAAAAGTGGGTATTATGTTGTAAATGATGTTTCTTACCCACAGTAATGCTTACACGCAATTTGAGGCAAGCGTATTCAGAGAAATCTGTCCGCTCCAACGCTTTCATTTTACACTTGTCTATCCTACTTGGTAGCAGCGGGCCGCTCAGAAAACTCACGATTTCGAGATCTTTTTACTTATTATTTTGGATTTCAAGGAATGGGTTTTTAATATCACGTCTATTTTATATCACATCTTTTACGAAGTTTATTTTGGCATAAATTTGAATGTCTTAAACCCAATATAACTCGAATTATATTATTTTTTGACTATAGCTTTCGCCTATCTTTGCAATTTTAATGGATGCAGGAAAATGCATAATTTACTTTGAATGTCTATGTTTTAATTACTTTTATTTTAAGTCGCTTAGCGCAAAGTGCATAAATTATAAAGCATTAATTTGAGATTTAATGCACAATTACTCATGATCTTGTGCAAACAAAGTTAAAACAGCATTTTAAGTTGGTTAAGATCATGGCTAATTGTGTATACAATTTCAAACTCTTCGTTTATAAACCTCACTAATACTGAACTATTGGTGTGAATTGCCACACACCAAAAAGCTTTCAATTTTTATTTCTAAACAACAAAATCAAATTTAAGTTATGCTGTTTGCGCTAAGCAAAATACAAAAAATTTATATATATTTTTATTACAAATATATTTTATAACACCTTAAATAATTAAATAACGAAAAAAAATTAACCTAAAATTAAAACTAAATAATCCTAATAATTCTAAATACTAAACTATCCTAAAATTTATAAAAATGAAATATTTTACAAATAATAAACTTCATTCTCATCGCTGCTCCGTGGCAAGGTGCCCAGTATGCTGGCGACATTCCCACGCTGGACCGCTAACTTATTAATAATTTGTTGGCCCAATGTTGTGTAATATGAAACCAAACATAACCAAAGTTAATGTAATTAAATACTAACTTGCGGAAAAAAGGTATAATTTGTTGAATATGATATTATTATTCCACCAAAAATCATCAATTAAATCCGTCGGATATTCAAAAATATCAATAATTGCGTTCACATTGAATAAATAAATAAATAAAAAAAAGATAATGTATTTGTCTTACAAATGTGCAAACCTACAAAATACAATAGATACATAAGTGAAAATACAAAAAGGTCTAAGCTCGGCATACAGCTAGCTGACACACATGCAGACAGCCGCCGATTTTCAGCTCAGCCTTTTAATACTACATGGTGAAACACATATTAGATTAAATTAACTACAATAAATATTAACTACAAAATAAATTAAAAAAAGAAAAAACCTATAAAGTTTCATGATACCACAAAACGAAATGAAAAAAAATAAAGGATCTAGATGGATATACAACGGATGTAATAGCACAAAGGCAGACCCAAAAATTTTATTTATTTATTTATTTACTATAAATATATCTTTATAAATATACTAAAAAATATCTTAACAGCTAGGCCAATGTATACAACGGATGTAATATTTCATAGCACAAAGGCAGACCCAATTTTTTTATTTATTTACTATATAATGCAATAGTGCAGCAAACATCAACAAGGTGCTTTAAACATATAATTTACTACACAACGAAAATCTAAGTACCTATTTACAATTTAACACGAAACGACAATCGCATAAGCAACAATTTTATACATAACAAATAACATACAAGGCTGTTCTTGTCTCCCCCAGAGAGCAAAGAAATAGGTCTGTGTGTTTGTGAATCTTGTTGAGCAGTTGTAGTGCCCGTGTCAGGGGAAGCTTACCGGTGAAGGTTTGTCCTACTGCTTCTTATATGGAACAGTCGGCAACTTCGCACCCTTAGGAAATCCTCGGCCGCCTTTAGCTTACATTATATCAGTAAAACCGGATTAAATTGTACACCCCGCCATATTTTAAACAGGTCCGAAGCCAAAGTAAGCTCCCGTCGAACCTCCAACTTGTTGTAGCCAACCATACCCAAAACGAACAATGTCGGATGCATCAGTGGATATTTGGGATACACCCCATGACGCTTCATGCAGAGATATCGTATAAAGTTATTTTGAATCTTCTCTAACATGAGGTTATACTTTGCCTCATGGGGAGCCCAGATAACTGCGTTACACTCTAACTTGCTGCGAACTAAGGCGTTGTACAAACTTCTCATAGTTAAATACAGACAGATGATTTAATTGGGTTACTAATACGGTCCCTAAATAAATAATATCAGGCGAATCCGAAATATCTAGCCCTGGTTTTCTGCCTCTGAAAATTTATTATCATTGGCTTTCTAATAAATTATCTATTATTATGTATATTCCATTGTGTAAACAAAAAAGTTCTTCTTAGCAAGACTAATCGAATGGGTGTTGTTAGGCATTATATTTATAATATTATTTATTCCTTATTCCTATGTGTCCTTATATGTTTTTTTCGAGCTCGGAAACAGGACCAGTTTTTATGGTAGATAATTTAATCCGTAATTGACATTTTATTTGATTGTTTTATTATTATACATTATTTGTTATACATTATGATTTATTATTTGAATGTCTCTCTTTAATTGATTGTTTATTGTTGTGAAATGTGTCCTTTATTGTAATATGCTATTTTTTGTGTATCTTCTGTGTTCAAATTTCGTGTACCCTGTAATTTTAAGTCTTTTTAAATATTTGTATGCCTTTACGGCGGAACATAGCGCACTACTTTTGTAAAACCATCTTTTTCTTACCTATGTTGGACAAATAAATGCTTTGATTTGATTTGATTTGATTTATATTTTTATTTTATTCAAGTGTATTTTTTTATTAAATTTAAGTAAACCCAACCTTTATTATTTCTCTGTGTATTTCCCCATATTATTATTTCTTACATAAAACTATTACCTATACACATATATTCTTTAATTACTTATATTACATTGAAACCGACCTGTAATACATTATATAAATAATATTTCTTATTTCATTTCAGTTTTCAATTACAGGTAGTCTAGTTACTCTCTCTTTGAAATCATAAGAAAATTATTTTAACGTTATATACGTGTGCGTTGAAATTACACGACCTAATTCCCCGTCCTCTTTTTACCAGTGGAATTGTCGACGAGCAGCAAAGTTTGTATGTTTATATTATTCCGCCAGTTTAAATTTTCGTTTATCCTCCGCACAGCTAATATGTGGAACTAAATCCCTGCCAGCGTCCAAATATTCAGATAGATTTTCGAAAAACTCATTTGTGCATGCCCGACCGGGGATCGAACCTGGATCTCAAGATTGAGAGGCCAGCGTTCTACCTCTGAGGTACCGCTGCTGCGTTGCTGTGCATACAGTTTATTCTTACTTACCACTTGCTGTACCGTGAAGGAAAACATCATAAGGAAACCTGCATGCCGCAAAGAAGTGTGTATTTGTGCCCTAAGTAGAACGATAGGGGTCTGTCACGTTCGGACGTAATAATCGTCGGTGATACGCGGCCGTAAATTGAAATTCAATATATTTATTTATGTAATGTAGGTATATCAGATACACTTATTACAGGTCGGTTTCAATGTAATAAAATTAAATAATATATGTCTATAGGTAATCGTTTTATATATATAAATAATAATATGAGGAAATACACAAGGAAATGAAGGTAAGGTTTGCTTAAATTTAATAAAAAATACACTTGAATAAAATAAACAATACAGGAAATAAGGAATAAATAATATTATAAATATGTATATGCCTAACTCCGACCATTCAATTAGTCTTGCTAAGAAGAAGGGCAAGAAACTTAGCAAGATCGTGTCTTTTCTTTTTCTTAATATTAGTTACTTACAAACAACAAATGTAAAAAGTAAGCCTATACAAATATATACTATATAATTAAATAACGAGATCAAAATACAAGACAGAAAAAAACTGTGGACTGTGACTTGCATTTCACAGTGCACACTCGGAACACCTCTGACACACTCTCGGAGATTAATGTCGTGAACTGGGCGAGCGCGCTTCACTCTAGGTTTCAGGGCAAAAAAAAGCGACAAATATCAACCAAATATGTAATATGATGAATTGATCACTTAAGAATATTGAATTACATAACTAAAGGGGTTAAAATAACAGAACAAAAATAAACCTAAAAAAATAATAAAAATAAAAATAACGAATTGATTATTGTGGAAGAAGCGAAAGAGGAGTTTCTAGCTAAATCACAGCAGACAGAACTCAGTAACTTGAATTTTTCAATAAACTATCGAAGAATTTGCATGGAACTTTTAATCTATAAACACTTTAGAATCGAATTTTAATGTCCATGTCACTCTACTATACGAAAAGGGTTCTTTTCAATTTTTTTTTTAAATAAACTATATGAAAAGAGTCTTTATAGATGCTCATGGAACGTTAGATACGGGTCAAATGTGATGCCAAGATCTTTAATAGAGTTCACACGAGCAACGATTTCAGATGCAATTTGTATGATACTTTGCATGATAAGTATAGACAAGAATTCATCATCATCATCGTCGTCGTCATCGTCATCCATCCATCCATCCATCCATCCATCAGCCTAGTTCATCCACTGCTGGACATGAGCCTTTCCAGGACTTTGCCACTCCCGGCGGTCATCCTGGGAGAATTGCCTATACTCACACACGCTGGGCAGGCGGGTTGGTGAGCGCAGTGCCGGAACCCTCGCACCAGTGACGCCGCTGCCCGTTACCAGTTTGTTCCATAAAGCCCGGCTATTAGGGATGTATATACCGCCATCCATCGGTCCCAGGCATGGTGGGCCTCCTGGTTTTTTGCCTGTGAGCTGTCCTCTTACTCTCCCCCGAATTACTTCGAGGGGGTCTCCAAGTAAGATGGTGGTACCTCCACAGTCGAGCCCAGCATCATCGTCATCCTGAATTCATATTCAACTTCGTATTTTCCAAGGTAAAGTAATTTCAGGAATATGTTTACATTACATTCCAACATGAGCCCTGTGTAATTCTACGACGTCCTATTAAGACAGGGAAACATTTATTTTATTTACTTTACATAAATGAGATACAGATGACAGATAAGTTAGCATAATGATCAAAGGTTTTCGATTCGCGTAATGGGCTCAGGCTTTGCTGGATACTAAAATCTCTACTCGTTATCAAATCATAAGTAGCATTTGGTTTGTACAAGGGAAAAAATATAAAAATATATTCCAATCAATTTCAGGCGATGTTTTGGTTACTTTTTACGGTTCCGTAGTACCATAAAGGTAGAAAAGGAACTTTTATGGTGAGACTCCGTTGTCCGTCCACCCGTACATATGTCAAGGCCTCATAACTTTAACACCGTTAAACATAAAGACTTGAAATTTACCACAAAAATAGCATTAATTTTCCCACATAACAAGGAGCAAAAACAATTTAAGAATTTTAATTTGTCAAAATATTTCTAATACAAGAGAAAAAAAAATATCTAGAAAATACAATATGGGTATCAAATTATAGAGCTGATTGTAAAAATATATACTTTTACTGATTTCGAGAAATGTTTGAAAAACCACAAAAAATATTTGTGTCACCTTATCGAAAAATAAAAAAAAAACATGGTAATATAAGATTATTTAAAGATTACAGGAAAAATATAGCGGTTGAGAAATTCAAATTCAATTCAAGACAAAATTCCCAAAACTGTCCAATTACGCGGAACTCTAGGTAGGAACTCACACATGACCGGTTTTTAGGGTTCCGTACCCAAAGGGCAAATCAGAGCCCTATTAATGTCACTCCGCTGTCCGTCTGTCTGTCCATATGTCACGGGTCTCTAGCTCTTAGACGGAATGAGATAGAAACCTGAAATTTTTATTTGTTGTGTAAATTGTTTACTGAAAACCGAATTTTGAATTTAAAATGTAATTAAAATATATTTCAGGAGGGTCTCATAGACGAAAAAAAATTTTTTTCTACACTTGCATGTAGGGTGTCATTGTCCAGAACTCCTTCAGTAGAACATAAATAAATATGTTTTTTTTTTTGAAAAATGTATCTATCAAATAAGCCATTTTTAGACCACCTTTGTTATGGAGTCTATCTCAAAATTAAAGATAGTTATTAATTTGAAATTTCTGTATATTATGTACCATATGCTGTATTTAAACAACAAATACTGAAAACGCCGATTTATAAGTTTTAGAGTTATGTCCCCAAATACTCAACCAACTGAGCAACCAACTTAATCTTGCAGTTTTTATATCTGACAGAAAAAGAGCATTACCTCAAATTAAATAAATATCTAGTTTGAAATAATTGGTCATATGAACGGAACCCTAAAAGAGCGAGGCACGACTCGCACTTGGCTGGTTTTTTTTTTTCTGACGGCACAGCAGTGCCCCCGCCTAGACGAACCAAAGGAAGAACTGATGTATTTACTGAATGGATTAGGAACTGAATGGATTAGCTCCCAGGAACTTGGTTAGCGACTAGCCTCGAGAGAGAAATGCTAAACAGTCCGATTTCGCCAATTATTAGTTTTTTTGCACAGACTTCATTGAAGCGGGGTGTTGGCTTCGCCTTGTTACGGCTTGAACTAGATATTTTAATGACTTCTTAAGAGGATAGGTTCCGCTGGCATACTACTCTATTACTCCATGTGGAAATACCGGCAGTGCGAGAGGGACGGATCCTGGAATAAAGACAAAATTACAACTTTTTCAGTAATTTTATTATTTAAAAAAAACAATGGTGCTATGAAATATCTGCCCTGTTAAAAGTTTATACAAAATTTAAACCATAAATAATATATACGGGTTTTTGCTCTACTAATCTTAAACTTTGACATGAAAACTTTTTTTAGAACAATCTTCGCTATTTTATTGATCAATATTGAAATGGCTTCTAAGGACTCTGTTTCGATATAAGGGATCATTCAACAATTACGTGATCACCGGAAGGGGGGGGGGGGTCGGGTGCTTGTATATACATCTGGATTATTTGATTATTTGGGGGGGGGGGGGTTTCCAAACGTAAATATATATTAAAATGTGTAGGTACATGTTCCTGTCAAACGTAAATTTACGTTCCTGTTTAATTTGTTCCTGTTAAACGTAGATTTAGATTGACGAATGGCACACCCTCTTCTCAAATTTAGGTCATTTAGACCCATAGAAACATGACATACGTGTCAGTGCTAATAAACAGCAAACATTTCAAGCCCGGACGAAGATTACGTAATCAAGGCGAGGGGGGGGTTAAAAAACGGCCAAATTTTGATCACGTAATTGTTGAACGATCCCTAAGTGTGTATTATGTTCCCGAAAGAAATACATTTTTTTCTTTTTTCCGTAGTATTCTTCAAACCAGGAAGAATAATTTATGGTTTTGCGGAAACTATCCTCTTAAAACGAGTCAAGTTAAGATAAGTCTAGTTTAGAGCCGTTTTATAATTTATTTTTGTAATTTTTGAACTTAACCCTTTAAAAGCCGATCACGACAGACGACTAACATTAACTATTAAGCACGCTTTAAAGTTGTTGTACAGGATCATTTACAAAGTAATGCATAAAATAACAGAACTTCGCTAGACAAGCCAATTGACATTAAACTATTGTAGAGTAGGGCCATAAATCGCATCTATTTGTTAAAAAATAAAAATTATAAGAAAGAAAGAAAATGAAATTTATTCGTCACAAATAAAAAACACGGAAAATTCTTACAATAAAAATAACTTAAAAAACTAAACTAACAAAAAAAAAATTACATAACACACTACAAAATGTGACGAAAAGGGGCAGACTCAGCATCTGCTGTGAGCTGTCGAGCAGCAACACAGCGCTGGTTTTCGGCTTTATAAGTTGTGCGTTTGGAACCGAGACCAGTTGCAACCACCTTAAATACTTACCTACATAAACATAGTAATATCTGTGCATATACGGCGAACTACTCGACCGTCAAACAGTTTTTGACTAGCACGGTTTGTAGCTTTCGAACCCTGTTACCCGTTGATAATTTATGTGCATTAATGTTCTTTTATTATATTATTTAGGTTATATTTAAACACTTTTGATTTTAAGTTGTTTGTTCAATTTCACATTCAAATTTATACATGCTACATAGATTGTTATACCTGTAAATAAGCAAATTCAATGTATACACATTAGTTAGTCCTAAGTAATAAGAAGACTATGATCAGGTATCATGTAAAAATACTTCGATGTGCTTTTCTTTATGAAATAAAATTCAATCATTCATTCATTCATATAAATAATACCATAATAATTATGACATGACTAATATGTCGTTTACCGCTGTCACCCTCTATTATTACAGCGCCAAGTCAACTCCTAAACTAACTCTATAGTTAGGGCTTTCAATCCAGCTAGGGTTTTGCTGGATCAATATCAACCCAGCTGGATCCAGTGCGAATCCAGCAAAAATTAATCGATTTTTAAAGAACCGACACGTTTTTAAATGCTTAAGAAACTTTAACTATTTAGACTGGTCACTACAAATAGGGATTGCAATCCGGAGAACCGGATCACCGGAGCCGTTAAATAAATTAAAAAAATACATACACTCCGATTTCTGGGAAAAATATTTGTATTGTTTCATGAGTACGTATCTACAAGAAAACGACTGCAGGAGACTAACCCTAACTTTTGGAGCATGTTACTTCTGCATTCACAGATTTTGGAAAAAAATTACAGTCATCCAGAAAAAGGGCAATTTTCACAAAATTCTGCTCCCTCCCAAATGCAACAGACAGAAATTTCTAAAACAATCCAAAACGAAACTTGAGTAGACTTTTTGTTATAAAATGACATGAGATTTATGCTGCCTTCTTTAGAAGAACAATTACTTTGGATTCGAAGCGCTGGATCCAGCACTTACTAAACAATGATTTAGCCACAGATATCAACCTTCGAAGCCACCAAAACTCATACGTATGCAGCCCATAATGGAGTGTTAATTACCTAAAGTTTGATTGCTTGGTTTTGAATAACAACTTGGAGGGTTGTCCCTTCTAAACCCTTCCGTACATTAGGACAGATGGACTAGCATAACATTATTGTAATTAATAGTTACAAACCCGACCAAAACTTGGCTTCCCTTGATGAATGGGTTGAGAGATGTCGTAGATGGATATCGCCACACATAGATATGTTACATGACATGCGAGTTTGGAGCTTGTACCAAAATATTAAGGACTTATATTAGAAACATTGATGTGATAGATGACAAGAGTGATAGATGAGGAGATAAGGATGTACAGTAAATAAACTGGTACTATTTACTTGATAACATACTATTTCAATGTTGCTGACGAACTCTATCTTTATTTGCGTAATGAAATGCTTGGGATACATGAAAAGTGCTTTGCTTGTGCATGTTTTATGCGGGAGGGCGGGCGGTGCTTGAGTCTGCATTTTGAATAGCATGGTAAGAGTGTTTAGCGGAATATTGCAAATTATTAATATATCCACAAATTTAAATGAAATGCTTGGGGTACATGAGAAGTGTCTCCCTAAGCAGCGAGCGAGCTTGTCATTCTCTTCGACATTATTATTTACCACCTGCAATATAAACAATCAAATCAATATAAAGTGACAACGATATACAATAATATTCGTATTATGTTTGTATATTTGTATTGATAATACAAATTGTATTGTTTATCGTTGTGTTTGTTGTGATCGTTGTCATTATTAATAATATAAATATTAAATTATTATTACATACGGCTTGAACACTCACGTGTGATTGTTGTTGACTATATGCCAACCGTTTCACCGATACAATTTCGGTGAATATTTAAAATTCAAATATTCGGTAAAAATTCCTACTTACCTTCGCATGACCTACCCCTCTATTCTGTATCTTTAGTTGCCAACTGGACTAGGTGCCTATCATCAAAAACATAGCTAAAAACGAAACTTTCAAAATTTCTATTAGTGTGTATTGAACTATTTACGAACTGTGTCGTCACTTCAAGTGCGAACATATCCTTAGACAATCGGAATTCAAAAGTATATCTATGTTTTTGATGATAGGCACCCAGTTCAAATGGCAACTAAAGATACACAATAGGCCCCCTGGCCTACCTACTTATCTCGCAATACAATTTCAAATTCATATTGGATGGCCGCGAGAGGGACGCCAATGAGGTGCTTGCCTGGGGCGTTGTCGGCATTTAATCCGCCTTTGTACGGATGACAAATGCCTAAAATGGTAGTGCCTGACAAACATTTCGGCATTCTCTAAATTCGTAACTAAAATTTTTATTATTTGTTACGTGGAACAGTCGACGCGCCTCTGGCCCCCACGGCCCCAGTGTTTCGACGGCAAACGGCGCAAATATGTAACACGCTCCCAGGGCTGCATAGTTGCGCCGCTTAGCTAGTTCAACCGTTGCTGCCGCCGCACCCGCCTTTTTTGCGGTGGCCGGAAGGTGGGACGGAGCAAGCGTATCTACGCACGTAGCGTCCTACACCAACGACCGCCCGTTTCTCCACGAAACGAGTGTCATGCCGTCGGGCCTCTTGCCATCGTCACGTGAGAGACCTTGGGGCTCTAATATTGCCGGCACGTTAACGGTGACAAGCGCCCTTCGGATGACATCGTTAAGATTTGCATGGCGGGATAGGCGGCCGGCGCTTCGACGACATGAAAGGCCGTGGTGGCCTAGTAGGTCAACGCTTGCTCCACATTGGCAGCGATGTGGTTCGTTTATCTTAACCCCGAGTCGCAGACAGACAGCCATTGTAAAAGCAGTCTTATCGAGAAGTGTCCCGATTGCTGCTGAAGGCATTGCCTGCAGCCAGTACCCAGCCTCGTGTTCCTTGACAGCAAGGAGACGAGCTTGCTCCACAGGGCTAGAGACACCTAATATATCATAAATCATAAACAAAGTATTATTTTTCCTTTTTTCTCTTTTATATTTTAATTTTAAATAATAGAAAATGTTTTTTTTTTTTTTGTGTTACTCACGAGACTCATTCCTGCAGTCAAACTGTTAAAGTTTTGCAGGGCATTGTTTTAAATATAAGATTTGTTTCCTGTTTAATATATAAATAAATAAATAATAAATAATTTAAATAACAATCTCACCAAATTTGACCTCAAAATATTAACCTAAAAATACAATATGGGTATCAAATTGTAGATATTGAAAATTTTTATTGTAAAAATATATACTTTTACTATATTTACTGTCGCTGGTTTCGAGAAATCTTTAAAAAACCACAAAAATATGTATGTCCCCCCCCTTATCTCCGAAACTGGTACATCGAAAAGTATGAAAAAAGTGTTGATTATAGATCATAACTTACCAAAAAAAAATGTGAGCACAAATGAGAAATATAAAAAAGAAGTAAAATAAGTAAAAAATATATATGTATATAAATACAACATGGGTATCAAATTGTAGGTAATAAAAAGTTGATTATAAAAATGTTTCGTTGGGCTATATTTAATTGCATCTATTTCGAGAAAGCCTTGATTAACCATAAAAAAATGTATGTCCCCCCCCCTTATTCCAAAACTGGTGGACCAAAAATTGTGAAAAAAATAATGGGTATATGTGTTCACGTAAAGATTACAGAAAAAATAAAGCGGTTGAGAAATTCAAGAAATAAAATTACAAAATTAAATTTATCATCCACAATACGCGAATTTGACTCGCACTTGGCTTTTGTTTTAGAAATATTTTGAACAATTTCAAATTTTTAATATTTTTGTACACCGTAATATGTGGGCAAATAAATTATATTTTTGTGTAAAATTTCATATCTTTATATTTAACGATGCTAAAGTTATGAGGCTGTGACATACGGACGGACGGACGGACGGACAACGGCGTCTCACCATAAAGGTTCCTTTTGCACCTTTTAGGTACTACGGAACCCTCAAAACTGTTACTGTAACATCAGTATACTGAATTAATGAATTTACCCCTTGAATTTCAGCATGTGTCAGACCGGAATTCGCGAAATACATCAATCTCACCACAATTCTGGCACAAAATTTGTAACACAGAAATGTTATGAACCGATCCAAATCTCTCTAATAAACTAGTGTTGAGCATTTGTTAGCGTTAAGGTGATATGTAAAAGTTTTAGCGTCCCTGTTAGTTCATATGCGAAAAAACCCTCAGTGCGAGAGGGACGGATTCGTGGAAAAGTAGCAAAAAGTCGGTTTTTTATTAATATAAAATGTACTAAAAACACTATCAAAATTTCGTTTAACCAGGTCCTAGATACTGTTAAAACCCCTCTAATAAAATATAATTGCAGTCCATATGTCATTCTAAATTGTCAAACCAGAAGAATTGTTGTCGATAAAGACCTCATTTCAATAAATATTTCTATCGAGCCGAAATTCTCCAATCGCGTTTCTGTTTTAACAGATCCCTAGAGAAAGATTCCAAAAATAATATACTATTTTATCAAAATTATACATTATTTACCGAAGTAGATATAGAAGTTCTAAAAGTGTCGATTTTTTTCCATAGCGCCTTAAGAGGCCGGTGCAAAATTAATTGGCCATACAAACGTAATACCAAAATCATTTGCAATTCGAGCATATTTCAACCAAATTATGCTGTTATTCTGATTAAGACAGTATTTTTATAGGTTCATGAATATGTTTCCTTCCAAAATACTAACCTGAAACGAAATGTCAGCGATTTGCAATTCGCACATTTTTACACCGTAAATTACCCGTTTTCTTCGTATTTGTTTTGTATTAAAAACAACAAAACGTATGATATTGTTCGAGCGGAAACATAGCCTATGTTATCAAGTTACAGATTATTAAAACAAAATTTAAAACACATTAAGTTTTCATTCATCATTTTTGGTATTACGAAACACACGCGTATTCAGTACAAATTCTAAACGGCTAGTAGCTGTGTCGCACGCTTGTTGACGTACGCACACATTCACACAGTAGAGACATACAGAGATGTCGCGTGGATTCGCGCGTCTGGGCCTGGGGCCTCCTTTGGGTTAGGGTACAATAGTTTTGCATTTTACTTTAGTTGCTCGCTCGATAACTGACATAACTGTCAGTGACGATTACTTTACTGTGATATGGATTTTACAACGTTGAAAATCACCTTCAGTACTTATTTATTATAGTATAGTAAAACCTATTTATTAGTAGAAAAAAATTCGTGTGTTTATAAGGTAACTTTTGCCTCCAGCTTCACTTGTGTGGATGTGCCTTTGAACTACCGTCAGTTTTCGTCTTCGCGGTTATTTTATCAACACCCTTATAGCCTATATTATATTGACCAGGGTCACTACAATGTTAATAAAGAAAACCGCATCCAAATCCGTCGATTGATTCTCAATATACATACAGACAGACAGAGAGACAAACATTTTTTAAATTATAGTTTTGGTCTCAGTACAATACTAATAACAGATTTCATTTTAAATTTCAAAAACCATTCAATGTACAGTGTAGAAAGTGTAGACTCAACACTTGTTAATCAACTTTTCACTGGTCAAGTATACGAATCATAAATTTCGAACAACTCCAATGCATACTCAACCGGCAACCTGGATATCCAGAATCTGATGACGTGATGACCGTTGGGGCCGTAAGGCATTGGAATGGAGACCACGTACAGCAAAGCGTAGCGTAGGCCGCCTTCGTGCCCGCTGGATAGACGATCTGAAGGATGTTACGGGTGGTGGCTGGATGAGGATGACCACTTAGGACCACCAAGAGTGGCGTAATATGGGGGAGGTATATGTCCAGCAGTAGACGAATACGGGCTGATGGATAGATCCAGAATCTATGTAGGCATACTACGCTATCACCACATTTTTACAAAATCCAAAATTTTCTTTTACTTATTTCCAGGTTTTAATAATTTAGTGTTTTTTTTTGTTCCAGGTAAGATCCTGGTGCTTCCGTTTTCTTTTCACTTCTGGATGGGCCATCTGTTCTTCGTAACGCAGTTTATTTTGGGCCAAGCAAAACTGATCCTTTTTGCCGGCTAACTCAACTCGGGTCTGATATTGTAAGTTTTATTTAACACGTTTTGGAGGAACTGTGTTCAGGATTAGGAAGTAAACTCAGTGTTGAGAATGGAATGGAATGAATATTTTTATTAAAAGTTCTAGCTTATATACTAAATATTATGACAAGGATGACGATAGATGAACAGAGATAAAAGATGTCGAAATGCCGAAAACCGATCTGCACCCGAGGTGAGCCGAATGCCGGTTCGAGTTGTTATATAAACAAGCTCTCGCGCCCGCGCGTCCTCTTAGCTGCGTCGACCGCCGATGGATCAACGCCTCGCTCCGTCCGCGCGCCGCTCTCGCCGTGGAATGTCGTCGTGTGCTCCTCCAAACTCCAGCTGCGTGGAACGGCTCTTTTCAGAGCCAACTTCTGTTTCTCCATGACGATGCGGTTCTTATCAGAGCCACCATCTCTGTTTCTCTTAGACGGTCGTGTGGTAACAGTTCAGGGAACTTTGGTAACTTGTGGTAACAACGTACTACGTGTGCGCGCATAATATATTTGTCTAGACTACGGCGCGGGGCGTAGCGAATTCGAAAATTGGGAAATCTACGGAGTCTCGTAGCGCTTGCAAAGCTGCCGCCGTGCCGTGCGAAAAAAGTAGCAAATCTACGAATTCTCGTAGCGCTTCCAACGCCGCCGCGCCGCCGCCGTGCGAAAAAAGGAGACGGGATTAGTAACAAAATATTAAGAAATAATTATAACGAACAAAAGACAACTTAGCTAAGACAACTTTTAACAATAGTTTGCTACAATAGTTTGCTAGAAAGTTTGCTCAATAAATGTTTTTATTTGTTTATTTTATTTATTTATTTGTATGTATACGATATGTATGTATATATATCAAACATAAAATATATTGTGTAAGTTTTGTTGGATAGGAGTATATTATATATTAGGCATTATGTATATTCACTTTATTGGTTTTGATTCTTCTTTTATTTATGTATTTTTTAAATTGGTATCCCCCTCCACATTACGTAAAATAATACTTTCTTCACCACCCAAAGGTTGGCTTGAAGAAATCGCTTTAAGTGATAAGTCCACCCTTGTACAACATTGTGTGTTCAAAACTCTGTACTCAATTTTTTTTTATTTGATCGTGTACAATAAAGTGTGTATTCATTCATTCATTCAAATGTTACTATACCATAGAAGAATATCTTCTCGATAATCTAACTGAAAGTATATGCTGAGAATATCTTATAACTTGTAACTAAACATGGTTTAATTTACATTTACTTATTATACTTGACATTTTTAGAACATGATATAACATATCATGGACTGTGGAATTAAGAATTGTGTTTGTTTAGATCTGTAATTTTATACTATTGTTTATTAGAATTAAATATTCAAATTGCAGGAGCACAACTGATATCTACCAGATGCACATGAGTAAACACATTTCTAATATTTGATGGACCTCAGCTCTTCATTTACCATTTTTTATATTTCACTCATGTATTTACAACCATTGATTTGGACCAATTACTCAACAGTGATAAATCCTATGCCATATGAAAGATTTTAGGGTATTATTAATTTCTTATTATGGCAGTTACATAGAATTCGAGCGCGAACATGGTGTTTAATAACGATTTCAATACTGAGAAAGCATCAAAATAATAGTATCAAAACTGTAAACAAAAAAATTTTTCCTGACATTTTGACATTTTATTGGCGCTCGATTTTGACTTGGCTCCCATAGTAACAATAAAATAATACCTATGCATAAACATTTTAAATAATATAACAATAGCTATAAAACAATTAACTTTTCCATAGTCATGATACCAGCCGCAAATTCTTAAAAAAATCTAAT
The DNA here is from genome assembly GCA_934047225.1 of Ypsolopha sequella. NCBI lineage: Eukaryota > Metazoa > Arthropoda > Insecta > Lepidoptera > Ypsolophidae > Ypsolopha > Ypsolopha sequella. The sequence goes on from OW203991.1 coordinate 19,088,237, forward strand.
ATCACGCTTTTGGATAATCCAATTAATTTGAAGCTACCATGATGTCATAAAAAATATATGTTTAAATGTATATATTATATAGCAAACTATTATTAAAAGTTGTCTTAATTATTATTAAAAGTTAATGTTGTCTCATTTATACACAAAAGAAATAAGATAGTTTGGATTTGTAATTCCTAATGAAAATGCTAGTACTGAAAATTGAGCTTCCTTCAAATGCTCTATAGAAAACGGCAATTTCATGTTTGAAGACCTATTATAAATATATATTATAAATATATAAGAAGTAATTATCATATAAAAAAAATCATACTGCTAGAATAAGTAGAAGTTACCTTCAACTTTTTTGACATAGCCAGTCATGGGGACATTTTCCCCTGTCTAAAATTGCTCAACGCGCCTAAAAAAAAATTCACTCAAAAAATTATGTACCAAGATTTGTCTGCGTGGCGCGCACTTCAACGCACGCATGATAGAAAGAAATATGAAATGAAATAATGAAATGAAATGAAATATATATTTTTTATGTAATGTAAGTACGCTATTAGGCTGCTGATGGCTCGCAGCGGCGTGCCTGGAACTTTTTACTGAAAAAGCAAAGACAATATCAAGTAAGACTAGCAAAAAAAAAAATTTTAATAAATATAATAAAATAATATAATAAATAAATAAATATAATCAAATATAAAAAGACTTTAAAAAAAAATCTATGAAAATGTCTGCTTTAAGGCATGCTAGCATGCCTTGGCACCACACAATATTTTTTTTTTTCATTTTTTTTTATTATTTTCATATTTCTTTACTAGTTATACTTAACATTTTCATTGCTTTTCCAGCGAAAAGTTCTAGGCACGCCACTGCTGGCTCAAACTACTACAACTTGAATAGATCACAAACTTTTCAGTATCCTTTAAACAAACAAGGGTGGTACCACTCTAAGCGCTTTTAATCCGATTAATCTTAAAATTGGATTTAGAAGTAGCTTCAAGTTGCTTAGCTTCGGAGGAAATTGGTGTAGACATAAGCACTTCGGGGCATATTGGATCCACTAAAAGATACTGGAGTATGTTAAGTTATTCAGCTTCAGGAAGCTTAACATGTAGTTATACAACGTGTATAAGAAACATATAATACTGAAAAAATTTTGCTCTACGACTTTTTAATATCGATGATCGTTGCGGACTGAAAGAAGTTGTAATGACTAGAACAGAAAAAGGAATGCTTCGGTGGTTTATACATGAAGAGAGGATGAATGAAAGTAGAGTGAAGAAAGAAATTTATGGTGCGCAAGTGGAAGGTAAAGCCATAGTAAAACCAGAACAGTAGTTTATCTTCAACCAAAGGTACATCGCGCGGCTAATATGTGTGCGTGCTAGTACGCACACAACAGCAATATCTCGGTATGCAAGGCCGGTGCTAGTCGGGGTTACGCCGCGGTCGCGCTCAGTCAAGTCTTTCGAACAAGCGCGCCAAGCGCGGCACCGATCACTTCAAATATGTCGACAGCACGCTGTCGTACATATTGTTCTGTCTTCGGATGCCTCAATAATAATTCCTCAAATCCAGAATTATCGTTCTTCTCAATACCAACTCAACAAGAAAGGTGAGTACACAATTTATGGTACATATAAATAATAATGAGAGATGTAAACCGTACTTTCTTTGTTCACATTTAACATAGGTACCTATGATCATAACTGTGCTATGATTGTCAGTTAGTCAAAGTGTTTTTAAATGTAGAGCTGATATGGTTGAAATCGCAAAGATTTTTTAATTATAGACTAGGAGCCAATGTTCGATTAGATACTTAAATTTTATTATGTACTTAAATGAATTGAACTGATTAATTTAGTCAACAATCACAAAGATTTTTAAGCAAAAGCGTTGCCAGGGGGGCAAGATGACATGAATTGTAGGTAAAATAAACAAATGTAAAGTTTTTAATTGTTCATTACAAGAAACAAAATAATTATCTTATAAACATAATGTTCTTAGGTTTCTCGCGAATTTTTCGGTTACTTTATTATAAAAATCTCAAAGTTTTTCAAATCTCTAGGGGGGGACAGCTGCCCCCTTCCCCCTTTTGACGATGCCCATGTTTTTAAGGTAAATTCAGGAGCTTATCTTTAATTTTATAATTGATTATTTTCAAGTTTTCTTACTTTATTTAATATAAGCAAGTAAGATTTCTTTATGAGTTATAAGGTCTATACGTTTATTATGTATGATATGAATGTATGTATGTTTGAATGTTTCACTACGTCGTCGATTGATAGCTCATTTGTCATAATCGGCTTCAAAATGTCAGTTGATTTGTCATAATTTTTATTTTGTTGTTTTCAGGCGCTTACAATGGCTACAATTAATATCACGTGAGGATTTGACAGATAATGTTTCAAAATATCGTGCTTCATATTATAAATTGTAAGCATTTTAAATTAAAGAAGTCGTATTTAAATAAATGTGCTTTTTATTAATATCTACCTCATATAAGGTTAAAATACGGTACTGAGCTCCCGGTCTACATAAAGGTCAATTCGGGTCTCTACGGCGCGGCGCAGCGGCGTGGCGGCGTCTTTGTAGATCAAACGTGCCACCAAATGGGGCCGCCTTGAGAACAGTTCAGCACCACAAACTTATCTATTTCGGCGACTCGCGGCAACGAAGACTGTTACTAATGAATATAGAAGTCATTTTAGTTTGGCCTACGGCAACAGATAAGTTGGTAACACGTTCATTTAACGTATCGCTATTCGTACCGGCTGTCGCTGCTGCTGCCATCGAGTTGAAGGCCCAATGTAAATGAATTTAATATTTACAAACATAATACATACCTACGTAGTATATGTATAATATATGTATTTAAATATTGATTTGTATTAGCTAGGTACGAAAATAAAAGAAGGAACAACCCTGACACAGTAGGTATTTATGTCTCGTACGGGGCGTGAGTTAATCTACTGTTCTGGTTTTACTATGGTAAAGCTTAGAAGGACGTATATGCATTTAAGGCAAAGTCAAAAGTAACCGAACAGAAGAGCTTGTTGATGGATGTGGAAGAAAGGAAAGAGGTTTATCAGCATCGTAGCAGACGGAAAACTGTAATCTATGCTTACCCCTCTGGTACAGTAAGCGCACGAGTTGAATGCAGAATTTCGCTATATAATTTGTATAGTGCAAGTCTGCATTGAACTCGCGCGCTATCTGTGGGTGTATGTGTGTTATTGTGTATGAGTAAATCTAAATAAAAACTAACATAAAATTACTTTTGAAATAACGCGAAAAGTAATTCATCTTCATATATTTTCCAGTAGGTATGATCATTTTGTACAGAAAAGTTTTTTTTTTTTTTAACAATCCTAATGCTAATTGTTGTCTATGATCAGTAGAATATGTGACTAAAGTCAAAGATGTCAAAAGTTTAGATGAGCCCTGCCACCTAAAATCTATTGCATTGTTTTTGAATGCGTGCGTTAACATAATGCCGACGCGCGCACACTTATGAGTGCGCAATCTGTCTACCTACGGTCAGCAAACTGATCAGACTACTAAAGTTGTTAAATGATTAACTTTAAGTGCACTTAAGGCGTCCAACTATCACTGTGTTCAGATGAGCACTGATTCCAAACGTGTGAGCGTCATACCCATTTACAGGTGGAAACATTTTGGTGCTGTCATACTTGCGGTAAGGGCTTATCTTTACATTTGAAATCTTTGACTAAAGTACGTTTTATAGCACGTCATATATAAAAGTATACTGGACTATATACAACGTGTAACAAAAAGGTGTAACCATATTTGAAGAGCTTTACTTTTATTATGGAGTCAACCCTGAAATCTAAAAAATATTGCCCTTAAATACATTTCGGCCGAGCGGCATTGCATATTGCAATGTACGAAGCAAGTAAATATTTTTTTTCGATGTACAGAATTTGTTACATAGTAATAGTTATTCTAAACCATTGGCTGAATAAGCTCTTCAAATATGGTTACACCTTTCTGTTACACGTTGTATATACACCTATACATGTCATAGTGTGAGGAAATAAAACAAATATAATCTTATGAAATTTAAATTATGATTAGCTCAAAATGACTGTATCCAAAGCCGTTAAACAGTGGAAAAAAAAGTATAACATTTATGGTACATAGGAAAGGTTGCAGGTTAGCCAAGTTCTCGTATATAAATAAAAAAAACAATAAAGCCCTAGGGCAAAATAATCGACTTTCTGTTCGGTTTTGATGCATAAAAAGTGGGCCTTTATGAGCACTTGCATTGAAAAATAAAGAAGTGTCATGACACTCCACGTGGTGGTTAAAAGTTGTTCCTCTACTCGTGGAGTGTGGCGTGATGGCGGAACAAAATCGAGTTAGTCTTTAGTGTTGGTTAGAGAACGGATTGTGATCAAAGTGTTAAATAATATTACTGGTGATTAAAATACTATTCAGTCTTCAGAGTGATACAGTGATACCTTGGGATCATTATTGATGGGTGTCTTTCTTGGATGAGGTTAGCCGAAAAATGTTTGCCTCTGCATTATCTTTAAAAAGGCTTCGAAACTTCCTACCAACTGCTACGAAGGTTGTGCTTGCACAATCTCTCCTACTACCTATTTAAGATTATGCTGACTGTTGTTATCTTGATCTAACTCACGAACAACTTAATAAACTTGAGCGTCTTTATATTTGGATTACGCAAATATGACCATTTCTCACGATATCGTTCTCAGCTGGAGTGGCTCCCTATCCGTCTTTGTCGGAATTCTCATATTCTCTTTCTTCTTTACTCTGTTTTGTTCAACCCGTTCACTCCATAAGTTTCACCTACGAAAATCACACTGTATAAATACGATATTTGGGGCGCTGTACAAAATGCACAAAGGTCATTGACCGATTTTATAGCTGTCATAGAAATATACTTTCGAAACAAATAATTTTGATTGTCATCATCAACAAAACGTCAACTGCACAATACTCGTATATCAGAAAGTTATCTTTACTCTGACATACATGACTGACTTACTGACTGACTGATCTATCAATGGCTGGACCAAATGACCTATAGAGAAACATCAAATATGGACTTTAAGTTGCTAGTATGACGTATACATCCACTAAAAAGGGATTTTAGGAAATTCCCACGGGATCTATAGAAACGCTGCGGGGCGTTTGCTTATAGTATATTATACTCGTAAGTAAGTACTAACAAAAGTTTAAGTGAAGATAAACAAAAAGCTAAGTTTAACTAAATGAGCCGAAGAAACTTAACCGAAACCTGAGGTCCTGCTGGGCCTAAAACGAATAATCAAAAGAAATATCTGGTAAGTTAACAGGCTTTTTGCTAGATGGGGCCATTCACTAGGATTAGGCCCGCTGATTTGTCAAAAGTTTCTCTTTTACTGAAGGAAAATATTTGTCTCGGAATGGCGGCTGCTGGGTTGCTATTGCAGCTGAAATAAGGTAATTGGGTATTTTAGGGTTCCTTAAAAAACACTTCGGGGTCTGTTTTAATCCGTCTGAACTGAGCCCAGTGGTGGTGGGGCTATTTGAGATGAAGATGAAGAATTACAGACCTCGGGAAAATGATGACAAGTTTAAAGACGTCACATTTTGAAAAATTCTTGTGGACTTTAATAGTAGTTTATGCTACAAGGGCCAAAAGGAATAAATTACAAGGACGATTTAAAACACGAGCGTAGCGAGTGTTTTAAACGTAACCGAGTAATTTATTGCTTTTACGCCCGTGTATCATACTACGTTTTTCAATGCATAGTGTGAGGAAATGAAAACAAATATAATCTTGTGAACTTTAAATTATGATTGGCTCAAAAGGATTGTATCCAGAGCCGTTAAACAGTGGAAAAAAAGTATAACATCTATGGTACACAGGAAAAGCTGCAGGTTAGCCAACCATTGCAAACAAATAAAAAAATTATAATAATAAAGCCCTAGGGCAAAATAATCGACTTTCTGTTCGGTTTTGATGCATAAAAAGTGGGCCTTTACGAGCACATGCATTGAAAATTATCTTTTAAATGTTATCTTGAACATAGCATCTTCCTATGGAATGGTTTGTATAATGAGTTATTTGTTTTCGTACGACACGTACATTTAACAGAATTTTTGATCGAACTTTTATTAATTAAAGTTAATAAAAATTATGGTTAAGAGGTTTGTTAAAATTAGCGGTTACAAAGATAAACTGCATAAATTATTTGTAACAGATATTTAAAATACTACAATACGTTTTTTAAATCTGAGACCACAAACTATATTAAAAAAAATAGTTGTGACAAACTCATACTGGTCAGCTGTCTAGGTATCGTGTACACCTCAGAATAAGGATATTCTGAGATGAACACCATAGAATTCTATCCTATAGTATAGATATTATATAGTAATATAAGGCTCAATTAGCAGCCGTCGTCAAGAAAAAAAAAATAATGATATCTATGCATTACGTGCAGAATATAGAACATATTTGACAAAAAGGAACGGAATAAACTGGTAAATAATAAACTTTGGCCAAATAATCCCGCATTTTTCATCAATAGGTATATCGGAAACCACTCATGTGGTGATCTCATAAATCAAACTTTGGGGATTGTTTTCCACCAGTTTTTCATTCTCAGGTCTAAGTAATGTGATGATCGTTGGAAAAACGAATGAAAAATTTTGTTTGTTCAGAGGGCAGAGATATAAAAAGGATAGGACTTTGTTTAGATTCCTGATTTACGGTACGTAACATAACGTAAAGAGCGGTTTCACAACCGGATTATGTATGCTGCCATCGCAAAGTTTCCATTGGTTTCTGTAAATTAATAAAGATAATGAGTTAAAAAAAATTGAAATTAAATTGAAATTAGACCTTTATTAGGATATTCTGTCTGACTTCTGACACATTCAACAATTCCCATAGGTAGCTTAATTTCGAAGTTTTTTTTCCCGTGAATATCCGCTATTTTAGGACGTAATTTTCATTATTTTGGTATATAAATTAACATCTTGAATTAAAAGCACTTGTATAGTAGTTTCACTTTATATTCACTGGAAAAGAAACAAAATTTCTTCATCCATTAGGATCTACTGAAAAAACTGGATCTTACTTGGTGGATACTGAGAAGCCTCGGTATGCGCCTCGTAGTGAACGATGTAATTCTGTTGCAATTTATTAAAGTCATCTACGATGTGATAATAATATACATATTTTTAACGAAGACAGACACCGCGTTATGTTATTTTAAAATGTTATGATCAAGCAAACATTCTGTGAGGGTAGAATCAATAAAAAAGGTATATTAAATCAGACTAAGTACACGAAGTTTGGCAACGGCTTTACTCGAATATTTGTGGCACGGATCGCCGCAATGCGAACAAAACGCAGAGCATTTCTATTGTCTAAACCAAACTCAAATAGATAATTCATACTGAATAAGTTTATTCAAATAAAAAAGACTAGTAGACATTAAACTTAAACCCACAGTAGGTAAAGAACGCGACTTGGCGGGGGTGCGGACGTGCACATACATGTCAATGTGTCATCGCACGCACTCCAGCCTGTCGCGTAAAACTAAAAAACAAAGTATTTATTTGCGGGTTTCTTTGTTTTTCTTTTGTTTATTAATTTTGTTCTAGTGTTACATAAGTTATAGTAGATTTAAATTTCAATACGTGTACGATGACAAAAATCGGTTTTGTAATCGGTTTTATTTTAGTATAGTAGATCTTAGTTTTTAAGATTGCTTCTGCCAATCTCAAAATATTTTTTACGCGATTAAGAACCGAATCTTATACTCATAATGTGTGAAAATCGCGAAAGTTTAAAGTTTACTGTCTCTCTCTGTCTTAAAGTACATACATACACAATGCATCAAAACCGAACAGAAAGTCGAATATTTTGCCCTAGGTCTTTATTGTTCTTTTTTTTATTTATATACGAGAAGTTATCTTACATTATCTTAGCAAAATTGATTAGATCTGGTATCAACATAGCAATCTGAAAATTTCACTACTAGTAATTTACTCTCGTCTTTAATTAATTATATTAGTATTGTTTTATGTAAGTATATATATATATATATATATATATGCATATTCGTAACGTTATAAGTATTTATGTAGTATATTATCTTATATTTATGTATATATATATATATTGTTTTTTTCTGAAGCTTACTTTTTACATTATTAGTATTTAATTACAAAATTATAAATCAGTACATAAATGTATTTTTACGTTTTATTTGTTGTTTAAAATCTAAAATTGTAAAGCCTTTTTGCACACCTGCCTCTAGCATTAAGTCCACCTGTTGTACATTAAACTGTGTTTTGTGCAATAAAGAATTTAGAAGAAGAAGAAGAAATTGGCTGACCTGAAACCATTCCTGTGTACTATAAATGTTATACTTTTTTTTCCACTGTTTAAGGGCTCTGGATACAGTCATTTTGAGCCAATCATAATTTAAAGTTCACAAGATTATATTTGTTTTATTTCCTCACACTATGCATTGAAAAACGTAGTATGATTAGACGTAGTAGATAAGAGCAATTAATTACTCGGTTAATTTATTCCTTTTCGCCCTTGTAGCATAATTAGCCAGAAAAACTTAACTCCTGTAATATCATCCGCTAAACGAAGCACAAATGTAATCTTTATTTAATCCCCACTTTTCTACGTAATAATTCACGAAAAGCTTTGAGTGAAAACGTGAAAGAATTAGTTAAGAGAATGAAAAATTGAGAGTCTTGGGGTTGAGGAAAAGAGTTGAATTTAAAAACATGGACCCCTACTTTTGAAACACGAATAAAGTGCAGTGAATTAAGTTTTCCGAGATCTTTTAAGCGTCGCAAAATAACAATATATCCCAGTAAAAAACATTTTCTTGTCTGCAGTTTTATTAGAAAACCGCTGGGCTGATTTAGCTGTTGTCACAGCAAGTGAGTACATGCATACATACATATACTCACGCCTGTCTTCCAGAGGGTTAGGCAAAGACTACAGATATCCATGTGCTACGATCCTGACACACCCTTTCACCTCTGCCAATTCCATCAATCTTGTTCAAGTGAGAACGAGATCTCAAAATACATAATTTGAACTGTTTTATTACTTTTTATAAACCGGGTGTAATGAAACAGGGGTCTTTAAGGGGCTGCACAATGTAAAAATTTAGTCCTGCTCTAACGCTTTTGTTTTTTAACTGTCTATCCTGCTCTAAGCAGATACCGCACACGCATAACTTCAGTTATTTTGAAATCGCGACTACATTTCTTTATGTAATAAAGATGGTTATTTCTAGTAAGTATCTGGGTATGTTTCAATTGGTTTTGAAATATGGAAACTGAATCACTTTGTCGTGAAATTTATGCTTTTTTAAAAGTATTATAATTAAAAGAAGGATGAAAGTATGTTTATTTATAAACTGTACTAATAATTGTCTTGAGTCAAAAAACACGCCATTTTTTTTTACCATGTACATAGACGGCACTAAATCCAAAGCAAAACTGATGTAAAGCATTATGGAACCCCTTAAATGAAAACACATAATCTATTGAGCATACTGAATTACTTTCCCAAAGAAAAATAAACAGTTATAAATTTAAAAATAAATTTTACATAAGTAGCTTCGATTTCCCAAAGTAAGGGTCAAGGCATGTCGTCTTACAGAATAATTGATGGGTGCAGAATCGCCCAGACCCTTCCATTTCTCTCTCTACCTTCGTTTTGCCAAAAAACAATAACGCAATCTTGTATTTCGATTGTCATTTCATAAAGATGGCAGGAAAAGTTAATTCCAAAACGAACTGGAGAAGAATATAGTATTTTGGGCAACTGTGACATAATGTAAGACATTGGGACACAAGTGCTTGTTTACGAAACGAACAAAGCGAGATTCGTCATAGCTTGCACGAGTGTCACAATGTCTAATCATGTCCAGTTGCACACAAAGATTGTCTACGACCATCAAAAATATCATGTCATCGTGAATCGCGTGACATTATTTATAATATTATTAACGAACATTTTCACGAAAAATAAGAAAAAGAACACTCGTCATGATATTGTCATGATACGGTGTCAATAACTGAGACCATGGAATGAGCGTTTTTCCTTATGTCAAATTTAGTGTTAAAAAAGATTCCTAGATGGCACTGTCGTATTATTTAGCAACAGAATCAAAGACAAAATTTGCACCGATTCCAAACAAACGAAAAACCACTTTGACATTGATTGCTATGAAACATATTTTATAATTATGGTGACAAGGACAGCGACATCTGGACGAAAGCAAAAAAACAACGAGAAAAATGCTCATTAGTATAAATACCTGAGACCAATACCTGAAATATAAATACCTGAGACATACCTGAGACCAATCAGAAGCAAAACCGGCCAAGTGCGAGTCGGACCCGCGCACGAAGGGTTTCATACCAATCTATAAAAACGGCAAAAAAAACGTATCTGTTGTATGGTAGCCCCCTTAAATATTTATGTTATTCTGTTTTTTAGTATTTGTAGCGGCAAGAGAAATACATCATCTGTAAAAATTTCAACTGTCTAACTATCAAGGTTCATGAGATACAGCCTGGTGACAGACGGAAAGACAGACAGACAGTGGAGTCTTAGTAATAGGGTGATGTTGGTTACCCTTTGGGTACGGAACCCTAAAAACGAGTACAGAGGGCGTTACTTAAGAAATTAAGACCGTTATCGCTTGTGATTGGTTCTCTAGCAGTGTTATAAAACCGTTCCTGATGTTCTATATACCTTATTGTAGTATGGGAGTAGATTTATGTGACTAGCTAGTGGAATTGAAGTGGTATCAAGGAAGTATCAAGACTCTTTTTTTTTCAGTTGGAAAGGTGCCCTATAAGGCTTCGATGTCTGTCCGTTTCTCCGCGGCATAAAATTAAGTTAACCACCTTGAATAATATGCTAATAAAAGAAAAACATTTTCAGCAAAATTAACCCTTAACTACGTATTACCGGTCTCAGAGACCGCAACGGGTTTTGTTTTTCAATTTATTCGGCCAACGTAAGCCGTAGATGTCTGTGCGTCTTGTACCTTTTCGTCAATCCCTTGCAACAATTTACAAGCACTCGTCAGGTGTATAAGTGCGCGAATCCTCTGCAGGTGATCAAAAAAAGGTCGCGAGTCGGCATTTCCTCTATGTAAATCACATTGAACTTAAAATTTAAAAGTGATTTTTGTTTTGTGTTTATTGTTACTCAATTATTTAAGCAACATTGTATTTTATTGTTTTTTCAATGCATGTGCTCGTAAAGGCCCACTTTTTATGCATCAAAACCGAACAGAAAGTCGATTATTTTGCCCTAGGGCTTTATTATTTATTTTTTTTTAATTTGTTTGCAATGGTTGGCTAACCTACAGCCTTTCCTGTGTACCATAAATGTCATACTTTTTTTCCACTGTTTAACGGCTTTGGATACAGTCCTTTTGAGCCAATTATAATTTAAAGTTCACAAAATTATATTTGTTTTATTTCCTCACACTATGCATTGAAAAACGTAGTATGATACACGGGCGTAAAAGCAATAAATTACTCGGTTACGTTTAAAACACTCGCTACGCTCGTGTTTTAAATCATCCTCGTAATTTATTCCTTTTCGCCCTTGTAGCATAAACTACTATTAATTAAACGATATACAAGGCGACTTTTTGATCAGCGTCCAAATTCATACTGGTGGCTTGGTAAGTAATCAGTATCATGGATCAATAACAATTTTTGTAAAATTCGTAAAATTTAATTTCGTCTCCCCATAGTGATTCACTCGGAACTGGAAGTGAATTTCTATGGGAAGCCGAAATTTCATGCAAAAATTGTTATTGATCCAAGATACTGATCACTTATCATGCCTCCAGTATGAATTTGGACGATGATCAAAAAGTCACCTTGTATATCTTGAAATACGTACATGTATAAAAATAATATTTGTTTGTTTTTGACATTTGATTGGCGGTCTCTATAAACGCAGGTACGTGGTTATGTGACAAAAATAGGGGGTAGGTAGACAAGGGTTAACACGACTTCATCAAAATGTTCTCTCTAACAAATAAAAATATTTTTGGTCAAGTGTTTCATTCTATGGCAGGACAAAGTAGCGTTTTGTAACACTTAAATGCTTTAGCTCTTTTCATGATAAATGTCAAGGTCCATAAAGGACGACTGGAGGTATTTCCTCCTTGTTAAGTACGTCCACATTTTTTTACTCACCAAAAAAGGTATGAGACAGAAATATTAGGTCTTTGCATATGAAATTGAAGGAAACTCAATATTCAGTACTAACATTTTTACATTTTCTTTTTGGATGACAAATCCAAATGATGTCATTTCTTTTTTGTATGAATGAGACAGCAACATTTATTGAATTTTAGAAAAGTGTCAGCTGTATTTATTTATTTTATTTGGCGTACACAACAGGTTACTATCAGAGATATAACAATAGATAATTAGAAAGGTTAGGAGCTAGACTGTCACCCAAAAAGCGCACGCACAGCATGCTTACTATTATTAAAAAGAAAAAAACTAAATTAAAAGGAAAATACTAATATTATTACTTAAATACAGAATAGACAAAATAAATACATATAAGTACATCACAAACTTGAAAACAGTAAAAAATTGGCAAAACGGATGGCATTGGACGAATTGTTTTTGAAATTTTAATTTTGATTATCAAACTGACAGTAATAACAAAATTTAATACAATCAACTTTCAAACAAAAAACAAATCATGGAAACAGCTATTGAATTACAGGAACTATGAACTCATGAACCTAAAATTACAGCAATTTCATATGTAAAGACCTATTATTACACTTATTTATTTAGGGTAGTACCTTTTTTATTTTGTTCCAGGCTTATACATTTTAACCCTTTCATCTACAGATTCAAATCCTTCATTTTATTCTATGCGATCTGGTAATTTTTTTCTTTGCTTAGGTTTGAGAGCTCACAAGAATTCTTACGTCTTTATTGACTCGCGAAAGCATTTTTTTTTTTTTTATTAAATCTTTCTATAACTGCCATGTATGTTCACAATATAGAGTTCTTTTGACGCAAAATAGAGGAGATGTCCTCTATATTCCGCAACCATTAATAATTAAAAGGCAATGTTTTTCTGAAACTCTTTTTGTCGGTCATTTCGTACAAAATAATTGGTTTTAGGTGACTGAATTTCACGAAATACTTTCTAATACGATGACCTCTGCTCACCTTATTGACTATTTGTGTCGTGAACAATTTTGCTTCACCAATAAACAACACTTTAGTCAAGCACGAACGCGCATGTTTACTTCTCCCGTGCCTTTCTGTAGCGGAAGTCGCCATTTTCTTAGAAAGAATGGTCGATTTAAGGCGATTTCCGACCGGAAATGGATACAAATGGTGCCCTGTGTGATGCATGGTGGGCTTTGTGATTGACGATCAACAATTGTATGGGAAACGACTTATAGTGGAGTATTTATAGCCATACACCAATATTTTCGTCATTAAAGCATGAAACTTGGCATACTTGTTACTTAGGTGTACTGGAGTAGAAAACGCCCGGGATACAGCGGGTAACACTCTGCGGGGGGGGGGCTAGAGGGGGGGGAAGTTTCCTTACGCTGCGCCCTCTTTTGATACCATATCTGCTCATTTATACCAATTAGGGCAAGTGTGGTGTCATTTTCAGATAAATAAAGGATGGCCAATCATTTTACGGTATATAAAAAAACACCTCTACATAGAAAAAAAAAGAAATACGACTCAAAATATGAAATATTATGAACAAAAAAAAATTTTGAAATGTCGATAAATTTCAAATTAGTAAAGATATCGACATAAAAAAAATTTATTTAGAAAGCCACATTCATCCAAATTCCAACAATATAAATTTTATTGGAATGATTTATGAAAAAATGTGAAAAAAAAATAACACAGCGCGGCAGAGCAACGCACTTACTTTTCTTGGAAAAATATTGACAACAAAAACTACTTTTATGGTCGGTAGGTTACCGTTGCTAGTCAAGATAGTGTTTTTAAAAAGAAGACATATTTTTGGATAAACCTTGTGTATAGTACACGTATGTATGACATGTATGTATATGTAGTACGTACATATTTTTTTATTTCACATAACTCAGTGCACTTTAGTTGCCGCTGAAAACATTTGCACCTGGCGCCGCAGATATTTTTGCATCTGCACCTGATCATTTCCATGCAAGCATCGGCAGCTACTGGCAAGTCTGTCCATGTAGGTTGCCAGCTGTCATCGATTTTGGTCCATCCCCAATTAGATGGACTAGAAAGATTTTGAGTCGGTAACATCTGACCCCATACATGGACTGCTTGAAACACTGCTCGCAGGAAATGCTGGTGCAGAGCTCCTTTTGTGGGTGGTATGTTTTCCAGCTGGCCGTATTTTTTTTGTAAAAAGGTGCTTTCGGCATTCATTTACACACGAAAATGAGCTAGATCTAAAACAAAACAAAAACATTTACCTGTCATACAAAATAACAACAAATTTTTCTATTATTGCCATCGCATCGCAAATTCTCTCACCAAAAGCTGCCATAAAGCAATCTGTTGCATCAGGAAAAGCATTCCAGGCTACGAATGCACTTTTCTTTCTTTGCCGTTAAAAGAAGAGACTGTATCACAACCTGTAAAGGCGTGGAACAGAGGCAGAACTTTTGCTTTTTGGGGCCCTGTAAAAGAAAATATTTTTTACGTTATCTAAGCACGTCACGTAGATAAATAAAATCATAATCATATAATTGTTACCTAGAGTATTTGCTATTTCATGACAACAAAGGTACTGGTGGTGTTTCCCAGTACTTACGTGTACCCATAGCTCCTCTAGCTGAGGTAATTGTTGCACACTTGCGATTGCCAGCACCACTACATCGGTATCTACAGTGCGAATCATAATCCGTGTAAAACCCTGGCTTACTGTGTCAGCCACATGTACCATCATTCTTGTGTCCGCCTCTTCATGGTTACATGGCGCTAATCTTTGTGTGTCGCGAGTACTTTTAGATAAGATATTGGGTCCATCTGTAGCATAAACGTCTTTGCTTTCATCAGTCATAAGAAAAACAATAGAGTAAATGAAATAACTCTTCCTTATTAGTATTGTCTCTCAGAAAGTTTGCCCAACCTTTGGGTATTCTTGTGGTTGCAGTCACCCATGTTCTCAGGCCCCTGCCACGTTTTTCCCTGGTTAAATTTTTCAAGCTTTCACTGTTATACGTGTCTCAGCGTGTAGCAGAGAGTTAACCAAGGTATCGCGTATAGATATCGTCTGGGACACGTATAACAGCGAAAGCTTGAAAAATTTAACCAGAGAGAAACGTGGCACGAGCCTGAGAACACGGGTGACTGCAATCACAAGAATATCCAAAGGTTGGGCAAACTTTTTGAGAGACAATACTAACAAAGAAAAGTTGTTTCATTTACTCTCTATTTTTTTCTATAAGGAAAGACGTTTATGTCACAAATGGACCCAATGTCTTATCGAAAAGTACTCGCGACACACAAAGATTAGCGCCATGTAACCATGAAGAGGCGGACACAAGAATGATGGTACATGTGGCTGACACAGTAAGCCAGGGTTTTACACGGATTATGATTCGCACTGTAGATACCGATGTAGTGGTGCTGGCAATCGCAAGTGTGCAACAATTACCTCAGCCAGACGAGCTATGGGTAGACGTAGGTACTGGGAAACACCACCAGTACCTTTGTTGTCATGAAATAGCAAATACTCTAGGTAACAATTATATGATTATGATTTTATTTATCTACGTGACGTGCTTAGATAACGTAAAAAATATTTTCTTTTACAGGGCCACAAAAAGCAAAAGTTCTGCCTCTGTTCCATCCACGCCTTTACAGGTTATGATACAGTCTCTTCTTTTAACGAAAAAGGAAAGAAGAGTGCATTCGAAGCCTGGAATGCTTTTCCTGATGCTACAGAAGGCTTTATGACAGCTTTTGATGAGAGAATTTGCGATGCGATTGCAATAATAGAAAAATTTGTTGTTATTTTGTATGACAGGTAAATGTTTTTGTTTTGTTTTAGATCTAGCTCATTCTCGTGTGTAGATAAATGCCGAAAGCACCTTTTTACAAAAAAAATACGGCCAGCTGGAAAACATACCACCCACAAAAGGAGCTCTGCACCAGCATTTCCTGCGAGCAGTGTTTCAAGCAGTCCATGTATGGGGTCAGATGTCACCGACTCAAAATCTTCCTAGTCCATCTAATTGGGGGTGGACCAAAATCGATGACAGCTGGCAAACTACATGGATAGACTTGCCAGTAGCTGCCGATGCTTGCATGGAAATAATCAGGTGCAGATGCAAAAATAACTGCGGCGCCAGGTGCAAATGTTTTCAGCGGCAACTAAAGTGCGCTGAGTTATGTGAAATAAAAAATATGTACCTACTACATATACATACATACGTGTACTATACACAAGGTTTATCCAAAAATATGTCTTCTTTTTAAAAACACTATCTTGACTAGCAACGGTAACCTACCGACTATAAAAGTAGTTTTTGTTGTCAATATTTTTCCAAGAAAAGTAAGTGGGTTGCTCTGTCGCGCTGTGTAAATTTTTTTTTTTCACATTTTTTCATAAATCATTCCAATAAAATTTATATTGTTGGAATTTGGATGAATGTGGCTTTCTAAATATATTTTTTTTATGTCGATATCTTTACTAATTTGAAATTTATCGACATTTCAAAATTTTTTTTTGTTCATAATATTTCATATTTTGAGTCGTATTTCTTTTTTTTTCTATGTAGAGGTGTTTTTTATATACCGTAAAATGATTGGCCATCCTTTATTTATCTGAAAATGACACCGCACTTGCCCTAATAGGTATAAATGAGCAGATATGAGGCTCAAAAGAGGGCGCAGCGTAAGGAAACTTCCCCCCCCTCTAGCCCCCCCCCAGCAGAGTGTTACCCGCTGTATCCCAGGCGTTTTCTACTCCAGTACATCTAAGTAACAAGTATGCCAAGTTTCATGCTTTAATGACGAAAATATTGGTTCCCATACATTGGGTTGCTATAAATCTTCCACTATTAGATATGGAAGGTTGAAAGATTCTATCCGTTCATAAATAAATCGATGACCGTCTTTGTCTGTCTTATCCAATAAAAATGTCTATCAAGTTGAGATCGTACAATAGGCTTCGTCGCGGCACTGAACTTTATTCAATAATAGTTTCAACTGGCGGATCCAAGGGGGGCCAAGGGGGCCATGCCTCCCCCCCCCCCTCACCCTAAAAACGCCCAGGAATTCCTTATATTTGACTATGTGATTCGACTTTTCGATTTGATTTGGGTGCATTTTTAATAACAGCATAGGGCATAGGGTGCCTTCTTAAGGCACCAAAAAACTTTCCTTTTTTTTATTTTTGTGATAAACCTTGTCAGAATGCCCCCCCCCCCCCAAATCAAATTCTGGATCCGCCATTGATAGTTTCACATCGCCCAAGGCTAGATGGAATAAAATTCTGTCAACTTTCCAGCGAGTACCTATCATGGAAAGTTCTGAAAGTCCTTTTTATTATTAACCTTATAGTGAAGTTCAAAAGCGAATGGGCGCCAATTTTTGCGGAAGCAAATAAAAAACAATTTCTATTATTGCAATATAAATAATTGCTTATCTTAGCAATAACGTTAATTGGGGAAGTGTTTCATTTAATTACAAATGGTGTCCGGGAACACGGTCTCACACGACGGGCAGCTTGTTACACAAAGAGAAATTTGGGAACAGCAATGCCATGGGAATAGATAAAATTATATTAAATAACGATATTTAAAAATTGATTTTATATAAAAACGGCTGAGAGAGGCGTAACGTCGTCGCGTAAACGTCTTTACTCGCCCAGATGAAGGCAGTCTAAATCTGCTGAAACTGGTTGGCTTTCCCGATCAAAACTGCACGTATTGAGGTGAGCCGTTTTTATATAAGTCATGAATTATCCTCAAGTCTCATTTAATTCTATATTTAAAAAAAAATACAGCAAAAAAGTAACATGTAAATTTTATGTTGATTTATCTTGTAGGTAATGCATTCGAATATAAAACAAATTTATATTGTAGCTTAAGGCGCTACGGAAAAAAATCGACACTTTGAGAACCTGCATATCTACTTCAGTAAATAATGTATTATTTTCATAAAATAGTATATTATTTTTGGAATCTTTTTCTAGGGATCTGTTTAAACAAAAATGCGATTGGAGAAATTCGGCTCGATAGAAATATTTATTGAAATGAGGTCTTTTTCGACACCAATTCTCCTGCTTTGACAATTTAGAATGACATATGGAGAGCAGTTATATTTTATTAGATGGATTTTAACGGTATCTAGGACCAGCCCCCCTATTGTGTATCTTTAGTTGCCAACTGCACGAGATGCCTATCATCAAAAACATAGCTAAAAACTGAAATTTCAAAATTGCCTTTAGTGGGTATTGAACTATTAACAATCTGTGTCGTCACTTCAAGTGCGAAAATATCCTTAGGACATCGGAATTCGATAGTATATATATGTTTTTGATGATAGACACCCATTCCAGAAGGCAACTAGAGATACACAACAGGCCCGCTGGTTAAACGAAATTTTGATAGCAACTTTAGTACATTTTATATTAATAAAAAACCGACTTTTCGCTACTTTTCCACGAATCCGTCCCTCTCGCACTGAGGGTTTTTTCGCATATGGAGTAACAGGGACGCTAAAACTTTTACATATCGCCTTAAGGATTATTTTGGACTAGCTGTTGCTTGCGGCTTCATCTGCGCTAATTTAGTTTGCATTTTTCTCGGATAAAAAGTAGCTTATGTCTCTGTCTGTAAAACTTTAAACTGTCTCTAAGCAAAAAAACACGTAGATCCGTGGCTCCGTTGCTGCGTGAAAGAAAAACAAACAGACAAACACACATTCGCATTTATAATACGAGTACTGCGGACGAATATCGAATTTAACAGCATCAGATTTATCGAATAACTATATTCATAGTTGGGCGTACAATTCGCTTAGATTAGATGTGTTATTCGATAACTATTTTGAGATTTTGGTTTAATAAGCTCTATTTTAGAACTTATGGTCTCAAAAATCTCATGATGATGAATATTTTTACGAAAAACGTGTGACGTCACTTAAAATAAGGCTGTTTAGAAATGTGTCCTTTGCTATTAATATAAATGTATAATAATTTGCTTCCGACTGATTTGACAGATGGATGACAGATGAGTAGTAGTTTTTATTGTGTTTTTTTTTTTTTTATAAGCAAACATGTAAAATGTAGATAAACGGTGCACTTCAAATGTAAATATTTCCCTGCTGCGACTGTACTGTTCCCCGGCATCCTTCGGTTCGTTTGGTCAGTGGTGTGACCCACGTATCACCCACGTCATACACACCACTGCATGACACGTCTACCGTATTTATGGCCACTATAATTGACGTCCCTGCTCGAATTACGTCGGTGGCTTTATTGAATAACAGTAGTTTATGTGCGGCGGACGCACGATGAACACCTAAATGACCTGCTGTCTACCGTATAAGGTATCCAAATATATATATGCCTAAGATTATGTTTATTTTGCGAAATCCATCGCTATGAATACTCTAAATATTATTTAGAGTGCATTACAAACTAGAAAATATCAATTAGAAACAAATTCAAAGACAAGAATTTGAAAAAATTCCCCGTGCCAGGATAACGCCCTCGTGAGCGTTCTGTATGTGCAGTACAAACTAGTATATCAAGCAGATGCAAAAATAACAGTGGACAAGTATGATGGAAAAATTCGCCAGTCTAGGTAGGAACTTCGGTGGCGCAATTGGTAGCGCGCTTGTCTTGATAACAAGAGGTCGCAGGTTCGAATCCTGGCCCGGGGAATTTTTTCAAATTCTTGTCTTTGAAGTTGTTTCTGATTGATATTTTCTAGTTTGTAATGCACTCTAAATAATATTTATATATATGCCGTCGTCATTTTGTAGAATCTGGCAAATTGTAAAGTATGAAACCGCGTATCTTTCACTATAAAGTGTAAAATAGGTGCGACGACGAGCACAGCTAGGAGAAGCGTGTTAGGTTTACATGTAAATATATATTTTGGAAGTCGAGCGAAGTGGATAGGAGCAAGGCGACCCTCAGTAGTAGAATTACGATTTGCCTACGTAAATTGGAAAATGCCGAATTCTACGACATGTCAAGGACATATATACCGAGTGAAACCACATAATCTACCGGTTATACTGAACAATTTTTCCAAAGAAACATGTCTGTGGAAATGTGACAATATTCACCTTTCCTTACTGACTTTCAAAACCCATAATAGACAGGTGCAGACAGCAAAGGAGATAAGTAACTAGGCCCAGCGCTAACACTTTAATCCTAAGACCCACAGGTAAGTTATTGATGACATAAAAAATACTTTTCAATGCCTGTGCTCGTAAAGGCCCACTTTTTATGCATCAAAACCGAACAAAAAGTCGATTATTTTGCCCTAGGGCTTTATTATTATTATTTTTTATTTTTTTTACAATGGTTGGCTAACCTGCAGCCTTTTCTGTATACCATAAATGTTATACTTTTTTTTCCACTGTTTAACGGCTCTGGATACGGTCCTTTTGAGCCAATTATAATTTAAAGTTCACAAGATTATATTTGTTTTATTTCCTCACACTATGCATTGAAAAACGTAGTATGATACACTGGCGTAAGAGCAATAAATTACTCGGTTACGTTTGAAACACTCGCTACGCTCGTGTTTTAAATCGTCCTCGTAATTTATTCATTTTCGCCCTTGTAGCATAAACTACTATAATAAATAGTGTATGTGTGTATGTATGTATTGACCAAGTATTTCACATCTCATCTGTCGCTCACCTGTGGATCTTACGATCAAAGTGTTTGCGCTGGGGCTGGTCACTTGTCTCCTTTGCGGTCCGTACACAGCTTTTTTTTTTATCTGCGCTGGCATTTTTTTTTTGGAAAAGTTATTTACTTCTTTATTCAATTATTCAGTAGAGTATTTGGTTTTATTTAAGGCGCTACGGAAAATGTCGACACTTTTAGAGCTTGCATATCTACTTCAGTAAAGAATTTTAATAAAATTGTATTTTATTTTTGGAATCTTCTTCTAGGGATTTGCTAAACAGAAACGCGATTGGAGAAATTCGGCTCGATAAAAGTATATATTGAAATGAGATCTTTTTCGACACTATTTCTCCTGGTTTGAAAATTTGGAATGACATATGGACTGCGATTATATTTTATTGGATGCGTTGTAATTTTGGAAATTTTGATAGCTGATTTAGATGTTTTTATAAAAATATAAAACTAACTTTTTAAAACTTTTTTCCTCTTCGCCCTGAATCCACCCTCCTCGCACTGGGCGTTTTCTCGCTTGGAGTGACAGTGACAAAAATAAAATTAACCCAGATCTGTAATTGGTCAAGCGAACACCCCAACCCCGCCATCTCGAGCCATGGCGTGGCCGCCATCATAACTCTCAACTTGCCTGCGCCACTTGTTCCCCGCGCCACTTGTTTCTCGCTTGTCGTGAATAAATTCAACATTAATCATCCGACTGCTTTGTTCCCGAGCTTTACTAGTGGGATAGGAGACTTGGGCGACTTGGTAAACAGCAAGGACTGCCCACGCAGTTTCTTGTAAACAGACAATGTATACAACATGTAACAGAAAGGTGTAACCAGATTTGAAGAGCTTATTCAGTCAATTATATAGAACAACTTTTGCTATGGAGCCAACCTTGAAATCTCAAAAATAATCTACCCTTCTATACATTTCGGCCGAGCGGCATAGCATTTTTAAATGAAAAGGTAATTTTTTTTTTCGAGATACAGGGTATGTTCCATAGTAAAAGTTGTTCTATATCATTGACTGAATAAGCTCTTCAAATATGGTTACACCTTTCTGTTACACGTTGTATAAGGTGACTTGTTTATATATCCAAATTCACACTGGAAACTCGGTAAGTGATCAGGACCAAGGTTCATTGGCCTTTTTTGTGGAAAACGCAAAATTAAATTTAGGCTTCCTATACTAATTGAATCGAAGTTTTTCTTCATAATTTTTTAATTTTTTACAAAAAAAGGTAATTGAATCTATTGGTCCTGACCACTTTCCGCGCCTCCAGTATGAATTTGGCTATATAAACAAAAATCATCTCCTATATGTGACATTATAAAATGTGACATTAATGTATGTAGCCAAATTCATACTGGAGGCTTGGTAACAGATCAGTACCACGGATCGATAACACTTTTTACTAATTTTGCAAAATAAAAAGTTGAACTCCCACAATAATTGACTCCGGACTTTACTTGCGTTTATAGAGTTTTTTTTTTATTTAACAAAAAAAGGTCATCGAACCTTGATACTGAGCACTTACTGAGTCTTCAGTATGAATTTGCCTTTATTAATTAATGTCACCTTGTATTTTGCCCACAACGCGTTTGCACTAACAACCGAATAAGGCAGAAAGTAAAAAAAACTATCCTCTGTGGTTTAGTGGTTCGAGTATTCGACTACTAATATGGAGATCGCGGGTTCAAATCCCGTAGGTGGACATTTTTGTCCGGTCTGCGTGCTTCGGACTGCACGTTAAGGCGCCTCTTCCTAGTATCATCCAAAAATGACTCTATTGATAAAGTTATTTTTCTTAAACAGTATGTTTAAATATTATGAAAAATATATATTGTTAATAAAAATATAAAAAACAACTTTGTTATAGGAAATTATTCTCGCGTATAAGAAACAGCACGTAAAATATTGTTTAAAATCAAGCTGTTTTTAGACTTAAATTAAGTAAAATTGGTTATTTCTTTGAAACCACTAATGGTATTCGTATGGTTCTTGCACTAAAACAAAAAGAAAATATTGTTTGAAAAAATTATTTATGGAATTTTTTTCCGTCCATGGCGTTCCTTTCTCCCATTTTGCGCTATCCAGAGACACACCGACATGTCGTTATGCAGTGCGCGCTTATATGAACGTCAATACAATAAGTTTCTGTCGATCTATCGACACAGGTCGACTCAAGGTCGTTAGCAGCTAGTTGCCCCTTAAGGTGATTACAATAAGTGCCTGACGTGCGGCGATAGGGCTCACCACCCATAACGCTAGGGTGTAATAATCATTGTGGAAACGTGGGTGTATTAGTGTACTGTAAACTATGACTTGCATTTTAGCTGAGCGGGTCCTCGGGGATTCGTGTCGTGATTATATGTTTTTTTTTACTCTTCCAACTTGACCCTCTCTTAGGCAGAGTTTATTGGTAGCGTACTGGTTCTTAAAGGAATTCTAAGGCATGACGGAGAAAATCTCACATAAATCCATTTAGTAGTTTTGACAGACAAAGATAAATTATGTTTCAGCGTCTATCGGTAAGAATTTAGAACTTTGTTCGGATGTTACAATTATTTTATACAAACTTTATAAACCTACCTTTCTATAGTGATACTTTTTGTTAATACCATATGCTTTCTTTTCGTTTTCTGACAAAATCAGTATGAACATGAGCGTAATGCAATCTGATTCACTAAAGGTTAAAGGTTTTTTTGTTTAATGAGCATGTTTAAAGTTGCATGTGTCTAATATTTGTATGCTATACTTAAAGCAGAACATAGCGGTCAAACACGAAACAACCACAATCTTGTAAAATATATGATACACCTATGTTTCACAAATAAACGATTGATTCTGATTCTGATTCTGATAAAATATATTTTTTTGAGTTTATATAAAAACGGCTCACCTCAATACGTGTTATGATCGGAAAAGCCGACCAGTTTCAGCAGATTTAGACTGCTTCATCTGGGCGAGTGAAGACGTTTACGCGACGATGTTCCGCCTCACAATGAGGTGAGTCTCCTGAATCTGCTGAAACTGGTCGGCTTTCCCGATCATAACACGTATTGAGGTGTGCCGTTTTTATATAAATCATGAATTATCCTCAAGTCTCATTTAATTCGATAAGTTTTTGAATTTTGTAAATTCTGTGAGATATATGGCAAACGAGTTCCCACTTTGTATCACTAGTAACACAAGAGAAACATAACTAGTACCATTTGTTTTACGAGGTGTCTAAACTTGCGCAGTCAAATAGTCATCAATACTTGTGTTACTGCTTTTCTGAATAGCAGAGCCATTTGTCAACTTCTACAATGTCACAAACTTACTACGACATAAGTTTTATAAATTGTAGTTCCGCTTGTTGTGACAAATGTGTTCCTTTTCATAGACTTAAGGGGGATGCATCCACCAACGACCTTGAGTCGACCTGTGTTGGTACAAATATCGACAAAAACTATATTGAAATAACGTTTATAGCCGAATACCGCAAAATAGGAGAAAATAATACTTTTCACTAGGACACGATGGAGGGAAAAAAGTTTTAATCATTAGTTTTGTAGATCTAAAAATTGTCTATAATTTGGTAAAAGAATCTTTAAAATCGGTTCAGGCATTATTCGGAAGGAGTAAGAGAATTATTATTAGAGTGCATTACAAACTAGAAATCAATCAGAAACAAATTTTGCTTTAAATTTGTTTCTAATTGATTGATCTGCAAGGCGTGAAATCACATAACGCCCTTGTGAGCTTTCAGTATATACATTATAAGCTGATATATCATTTAGTTACAAAAATTCGGTGAACAGATATGGTGGAAAAATTTGTGAAACCTCGGTAGCGCAGTCGGTAGCGCGCCTGTCATGTAAGCAGAAGGTCGCAGGTTCAAATCCTGGCCCAAGGAATTTTTTCAAAAAATAATTGTGCTTTTAAATTAGTTTGTGATTAATTTCTAGTTTGTAATGCACTCTAATAATAATTAAAGTATTCAAAGCGATGGATTTCGCAATAAAAACATGTAATCTTAGTAAGTGAATTCCCGCGAAAATCATTTGAAACTTTCGATAACTTTCGTTTTTTGTTGTCAAAAATTACAACAGAAAATAAAATGTTAAACTTAAAATTTATTTTTGACTTCATCATGCCTATCATATATTATTTTTTAAGTTTTAGAAATAAATATTTTATGCAACGTCAAACGAGTGCTGTAGATCTACAACACGGTGCGATAAAAGGTTAAATTTTTTGGCGTCGCGTCCCCTTGTTGCAGGACGTAAGTGCTCCAGTATGGATACAAGCAAGCACCCCATTCACTACACGAACTTCAACCCGACTTGCAACCGCGACTCATTTGGGACCAATCTGCTGTACCCACACACTAGCCGGACGAACCCATCAGGTCCTCTAAAAAGGCCGTATTGCGTGAATCACATTCTGATTCTGTTCTAATGCCGTTTCTTTTGCACGCGTGAAAAATCTCTGACTCTATCCTACTTTCAAATCATTTTATGATTCACCCAAGTCGGCCTTTTTAGATCCCAGTGCGCAGTTGAGCTTCTTCTGAACTACGCTGAACCCCGCACGTGTTCTTAAGGCGAATGATTACGCCAACTGCAATTTGGACCTGTCTTTGAAGGCCTACTCCTCCCACACGGGTGGTCCAAAAACTTTCATAAAAATATATGATAGGCATTATAGAGTCAAAAATAAATTTTAAGTTTCATAAACTGTTTTTCTATTGTTAGTTTTGACAAAAAAAATCGAACGTCATCGAAAATTTCACATGATAAAACAAGAATTCTCTTACTCCTCCCAAACGCCTAAAGCGATTTTAATTATTATTTCACCAAATTATAGGAAATTTTTAGATCTTAAAAAATTTAAGTTCAAAATTTTTTTTCCGTTCATGGCGTCCATGTGAATAGTATTATTTTCTCTTATTTTGCGCTAGCCGGAGACGCAGTGGTTGTCGTAACAGCCACTTTTCAAGGCACGCTGAAATTAACATTATTTAAATGTCGTTTCCGTTGATATTTGTACCGACACACATCGAGTTGCTTATTTAGCGTGGTCATACGCCTTAACCATGTCGCTATAGTCGGGGGCCCGCTCCCGGACACAGTGAGCCCGCAACCCGAGCGCCAACCCATGCCCATCTCGCTCATCATTACCATAAACGTAAGGATTATTCGCGTGAGGGTTGGCCCCTGACTAATCCAACTGATTGGTCTCTACGGGGGCTTTCGGACATATTGGATATCTAAGAAGCTTATAAGCATACTGGATACATAGTTTTTCAGCTCTATAAACGATAATACATACTAGTTTCAAATATTGTCAGATTGTAGAACATAATCTACAATAAAAGAACAAATAATAAAAGTTAGGGTTTCGAATTGTTTGTCAAGCGTTAACATTTTTGCGCCTGGCTTTTTGTTGCTTTGATGTTGCTATGGCGTGTATATATTGTTGTTATTTTCCATAATGTTTTTAGGGCACCGTAACGTATTGTGCTGTTACTGAACCCTTTGTCCGCTAGTCTGACTGGCACTTGGCATTTTTTTCTATTTTTTTATGTTTCTGTCACATTGAAGTTAACTTTTAGCACAAGGCTCTCGGCCTATCAAACTCTATTTACGAGGAAAGTTAATGCTTTACGATTTCCATAATTCAGTATGTAGCAATATTGAGGGAAGTAATGAAATACCTAAAGTGAAATCTGGCTTCCGCCCCCGCCCAGGGAATAATTTTGATATGATGAATAGACCTACTCCCGATGGCGAATGTATCATAATTTGAACGCAGATTTTCACGTCTCTGAATGATAAATTAGACTTCAAAACTTTTTGTCACGCATTTCCCTGCTAGCTGGGTATTTAGTGCGATTAACCGTTTGAAACTGGACTATGAGCTCATATTTGGCACAGTTGTTCCATAGGTGGTCCCGAGTAGATTTAGCCCGGGAGGCATCGCGAGGCATTTCCAGGGTGGCGAGGAGCGGGGGGGAAGTTTGATTCCGCCGCGCTCCCTTTTGAGTCATATAGCTCTCTAAGTGTACGTACCTAGGGCAAAGTTTGATATCATTTTCGGATAAATTAAATATTATTATGATGAACTCATTTCTGAAAAAAAAAAATGTCTTTCCATACAAAAAAAATAAATATTTGGTAAAATCTGTTAATCGTGAACTATTTTTTTTCACATCATGGTCTTTGTCATTTGAACCATAGAATATATCTATATATAAAAAATATGCACTGAAAGCCACATTTATCTGTATTACAGACATATATTTTTTATTGTAATGTTGTGGCAAAAAGTGAGTGAAAAAAAATAAAGTTTACCACGGGGCAGAGTGACGTATAGCGCGCGGTTATAACTTTGAACAAAACGAATTTTTATTTGAATCGTCTTGATGACCATTATGCTGGGTCCTGTCCTATGGGGAGTATATATACCTACTACCTAAGAAGCATACTATATATATGAATCTAAAAGTGAGTAGAGTTGAATGTAGATTTGGTATCATATGGCATATAAGAATTGCGTTTTTCATTCTAACTATACAGTTAGAATGTTACTACGGTTACGGAACTATTACGACGGTATCGTCGTAATTTCATTAAAATTACTTGTGGTGTTTTGCAGTATCTATGTGCACCCACAGCTCTTCAAGCTGAGGTAATTTTTGCACTTGTGCAACTGCTAGTACTACGATGTCAGTATCAACAGCGCGTAGCATGATTTTTGTCAGACCTCAAGCGACAGCATTAGACACATGCGCCATTATGCGAGTATCCGCCTCTTCATGATTACACGGGGCTAAGTTCTGAGTGTCACATGTTATATTCGTCAAAATATTGGCTCCATCCGTGATATAAAATTCTTTGTCAGTGTCAAAGTTATATGAATGACATAAGGTGGAAATGAAATGAAACAATTCTTCCTTGTTGGAATTGATCCTCAGGAAATTCGCCCAACCTGTAGGTATTTTCGTCGTTGCAGTGACCCGTGTTCTTTGACCAGTGCCACGTTTTTTTTTTGGTGCTATTTTTTAGCCTATCACTCTTATATGTGTGCCAAACAACATCTAATGTTTAGACCGTACCAAGTTCTTTACAAAGAGTTTATCATATTTCATTTATCCGAAAATGATATCAAACTTGCCATGGGTACGTACACTTAGAGAACTATATGACTCAAAAGGAGCGCGGCGGAATCAAACTTCCCCCCCCGCTCCTCACCACCCCGGAAATGCCTCCCAAGGCCTCCCGGGCTAAATCCACTCGGGACCACCTATGGAACAACTGTGCCAAATATGAGCTCATAGTCCAATTTCAAACGGTTCCCATACAAGATGTTGCACTAAATACCCAGCTATGCGTACAATATGTATTTATACATATTTTGTAAATGTGTTATTAGAATGAATAAATGAATGAATGAATATGTTTATTTATTTCAGAGATAACTTATTCTAAACCAAGTAGAAAATTGGTTTATCTGTGGGGAGGGAGTCGCACTTTTTTTTCTATAATAGGTAGTTACTAAATTATAAGTAGGTTTTAAGGTTTCATAAATAATAGTCATTTTGTCTCTGAGTATTCTGTAGGTATGTCAACAGCTAGTGGCGTGCATACAACTTTTTTATAAAAAGTTTTAAATTGATGACATTAATTGAAATTAATTAATTTGAATGTGTAAAATTGATGACATTAATTGGAAAAAATTATATGGCTCAAATGGCCACCTCCCGAGTTGATGCATAATTGCGCTTGTTTTACGGCATTTTGAAATGTTGCTCGCAAAACATCTGGCTATCTAGCTCCAAATTGGCGATTTATTCTTCAATGTTATCTTTCAAGACTTGCAAGGTTCGTGGTTTGTTGTAGTAAACGCGAGATTTTAAAAAGCCACAAAGGAAGAAGTCTGGTGCTGTTAGATCTGGCGATCTGCCCCTCTATTCTGTATCTTTAGTTGCCAACTGGACTAGGTGCCTATCATCAAAAACATAGCTAAAAACTGAAATTTCGAAATTGCCATTAATGGGTACTGAACTACTTACAAACTGTGTCGTCACTTCAAGTGCGAATATATCCTAAAACAATCTGAATTCGATAGTATATGTATGATGGCAACTTGAGATACATAATAGGCCCTCTGGATGGCCAGTTCAAATCTCCAAAAAGGGAGATCAAAATTTGTCAAATAAGCAGTAACAATAACTCCACGTTATCGAGGTGTGTATCGCTCCATGGCTTATTAACAACTTATTCTCTATACAGGGTGTCCCACGGCTATGCCACATGGAGGGAAAGTATCTTGAATATTGTAGATGGAACATTTTACTGAAAGAAGACATTATTTTAATTTAAAAAACAATTTAAACTGCATTCATAGATTTTTTAAATAGTTACATGGTTGAACCGGGAATCGAACCGGTTACATGAGAAAAATGCTTTATCAACCCTCTAGCTTTATCATACCGATCGAAAGGCTTCATCATAAGAATTATTTTTTGCTAAATAATATAGTGTCAGAAATAAAATGAAGACCATGAAATTTAACATTTTTAATACAAAATTAAACAATTTTTCTCGTGTAGCGGGTTCGATTCCCGGTTCAACAATTTAACTAGGTATTTAAAAATCTATGAATGCAGTTTAAATTGTTTTTTAAATTAAAATAATGTCTTTCAGTAAAATGTTCCATCTACAATATTTAAGGTACTTTCCCTCCATGTGGCATAGCCGTGGGATGTCCTGTATATAGGTATATCTACATCATAAATGTCAAAGCACAGTGACATTTAGCGCCATCTGCAAAAATGGCAGCCAATTCAAATTATGACATTACTTTTGCACCACCTTGTATATATCTACTGATTAAACTAAACACGTAACTAGCGTATTATACACGACCTAATTCCCCCAACCCCCTGTTACCACTGGAATAGTCGCCGCGCAGCAAAGTTTCACGTTTCAAGTCTTAGTTTCTCCACACTGTTGAGATGTGGCACTCCCTGTCAGTATTCGTCTATTTATACATTTATAAGATATATAACTTTAACTGAAGAGTAAATAGGTTGTTCTAGGTCTAATCGACACTTTTAAGTGGACACCTCATTAATTAATTAACTAGACCAAGTATTGTCAATAACGAAATAAGTGTAATTTTTATTATTTTCTTTGTTTTTTTTCTTATGTTCTATTTGTATCTACCCTAATGTAACTTAAGTTGTAACACATAGGTACAGAACACTAATTTAAGAATAATACATAATTGTAACACGCGTCTGGGGTATTAATGTCTATAGAACAAATGCTTTACGCATTTAGCTTAGGCATCAATGTTCAATAAATGTGTGATACTTGTTCTATTTATGTATTCCTTAGATTAAGACTAAAATTTGTACCTTTCCTTTCTTTTAGGCAAATAAACGCTTTTTAAAAAAAAAAACCTGGCGCTAGAACATCAACAACACCAGGTTTTCTAGGGTTCATTGGAAGAAACTAGGTCTCTCCTCATATTGAAGAAAATATATTTGATGTATCGATCTTTTATCTAGGGATTCCACCTGTAAACAATGTATTAAGATTTATATTTTTGTCAAAAAAAAAAATGTTTTCCTCCCTCTTTTTTTTGGTTTTCAAACGTACGTTTCAAAAACGCGGTTAACAGATCAACTTGTTTTTTTTATAAAATAGGCAATACAAATATGAAGGGATTTTACCTAAATCCAATATTTTTTTCTCTACAAAATATTTCAGTATTAGCTAAAAACACACCAATTTGTTGTTTCGTTACGTGATCATTAATATTACGCGTCCAAGAAAAAGAGGCAAATGAGCCAACATATAATCGCCTCTACGAAAAGCAAATAAGGTCTTTGCCATTAGACTTATTGTGCTGGACAGGAAACAAAAAAAGTTGCTAGGGTATGCCATCCTCTTAAATGAAGAGTAAATAGGTTGTTCTCGGTCTAATAGTGCAAGTTGGACTCGCGCTCAAAATCTTTCGTACCGCCACAAAATATATGTACGGAATCCCAAAAACATTATTATATGGTAAATTATACCAACGCCGATGCCATACCAACATCAAGGCGTTAAAATGGTTGCACCAGACAAACAATTCGGTACCCTTTGAGTACGGAACCTTAATTTTTACTATTTGTTGTATTACTTTAGAATATGTAACACAATCTGAGCAAATTTGAAGTTTTAAAGTTACCGTTTTAAAAATAGATGTGGGACAAAAAACGTTTAAAAAATTCATGCAATTTGAATTTGAATTTAAAATTGTTGAATATTTTACTGCTTTTCGTGATAGAAGCCATAGTAACACGTATTCTGTGAAAATTTCAACTGGCTACCTATTACTGTCGTTGAACCTATGAACCGACAGCGGTGGCACAAACTAGATACTACCAGAAGGCCGACTCTATACAACGAGCAAAAACTGACACACACATGCATAGACGCGTACGTATGATGATCTCGGCAGAATTTCGTATTGGCGTTCTATCGACTTCGACCGAGAACGTCGTACTTACGCATCTATGTGTGCGTGCGCCTGTTTTCGCTGGTTATGTGGAGTGAACCTTCTGTAAGTGGTTATTTTGTGGCGGTGGCTTAGTAATAGAGTCTCATTTAGCACATTTTGGGGACGGAACCCTCAAAAATTGCACCTAAGCACTACATTCTGTACTGAACTAAAGGATTTTATGAACGGGACACCTGACGCTAGAACATCAACAACACCAGGTTTTCAAGGGTTCATTGGAAGAAACTAGGTCTCTCCTCATATTGAAGAAAATATATTTGATTTATCGATCTTTTATCTAGGAATTCCACCTATAAACAATGTATTAAGATTAATTGTCAAAAAAAAATGTTTTCCACCCTCCTTTTTTTGGTTTTCAAACGTTCGTTTCAAAAACGCGGTTAAGAGATCAACTCGATTTTTTTTTATAAAATAGGCAATAGAAATATAAAGGGATTTTACCTAAATCCAATATTTTTTTCTTTACAAATTATTTCAGTATTAGCTAAAAACACAACAATTTGTTGTTTCGCTGCGTGATCACTGGTATTACGCGTCCAAGAAAAAGAGGCCAAAAAGCCAACATATAATCGCCTCTATGAAAAGCAAATAAGGTCTTTGCCATTAGACTTATTGTGCTGGACTGGTAATAAAAAAGTTGCTAGGGTATGCCATCTTCTTAATGTACTCATAGCTTGCGAGAAAAAGATTTCCTTCTCATATCTACTATTGGCATAGATAAATAAAGGAAGGATAGATTGCTATCTCCTTGTACTGTTCGCAATACTAAAAAAAACGTTGCTAGATGGCGTTACTTGTCTCGCTGGAAATAAAATTTGTCTGAAATCGACGAAATATAGCATTTTACTGTTCCGGTTCATCATATTTATTTATTTTATGAATAAAAACACAAAATATTCATAACATCGCATCAGAAAATAGTGAATTCTTAATCAGGTGTTTTTAAATTTTTTTTCATTAAACTTTCGGTGGTAAGCTGGCAATCTAACTAAGCGTGCAGATGGTTATTCTGGATTCCGGTAGATGGCGCACAACGATCAATTAAACAAAATATGTGCATTAAAATACGCTTTATTTACCTAAAACACTATACTCATACGTACCGGTATATAACTTTACTCTTTGACTCAACTGTCATGCACGGTTGAGCGATTTATCCTCAGATTGTACGTATGCCATGTGTCGCGTATTGTCGTATTCTAGCAAATTTTTGTTTTTGTAGGTGCAGTATAGTTGCTACACACACACACACATCGAATTTCGTTTCATCAACTGTTTGATAGATGGCACTAGGTATGTCACAATTTATCTAGTATAGTAGCGACATCAAAAATAATAAGTCAAACTACTAGGTACCGGCGAAAATAATAAGTTTTACGCGGGCTTTGTTCTAATGTTTGGAGTGAGCAATCTATCCTTCCTTTATTTATCTATGCTATAGGGCAAAAAGGTCAACCCAAAGGCGTAGCGCCGGCTGGTTTGAATAAAACAAAGTGCGTATCGATTAGGGTCATAAATTTGCTCCAACGTTTTTGAGGAAAAGAAAACAGTTGGAAAACATGAAACAAAATACAGGTAGAGCTGCAAAAATATTTCCTAAACAATTTCTTGCCTTGTTATTAAAGCAGTATGGTTGAAAATTTGATGAACGTTTCCTTTTAGGCAAGCTTAGCTCACAAGATGCCTTCGAACTTTGCAGGGGATTTTCAATTTTCTGAAAGTTTTGACGTTAGGCCTTACCTTGTTGTCACGTCTTTCACCATATTTTTTCACGTTTTATTTCTACGTTAAGTACACTCTGCTTAAAAGACCCGCGGAGCAGTCCTAGTTCATACAAACGAAATACCAAAACCATTTGTAAATCACAGATATTCTTAAAGTAGTGTGTTTTATTTCGACTGCATTATGTACAGAATATATAAGGTTAAATAATATTAGTTGACGAAACATAAAACATATACAGTACTAGTCTATATTGTTAGCTATTACAGATTTTTATTACATATATTTTGTTATCTAAAATAATCATTGTCAAGTAGGAATATTTTATTGTGAGACAGCTGGCAATACACAGCTGTCAGTCTAGAATTACGCGGGGTATTGAAAGGTGATAGTGTCCCCAATAAAACTATATCAAAATATCTTATCCACCTGTATTATTTATAGTATATTATTAGATAAAACTATTAATATGAACAACTGATTGTTTGGGAGCTAAGCGAAATTCGCAATTTTTTTTCTCTTCCTCCCGTACAAATTGCTGCGATCAGCTGACTGGTCCAGTATGGAAAGGTGAAAACAAATTTTAAGAATTTCGCTTAGCTCCCATACAAACAATTGTTCATATAGACTAGTACTACCTATGTTTTGAGTTTCGCCAACTAATATTATTTTCAATGCAAGTGTTCGTAAAGGCCCACTTTTTATGCATCAAAACCGAACAGAAAGTCGATTATTTTGCCCCAGGGCTTTATTATTATTATTTTTTTGAATTTATTTACAATGTTTGGCTAACCTGCAGCCTTTCCTGTGTACCATAAATGTTATACTTTTTTTCCACTGTTTAACGGCTCTGGATACAGTCCTTTTGAGCCAATCATAATTTAAAGTTCACAAGATTATATTTGTTTTATTTTCTCACACTATGCTTTGAAAAACGTAGTATGATACACGGGCGTAAGAGCAATAAATTACTCGGTCCCTGTTACAGTAGTCATACTGGCGTGCACAGAACTTTTTGCTGGAAAAGCAAACAATTGGTCAAGAACAACAATAAAAAAAATATGAAAAAATTTAAATATCAATTTGAAAAAAATGTAAATAAACGTTATTAATTGACTAGTTTGTCTTTAAATGTAGTTAATATATATACACTTAATAAAATATAAAATATAATAGATAAGTCAGTTCTTCTTCACTTAACATCTTCATGGCAAGCATCGAGTCAACCTTCTTAGCCACAGAGCCTCTGAAACCCCTCGTATGGAGGAGATTCATAGACGATATTTTTATGATCTGGCCACACAACAGAAACACCCTGACTGACTTTTTAAACCGCCTAAACAATCATACTTCATTAAAATTCACCCACGAAATTTCATCTGAAAACATCATATTTCTCGACGTAGAATTAACCATAAATAACAACAACCATATCTCCACTTCCGTCCATTTCAAACCCACTAACAAACTACAATATCTAGACTTCCACAGCTGTCATCCGGCACATATTAAAAAATCCATTCCGTATTCTCTTTCACTCCGTGGCCGTCGGATCTGCAACAACACAAATTCACTAAACAACTATCATAACACAATTCATAAAGCACTTCTCAACAGAAACTACCCAAACCAGTTCCTACAAAAACACTTACACCAAAGACCAAGATTCCATAGAAACAACAGACATGCAAAACCAACCAACCAAACACGACTCATCACCACATATTTTCACGGCAGTCATAAACTCAAAACACTGATCAAAGACTCCTTACCCATCCTTCGACAAAGCGACGAAACAAAACACCTACTACCTAATACTCCTCAGATATGTTATAGACAGAACCGAAACCTTAAATGCACACTCAACAAGACACAACAACTCACCATCCCCAACAACCCCAGCAACTCATCTCCTGGAACATCCCCTTGCCGACGGCCACGCTGCAAAACATGCACCATGATTAACACTTCTACACATATCAATACTCACCACACTACCAGCACCTACAAAACACAACCCAACACAACATGTACAACCAAAAATTGTATTTACCTACTAGAATGCCGACATTGCCCGGCATTCTACGTAGGTGAAACCAGAAACGCCTTACACATCCGGATGAACAACCACAGACATACATCAACTATACAAAACAACGTCCTACCCATTCCCACACACACACGCTTACACAACGTCACCTTCAACGACTGCTTCTCCGTTCGAATCATTAAATCATTCACTCCACCATTAACTGACATAAACCTAAGAACCTGGGAGACGTCATATATCTGGTCACTTGGTGCTCATTATGGACCTGGACTCAACAGACAGCACTGACAGACATGACCCGACCGACCGACGAATTAGACCGCTCAAATTTTCTAGTAAAAACACCAACAACATCACACAACCACCCAACCACCATCATCGATCATCCAAGAAGAGCAGTGATTAAATAATATCAAAAATAACCAACATAATTTTTAGAGAAACCTACTTTGTTATTTTTTAGAAAATAGTTTAAAACTAAAATTGTTTACCAGTGTCACTTTTACTCTTTATTTTTTTATTATTATACCTAAATTATATGTCACGAATTTTTTTACATTCGACTGATGACGGCCCCATACCATAGTAAAACCAGAACAGTAGATTAACTCACGCCCCGTACGAGACTTCAATACCTACTGTGTCAGGGTTGTTCCTTCTTTTATTTTCGTACCTAGCAAATACAAATCAATATTTAAATACATATATTATACATATACTACGTAGGTATGTATTATGTTTGTAAATATTAAATTCATTTACATTGGGCCTTCAACTCGATGGCAGCAGCAGCGACAGCCGGTACGAATAGCGATACGTTAAATGAACGTGTTACCAACTTATCTGTTGCCGTAGGCCAAACTAAAATGACTTCTATATTCATTAGTAACAGTCTTCGTTGCCGCGAGTCGCCGAAATAGATAAGTTAGTGGTGCGGAACTGTTCTCAAGGCGGCCCCCTTTGGTGGCACGTTTGATCTACAAAGACGCCGCCGCGCCGCTGCGCCGCGCCGTAGAGACCCGAATTGACCTTTATGTAGACCGGGAGCTCAGTACCGTATTTTAACCTTATATGAGGTAGACATTAATAAAAAGCACATTTATTTAAATAAGACTTCTTTAATTTAAAATGCTTACAATTTATAATATGAAGCACGATATTTTGAAACATTATCTGTCAAATCCTCACGTGATATTAATTGTAGCCATTGTAAGCGCCTGAAAACAACAAAATAAAAATTATGACAAATCAACTGACATTTTGAAGCCGATTATGACAAATGAGCTATCAATCGACGACGTAGTGAAACATTCAAACATACATACATTCATATCATACATAATAAACGTATAGACCTTATAACTCATAAAGAAATCTTACTTGCTTATATTAAATAAAGTAAGAAAACTTGAAAATAATCAATTATAAAATTAAAGATAAGCTCCTGAATTTACCTTAAAAACATGGGCATCGTCAAAAGGGGGAAGGGGGCAGCTGTCCCCCCCTAGAGATTTGAAAAACTTTGAGATTTTTATAATAAAGTAACCGAAAAATTCGCGAGAAACCCAAGAACATTATGTTTATAAGACAATTATTTTGTTTCTTGTAATGAACAATTAAAAACTTTACATTTGTTTATTTTACTTACAATTCATGTCATCTTGCCCCCCTGGCAACGATTTTGCTTAAAAATCTTTGTGATTGTTGACTAAATTAATCAGTTCAATTCATTTAAGTACATAATAAAATTTAAGTATCTAATCGAACATTGGCTCCTAGTCTATAATTAAAAAATCTTTGCGATTTCAACCATATCAGCTCTACATTTAAAAACACTTTGACTAACTGACAATCATAGCACAGTTATGATCATAGGTACCTATGTTAAATGTGAACAAAGAAAGTACGGTTTACATCTCTCATTATTATTTATATGTACCATAAATTGTGTACTCACCTTTCTTGTTGAGTTGGTATTGAGAAGAACGATAATTCTGGATTTGAGGAATTATTATTGAGCCATCCGAAGACAGAACAATATGTACGACAGCGTGCTGTCGACATATTTGAAGTGATCGGTGCCGCGCTGGCGCGCTTGTTCGAGAAACTTGACTGAGCGCGACCGCGGCGTA
Source organism: Ypsolopha sequella (assembly GCA_934047225.1). Lineage (NCBI taxonomy): Eukaryota > Metazoa > Arthropoda > Insecta > Lepidoptera > Ypsolophidae > Ypsolopha > Ypsolopha sequella. Next base: position 19,125,621 of record OW203991.1, read on the forward strand.
ACCCCGACTAGCACCGGCCTTGCATACCGAGATATTGCTGTTGTGTGCGTACTGTAGTTCGTGCGTACTAGCACGCACACATATTAGCCGCGCGATGTACCTTTGGTTGAAGATAAACTACTTTTCTGGTTTTACTATGCCCATACCGAGGGCCGAAATATATCGAGTAATAATAATTTTTTTTAATTTTTTTTAATTGTTTTAATAACAGTATTAATAAAAAGCTCATAAAGGTTAAATATAATATATTTATAAACACTTAATAAAATAAAATTTATTTCATCACCTTAAATCCTTATGAGCTAAGCCTCAATAAAAATATGTTCTAACATATAAGTGAATGTTGGAAGTCGCTGGTATCTATTGTACAGTCACAGTACAGTGCTACACACTAGCATAGATGCCAACGGCTATCCTTATTGGTTAAGACTTACCTCTGTATTTATATTGTTGTAGTCTATATAACATATAATAAAGAAATTTTTACTTTTACTTTTTTTTACTCGCAAACTTCCCCGAAGTTATTCGGGAGAACAGCTCCAAACAGGCACAACCAGACGGCTCACCATGCTTAGGACCGATTGATGGCGGTATATCCACCCCTATTGGCCTCTTCTTGTTTTTGTCAATATATTCAAAAACCGTTTTGAGGAATAGCTTTCCTTAACGGTTTTCAATGAGCGTTTTTCCTTGTGTCAAATTTAGTGTTCAATAAGATTCCTAGATGGCACTGTCGTATACATTAGCAACATAATCAAAGACAAAATTTGCATACTCCAAACAAACTAAAAATCAATTTGACATTGATTGCTACGGAACATAATTTTGTCTATTGTTACATGGACAGCGACATCTGGAGGAAAGCTAATAACTAAGAAAAAAAAAAACACGAGAAAAACGCTCATAGACAGATTTAAAAATAAACGTTCATTTATTATATGAAAAAAAAATATCTCTTTCATTTAACCTTCAGTGACGTCATCACCATTTCATTTAAAAATAGAAAAAAGAAATATTTCTTGAAGGCTTCCTTGAAGTCTGATAAAGAACGGACCATTCAAACCTCATTAAAACTAATATGATTACGTCACGTTCTATTCACCGAAACAACAAAAACAAACTGGTGACGAGAAGCGGCGTCACTGATGAGTTTCGCCACCATGCTCACCAACCCTCGCGTCTGAGAATGGGCATTTCTTCCAGGAGGACTGCCATGAATGGTGAAATCTTGGAAAGGCAGTCCAGTGGTGGACTAAGCAGACTGTTGAAATAATGGATGGAAATATATGCTGGTTTTACGTGAAATATATGCTGGTTTGACATAAAATATATGCTGGTTTGACATGAAATATATGCTGGTTTGACATAAAATATATGCTGGTTTGACATGAAATATATGCTGGCTTGACGTGAAATCAGTAGATTTTTTATATGCTGTTGCTATCATGAATTTGTTATTCCAAGTTTAATTTTAATAACTCCATCTAGAAATAGAAGAGGAGACGTAAAACTTCAAAATATTTCATGAAACCTCAAAATGATGTAAACGTGTGTTTTAGCATTTCATGTCTATACTTGGTAACAAATAAACTTTATGTTTACACAGTATACATCAGAAGACGTAGCCTGCGGGCCTATTATGTATATCTCTAGTTGCCAACTGGATTGGGAACCTATCATCAAAAACAAAGATATACTTACTATCGACTTCCGAGTATTATCTAACTAAGGATATGTTCGCATTTGAAGTGACGACACAGTTCGTAAATAGTTCAATACCCACTAAAAGCAATTTTGACAGACCAGTTTTTATCTATGTTTTTGACGTTAGGCACCCTGTCCAGTTGGCAACTAAAGATACAGAATAGGGGAGCAGCCCCCCTATTCTGTATCTTTAGTTGCCAACTGCACTAGGTGCCTATCATCAAAAACATAGATAAAAACTGAAATTTCAAAATTGCCTTTAGTGAGTATTGAACTATTAACGAACTGTGTCGTCACTTCAAGTGCGAACATATCCTTGGGAAATCGGAATTCGATGGTATATCTATGTTTTTGATGATAGGCACCCCGTACAGAAGGCAACTAGAGATACATAATAGGCCCGCTGGTCAGGTTTGGTGCTGAAGTGGCTGCACAGAGACCGCAGCCTGAGCTCGGCTACGGAACACTAAATTGGATGTAATCTTCTGGAAACCAAATGGCTATAATGTACGAGTCTGTCCTGGAGTACTGGCGCATAAAATAGTACCAAGTTTATCAGTGAGAAGATAAAGGAAAAGTTTATAGTTTATATATTGCACGTAGTTTGGTTTTTGTATCTAAAACTGTAAGAGGAACGTCGATACCTGAAAATGCGAACCGTCGCCAATTTACTCTGATATTTTAGAATCGTTTGAAAACATTAAATCGTTCCGGAAAAAAACGACACTTTTAGAACTTGCATATGTACTTCAATAAAGAAGGAATTACTTTAATAAAATAGTATATTATTTTTGGAATCTTTTTATAGGGATCTGTTAAACAGATACGAGATTGGAGACATTCGGCTCGATAGAAATATTTATTGAAATGGGGTCTTTTTCGACACCATTTCTCCTGGTTTGACAACTTGGAATGACATAATAATATGGATTGCAATTATACTTTATTAGATGGGTTTTAACAGTATCTAAGACCTGCTGAAACTAAATTTTCATAGCAACTTTAGTACATTTTATATTAATAAAAAACTGACTTTTTGCAACTTTTCCACGAATCCGTCCCTTTTGCACTGAGGGTTTTTTCGCATATGTAATAATAGGGACGCTAAAACTTTTACATATCGCCTTAATTAATACAGACAGACAAACGCAAAGAAAATGTCTTCCCTGACCGAGGGACTCTGTTGTGGGTTATTACAAACATTAATAGCAGCCAAAATATAAATTATTGAATTTACGCTACGCTCTTGTCAGTGGATTCTTTACAATTATTTATTTTATAAGTATAAAACTTTTCTTTTATACTTTTATACTAGCGACCCGCCCCGGCTTTACACAGGCATGTATTATACATATAAACCTTCCTTCTGAATCACTCTCTCTATTAAAAAAAACTGCATCAAAATCCGTTGCGTAGTTTTAAAGATCTAAGCATACATATAGGGACAGACAGCGGGAAGCGACTTTGTTTTATACTATGTAGTGATATTGATGATACGAATTAGGATATACAACGGGTGTTTTACTTTGGTATGTTTTACCAAAGTCACATTTATCACCGCGACTATACTTTTTCGAAAAAGTTATTAAGTATTAAGGCGCTACGTAAAAGTTTTAGCATCCCTGTTACTCCATATGCGAAAAAACCCTCAGTGCGAGTGGGATGGATTCGTGGAAAAGTAGCAAAAAGTCGGTTTGTTTATTAATATAAAATGTACTAAGCGATTTTCAAGGAGACATTACAAATACATAATATCCACATTTTGAATGCAATTTTACAATGAAATTGGTAGTTAGGATTTCAGAATTACAGGAAAAATAAAACAATTTAAATGAATTAAATTCTATCGAGAAAATATCATCCAATCGCGTTTTCCTTCAGTGAGAATCATAATCAAATATTCAATAAACATTTACCCAAAAATAAAATACGTAGATGACGTTATAGTGGAGTAAATGGATTCGAAAAAATCCCTTTTTTTTGGTATCGCCTTAAGTAGAAGGCTGTGGTTTCGAAGTACTATAATCATAGTAGTTTTATTAAGGTGCTATGTAAATAAAATAGTGCCATATTTTTCTGTGTATTTCATGACTCATGCATGACATATCTACAACAAAAATTGTAATCAATTTCCGGGAGGTACATGCATTTTGAGTATATAATCTAGGGTTTTGAGTTTGGAAAATATGTGTGGATAAATTTTCCTCGATAGAAATAATTATGGAAATGAGGTCAAACACACTTTTTCTTCTCATTTTACAAATAGGAATCATTAACAAAATTAAAACATATATTATTAGATGGGTTTTAACAATATCTAAATTTTGATTTTGGAAATTTTGCCGCAAATTTTTGTTTTTTTTTATTTAAAAAAAAAATTATCCACCCCATCAGTGTAGTTCGTCCACTGCTAGACATAAGCCTTTCCAGGACAGGACTTAGCCACCGCCGGGTCATCCTGGAAGAATTTCCCATACTCACACACGCTGGGCTGGTGGGTTGCTGAGCGCGGTGCCGGAACCCTCGCACCAGTGACGCCGCTGCCCGTCACCAGTCTGTTCCATATAAGGCCCGGCTATTAGGGATGGATATACCGCCATCCATCAGTCCCAGGCATGGTGGGCCTCCTGATTTTTTGCCTGTGAGCTGCCCTCTTACTCTCCCCCGAATTACTTTGAGGGGGTCTCCAAGTAAGATGGTGGTACCTACATAGTCGAAAATAAAAAATGAACTTTTTTCTCTTTTGCCCTGATTCCGCTCCTCTCGCATTGCGCGTTTCGACAGTGAGTGACAGCAATAAAATTTACATACAACCCATTTGCACGCGTATTCCCAAACACCCACAAATATTGTACTACTCTCAAATAAATTAAGCACACATTAATTCACTCCCCGCTCTTTGTTCTTCGATTGTTTGCAAAACAAAAGTATATTTTAGCGAAACGAGAAATGACTTGAGTTATTGTTGTATTTGTTGTGTACTTTGCGCTAATTAAATTTCATTGTGATGCTTGGCGTATAATATTATGTAACTTTACCTACGTAGTGCACGTATTTTTGAGATGAAATGCTGTTTTACAAAGTAAAGTAAAAAAACATATCAAGCGAAGCCTCGGAGACCGTCTGTTAGACCACAGCAGCACAACTACCATGCCAAAAGTCTTCGACCAAAATAAAATGAATGGACGGGCCATAGCGTACAGATTTTTGAAGTCTGTAAAGTGAGCGCAGGCTCTCACTTCATCTCTGTCTCTGTCTGTTAGAAGAGTGACACGTACGCTTATTATTACATGCCATCCAAATAACTGACGAAAAAATACCTTCTTGTGCATTTACAAAGTGCAAAAAGCAAAATAAACATAAAAATAAAAATTAGGTATTGAAGTATATATCCAATTGCTTAGACTCGTTATGAGTGAGGAAACTGTAAAGACAAGGCCCGTCCATTCATTTTATTTTGGTCGAAGCCAAAAGTTGGTAAAGTTGGTAAGGTTTTGTTTTGTCCTGGAAACATATATTCATGGATGTACAAGGTGACCTTTTGATCATCGTCCAAATTCATATTAGAGACTTGGTAAGTCATCAGCATCATGAATCGATAACAATTTTTGTAAAATTCGTACAATGAAATTTCGACTTCCCATAGTAATTCGTTTTAGTCCTGAGTGAATCACTATGGAGAGTCAAAATTTCATTTTACGTTTTTTACAAAAATTTGTTTTATGATGCTGATCACTTACCAAGGCTTAAGTATGAATTTGGACAATGTTCACAAATTCATCTTGTATAACGTATGTATATTTATGCAGGGTTCCATCACATAAAAATCTTTTCAGTCTGTCTGGATGTCATAAGGAGGGGAACAATTGTGTCGATTACCCAATCGTAACACGACTTAACTTATTTGACAGGACTAACCTTATTTTGAGCGTCCTTTTTTTGTCTTTTCGACACAGAAAGAAAGAGACAGAACACTTAAATTAAGTTTAGTCGTGTCAAATAAGTTAAAACATGTTACACCGAATCGCAACAATTATAGGTATAAAGCATATTGACAAGCGAATACGATTGTCCAAACCGTTAAAGCCGGCGGCAGCTCAGGGGTAAAACGCTGACCTCTCAATCTTGAGACCCAAGTTCGATTCCCGGTCGGAAATGCACCTATGAATTTTTCGGAATTTATGTGCATAGTATTTGTTTTTACTTCCTGAACGGTGAAAGAAAACATCGTAAGGAAACCCGCATGCCCTAAAAAGCGTGTATTTGAGCCCAAAGTACGGTGATAGGGCTCACCACCCATCACGTTGGGACGTAATAATCGTCGGTGAATGGCGGGTGTACCGAGTATGGACTGTGACTTGCATTTCATAGTTCACACTCGGAACACCTCTGACGTATATATATATACCATAGAAGTGTTCCAGAAATTTAAGATTTTTACTAAGCGCTACACGAACTTTTGCTTCCAAACTCGTAATTCATAGCACCTACTATACTACCACTATCGGAGCAGCTGCTACCAAAGAATAAAACGGACATTTTCGTTTAGAAATACTTTATTTCCAGTAAATACCTGGGACCCTTTATAAGTACTTACATTGAAATAGAGTGTTCTCTCTAAGCTATCTACGTTGTTACGTTGTGAATTCTCGCAATTAAATACGTCGTTCAAATATTTTTTTTTACGGTGAAAGCTTTCAGTGGATTTTATTATTGTTACGGATATATCAATGTTTCATTCTTGGAATAAAAACGGATTAATTTCTAATTTGTTTAATTCTATCAATCAATCAATCAATCATGTATTTGTTTAAAAGCATGCTACACAATAAGTTTGAAAAAAAACTTGTCACATTGGCCCAATGCTTTTTGCCACTAAAGCATACAAATGTTAAATCTTAATTCTAGTACATATTATAATCAAAAAAGTAAAAAAAAAACATATGGAAATGCAATATAATGAGAAAGTTAATAAAATATGTCAATAGTATGTCGAACAGCAACCAATAACAAAAAAACATAAAAACAAAACATATACAAATTGTCAACTATCGTTTGAATGTCATTGATAAAAAAAACACACCCTAACACTTTTATAGTAAGATTTTTAATACAGTTCCCATAGCTTCATTTCTAAAAGTTTTTTTTGTTTATCTTTTTTCAAAGAATTTACGCCATGTAAGGACATAATTATTTTTTTGGTATGTAAATTAACCATTAACTGTCCGATATGACGTCACTTGAGAATTTAAGACATTGTGATGGGTGATTGCTTATAAAAGACGTGGTCTGTCTCTGTCTGTCTACTCATCTGTCATCCATCTGTCAAATCAGTCGGTAGCAAATTATTATAAATTTATCTTGATAGCAAAGGACACATTTCTAAACAGCCATTTCTCAAGTGACGTCAAACGAGGCCAAATGAAAGTTGCAGCTTTTTCGTAAAAATATTCATCATCGTGAGGTTTTTTAGATTAAAAATTCAAAAATACGGCTTATTAAAGCTAAATCTCGAAATAGTTTTCGAATTCATTTACCTTAACATAATTTAATATATGCCAATTGATTTAAATTTTCCAATAGGTAAAGATTTTATAACATTGGGAAGCTTGTTAAATAGTTTTACAGACATTGTATATACGCTTTTCTCATGTAGCTTACATAATTTAATCTGCAAGATAGATCCGAGCCACGATCTCATCCATCCATCAGCCTGTCTTCGTCCACTGCTGGACATAGGCCTTTCCAAGTTTTTGCCACTGTTGGCGGTCCTCCTGGAACAAATGCCCATACTCACACACGATGGGCAGGCGGGTTGGTGAGCGCGGTGCCATACTTTATATTCTCTGGCGGTGCCGAAACCCTCGCACCAGTGACGTCGCTGCTGCCACGATTTGAGAATCTTTTGACGTGTCAAGTATTTTCGGGTTCAGCATAGCCATGCCTCTAACAAAGACGAAAGAACAACCAATTACCAAAAACATTAGTTGACAAAATTGAAGTCACATAGTATAAGCAGGCTTTGAATACAATAAAAAGGTATTATATTCACGACAAATACATAAATGGAGAGGATGTGCACCCAAACTACAAAATAAAATGTATAAAATATTAGTAAGATCGGTGTAAAATATTTATAAGAGATAAGGTAGGTAACCATCTAAAGTAATATAATCTTAAGATTAAGTAAACAGATTAAATAAACAGTTCTTATGATATTATTATTATTATAACGGAAATAAAACTATTAAAAATATAAGTTTTTCAGTTTTTCACGATATTTTAAAGATTTTTTAACTTAACCTCAGACCTGCAATTCTATGAAGTTTAACACGAACGCGGCAGTTAACGTTTTAAATGTAAAACACGGTGAAACAAGCACACTGACAACAATTTGGGATAATATCCTGACCACCTTCCGCCGCTAATTACTTCATAACTTTGCGTCAACGCTCGTTCACGGGCGATAACGGTCACCAGTGTTGTCACGCTTCACGTTCACATTCACACTGAAAACTCGGCGAGTGACTACTGATTAGTGATAACTTCAGACGGTAGATGGTGTGCAGGTTGCACAAAATAAAAGTAACTTGTGACTTAATCATTTCAGCACAAAATTACTAAACATAATGGCCATAAAACACTTTTTACCAGGAGATAATGGCGCGCGCCGGTCAGGTCCGGCCTTTTATATCCACCGAGCGCGCGCAGCCGCTGATCACTCAAATTGTTGCCACGCTCGTCCGGTAGGGGCGCTCTGTCGTCTTGTGTTGCTAACATTAGTCACAAAGATACTCGTAACTGACCCGTTCTATAAACTTTAGACTTTCCACAGTTATTGCCGCACTGGTATCGGGTCAAGATATCCATAAAAAAAGCCTCTAGTATGAATTTAGCTGAAACGATCAAAGTCACATCTTTACACCTTTGAAGGCTTGAATGAAACATCTCAAATGTCAATGTCAATGAGATTCTCATATGACAGTGGTGCACCCTGCCGACTAGCAAACGAGACTCTGTCAACTGACTGATGGGGTCACGTTCCGTTTTAGTTGCATCAAAATGCACTGTAAGATATTCTTGCTAGAGATTGTGTTATTTCATGAGACGTAAATTCTTTAGTCGAGCATTTATGAGACCTGAATGGCTGCAATCAATTTCCCATTGATATTGCTGGTCAAAAAGTGTGTAAATATGGGAGTCGAATTAGATCTAGTATTTAAACGGCAATTTCATCTTATTAAAAAACAAAGTACCCACATTTCATACCTGTCAAACATTAAGTAAAAAATACGTGTAGTACAATTATCAGGTTACTAGCCGGATTTTTTCAACTGGGCAGCGCTGCAGTGGCAGCCCTAACTGCTGAACTGTTATAAATTAAACCCTTATCGTGATGCGTCGCCTCGCCGGGTTTTCGAGTTAGTGAACGCATCTGCACTTTGTTGCTGCAATCATATTTTTCAGGAGATTTTTCATATTTTTCAGCAGCATTGGTGAATTTTAAATGGTGAATTAACTTAAATGCTTTCCTTCTACCCCTAGTACTTATCATGTTTTTTATAAATAAAGCTTCTCATGTCTGATTATCTAGCGATATTTTAGAACGCATACCTACTTCTATAACTGTGAGAATCGTAAAATTTTCCATTTTTTATCCATCCGTACCCAAAGGGCAAATCGGAGCCCTCCGCTGTCGGTCTGTCTGTCTGTATGCCACGGGTCTCTAGCTTACACGGAATGAGATAGAAACTTGAAATTTTTATGTGTTGTGTAAAATGTTGACCCAAAAACGAATTTTGAATTTAAAATGTAATTAAATAATTTTTATGGGAGCCTCTTAGATGAAAATGGAGCCGAAAAAACTGAAAAACCTTGGCCACTGAAAAATTGCCTTTGTACCCTGAATTTAGAGTCGTTACTAAATGTTCGACTGCATGTACATACTACATGCAGTTGTATGAATAAGTGTAGGGGTTTTGATGGATTCATTCCGGTTGTTCAGATAAACTTTTTGGCGTCGTTTTACCAGCTTCAAACGATGTAGCAGAACGTGGTGAATTGAGTTCGTTTGATTTGAAACCGTTTCACTGTTCTAACTGGTTCTGAATATTTTATAAAAATACATGAAATATCTGCCAGGTCGAGTTTCCATTTTCTGGTATTATTTGCCTTAGGCAGCTTTCTGTTTGGCTATGGAAATGTAACAAAAGGTTTGTAAATCAAAAACTATTTGACTAAGCGACATTTAAAAAACCGGTCAAGTGGGTGTTGGGCCTTGTGTAGTGTAGGGTTCCGTAGTTGCCCGTCACAATATCAGGAATTAGAAGTGGGCCGTTTGTTTGATACTGCAATTTGACAAATTAATTGACTTCACCTAAAAACGGGCCCATATAGGAGGATGGTAACTGAAGAAGAAATTATTATTATTACTCATTAACATGTAAAGGCTGCTTAGCTGTGATATTTTTTCTTTTAACTTTGATATATATAGTACTGCCATGAATTTTTTCACATACCCAAAAACAACCGTTTAGCTGGCCGGGGGTGGGGCATTTGATTCTAACAAAAATTTGCATTTTATTTTACGTGCATGGGAGCTACGGTAAAATAACTTTTTTTTCAAAAGTTTATTTTACCAGTTTTTTGGCGTAATTAATTGGTATACCCATGCCAAATTGAAACTATCTAGTACTAAAAGCCTCTGAGCTAAGCCGCGGACAAACAGACGGACGGACGACATGGCGAAACTATAAGGGTTCCTTGTTGACTACAGAACCCTAAAAAAGGGTTTTATTTCGATAAAAAGTGGGTATTATGTTGTAAATGATGTTTCTTACCCACAGTAATGCTTACACGCAATTTGAGGCAAGGGTATTCAGAGAAATCTGTCCGCTCCAACGCTTTCATTTTACACTTGTCTATCCTACTTGGTAGCAGCGGGCCGCTCAGAAAACTCACGATTTCGAGATCTTTTTACTTATTATTTTGGATTTCAAGGAATGGGTTTTTAATATCACGTCTATTTTATATCACATTTTTTACGAAGTTTATTTTGGCATAAATTTGAATGTCTAAAACCCAATATAACTCGAATTAAACTATTTTTTGACTATAGCTTTCGCCTATCTTTGCAATTTTAATGGATGCAGGAAAATGCATAATTTACTTTGAATGTCTATGTTTTAATTACTTTTATTTTAAGTCGCTTAGTGCAAAGTGCATAACTAAACTTTGTTTTTCTACTTTTTGGTATGTGGCAATTAACTTATAAAGCATTAGTTTGAAATTTAATGCACAATTACTCATGATCTTGTGATCAGATACGAAGCCAAAGTAAACTCCCGTTGAACCTCCAACTTGTTGTAGCCAACCATACCCAAAACGAACAATGTCGGATGCATCAGTGGATATTTGGGATATACTCCATAAAGCTTCATGTAGAAATGTCGTATAAATTTATTTTGAATTTTCTCTAACATGAATAACATTTGCTTCATGGGGAGCCCAGACAACTGCGTTATATTACACTCTAACTTGCTGCGAACTAAGACGTTGTACAAACTTCTCATAGTTAAATACAGACAGATAATTTATTTGGGTTACTAATACGGTCCCTAAATAAATAATATCAGGCGAATCCGAAATATCTAGCCCTGGTTTTCTGCCTCTGAAAATTTATTATCATTGGCTTTCTAATAAATTATCTATTTATTATGTATATTTCATTGTGTAAACAAAAAAGTTCTTCTTAGCAAGACTAATCGAATGGGTGTTGTAAGGCATTATATTTATAATATTATAATAATAATAATAATAATAATAAGAGTTTATTCCATATAAATGTGTACATTTATAAACTTACATACTAGATCATACACAGATTAAAAGAGTGTACACAAAACAATTTTGAGTGCCCTACTCCCTAAAAAAGGGCATAGCCCTGTAGTCTTAGGATAAGTAGTACTGCTCAACCCGAAAAATAGGTGACTTAGCTAGCTAACACAATATTACTGTTATTATTTATTCCTTATTCCTATGTGTCCTTATATGTTTTTTGCGAACTCGGAAACAGGACCAGTTTTTATGGTAGATAATTTAATCCGTAATTGACATTTTATTTGATTGTTTTATTATTATACATTATTTGTTATACATTATGATTTATTATTTGAATGTCTCTCTTTAATTGATTGTTTATTGTTGTGAAATGTGTCCTTTATTGTAATATGCTATTTTTTGTGTATCTTCTGTCTTCAAATTTCGTGTACCCTGTAATTTTAAGTCTTTTTAAATATTTGTATGCCTTTACGGTGGAACATAGCGCACTACTTTTGTAAAACCATCTTTTTCTTACCTATGTTGGACAAATAAATGCTTTGATTTGATTTATATTTTTATTTTATTCAAGTGTATTTTTTTATTAAATTTAAGTAAACCCAACCTTTATTATTTCTCTGTGTATTTCCCCATATTATTATTTATTACATAAAACTATTACCTATACACATATATTATTTAATTACTTATATTACATTGAAACCGACCTGTAATACATTATATAAATAAATATATTTCTTATTTCATTTCAGTTTTCAATTACAGGTAGTCTAGTTACTCTCTCTTTGAAATCATAAGAAAATTATTTTAACATTATATACGTGTGCGTTGAAATTACACGACCTAATTCCCCGTCCTCTTTTTACCAGTGGAATTGTCGACGAGCAGCAAAGTTTGTATTTTTATATTATTCCGCCAGTTTAAATTTTCGTTTATCTTCCGCACTAGCTGTGGAACTAACTCCCTGCCAGCGTCCAGATATTCAGATAGATTTTCGAAAAACTCATTTGTGCATGCCCGACCGGGGATCGAACCTGGATCTCAAGATTGAGAGGCCAGCGTTCTACCCCTGAGCAGTGGCGTGCACAGAACTTTTTTCCGGAAAAGCAATCAGAAGGTCAAGTACGACAATAAAAAAAATATGAAAAAATTTAAATTAAACTTTGAAAAAAAAAAGTTTGTATGAAAATTTTCACGTGCCTACCCTGGCGTCATACAAACTTATTTTTTTTCAAAGTGTTATTAAAAAAATTTCATTTTTTTTTTATTGTCATACTTGACCTTCTGATTGCTTTTCCGGAAAAAAGTTCTGTGCACGCCACTGCCTCTGAGGTACCGCTGCTGCGTTGCTGTGCATACAGTTTATTCTTACTTACCACTTGCTGTACCGTGAAGGAAAACATCGTAAGGAAACCTGCATGCCGCAAAAAATGTATGTATTTGTGCCCTAAGTAGGGCGATAGGGGTCACCGTCTGTCACGTTGGGACGTAATAATCGTCGGTGATACGCGGGTGTAAATTGAAATTGAAATTGAAATTGAAATATATTTATTTATGTAATGTAGGTATATCAGATACACTTATTACAGGTCGGTTTTAATGTAATAAAATTAAATAATATATGTCTATAGGTAATCGTTTTATATATATAAATAATAATATGAGGAAATACACAAGGAAATGAAGGTAAGGTTTGCTTAAATTTAATAAAAAAATACACTTGAATAAAATAAACAATACAGGAAATAAGGAATAAATAATATTATAAATATGTATATGCCTAACTCCGACCATTCAATTAGTCTTGCTAAGAAGAAGGGCAAGAAACTTAGCAAGATCGTGTCTTTTCTTTTTCTTAATATTAGTTACTTACAAACAACAAATGTAAAAAGTAAGCCTATACAAATATATACTATATAATTAAATAACGAGATCAAAATACAAGACAGAAAAAAACTGTGGACTGTGACTTGCATTTCACAGTGCACACTCGGAACACCTCTGACACACCCTCGGAGATTAATGTCGTGAACTGGGCGAGCGCGCTTCACTCTAGGTTTCAGGGCAAAAAAAAGCGACAAATATCAACCAAATATGTAATATGATGAATTGATCACTTAAGAATATTGAATTACATAACTAAAGGGGTTAAAATAACAGAACAAAAATAAACCTAAAAAAATAATAAAAATAAAAATAACGAATTGATTATTGTGGAAGAAGCGAAAGAGGAGTTTCTAGCTAAATCACAGCAGACAGAACTCAGTAACTTGAATTTTTCAATAAACTATCGAAGAATTTGCATGGAACTTTTAATCTATAAACACTTTAGAATCGAATTTTAATGTCCATGTCACTCTACTATACGAAAAGGGTCCTTTTCAATTTTTTTTTTAAATAAACTATATGAAAAGAGTCTTTATAGCTTATGCTCATGGAACGTTAGATACGGGTCAAATGTGATGCCAAGATCTTTAATAGACTTTACACGAGCAACGATTTCAGATGCAATTTGTATGATACTTTGCATGATAAGTATAGACAAGAATTCATCATCATCATCGTCGTCGTCATCGTCATCCATCCATCCATCCATCCATCCATCAGCCTAGTTCATCCACCGCTGGACATGAGCCTTTCCAGGACTTTGCCACTCCCGGCGGTCATCCTGGGAGAATTGCCTATATTCACACACGCTGGGCAGGCGGGTTGGTGAGCGCAGTGCCGGAACCCTCGCACCAGTGACGCCGCTGCCCGTTACCAGTTTGTTCCATATAAAGCCTGGCTATTAGGGATGGATATACCGCCATCCATCGGTCCCAGGCATGGTGGGCCTCCTGGTTTTTTGCCTGTGAGCTGTCCTCTTACTCTCCCCCGAATCACTTCGAGGGGGTCTCCAAGTAAGATGGTGGTACCTCCACAGTCGAGCCCGGCATCATCGTCATCCTGAATTCAAAATACTTCGTATTTTCCAAGGTAAAGTAATTTCAGGAATATGTTTACATTACATTCCAACATGAGCCCTGTGTAATTCTACGACGTCCTATTAAGACAGGGAAACATTTATTTTATTTACTTTACATAAATGAGATACAGCTGACAGATAAGTTAGCATAATGATCAAAGGTTTTCGATCCGCGTAATGGGCTCAGGCTTTGCTGGATACTAAAATCTCTACTCGTTATCAAATCATAAGTAGCATTTGGTTTGTACAAGGGAAAAAATATAAAAATATATTCCAATCAATTTCAGGCGATGTTTTGGTTACTTTTTACGGTTCCGTAGTACCATAAAGGTAGAAAAGGAACTTTTATGGTGAGACTCCGTTGTCCTTCCGTTGTCCGTCCACCCGTACATATGTCAAGGCCTCATAACTTTAACACCGTTAAACATAAAGACTTGAAATTTACCACAAAAATAGCATTATTTTTCCCACATAAAAAGCAAAAAAAATTTAAGAATTTTAATTTGTCAAAATATTTCTAATACAAGAGAAAAAAAAATATCTAGAAAATACAATATGGGTATCAAATTATAGAGCTGATTGTAAAAATATATACTTTTACTGATTTCGAGAAATGTTTGAAAAACCACAAAAAATATTTGTGTCACCTTATCGAAAAATAAAAAAAAACATGGTAATATAAGATTATTTAAAGATTACAGGAAAAATATAGCGGTTGAGAAATTCAAATTCAATTCAATTTTCAATTCAAGACAAAATTCCTAAAACTGTCCAATTACGCGGAACTCTAGGTACTCACACATGACCGGTTTTTAGGGTTCCGTACCCAAAGGGCAAATCAGAGCCCTATTAATATATGTCACTCCGCTGTCCGTCTGTCTGTCCATATGTCACGGGTCTCTAGCTCTTAGACGGAATGAGATAGAAACCTGAAATTTTTATTTGTTGTGTAAATTGTTTACTGAAAACCGAATTTTGAATTTAAAATGTAATTAAATTATATTTCAGGGGAGTACTTGCATGTAGGGTGTCATTGTCCAGAACTCCTTCAGTAGAACATAAATATGGTTTTATTTTTTTTTAGCCATTTTTAGACCACCTTTGTTATGAAGTCTATCTCAAAATTAAAGACTTGAAATTTCTGTATATTATGTACCATATGCTGTATTTAAACAACAAATACTGAAAACGCCGATTTATAATTTTTAGAGTTACGTCGCCAAATACTCAACCAACTTAATCTTGCAGTTTTTATATCTGACAGAAAAAGAGCATTACCTCAAATTAAATAAATATCTATTTTGAAATAATTGGTCATATGAACGGAACCCTAAAAGAGCGAGGCACGACTCGCACTTGGTTGGTTTTTTTTTTTCTGAGGGCACATCAGTGCCCCCGCCTAGACGAACCAAAGGAAGAACTGATGTGTTTACTGAATGGATTAGGAACTGAATGGATTAGCTCCCAGGAACTTGCTTAGCAACTAGCCTCGAGAGAGAAAAGCTGAACAGTCCGATTTCGCCAATTATTAGTTTTTTTGCACAGACTTCATTGAAGCGGGGTATTGGCTTCGCCTTGTTACGGCTTGAACTAGATATTTTAATAACTTCTTAAGAGGATAGGTTCCGCTGGCATCCTACACTGTTACTCCATGCGGAAAGACCTACAGTGCGAGAGGGACGGATCCTGAAATAAAGCCAAAATGACAACTTTTTCACTAATTTTATTATTAAAAAAAAACAATGATGCTATGAAATATCTGCCCTGTTAAAAGTTTAACAAAGCTTATACAGAATTTAAACCATAATTAAATAAACGGGTTTTTGCTCTAATAATCTTAAACCTCGACATGAAAACTTTTTTTAGAGCCATCTTTGGTATTTTATTTATCAATATTGGAATGGCTTCTGAGGACTCTGTTTCGATATAAGTGTGTATTATATTCCCGGAAGAAATATATTTTTTTCTTTTTTACGTAGTATTGCTAGATTCTTCAAACCAGGAAGAATAATTTATGGTTTTGCGGAAACTATCCTCTTAAAACGAGTCAAGTTAAGATTCACTAGTTTAGAGCAGTTTTATAATTTATTTAGTAATTTTTGAACTTAACCCTTTAAAAGCCGATCACGACAGACGACTAACATTAACTATTAAGCACGCTTTAAAGTTGTTGTACAGGATCATTTACAAAGTAATGCATAAAATAACAGAACTTCGCTAGACAAGCCAATTGACATTAAACTAAATAGTGCCATACATCACATATATTTGTTAAGAAATAAAAAACAATTATAAGAAAGAAAGAAAATTAAATTTATTCGTCACACATAAAAAACACGGAAAATTCTTACAATAAAAATAACTTAAAAAACTAAGCTTACAAGAAAACAATTACATAACATACTACAAAATTTTATGAAAAGGGGCAGACTCAGCATCTGCTGTGAGCTGTCGAGCAGCAACACAGCGCTGGTTTTCGGCTTTATAAGTTGTGCGTTTGGAACCGAGACCAGTTGCAACCACCTTAAATACGTACCTATATAAACATAGTAATAATATAATATAATTTTATTTCAGACCAAGTCCATATTTTGGTAGTAACAGAGTTGCTTAAAAACTATATTAGTACACATTGTAGCATTCGCTACAGGTATTCAACCTTTTTCATCTATTTTAGTCTTTCTTTGTTGTTAATTTCTTTACTGAATTTTCAAATTTTAAAATTTAGAAAGTCTTGTCATATTTTTTTGTTAGGCTTGCCTGGTGGCAGTCCAAATTTAGGCCAGTGGGTCTACCGCGTAATTCTCATTTTCATCAACATCAACTTGAGATTGAAATTTGATGTGCGTTCGATGACGCTCGCCTAACATGCCATCTCTTTTGCACGCGTTGAATTTCGCATGCATTTGCTTGAAGTTGATACAAATGAGAATTACGCGGTAGAGCCCCAGATCAACCAAATTAATAAAATTACACTCGTGATTCTCAAATAGCTTACAAATTTTAAATGTAATGCTTTAACATATTTACACTTGAAAACCTTATTTAATGTTAAACATTACAGCTCTGGACCCCATATGTAAGAAGTTCCAGTACCGCACAACCGGACAATCCATCCGATCCAGTATGGTGCTGAGAAGGCTGCTGGGACTGTCTCTCACGCGCCGCATCAGGGAGGCCACTCTCTTGCGTAATATTGACTCCCAGCTGTCAATACGAGCCTCGGTCAACATGCCTGATGCGCTGCAAAAGCGAGGCAGTCCCATCAACATCCTCAAACCATTATTATATTGGACTCGCAGAGCACTGAGCGATTTGTGAGTACAGCCCACCCACAGGCTGCACGTGTAAAAAGTCTGGCAGTATGCCTTGAAAAGGGTGTTTTTGCTTTTGCTTTTGTTCTTTTGTACACCTGCAGGCCAGCATGTTGCTCCTCATCGCCAACGCTCTGCGCTCCCTCTCAACATCAAGATCATCAGAGAGGTCCTCGGTGACCCAGTGCCCCAGGTATTTGAATTTGGTGACTCTGCTCAACACACTATCTCCAAGTTTAATCGGAGGGACAAATTTGGGCAGTTTGTTACCCGCCTTGAAAATGAGTTCTCTTTTCCTGCAGTTATAGCTCAGGCCATGGGACTCCGCGTACCTCTCACAGATGCTTATTAGAGTCTCAAGAGCTCTTACCGAGGGGCTCAGCAGCACCATTTCATCGACGTAGCTGACGTTAATAATATCGTAATGACGTAATATCTGTGCATATAAATAATACCATAATAATTCTGAGATGACTAATACGAGTATGTCGTTTACCGCTGTCACCCTCTATTATTACAGCGCCAAGTCAACTCCTAAACTAACTCTATAGTTAGGGCTTTCAATCCAGCTAGGTTTTTGCTGGATCAATATCAACCCAGCTGGATCCAGTGCGAATCCAGCAATTAATCGATTTTTAAAGAACTGACACGTTTTTAAATGCTTAAGAAACTTTAACTATTTAGACTGGTCATTACAAATCGGGATTGCAATCCGGAAAACCGTATCACCGGAGCCGTTAAATAAATAAAAAAATACATACACTCCGATTTCTGGGAAAAATACTTCTAATGTTTCATGAGTACGTATCTACAAGAAAACGACTTTAGGAGACTAACCCTAACTTTTGGAGCATGTTACTTCTGCATTCACAGATTTTGGAAAAAAATTACAGTCATCAAGAAAAAAAGCAATTTTCACAAAATTCTGCTCCCCCCAAATGCAACAGACAGAAATTTCTAAAACAATCCAAAACGAAACTTGAGTAGACTTTTTGTTATAAAATGACATGAGATTTGCTGCCTTCTTTAGAAGAACAATTACTTTGGATTCGAAGCGCTGGATCCAGCACTTACTAAACAATGATTTAGCCACAGATATCAACCTTCGAAGCCACCAAAACTCATATGTTGCAGCCCATAATGGAGTGTTAATTACCTAAAGTTTGATTGCTTGGTTTTGAATAACAACTTGGAGGGTTGTCCCTTCCAAACCCTCCGTACATTAGGACAGATGGACTAGCATAACATTATTGTAATTAATAGTTACAAACCCGACCAAAACTTGGCTTCCCTTGATGAATGGGTTGAGAGATGTCGTAGATGGATATCGCCACACATAGATATCTTACATGACATGCGATTTTGGAGCTTGTATCAAAATATTAAGGACTTATATTAGAAACATTGATGTGATAGATGACAAGAGTGATAGATGAGGAGATAAGGATGTACAGTAAATAAACTGGTACTATTTACTTGATAACATACTATTTCAATGTTGCTGACGAACTCTATCTTTATATGCGTAATGAAATGCTTGGGACACATGAAAAGTGCTTTGCTTGTGCATGTTTTATGCGGGAGGGCGGGCGGTGCTTGAGTCTGCATTTTGAATAGCATGGTAAGAGTGTTTAGCGGAATATTGCAAATTATTAATATATCCACAAATTTAAATGAAATGCTTGGGGTACATGAGAAGTGTCTCCCTAAGCAGCGAGCGAGCTTGTCATTCTCTTCGACATTATTATTTACCACCTGCAATATAAACAATCAAATCAATATAAAGTGACAACGATATACAATAATATTCGTATTATGTTTGTATATTTGTATTGATAATACAAATTGTATTGTTTATCGTTGTGTTTGTTGTGATCGTTGTCATTATTAATAATATAAATATTAAATTATTATTACATACGGCTTGAACACTCACGTGTGATTGTTGTTGACTATATGCCAACCGTTTCACCGATACAATTTCGGCATTATCAAGGCGAGTGTCGTTCTTAGGACGACGACGCGGCGTTCACCGTCGTTGTCAAACGGGCACTGTTATTGAGCGGTTAAAGTCCGATATGATCTGCTATGCTGCTTTTCAGACCCCCTGAACCAGATTTTAAAATAAACGTGTGAGAGAATTTTTCCGATAATGGCTCCGACATTTTATTGCTTATATTGCCGGCTCCGGCTATGAAAAGCACTAAAAGTATTTTGTAGCTTAGATTGCCGGCCCCGGCTGCTTAGGCACCGGCTCTAATACAACATATCAAAAGTAACCACTGAACTGTATAGATGATTAAATATCTAACAATCAGACTGAAGTTTAATAGGATTACTGAAAAGTAAGCATTGAACTGCGTGGATACAAAAAAATGTTTTTTTTTTAATCCATTGTCTCCACTAAAACGTCATCTACGTATTTCATTTTTGGGTAAATGTTTATTTAGTATTTGGTTAGGATTCTCAATGAAGGAAAACGCGATTGGATGAAATTTTATCGATAGAATTTAATTCCGAAAAGACCTCTAAATTGTTTTATTTTTTCCTGGAATTCTAAAATCCCAACTAATTTCATTGTAAAATTTATTCAAAATGTGGATATTATGTATTTGTTAAGTCTCCTTGAAAATATTTATGACAAAATAGCTTAGTACATTTTATTATTAATATAAAACCGACTTTTTGCTACTTTTCCACGAATCCGTCCCACTCGCACTGAGGGCTTTTTTGCATATGGAGTAACAGGGACGCTAAAACTTTTACATATCGCCTTAGTAAGATTACCTCAGAATTCAAAAACCATATACAGTAGAGCCTCGATAATCCGAACTAGCAAAAACTAACCCCTGTTCGGACTCACGAAGCGTTCGGATTATAGTATGTAACTACACTCCGTCCTTTAAACTGTCTAGTATGGTGCACTTTTCGGCTATAGTCAAAGTTTTATGTTTGCGTTTTGGTGTTGGAACCATCTTTATAACCTCAAAAAACACGCCGCGCACGAGTACAGAGCAGAAAAACGTGGAATGGACGCGCAACGTGGCAGTCGTAACTGCAGACTAATTAATAAACAACATAGCAGCGAGGCGAAGGCGAGGAAGTGGGGTGGGGTATGCAGTTCGGATTATAGCGACGTTCGGATTAGCCTGAGTACGGATTATCGAGGCTCTACTGTACTAATAATACGTTCTGGAAAGTATTTGCAAGTCTGGATAACTATCATAATGGAACGATAAAGAAAACACAAAATTAACTAACACTTGCTAAGATGCAGTTTATTTTAAAAATAATATTATTACTCTAAGGCAGCGTTTCTTAACCTGTGGTCCGCGGACCCCTGGGGGTCCCCGAGCATATGTATGGGGGTCCGCAGCCTAATCTATGGACCATTTAACAATCATAAAATTGATTTGAGAATACAACTCAGTAATAATCTAAGCCCAAATATCACTAATTTAGTTGCAAAAAAAGCAGCACTAACCTTCTCAGTAACGTATTTTATATGAAAAAGTATATTTTTTTTGTAATTTGTAGATCTAAAATAAATGGTCCGAAATTTATTACTGCTTTTTTATTAAGGGGGTTCTTAAAATTGTGCTTGATTTCTTAAGGGGTCCGTGGACAAAAAAGGTTAAGAAACGCTGCTCTAAGGTACTTAGGTTACGTGCTGCTCCGACCCAATGACTGTCGGGACGTATAGCACGAATAACGTTCTCCACCTGGGTGTGAAGTTACGTGCCGACAAGATACCAACTACACATAAACATGTATAGTTACATTATATTCTTTATTGAAAAGGCTTTACTTTGCGGAAGTCCATCATGAATTTGTGGATATATTAATAATTTGCAATATCCCGCTAAACAAACACTCTTACCATGCTATTCAAAATGCAGACTCAAGCACCGCCCGCCCTCCCGCATAAAACATACACAAGCAAAGCAAGCAGTACGAGCACAAAATATAGCAATCTTAAATAACAAGCAAGAAAACTTATCGACACGTGTTTCGCCTCTAAACGAGGCATCGTCGGGATGTGTTGTCCGCCCGACCGCTCGACAGCAAAAAATCAATACTGCTTGCTTTGGTTGTGCATGTTTTATGGAGGGCGGGCGGTGCTTGAGTCCGCATTTTGAATAGCATGGTAAGAGTATTTAAGAATATTGCATATTATTAATATATCCACAAATTCATTATTTTCTGCTTCGCTGTACCAATATAGACATCATGCCAACATGTCGGGGGATACTTGAATACATACGATATATAATTATATGATAAACTACACATTACAAGTTACAGAGGTTGGCATAATATCCAAAGTGAATACAAGAACACATATACCACGTTTCCGCAGTCTTGTACCTTCCTTCACTCTCTTGTATCCTCCAGGGACGCACCTGGACACTCGGTGCAGGCTCCTTGCTGTGATCCAGGCTAGCTCCACCCCTGCATAGCTAGCATGGCAGGAAGCAAACCTAAGAAAAATCCCGAGAAAATAATTTTACTCCTTCCTTTTTTTCCAGTCAACCAAGATGACCGCTTTTCCCTCTTTCTCGATTCTCACTCGATTCTTTACTCACCGATCATTCCGAGTCGTTTATTCGCGTTCTTCGCGACGATGAAAATCACTCAAATAGTAGTTTACGCTACAAGGGCGAAAAGGAATAAATTACGAGGACGATTTAAATGCGAGCGTATAGCGAGTGTTTTAAACGTAACCGAGTAATTTATTGCTCTTAAGCCCGTGTATCATACTACGTTGTTCAATGCATAGTGTGAGGAAATAAAACAAATATAATCTTGTGAACTTTAAGTTATGATTGGCTCAAAAGGACTGTATCCAGAGCCGTTAAACAGTGGGAAAATAAGTATAACATTTATGGTACACAGGAAAGGCTGCAGGTTAGCCAACCATGCAGGCTACATGTTCATGGTTTTATTCATATTTAAAAAATCGCCAGCAGTATGTAGTTTTAGAAGATGATCAGGGTAACTTAGTCAAGTCCGAAGTTAAAGCGGTATCACGTGGTTGTCCTCAGGGTTCAATATTGAGCCCATTACTGTTTATTCTGTACACGGCTGATCTATCGCGAAATATACAACATTGCAAAATCCATTTATACGCTGATGACACCCAAGTCTATTACTCCTTTAAACCGGAAGACACTACTGAGGCGGTCCAAAAAATAAATAGTGATTTGGATACCATTCAGGAGTGGGCTCGTAACAATTCTCTGGTGTTAAATCCCCATAAGACAAAATTTTTGATTTTGGGTACGAAGAACCAATGCACGTCCATTAGTAACAAAACTCCTTGCATTCAAATTGACGGCCAAAGTATTGAAAATGTAAAATGTGCACGGAACCTTGGCTTAATGATGGATAGCGAACTTCGGTTCGAGGCACATGTAAATTCTAAAATTAGAAATGCCTTCTATAGGTTAAAGGTACTGTATGGTATTCGACAGTTTTTAAGAGAAGAGGTCCGGGAACTACTGGTAGAGAGTTTAGTTTTGTCTCTATTTAATTTTTGTGATGTTGTATACGGGCCGCGAATCTATGTCAAAACAGAACGCGCCATACAGCGCGTACAAAATGCGTGTGCACGTTTTTGTTACGTGGTTCCTAAACGAGCACACATCACACCATTTCTAAATAATAAAAAAATAATAAAAATGAATGGCCGTAGACAATTGCATCTTGCTACTTTCGTTCACAAAATAGTTCACACGCAGAGACCTATCTACCTTTATGATAAATTCACATGGACCCGAGACACTCACGGTCGATTTACACGCAATCGAACTACGGATAGAATGGTCATAGGGAAGCACAAAACTACAGGTTACAAAGGAGGCTTCAAATACGCAGCCGCAAAAATTTGGAATGACCTACCACCACCTTTGCGTAAATACATGTGTTCTGTTACCTTTAAAAAACATATCAGAGTATGTATTCTCAGCAAGCAATGTAATTAATGCTGCTTCGTTATTTAAGCTTCTTTTTTTTTTTATTTTGTTTTTATAATTATTTTGTTGCATGTTATTATTTTATTCTCTATTAATTCTAATTCAGATAATGCTTGTTTTTTTTTTATTTTTTTGTGGACATTAGACAATTTGATTAATGTATTAATTGTTAAATTAATTATTTTTTGTTATATTTTAATTATGAATGATTCCTAGTTTAATGTATATAGGTACAATTTCTTCTTCATTATTATTATTATTATTATTTTACCCATACCTGCCATTGTATTTCTGTATCATATGCTTTAAAAAGGGGCAAACTGAAAATCAGCGCTGCAAGTTGCCTCAACTTGTAGTATTTGCTGAGTTTCCTCCTTTTTGCCATTTTGCATTATGTTGCACTCTTTTTTTTTTTCCTTTTTGTGTGTGTTTTTCTTTGGCAAATAAATTTATTTCACTTTCACTTTCACTTTCAAATAAAAATAAAAAATAATAATAAAGCCCTAGGGCAAAATAATCGACTTTCTGTTCGGTTTTGATGCACAAAAAGTGGGCCTTTACGAGCACTTGCATTGAAAAATTGTTTTCTAGCTTATACACTTTATTTTCTTTTTAGTCAAGTCAATGGCACCAGTCGCCATCTTGTTCTCCTCCAAAATTAGCTCATCTTAAATTTTTACTCAATAACACTACTTTGTGAGTAACAACTGCATATATCAATCATAAATGTCTTAAAACAATGATTAATAATTATATAGTAATAATCACAGAGAGAAATCTTTTAATTAGATAAGTTAAGTGTTTATTAACAATTTTATCATAAATAATATCCTGTCACGTGCATTTAAGAAGGCCTCACGCCAGAGTCACAGCTTCGGGCTGCTGGCGGCGCTTCTTGCTGCACTTCCAGGCGGTTTTTGCGACGGGCTTTGCCCTGCCACGACACCTTTATGGCGCGCTCGCTCGCTCAAAGCGCTCGACACTAGGTTCGTCCTGTGCGCTCGATCACTGTTTCAACCACCCGCCTCCCCGCACACCGCCGTCGCGAGAGCGCAAGTCACTCGAAGCCGGCCAAGACGCGTGAGGGGCGACCCATGGCCAGCTCTATACAACTTCATACATTTGTTCTTTCCGCCGGCGCCGTCACAAGAAGAACCGCTTGGCGCGCCTCTCGAAGCCTGAAGCTGTGGCCGAGGGGTCAAACCTTCAATTCAATGCCGTTTTATCTGGCTTCCGATAATGTGACATTAGTTCCGCCAATGTCGAGTTATAACTTTAAAAGTAAAAAGACGCATAGTGACTATATAACAATTAGGTACCTACAACTAAACGAAAATTAAAATCTCATCGATCTTCCGCGAGTACAATAAAATAAGGATAAAAAATAAATTAAATTAAAAGGCAGACAGAAAAAAAAATAGCAACGAACTAGATTTAGGTACCTACAGTAAATATTGCTAATAAGACTTTCCCTATTATAATTACCTTCCTCAAACTCATCAAAATAGCGCTATGTTATGTCAATGCAGATATGATCTGCTGGTCTCACTCCATTTGACACATTAGAATAGAATAGAATAGACTAAAATATCTGTTTATTTATCTGCCACAATACAATTACATAATAAAACTTAAAAACGAGACATTTAACAAAATAAAAATAAGAAAAGACAATGTGACTAAACTAGAAGAAGTCATGTATCGCAGCAGACAAAAAAGCCAAGGACTCAGCATATGCTGTAGTCTAACAAAGTAAGACCGACAGCGCTGATTTTCAGTCCGGGCCCGCGTAGATAACGCACGAACAAACAAAACAGAGCGAGTACCAATATTACATATTCAAGCATAACTAAACAAAATATCCATATAGCATACGTAGGTAGTAATATTTGTGATTAGTAAATACTAGATAAATAAATAGATAAAGAAATAAATAAACATTACATGAATTATCATTACAAGTATTGTAAAAGTTATCGATGTTGTTGATTTTTCTGGGTTCGAAGTATCATTTTGGAACTATCTACCAATCTATAAGCAAAAATTTTGTATAAGGACTCATATTTCAACCAAACCCTAAAACAATATTTTCTTTTTATGTATTCCGATTATAATTTCCCTAGCGTCGAAGAAAACTAAATGAAATTGTGTTTTGTACAAAAAGTAACAGATGCTATACCTATATCGGCAGAAATTCCGAAACAAGACAACGGTGACCTAATATTTATTCTAATGTATCATCCTAACTAAGCTCAGCAAATCTGCAGAAAGATACCAAACGATCGGTTTATTCTTGATACATTTCCTGGCGAACTTTTGCGGCCATATTGAATTGTTGTTCATATTCCTCGGAAGCCTCCGAGTGGCCTCTGTATGGGTAAGAACAAATGTCCTTCCTACATTTTTAGGGTTCCACCGGACCCAAAGGGTAAAAAGGAACCTTTAGCTATATAGTGAGACTCCGCTGTCGGTCCGTCCATTAAGTCCTTCAGTCGGTCCATCCGTCCTATCGTCTGTATGTATTACACAGCCTCATAACTTCTGCAGAAGTTTAGAATAAAGACATCATATTTGTTAGCTCCAGTGAAAAAAAAAATCGGTGGTATCAAAATCTTTTTTTATTATTCCGTAGTGCCCTTCCAAGCAGAATAACAGTAAGTAGAAATGTTTTAATTTAGATTTTAATAAAATCCGTCCGCTGATTCGAACGTAAAAGCTGCAAACAAAAATCCTTTATTTAATTTTTTTTAGACTGTGTGTTAGTTAGTAAATTATCATTAAAATCCCTATAACACTTTTTTTGGATTAAAATACTTAATCCTATGTTATTCGAAAGTAAAAACGAAACTAGAATCAATTCGGACAATAAAGACTACAGGAATGTTTTGATAAATTTCGGAAAATAAAATAATAGTAGTTTATGCTACTCGCTACGCTCGTGTTTTAAATCGTCCTCGTAATTTATTGCTTTTACGCCCGTGTATCATACTACGTTTTTCAATGCATAGTGTGAGGAAATGAAAACATATAATCTTGTGAACTTTAAATTATGATTGGCTCAAAAGGATTGTATCCAGAGCCGTTAAACAGTGGAAAAAAAGTACAACATCTGTGGTACACAGGAAAGGCTGCAGGTTAGCCAACCATTGCAAATAAATAAAAAAAAAAAAATAATAAAGCCCTAGGGCAAAATAATCGACTTTCTGTTCGGTTTTGATGCATAAAAAGTGGGCTTTTACGAGCACATGCATTGAAAAAACATAAAGAATTCTAGGCTTTAAACCGTTATAGTGCCGTATTTAACTACAGTACGGGACCCTCGGCAGGTGAGTTTGACTCTCACTTGACCGGTTTTCCATTTTATTCGGATGTAGAAAATGCCGATCAGAGCATCGGACGGAAGCCTATTCCAGTCCTTGTTAAATCCTTCTCTAGACAGCATTGAATTGATGAATATTTTCTAACGTGGTTTTATCTCGAGCTTTGAACAAATCGATTTAGCAATTATTGATTGCCAAAGTGGTGTTGGTGCCATTTATTTATAGTTAATAAGCCCTTCCTAACCACCTAGTAGTAGTAGAGCTGATGCCGGGCTCGACTGTGGAGGTATCACCATCTTACTTGGAGACCCCCTCGAAGTAATTCGGGGGAGAGTAAGAGGACAGCTCACAGGCAAAAAACCAGGAGGCCCACCATGCCTGGGACCGATGGATGGCGGTATATCCATCCCTAATAGCCGGGCCTTATATGGAACAGACTGGTGACGGGCAGTGGTGTCACTGGTGCGAGGGTTCCGGCACCGCGCTCACCAACCCGCCTGCCCAGCATGTGTGAGTATGGGTAATTCTTCCAGGATGACCGCCGGGAGTGGCAAAGTCCTGGAAAGGCTTATGTCCAGCAGTGGACGAACTAGGCTGATGGATGAAGCCCTTCCTTCATTACGCGCCTAACACATCGAGCGTGTTCTGCGTTCTGCGGTCCAAACAATCAGAACCAGCATTCTCCTTGACCGCCGCGGTCTGTGTGTAAAGATCCAAGCAGTCGCATAGATTACAGTGCCGAAACTCAGGTCCTCTAAAAATGCCGCTTTGGTTGAATCACATTATGATTCTGTTGTAATAAATAAAAAATAAATAAAATAAAATAGCTTTATTGTTCAAAAACAGAGCATTAACACAAGTTGCAAGGGCCCCCGTACTAGACCTGAAAGACCTGATTTACTGGGTGCCCCGCTCTACCACCAAGACAATTAATATTTGAACTTAAATAAAAGTAGGTACAGCTTTGTTAATAATAATAATAATTGATAAATCTTACTCTAAATAAAATACTACAATATTAAGTTAACATATGTTTGTTTTATTTTTTGTGTGTGTGAGGGTGTGTAGAAGTGTGTGAGCAGGTGTAGAAGGGTGTTTGAGGATGTGTATGTGTGTGATGTGGAAGCGCGTGTGCGGTTTCGTACTTGTTAAATGAGATAGGAATAGCATAATTTACTTAATAAGGTTTTCTGTTTCTTCATAATTTAGATTGCCGTAATGCCATAATTTGTAATGCCGTCTCTTTTGCACGCATGAAGAAACTCTGACTCTATCCTACTTTCAAATCATTTCATGATTCACCCAAGTCGGCCTTTTTAGAGGACCAGAACGCGGCTCTGTGTGGTCGGCCCCTTGTAGCTTGCTCCCTTGGCTAAGAAACTCCAAAAAAAATTATATATACAATAGTAGTTTGTGCAACTGTAACATAATTTGAGACATTGGGACACGTGAGTTTCGTAATAGTTTTGCGCGAGTGTCTCAATGCCTATTATGTCCAGTTGCACACAATACTTTATCTACGACCACCAAAAATATCATCTTTATTTATAATATTTTCAACTAACAAGTTCACGAGAAACGAGAAGAAGAACACTCGTTCATGAATCTCAGATGCTTCGTTTGGTAATGCTGCCTCAGAGTTAATCTGAATAAACGGGGCGTGGCTCAAGAAATAAGTTCGGGAATTATTTCTCGTCTTTGTTGTTGGTTGGTTCTCTAGCGGTGTTATAATAAATTTGGCCAATCACGGCGCAGATTAGGGGAGATGACAGGGTAAACAAAATATTATTCAAATTAGTCCGTCATTTAGATTATCAAAAAATATTGGACACGTATTTTTTCTTTTGTCAATCAAACAAAGAATGACAGAGATAAAGCGAGTCAAAGTTTGGGAGTGGGGGCTGGTGACGTCACGCCTAGGTAAAAAGTGTAATCAGGTGTGACGTCACGTGGAACTTTATCGGGCTATATCTTCATAATTTTTTGTTTAATTGACAAAAGAAAAAATACGTGTCAGATATTTTCTGATAATCTAACTGACGGACTAATTAGAATTTTTTAGTCATCATGCCTATTGCAGTGTTTGAATATTGAAGATATAAACCGCTTACTTTTGTAATTACCTTATTTCGGTATGAGAGTAGATAAAATATTCAATGTTTCTCTATTCCTCTCTCATTTACATAATTTTCCATTTCAACAAAGTAGAAACAATGTTTTAATCCTAATATTTTTTTATCTAATAACATCATATGTTTTTTTAGCTCTTCGTTTGTTGAATTGAATTGAGATAATCTAAATAATTCGTGTAAACTTTTTTTTCGTATTTTCTTAACTGTATTTCCTTTTATGAAAACCTGGTAAATATTGAAATTATACCTTAAATGTACACCGGGTGTAACTGGAAAGAAAGATATCTGGGAAGGTAAAATCTTTACCGAAATTTTCTCACAGAATCATGAGTTTATAATTCATGGAATGCAATAGCTATTTCAATAATTTGTCTTTTGTTTGAAAATTGATTTCAAGGTTTTACATCTACGTATTAAATTTTGTTTTTATTTTCAGTTTGGTTATAAAAATTAAATCTTCAAAAACAGTTCTTCCTACATGCCATCCATTTCCATGATAAGATTCGTAATAATTTTTTACAGCTAACACTGTTAGCTTAATGGTGTCTCATTCATACACATAAAAAAATACATAATTTGGATTTGTCATTGTCAAAATGCAAAAATGTTAGTACTGATAATTGAGTTTTCTTTAAATTCTCTATAGACAAAAGCAATTTCATATTATGTAAAGATCTAATAAAAACTGTATTTAAAGTAAGTATGGAAAGGGGTTTTTTTTTTAAATTCACATGCACTTGTGTGTTTCTTTGGGGAGTTGTTCCGTATGATCAGTAGAGTTTCATTTAAAGATATCAATCCATTAACACTCTGTATATAATATTAATAATACTTTAATTTAATGTATGAAACTGGCGCGACAGTATAGATAAATAACAGTATTACATCTGAGGCAGTGTCCGTGAAACAAGGCTCGGTAGACGCACGCATTAGGGCTGCCCACATAAATGCGCGGGAATCGAGTGGGGCGTCTTACACTCTCCGCGCGGCGCACCCCTACTATGAAGTGTGAACCGAGATTTGTAAGCGCGCATTTCGTTCGTTTTATATGAAGATTGAAGATATAATAATGCTTTACTTATCTACACTGTGTCGGCGCACTCTGCAGTCCGCTGTTCGCCTCTTTGCCCTCGGGAGACACGACGTGACGGGGAGCGAGCCCTGTCGCCGTTTTGGTGCGTTTCCTGAGACCCCATCTATAAATTGGTAAAAATAACTTCACGTCCGCAGCGCCCCATCCTCTAGGGAGCCCGCAACGTTGGGGATGTCTTATAATAGACATCAGGTCCTCTAAAAAGGCCGCTTTGGATGAATCATATTATGATTCTGTTCTAATGCCATCTCTTTTACACGCGTGAAAAAACTCTGACTCCATCCTACTTTCAAATCATTTTATAATTCACCCAAGTGGCCTTTTTAGAGCTCCAGGGCATACTGCAGAGGTTATAATGAGATAATGGGGATAGATATGGTGATGAGATTTTTTTATACTTGCGTTCTATAGAGTTGGTTTAATAAATGATCTTTTACCTTTCAGACCTTGGACCTCAATAATTATCTTACTTCAAAATTTCTTTCGAAGGTATCGTGATTGGCTAGAGATGACGTGACACATCATTTTCTAGCCAATCCCGCGTAGCTTTGAAAGCAATAGCGATAGATGTTGAAGTTAGACAATAAGGCCCCCTGTACCGTAACGGGCACCAAGCGACCAAATATAGGACTCCTCCTATGTCCTATTGGATGTCTGTGTGATGATGATTTTTACACAAAAAGACCCAAAAAATTCAATACTACTCATTCCCATATTATATACTCATAAACGTATAGCAAAAATGTCGCGCTCAATTCATATTCAAAACATGGAATCATGCATATACCACACAAAAGGAAAGCAAAACCTTCGTATCAAAGTTTGATACAAAGTAAAATACCTACACAATATTGGCAGGGAATAAAATCTGGTGGGCTACTCGCTTGTACTTCTATTCGACCTTTTACAAAATGCGTACGGCTATCCAAGTAAATTACGTGCATAAATCACGTATTGTATCACGCCACGAGAGCCAGGAGCTTAGGAAAAATTGTAAATGTATCATTTGGTTTGTCCCGTCTCATAACATTTAGATTTGTTTTGTAGCACAAATTTTTGTATTAATTTTACTGGATTTTAATGTATGAAACAGAAAAAGATCTCATCTAATTACATAGTAAAAAAAAATAAGGAATTTTCTTTTTGAAGGAAGTGGAATTGATAATTTTCATAACATTAACGTCATACGGTGCTGTTAGAGGTTCTGCGGGCCACTGAGTATTGGACGAAAAAAAAACTTCTAAGTAAAATTATTCTATTTCGAAATGCGATTTAGGTTCTTTTATGTTATTACAAAATTTTCAAAATATTTTAATAAAATTAATATGATATCATTGCAGTACGAACCCCGGTTCAGTGCTCCTCACAGCCAGATTTACTTTTCTTTCTGCGTTTCTGTACTGCAATGATATAAAGTTAATTTTCAATGCATGTGCTCGTAAAGGCCCACTTTTTATGCATCAAAACCGAACAAAAAGTCGATTATTTTGCCCTAGGGCTTTATTATTATTATTTTTTTTTATTTATTTACAATGGTTGGCTAACCTGAAGACTTTCCTGTGTACCATAGATGTTATACTTTTTTTTCGACTGTTTAACGGCTCTGGATACAGTCCTTTTGAGCCAATTATAATTTAAAGTTCACAAGATTATATTTGTTTTCATTTCCTCACACTATGCATTGAAAAACGTCGCTACGCTCGTGTTTTAGATCGTCCTCGTTATTTATTCCTTTGCGCCCTTGTAGCATAAACTACTACTATATCTCCTTGCGATGGATAAATCGCCAAGTGTTCAAACATTGAAATCTAATTCTATCATAGTATTTTAATAAGAAATTACTATCGAAAAGTCTGGTTACATGTTAGTATGGATACTGAATTTTCACACACTGACCCGCGTGGCGAAGGGTCTCTCGAAGCATTGTATTGCAGCTCCCCATCCGTCCCGTTCCACACACACCCTTCCCTTCCCTTCCCCCAAGGCTATACGGCTCTGAGCTACAAAGATTGTGTGTGAATGAACCTAACCTTTTTTAAATGCGTTTGCATGAGCCGCTTCCCTCGGTACAATCGGGATCACACCACCGGATCCTTTGTGAGATTTCCGTACGCTCCCTGGGCAGTTATACTAAAAGTTGCCGGAACGAAACGATCCGGGAATCCGGGATTAACATAAACCGGGCCCAATGTCCGCCAGAATTTTCACTTTTCCCCCACAAAGAGGCTCGCTCTAATTTTACATGCATATAATCCCGCCTTTATTGTACGGCGGGGATAATTTCTCGCTTTATTGTTTAGAGTTCCCGCGTGTGAAGGATGATATTAATAGAACACACACGGTGTTCGTTGACGTATGTAATTTTGTTTTTGACGAATTTAAATTATTTGGTCTGGTTGGGGAGGTTTGGTAACCAAAAGTTTTGCATGTTTGTTTAGGAAATTAAAGTTTGGTACTCTAGATAAAATTTGGTAGACTAAATTTAGTGTCTTTATGATATTTACTATAGTACCAATATTGAAATTGGATCAATTCGACCTCCTATAAATATTATTACATTTAACCCATTTCTGTTTCTTCCAATTCTTGACTAGGATGTTGAATTGGCCTAGAAATCAATTTACTTAGATTTATCCCCCTTATTATGAAGTGAAATAAAAATAATCTTTGAGTAGGTAAAACTTGGTGTCTGTATTCCTTTATCGTAAATAATTACAGGTAGGTATGCGCGACACGTATGTCACAACAAGCTGGGAGATGACCGCAATCCGCGGGCAGCGGGCTCGATGCGCCACACATAGCTTGCGTAATCAAATTACATAATGTGTCACTACAAAAGTTTTTAAGGATTAACTAAAACGCATAGGTTTTTTTCGTTTGATACTTGAGGTTTTGAAAGGAAAAAGGTTTTGCTCGCCCCATTTTTCCAATCCCAGCATTATCCTAAAATTCCTCCTTATGATGTCTACGTCATACAAAGAGCCTATACACTCCAAACTGTATTGTCCTAAGTCCAGCTGTTTGGTCTAGATAGATAGATATATAGATAGATAGATAAAAACTTTATTCAATGCCTCTTACAAAAAAAAAACACAAAAAGTACTACTAAGTTAGCTTAAAATATAACAAATACAGTACTCTCTCGCTAGTCCGCCGCTTGATAATCTGACAACTACTATAATCCGCCCATTTTTTGCAAGTCGATGTCTCTCTGTAATCATGTTATTACGAAGATTTATTCTGGTAAAAAACAAGCCAAATTAGAGCAGTATTTTTCAAAACCTGAGTAATCAGTTAATGTGTCAGTTAATTTTTAAATTTTAATACAAATGTACATTATGTATTTACCTTCATAAGTACTAATACAAAATTACTATGTTTTTTTGTTGTTTTCCTCAATTTGATGTTCCTGTACATTATAATCCGCCGTTTTCGGTAATCCGCCGGTAGTCCGGATTTTTTGGTGGTGGATTAGCGAGAGGGTACTGTACATTATAATCCTTAAAATAATTACAATATTTGACAAAGAGACTAAAAGGACGCTAGCTCAGCATACGCCACAGAATATAGTGTGACACTGATATTCTGCCAGTACCATGTATTATTAAGATCTAGGTCGGTTAATCAAATTAAGACAGTGAACTTGTAAAATTGTATAACCAGAAGACAATTTCTACAATTACTAATTTCCGTGACTCTTTGAACATTATTCTTTTATATTATACTGGGTGTTAATATGATGTTGCAGAAGCCGGAAACTGGTGATAGTACTCATCCAAACGAACAACACTCTAAAAAAAAAAATTTCGCGATTTCTCAATTTTTTTCTTGAATAGTTGTTCCATTGGACGATTACTATCGCCACTTTTCTTCTTCCGCAACATCATCTTAACACTGTATCGATTTTTATTTGAGGGTAAAAGGATAAGATAAAATCTATCTCCTCATACAATACAAGTAATAAGATACGTGTATGTCACGTGACACGCCAGTTTCCGTCAAAAGTAAGAAAAGATATATGACGAAAAAAGCCATGGATTACGTACAAAATTGATTAATATATTTCTCTGTAGCTCTTATTATTTTCTTGTATTATATTTTCTCAGAACTAAGAGAAAACAGCTACACATGTAAAAAAATAGAGGTGCTTCTTTTTTGTGTATTTCATGAAATACACGGAAAATTTTAATAAATTTCTGGTACATGTTGACTATATTATCTAGGGTTTTGAAATTAGAAAACATGTTTGGATAAATTTTCTTCGATAGAATTAATTGTAGAAATGAGGTCTTCAAACACGCTTTTTCTTCTCGTTTGACGAATAGGAACCATATACAGAACTCAAACATATTTTATTAGGTGTGTTTCAACAATATCTAGAGATTTGAAATTTATAATTTTGCTAGATATTTAAAAGTGTCGATTTTTTTTTTCTGTAGTGCCTTAATTGCTTCTTAGCTCATCTTAGTCACAGCCTCAAACCATTCTCTAGGAATTTTTTAGGTTATAGCTTGTCAACTTCTAGCTTTCCGCGCCCACGGGATACCGGGGGGTGGGAGACGCCGTCCCCCACCAACCCCTTCATCCCGTAGGCGCGGAAAGTACAAAATTGACAAGCTTTAGTAATAAACATCGTTCAGTGATTTTCTAATAATAACAAACAAACAAACATACGCATTGACCGGCAGACAAAACTTATATAATTTATTTGTATAGAGAATAAAATTTAAAAAAACGCTCAAGTGCGATTAGGACTCGCGCCTTGAGGGTTCCGTACTATTATAAATAAGTTAATATAATTAAATAATTTGAACAGAGAGTACAAACTTATGACTACCTACAAACTGTATTAAACAAAACTGCAAAATTAAGTTAGCATAGTATTTTGGAACTTAACTCTAAAACTACATCATAAATTAGCATTTTCAGTATTTATTGTTTAAATACAGCATAATAATAGCACATAATATACAGAAATTACAAATTCCCAACTTTCCTTTAATATCTTTGAGATAGACCCCGGCCTCGTAACAAAAATGGTCTAAAAATGACAACATTAAAAGCCCCTATTTCTTTATCTCTGAAGATAAAATAAAAAAATATATATTTATTTATACTCTACTCAATGAACTCTAGATAATGCCACCCCACATTCTACGGTAATAAAAAAAAAACTGCTCCATTGGGCCCCTCCTGAAAAATAATTTAATTACATTTTTAAATAAACATTCGGTTTTGGGTCAATCTGTATATATAAAATTCAAAGTCCTGACTGACTGACTGACTGACTGACTGACTGACTGACTGATATATCAACGCACAGCCTAAACCGCTGGTCCTAGAGACTTGAAATTTTGCATATAGATACCTTATATAGTGTAGGCATCCACTAAGAAAGGATTTTTCAAAATTCACCCCCTAAAGGGGTGAAACGGGGGTCCAAAGTTTGTATCGGGAATGTATATATAAAATTCAAAGTCCTGACTGACTGACTGACTGACTGACTGACTGACTGACTGATATATCAACGCACAGCCTAAACCGCTGGTCCTAGAGACTTGAAATTTTGCATATAGATACCTTATATAGTGTAGGCATCCACTAAGAAAAGATTTTTCAAAATTCACCCCCTAAAGGGGTGAAACGGGGGTCCAAAGTTTGTATCGGGAAACAAGATTAGTTAGACTATTTTATTCGAGACTTCACAAGAGTACTCCTATCTATAAATGAGTAAACATATGTTTCAGGTTTTTTCAGAATTCCACCCCTAAAAGGGGGAAATGGGGTGACAAATTCTGAAAATCAACATGGGTATCGCTGATTACGAAAACAACAACGATTTTAAAATCCAACGTAGTGGACGTAAAAAAGGCATTTCCTGAATTCAACCCCTAAAAAGGGGAAATGGGGTGACAAAGTCTGAAAACCAACATGGGTATCGTTTGTATGGTTTATCGGGTCGCTGATTACCAAAACAACAACGATTTCTAAATCCAACGTAGTGGACGTGAAATACCATCATCCCCTGTTGGGGTGCGATGGGGTTGATATGTTGAAATGTGTAAATATCAATATGGGTGTCGTTTTTATGGTTTTTTGGGACGTTAATTATGAAAATGGCATCGATTTTGAAATTTAATATAGTGGACATGAAAATTCTTGAAAGTATGTGTGCCAGAGCAAATCGGCTGTAACAGACGAACAGACAGACAGCCACACAAGTGATCCTATTAGGATTCCATTTTTTCCTTTTGAGGTA
This sequence comes from Ypsolopha sequella, assembly GCA_934047225.1. Taxonomy (NCBI): domain Eukaryota; kingdom Metazoa; phylum Arthropoda; class Insecta; order Lepidoptera; family Ypsolophidae; genus Ypsolopha; species Ypsolopha sequella. Next base: position 19,162,223 of record OW203991.1, read on the forward strand.
TCTATCTATCTATATATCCACAATCTATCTATCTATCTATCTGTCCATCTATCTATCTATATATCTATCTATCTATCTATCTATATCTTTCAATATCCCAGCAAAATATTTTTGGAATGGAAGGTTGAAAGGGTTGGACCACGGGGTACCAAAAAAAATTCTTTTTTTATGTGAAAACTTTGACGGCCTGTTTCTCCCAAACGGCTAGACTTAGACCCATGTTGATGGGTGTCTAGGAAAAGGTTTCGACGAGATCTACCCGCCGAAAGTGTCAAAACTTTACAGGCCCGTATCTCCCAAACAGCTAATGCTATAGACCCATGTTCATGGTACTCTAAGAAAAGGGCTCGGCAAGATCTAGATGACGTTAAAAAAAAAGTCGAAAAAAAAAATTGCCAAACATTTGATCGGCCATATCTCCCGAACGGCTAATCGTAGGGAGTTCGGGTTTCAACTATTGTGATCGGTCAAGCTGGGGCTACATGACCAAAAAAAATTAAACAGTTTTGACAGTTTTTTGACAGGTCCAAAAAAAGTATTCCGATTTGCATAAAACTCAAGGGGCATTCGGGGTCGCCAATTACGCTGCTGTATTCAAATTTGAAATCTTTTGACAACTGATAGGGATTTTGACACTCTTTCGGAAAAACTTTGATCGGTGAGTCCCCGTGTTTGGCATTCTGGTGAGGCCGAAAAACGAGCATGTGAGGACGGAGAACGCGCCCGCGAGGCCGAAGGCCGAGCAGGGCGCGTTCGTAGTCTGAGCATGCAAGTTTTTCGGCCGAGCACTACACCTTGACTCCCAGAGGGAGTGAGAGCACTTATGTTTGTTTCTGAAAAAATGTAATTTGTTTCCTGTAAGCCACGCGGGCGAAGCCGCGGGCAGAAGCTAGTAATCTATACAAGCACAACATATCAAAATTTCAGGCTTCCTTCTCATTCCGTCTAGGAGCTAGAGACCCGTGACATATAAACTGAATGACAGACGGACAGCGGAAAGACATTAATAGGGCTCCGTTTTGCCCTTTGTGTACGGAACCCTAAAAATATCACCTACCCAAAATAACCACCCATATTTAGCAAGTAATAACTGAAAGATATTTTTTTAGATGGTAGAGTTGACGCCGGGCTCGACTGTGGAGGTACCACCATCTTACTTGGAACACCCCTCGAAGTAATTCGGGGGAGAGTAAGAGGACAGCTCACAGGCAAAAAACCAGGAGGCCCACCATGCCTGGGACCGATGGATGGCGGTATATCCATCCCTAATAGCCGGGCCTTATATGGAACAGACTAGTAACGGGCAGCGGCGTCACTGGTGCGAGGGTTCCAGCACCGCGCTCACCAACCCGCCTACCCCGTGTGTGTGAGTATGGGCAATTCTTCCAGGATGACTGCTGGGAGTGACAAAGTCCTAGAAAGGCTTATGTCCAGCAGTGGACGAACTAGGCTGATGGATAGATGATGGATGAACTGAAATGAAAGGATACACAGAACCAGATAAAATACAAATATAAAGAAAACGCAGACAAAAAGAAGCATTTAAATAATAGGTATTCAATTTAAAATTGTCCGTCTAGAAAAGGATTTAGCAAATAATTAAATAGGCTTCTTTCCACTTATGCAGAAAATTGTAATACGGTTGTAGAGTGTCCGAATATAACATTGAGAAACTACCCGTAAAGAGTTGCAATGACACATGGTTTGTTTGAAATAAACTCCGCCAACCTTCAATGCGGTTTACGCGCTCTAAATGCCCAAGCCGCCAACACCATGCAGTGACAGAAATAGAAAATCCCCGGTAAGTGGGAGTGAGATGCATGTAGTCAAGTCAATGCAAAAATTACAAGCATTCTCACAAACAATGTCGTCGATTCGGTGTGGCATGTTTGCCGAGACTAGGCTTGGTTTAGGTGTTCTTGAATTTTTTTAGGTGTCCGCTTGAATCGGGCTTGAATCAGGTTTCGTCCTGTCAGATATGTGGCAACGAATCGACACCAATATCCAGTTTAGTAAGTAAACACCTTCCGTCTTTTTCTTATCTTTTCTTATCATGTTAGTTCCTAGTGTATAATTATGTACCTATATTTATTGTTTAGCATAGTAACGTTATTGGCACTATTAGCTGATGTAATATTTAGTTAATATTTACTGTATTTGCTGTGGATTTTTGTTCATAAATAAATGATTAGTTACTGATTAACTGATTAGTTGGCGAAATCGGACGTTAGGGCAGTTCTCCTCGCGGGGCTAGTTGTTCGATGGAATACAAAAAGCTTTACATTTACGCGGTCGAAGGTACGCCACAATGGGAAGTCTTTCAAGGAGTATAGACAACATTTCAATAGAAGAACCACAGAGGTTAGAAAGTGAAAAGGTATGAAAATAAACCAAACTTTTTCTTTATTTTTTTTTTAAGTAATCACGTAAGTAATAGGTCTGTACATATGAAATTGCCGTTTTCTATAGAAAATTTGAAGGAAACTAAATTTTCAGTACTAACTGTTTTGCATTTTTTTTTTTAGGAATGACAAATCCAAATTATGTAATTTCTTTTGTGTATGAATGAGACAACATTACGCTAACAGCAACATTAATTTTATTTTTGAAAACTGTCAGCTGTAAAAAAATGTATACGAATCTTATCATGTAAATGGATGGCATTTAGGACGAACTATTTTTGAAGATTTAATTTTGGTTATCAAACTGACATAAAAATGTAAAACCCTGAATTCAACTTTCAAACAAATAATAGAAACAGCTATTGAATTACAAGAATTATGAACTCATGAATCTGTAAAGTATTTCCATAATATCTATAATATATTTCCTAATATGTTCCATAAAAATATCTCAACGAAATTTTAGTTTGTTAACAATGTTTAGTTGTATTTGAACACATAGCAGACTAGCTAGTCTAGCATAGCAAACCATATCAAGCTCGATAGTGCGTCATACAGTGCTCTCTCTCACTCTATTGATCTACTTCGAGAGAGATAGACAAAGATAGATAGTCTGCTATGCTAGACCCCCAAGTATGTTTATAACACGTGAATATTTTGAAATTGGTTAAAATTATTCAGGGGGAGGTAATTGCACCCATTGCTCCCCCCTGTATTCACGCCAGTAAATCATACTTTTTTCCTATTTTTTATTTAGTTATTTATTCATAATTTTATTACATGATGAATAGTATCCATAAACTCACATGAGTTTGTCCTGATACGACAATTCGTGAATAATACTCATATTGTGCATGAGATTATGCCCACAAAAGTATGCTTGCATACAAATTATAATTATACAATAGAAAAAGAGATAAATTATTTGTGAAACGGCTGCTACTGCAATGCTATGTAAAGCAAAAATACATTTTAGTCGATCTTGACTTAATATAGATGATAGGCATTAAATTTCAATACAGAATTAAGAGGTATAAAAAAATAATAAGAGGTAAAGCACTGCGAATCTTAACACAATCAATATTTTACTCAGGTACTAAGTATTCCGAAGTGTAAACTGTGAAATGCTAGCCACATTCTATTCTTGGTACAACCGCTTTTCACCGACGATTATTACTTCCCAAACGTGAAGGGTGGTCGGATGTGTGGAATCCGTAAAAAAGGAATGACTCGATAATAAAATGTTTTTTGTTGATTTCATTAGTATTTTCGTTGGCTATAGGGGCTGCCCTTGGGGACGCCATTGAAGCGTCATTTCATTTCATTTATTTAATTCATTTAACAATAAATATTGCATTTGAATATTAATCCTTAGAAACTAAAATATTGTGTACAAAGTCAAATTAAAAATAATGACAAAAAGAAAATTATATTCAAAAAACATTTTGAACTATTAGAGAACTTGGATTATTCAATAAACGGCTCCGAGAGCAAAACCTTTTTGTTGATTGCTTTGGCTTCGTTTTTTTGATGCGATATTTTTTGCATTGTTATTTACGTTAGAAGCGGCGGTAGCTCAGGGATAGAACGCTGGCCTCTCAATCTTGAGATCCAAGGTCGATCCCCGGTCGGGCATGTACCAATGATTTTTTCGGAATTTATGTGCATAGTATTTGTTCACTTACCACTTGCTGAAAGGTGAAGGAAAAAATCTTAAGGAACCCTGCATGCTCTAAAAAGCGAATATGGGCGTCTGCTATTTTACAAATAAAACACAAAAGAATGCGACATTCACCCGAGAAAACACGAACGCCCGCGCCCTAAATTTCACGGTGTGGAACCCCAAAGCAGGTGTACTCCAGAATAACCATATAACCGCAGGGCTTCCCAAACTTACTTTTACTGCGACGCCCTTGGGAGTTATCCATTTTTTTGCGACGCCCCCCTCCCGTCTCTCGGGCCAAAAAGTACCTACCGTGTGTAGTTCTACCCTATGAACGAGTTATAAAAAAAACTCCAAATAAAATTTAAAATTTTTAATAGTAACTGAGGGCAAAAACAAAACATAAAACTAAAAATGAAAAGAAATATTTATTTTTCTTTCTGAGAATGGCTTCTCAAAACGGGGCTGAAATTTGGGAATTGCCACTCTCAATTATCTTTGTCTACATTTATTTGCGACCTGTACTTGTTCTTTATTGCTGCAACTGCAGAAAAGCCTGTTTCGCACTGCGAATAATGTCGCAAATGGTAATAGATCCGCCAATGCTGCAGTACTGATGACATGATATATGAAAATATATGAAAAATATATTTATTGACACCAACAAATAACTTACATACTAAATTGTGACACTAGCCTCCATACTAGGATTCCCTGGTGACATGGAGACTCCTTCCATAACTTAGAATATAAAAAAATTTAAAATATGCTAAACATTAAATTATTAATTAGAAACAAAAAAAAAAACATTAGTTAAAATTAATAAATTGGGTGAACATGATATAATTAATTACTTACATATTAGGTACAATTAATTATTTTACTTTATCCTAAGGTTAAACGAACTAATCTATAGTAATAAAAAATATTAATTCAAATTCAATTTAAATTCAATTACATGAATAGAGAGAAAGAAAAAAAAAGATTTTTTTTTATTACCTATCACTTCATTACATTTATTAATTATTTAAAAATAAATATAGGTATTAGATAAGTTAATAGAACGAACTCGATTTACATTAAAAGCTTGCGTGTGGTGTGAGAAGGGAGGTGTGTGTGTTAGAGAGTGTGAGGTTGTGTGTATAATGGGTGAGAGTGAGTGATTACATAGTTACTGTTCAATGATGTACATAATTACTGATTTTTCGTGATATTCGTGAGAAACTGAGCTCCAAAATTTAAGCAGTTGTCTTTGTCGTAAGGTTGGAGTCACAGGACAATTCCCATAGGTTAATTTTTAAAAGATTTTATTTTTAATTTTTTTCGGAGAATTTACGTCATTTTAGGACATGGTTTTCATTATTTTGCTATATATATTGACCATTATTTTTCCATGATTTTTTAAAGAATTATCCGATGACCTTGTCACTTGAGAATTTTAGACATTATACTGATTGTGATGTGTGATTGCTTATAAAAAAAGTGGTCTGTCTCTGTCTGTCTACTCATCTGTCATCTAGCTGTCAAATTAGTCTGAAACAAATTATTATAAATTTATCTTGATAGCATAGGACACATTTCTAAACAGCCATTAATCAAGTGACGTCACACAAGGGCAAATGTAAGTTGCAGCCTTTTCGTAAAAATATTCATCATCTTGAGGTTTTTTTAACGGCTTATTAAACCTAAATCTCGAAATGGTTTTCGATTTAACACACCTTAAAATAATTTAATCTAGGTATGCCAATTATATTAATTGTTCTTCTTCTGTCGAAACGCCCGAAACGTCTCGACGCCCCTGGGATAATGCCGCTACGCCCCTGGGCGTCGCGACGCACATTTTGGGAAGCCCTGATATAACCAATGTATCGCCCAGTTACCGGGAAAATGGTAATCAAATTAGCGTCCAGAGGTACATATAGAAGATTTCACATACAAATCTGTGCTAGGACGAGATTTCGTCGTAAATTTTCAATGCGAATTTCAGACTCCATTGTCTTATCCGGATGTTCGGTACTGAACATGTGCTGCCACCTGCTGCCAAATCATGCGAGAAATCCGTATTGAGACCTCTAGTTCCGACTAAGGACGTATTTTGGCCGAAACAGAAGCTAAAGTTCGACTATAAAATCAGATTGAGCACCTCATTTTGCATCAATCAAAACTGAGCTCTATGACGTTTCCTTTTAGCGTAAAAAAGCTCTAAGCCGTGGCTGTTACGATCACCAAGAAACGCGCGCTCACGGACAACTGAGTTTTTATTTAATAACTCGGCAACTAGATGAAATTTTTAAAATATTCTAAGACTCACAGGGTCATTTGTACACTGATTTTTAATACAAATTTTATAGAAGACTTGAAAAACATAAAATTTAGAGGTAACTCCGTATTTTTTTTTCTATCGAAAGAACTTTAAGCTTACTGCGTTTTTGGTAAGACATACCCAACAGAAGTATAGATAACAATATACAAGTATACAACGTGTAACAGAAAGGTGTAACCATATTTGAAGAGCTTATTCAGTCAATGGTATAGAACAACTTTTACTATGGAACAAACCCTGTAACTCGAAAAAAAATTTTTACTGTTTCATAGAAAAATGCAATGCCGCTCGGCCGAAATGTCTATACCATTGACTGAATAAGCTCTTCAAATATGGTTACACCTTTCTGTTACACGTTGTATATGCAAGGTGAAATTTAATCAACAAAATTCGTACTGGAGAGTCTGGAGACTCGATTAGTGATCAGGAACAATGTTTAATGACCCATGAGAAGAAATTCAAAAAAAAAATTTTTTGCTCCTTTTATTGTATTTGGACTAGTCCAGTTCGTAGGGGATCAAATTTTTCTGATTGATTTCGAAAAAAAGGTATCATTGAACCTTGTTCCTGCTCACTTACCGAGTCTCCAGTATGAATTCGGGCGGTTGATTAAATTTTATCTTATTCACCGTGTAATAATTATGACGTGCTCAGAAAATTCAACCACATGGTCTACTGATTATACTGAACCACTCCTAAAGTAAAATATTTGAAATAACACGAAAAATAAAGTCACTTCCTCATACAAAATTTTAATACCTTTTCGTCATTTTCTATGGGGGACTGTTTTTTTTTTTTTTTTCGCTTTGCTTCAAAAGTTTTTCTATGGAAATTGTCCAGTACAATTTCTGTGAGTACAATTAATATAGCGTATGGTTAAATTTTCTAAACACGACATAATTACACGGTGTATAAGTATGTGTATATGCATTTGGCATTCTACGGACCCTTAAACGTTTGACCGAAGATTAAATCGGAGATTACAAAAAAACATAATATAAGCAAATCGTCTGTCAAAATGCCTATTAACTTGACGGATTTTGGTAATCCAAATGAACGCTTGACCCTTAATCCGATTCGATGGATTCGAGCCATTCATAATATAACTGAAGTTCAAAGACTTCTTTCTATTTACTTAGCAAAAATGAGAATTCAACAGATGAATTTTTCTCAGTATTTTTTATAATATGACATATTTAATAGACAATTTTTACACTCACATACATAAATAAAATAAGCTAACAATCTTAATCTTAGAGTCAACTTGAGCTCAGCTTCGGTCAAGGCCGCACAGTTCTGCCTCCCTATTCTGTATCTTTGGTTGCCAACTGATGATAGGTACCCAATCCAGTTGGCAACTATACTGGCCGAAAGTGTGCGAAACCGAAACCTCGATTGCCCACTAGAGACGAGTTATAACCTGCCATGACTTTTAGACGATAAGGTAATCAAAACTCACCATTATTCCAAGTGCACAAAAGCAATTTGGCGAAGAAAAAGCAGTCTGTAAAACTGAACGCAAGTTTACAAAGCTACCGCCTGCGGGAAAATGTGTTCTATTGAGCGCCTTATCGACGTAGTGTGTTAATTTAAAATTTAAAGGCAATCTTGGGATAATTCCACTCTTCGTAGTTCCGCTATTAATGTAAATAATGACGTAGGCTTGGACTAAGAACATACCAACGAATACATTTTGTAAGTGTTTGGGAAACCTTGATGTGAATAGGTAAATATAAAATTTTAAATAATGAAAATTATAAATTATACAACGTGTAACAGAAAGGTGTAACCATATTTGAATAGCTTATTCAGTCATTATTGTGATATAGAACGATATTACTATAGAACAATCCCTGTATCTTGAAAAAATGTTTAACTATTTCATAGAAAAATGCAATGCCGCTCGGCGAAAATATATGGAAAGGCAGATTTTTTTTTTGAGATTTCAGGTTTTTTTATAAAAAAGTAAGTAAAAGTTATTCTATACCATTGACTGAATAAGCTCTTCAAATATGGTTACCCTTTCTGTTACGCGTTGTATAATTTTGTTACGGACATGTCGCGCTTTCGATGATATTATGAGTATTATGTATGACCCATCCTCATCATCCGTAACAAAACAGTTATGATGTCAACTCACACTAATTTTAATGAAAATAAATATTGTCTATGTCACGTTGCATTAAAAAAACCACCAAGTGCGAGTCAGACTCGCGCACAAAGGGCGGAACCACACAATACACCCGTATAGACACGGAACCTTAAAAACATGGTAAATAATTTAACTTGCAGTTATTAAAGACCAATTTAACTTTGACACTTACAATTTATTAAATTTGTTATATCTAAAGGGTCTAATTAGGTTGGACTAATTATATAAATAAATAACATAATTTTAATATATAATTATATTTGGCCATAATAAGCTTTTAATTTCATTTGATACTTATAAACACAAGAAAAATAACAATTTAAGAGCGGTTTCACAGCCCGATTGTGAAAAACCCGCCTTTTCTAATTATTCGAAACCGAACACTTAAATAAAACTTTAAAACAACAAAAGTGTCCATTGGTTTCTGTAAATAAGAAGTTCAAAAATTTCGAATTAAAGAAATTTTGATATTTGTAAGAAGGTGGTGGGGTGCGGTGACGTCACGGCGCAAACAGAAACGCAGATATAGGTCTCGTAGCACGTTTATTCGGGGTGCTATACTTATACCACATAGACATAGGCGTACAGATGTGCGAATCCACACAGCGTTCCAAGTAGGATGCGCAGGCAGATGTAGCAATCTCTTATATATTACGACCAGAAGTCTTGATCAGTTATTCCAGGAGGACGTAACTGTCAAGTGCAAACTGGAACATAAGCATAATAGAATTAACAAAACTGAGTTCACTTGAGGACAATATTATATTAGAAAAAATCTCAACACCACGATGTAGGAAATGCGACTCAGACGTACAGCGCCATCTATTGATCAATCATCGAACTGTTTCCTAGGCTGAGTGTGTGATGCACTCAGCCGTCCCAGCTTCATCTATTGACCGTGGCTTGAACAGCGCCCTCTTTATGCAATCGTTGAACTGTTATGTTACATACTCCCCCTCAGGCTCCGAAGTCGTCCCGACAAGAGAGACTGGACTAATGTTTTCTGGGCCTTCCGCGGCCACGTTTCAGTAAAGCAGGTTGGTTTGTTGACACTGAAACTGTATTTTTCTTGGGGCGTCCCCTCTTACGAAGTGGTTGAACGGGCTCAGGTAGTGCTGTATCCGCTTCATTTTGAAAAGGTGTCAGTGCGGACGCATGGTAGGTCCCTATGGGTTGATTAGGGTTGGATGGTGCTGCCACTTGAAAAGATGCCGGACCATGTTGCTTGAGGATCTCATAGGGTCCGTCCCTTCGAGGTGCAAATTTTGCAGGAATCCCTTGCGATGCCCTGCTAATAGGGTGCAAATCGACCAACACCATATCTCCTGGTTTAAACTCGGGTCGCATACGTCGACGTTTATCAACAATATCTTTGCGTTGTTCTTCCTTAAACTCATTCACTTCACGAGCTTTTAAAAGGTTATCTGCTAAATTCTTTAGCTTCGGTGTAATTTCAGGAATCATATTCTCTGAAATCATTATTTGTCTGAAGTCAACTTCATTGTCTCGCGGAGATCTCAATTCACGTCCGAAGGTCAGATATGCCGGAGTATAGTTGGTGGAAGAACAATTAGTTGTATTCATAGCAAATCTTATTGCTGGTAGGAGTTCAGACCAATCTTTGTGTGACATTTCTTGTACCATTATAGCTAACTGCGTCTTCAGGTCTCTGTTCCTTCTTTCTACGGGGTTAGCTTCTGGGTGATAAAGAGGTGTGAAGTTGTGCTTTATTTCAAGACAATATGTCACCTGTTGCATTACGGAACTCACAAACTGAGTCCCGTTGTCGCTGGTTACTCGCCTGGGTACCCCATATCTCAAAAATACTTCATTTATTAATGTCGAAGCACACTTTTCAGCGGAGGCAACATCTAGGGCGAACAATTCAACCCAGCGAGAGGCAACATCTTCCACAATAAATATCCATGTTTTACCGTCAGTGGTTTGTGGGAGTGGGCCAAACAAATCGAATGCAACTGACTCAAAACGTTGGTTCATTGCAGTAGTTTGTAACAAACCAGCAGGCTTTCGATTTGAAGGTTTATATCGTTGACAATCCAAGCAGTTCTTGATGTAACTCTCCACGTATTTACGCATACCACTCCAATAATATCTTTGTGCGATCTTCTTATAGGTTTTCTCTGCACCGTAGTGGCCGGCTAAGGGATTGTCGTGGTAATTTGACAATACATTGGCCCATTCATGCTTTGGTACCACCAGCTGAGTATCATCCTCTTCTGTGTCTGGATGGAGTCTGTACAGCATACCATTATTCATAAAATAGCCTTTGTTGCTCCAGTAAGGGGCATATTCATTATTGGCTTTTTCTTCTAAACTTTCGATAATTTGAAGGAGGTTTTTGTCCTTCAACTGTTCTTCACGTATCTCTTTTGTGCTTCTTGTGGGCATATCTACGTGTACATCACATATTCCACAATCGGTTGTAGCTTCACCACAAGGTGGTCGTGACATAGCATCCGCAACAGCATTTAATTTTCCAGGTTGATATCGTATATCGATTTCATACGCTTGTAACAACAAAGCCCATCTTGCAAGGCGTCCGGTAGGAGATTTCAAACTCATTAGCCACTTTAAGGCTTGGTGATCCGTTACCACAGTCACTGGTACACCTTCAACATACCCACGGAATTTTGTTAGTGCCCAAACAACAGCAAGCGCCTCTCGCTCCGTTGTTGAATAATTGCGTTCAGCTGGGGTTAGCAAACGGCTCGCATACTCCACTGGATGCTCCTCCTCTCGCTCCCCCTGGCAGAGACATGCTCCCAATGCATAACTGCTGGCATCCGTTTTTAAAACATATGGCATGCTCTCATCAGCCTGTCGTAGTACTGGTGCAGTAATCAGTCGATTCTTTAGCTCATTATAGGCCTTTTCTTGCTCAGGACCCCAATTCCATTGAGCTTTCTTCTTTGTAAGTTTAGTGAGGGGTTCTGCTATACCTGAGAAGTTGTCCACAAACCGACGATACCATGAGGACATTTGTAAGAACGATACCAAATGTTTGAGCGTTTTTGGTGATGGTAACTCTGTAATGGCTTTTGCCTTTTCAGGATCTGTCTGCAACCCTTCAGGCGTGATTATGTGTCCTAGATACTTAATGGAGGATCGTCCAAACCGACACTTCTCTTCATTTGCTGTCATGTTGTAATCTCTCATCTTTTGAAGAACATCTCTTAAATCAGATATATGGTTTTCAAAGTTTTCAGAAAAGATAATGATGTCATCTAGGTACGCTAGAATCTTAACATGATCGAGCTTTAGGCGAAATCTATCGATTAGTCGCTGAAAAGTCGCAGGTCCATTACGTAAACCGAACGGCATTTTCTTGAACTTGTAAATTCCGAATGGTGTAATGAAACCCGTTTTATCTTCGTCTTCTGGTCTGATTTTGACTTGCCAGTACCCAGCCTTAAGGTCAAGGGAGGTCATGTACGGCGTAGGTTTTGCAGCATGCAATAAATCATCAATCCTTGGGATTGGGTATGTATCTGGTACAGTAACAGCATTTAATCTTCTGTAATCAATGCAAACTCGAATACCTCCGTTAGGTTTTGGAACGAGTACTACAGGTGCCGCCCACGGCGAGGAGCAAGATTGAATCACACCTTCCTTGAGCATCTTATCTACTTCTTTCCTTAATATTTCCTTGCGACCAGCTGGTAACCTATACGGTGGTACCGAAATCGGGTCATCTGTTTTAGTAACAATACGATGTTCACCTAACAAAGAAGGCTGGTGATTGTCGATGAAGACATCCTTGTACTCGTTCAGTAGCGTATCCAGTTCCTTCTGTTGTTCTTCCGATATGATTGTGCCATTAACATCAATGCTGTCTACATTGATGTGTGTCTGTTCTGGAAATAGGTCCATCACATGTGGCGATAGTTCTAATTCAGCTGTCTGGACATTATCTATAGCATCTTGCATCATGTAGTCAGCGAAATGTGGTGAATAGCCATCGAAAATAGGCTTCATCTTTTTAGGAGACGTGAGCGAGAGAGGTATGAGTCTCCACCGAGGTCTGATTTCATCGGTTGGTACTTCCGCTGCTGCTGCCACAGCCGTCCGTTTAAACGCTCTTGTTGATTGGTTGTTTTCAATCGGGAGACTATCCCGTGCTTTACTCGGGACCGTTGCCGTGGTCGAAGGAAATTGTACGAAGTCGTCATCGTACAGTTCGTAAACCTCTTGTTCGTTGTCTACATAAGTCCACGTGAATTGGCCGATATTAAGATGCATTCTCGCAGCTTGCTGAAACGGTACTCCCAAAAGTGTTCTATTGTCTCTTGACTCAGGTAAAACGATAAACGTTGTTTCAATAACCTTATATTCCAGCTTAACCGGAACCTTGGTCTTCTAGGCGATGTTTGATTTTGCACACGTATCAACATGAGCATGGCCTCTAATGCCATCAATTTCAATGTAGACGACTGGTCTTGAACTCACATCGATGGAAATATCCAACTCACAGAAGCTAACCGAAGTCATTGAACGTCGTCTGGATTCCGAGCAGGTTGAGCATTTACTCCGTACAACTCCCGGTGTGCCGCAACCATAACACGAAAACGCAGGTGCTGATGAAGATGGAGCCATCATCGTACTTGCTTGTGGTTTGATAGACGTAGATGCTTCTGGTATTCCAAGTTCAGATTGTTTCTTCTTCAGTTTTCTACAATCTTCCGTATTATGTCCGACAAAGTGACAGAAACTGCACTTCTTCTTCTTTTTAGGACGCTGCTCTAATGTAGAGGAGCCAACAGTTTTACTTTCCTGGAGTGACATCTTCTCTTCTGCCTTGTTGGTCAAATCCAGAAGCTGCTCCACTTCTCGAGCCGCCTCCAGTAAATCATCAAACGTGTTTACTTTACTCCTAGAGATTTTGTCCCGAATCTTTATGTTTAGTTGACCAAACACCATATCCAATTGATGGGTTTCTGAAGGTTCAGGAGCTGGTAACTGAGCAATCAGCATCATCTTATTAGCCACAAATGTTTCTGTAAGCTCGTCATCACCTTGGTCTACTCGAACTATCTCTTGATAAATTATGAAACCAGGCTTTTTAGGTGCGAAAGCGTGGCGCAGTCGGTTCTGGAAGTCTTTCCAAGTTGAAATTCGACCTTTGATACCCTGCCACCAAACAGCAGCATCTCTTTCTAAGAGAAGTGGTATGCCGGTGATAGCGTCTCCATCCGCTATATTCTCTATTTTTTTGAAGACATTTACAGCCGCAAGAAAAGCTTCCACTAACTCAGGGTTCTTGGTGCCATCGTACCTGGCATTACAGGAGGCCAGAGTGCGTGTCTTTGGTGACGAAATCTTCGAGAGAAGCTGTTGGAACTGTGCATCCGATAGATTGACAGACATCTTGGCGCGTTTCGTCTTCGCTGTGAAGCCAGTAGTTGCTACTCGACCGGATTTCGTGATATATTTCGGTCGAATAGGCCCGCCGTTGAGCGCCAGTGTAAGAAGGTGGTGGGGTGCGGTGACGTCACGGCGCAAACAGAAACGCAGATATAGGTCTCGTAGCACGTTTATTCGGGGTGCTATACTTATACCACATAGACATAGGCGTACAGATGTGCGAATCCACACAGCGTTCCAAGTAGGATGCGCAGGCAGATGTAGCAATCTCTTATATATTACGACCAGAAGTCTTGATCAGTTATTCCAGGAGGACGTAACTGTCAAGTGCAAACTGGAACATAAGCATAATAGAATTAACAAAACTGAGTTCACTTGAGGACAATATTATATTAGAAAAAATCTCAACACCACGATGTAGGAAATGCGACTCAGACGTACAGCGCCATCTATTGATCAATCATCGAACTGTTTCCTAGGCTGAGTGTGTGATGCACTCAGCCGTCCCAGCTTCATCTATTGACCGTGGCTTGAACAGCGCCCTCTTTATGCAATCGTTGAACTGTTATGTTACATATTCTAATTTACATTTTTAAATTCTATAAATTAGAATTTCAAAAATTTCGATTTAAGAGCATTTTGAAATTCAAATTTACATTGACATTTACATACTGGCTGATGGCGATCCCATCCAGTGACATCGGTACCCTTTTGGACAGGCACACCCTGAGCCTTGCCTGCGGCCTGCGGCTTGGCTCAAAATTTAACGAGCCCCACCGTTGCCGTTGTGGAGAAGGCGTCGGCCAACATGGGCATCATGGTCTGTCTTGTAAATTCAGCGCTGGACGACTCTCACACCACGCCAGCCTCAATGACGTCACCCGCGGGGCCCTTGCCAGCGCTTACGTACCAGCCACATCAGAACCAAAAGACATAATTCGCACCGATGACAAGCGGCCCGATGGGATGACGCTCTTGGCATGGAAAAATGGTAGGTCGCTTGTATGGGATGCGACTTGCGTGGACACTCTCGCCTCGTCCCACCTACGAGCGACCTCAGCCAAGGCTAGCGCGGCTGCGGAGTCAGCTGAAAACCTGAAGCGGCGCAGATATGTGGCCCTCGGAGAGGGCTACATGTTTGCGCCGTTCGGTGTTGAAACCCTTGGACCATGGGGCCCGGCCGCACGGCAACTTTTTAAAGAATTGTCGGCACGTCTGGTCGACGCCTCTGGTGACTTGGTGACCCAAGGGCTGGAGCTTACCTCGGTCAGAGGATCAGTTTAGCGATCCAACGAGGTAACGCTGCCAGCGTCTTGGGTGTCCTCCCCAACGGCGACTACTTAAAAGTAATTTTAATTTAGATTTAGTTTAGTTTTATATCTCCAATTCTGTAATTTAGTTTAGGTTTAGTTTTTAATTATATTAAATTTACCTTCATTGACATTTTACATACATAATTAGTGTATTCAATTTCAAACTCATGTTTTATAAACCTCACTAATACTGAGCTATTCATACCAAAATGTTTTCAATTTTTAACCACTAAACAAGAAAAAAAAAGTTAATTTATGCACTTTTCCCTAAACGACTGACGTTTAACCCTTAAGGCGAATGGATACGCCAACTGCAATTTGGACCTGTCTTTGAAGGCCTACTCCTCCCACACGGGTGGTCCAAAAACTTTCATAAAAATATATAATAGGCATTATAGAGTCAAAAATCAATTTTAAGTTTCATAAACTGTTTTTCTATTGTAAGTTTTGACAAAAAAAATCGAAAGGCATCGAAAGTTTCACATGATTAACACAAGAATTCTCTTAAGTACTCCTTCCAAACGCCTAAATCGATTTTAATCAGTATTTCATGAAATTATAGGAAATTTTTGGATCTAAAAAATTTAAGTTCAACATTTTTTTTTTGTTTATGGCGTCCATGTGAAAAGTATTATTTTCTCCTATTTTGCGCTAGCCGGAGACGCAGTGGTTGTCGTAACAGCCACTTTTCAAGGCACGCTGAAATGAACATTATTTCAATGTCGTTTCCGTTGATATTTGTACCGACACACATCGAGTTGCTTATTTAGCGTGGTCATACGCCTTAAATGATCAGAAACCTAATTGACTAGTGCAGTAGGCAGGTAAAAGCGACCATGTGCCACGGCATACGTTTTGGTACGATTATCACATCTATGCGGACGTAATGAAAACTACCATGGTAATGTTCAAGCAACCAATTCACGTAATAAAAGTGCTAAATCTCGTGCTGAGCTTTATTCGTGTTTGTAGTGCTTTATCCCGGAAATTGACTCGAACATTTCCGTTACGAGAACTGTCGAAACAGTCGTTGCTAAGAAAATTTATAATTTACCAGCGGATGTCCCACAGTTCTCGTGGATCCCGCACCTTTAGATCCCGTGGGATCTAAAATCGCTTCTTAGTGTATGTTTACGTCATACAAAGAACGTACAGTGCAAATTTCATGGTCCTAAGTCCAACCGTTTGGTCGATATATAATGTCGTGGCCATATCGTAGAATTGACTATTTCAGGATCTGGTTGGGCAGATCGTAAAGTATGAAATCAAAAATCTTTCACCAAAAGTAAAACATTGGTGCGACGACGAGCGAAGCAAGGAGGAGCGTGTTAGGTTTACATGTAAGATAAAATAAAGAGCATATATATATATATATATATATATATGTCGTGGCCATATCGTAGAATTGAACATTTCATGATCTGGTTGGCCATATCATATTTCTATTAATATTAGGAGGGTCGCCCCGCTCCGCTCCGCTTCGCTTTTTATTACGGGAAAAATATAGCGGTTACGATATTATTACGGTTCTACCACAAAATAGATACAACCAGAAGGCCGACTCGACGACGGAGTGAAAAGAGACGCACACATGCATAGACGCGTACGTATGATGATCTCTGCAGAAATTCGAATTGGCATTCACCCGAGTATCTCCGAGATCGTCGTACGTACGCGTCTATGTGTGCGTGCGCCTGTTTTCGCTAGTTATGCGGAGTGAACCTTCTGTAAGTGGTTATTTTGTGGTTCTACACTCAGAGTGCTGAATTGTTTGCCAGGCGCTAAAATTTTAGCGGCTTTTTTGTCGCCATAATGTTGCTATGGCATCTGTATTGTTGTTTAAAGGATGTACTAGTATATAAGGTAACTTTAGTTTATACGCCAAATTCATGCTGGAGGCTCGTTTAGTAGTCAGGATCAATTATAGATAGATTTAAACTATTTTACAAGGAGTTAGAATTGATTCTACCTCATTATTACTTTATGGTCTCAATTGTTAAATAAATAAATAATTGATTATAAAGATACTTCTTCTTACTATTTTAGTTTTTCTTCTTTACACGGACGGTAAAATATCCAGCACAGAGTTTCTCTTACAAACAACTGAAGCACCCCTAGTAAGCCAGCCCGCTTGCACGCATGAGCCCAGGCACGCACACATTCACATCATAGTAAGCCAATTTCCATAGTAAGTCCACTCACACAGTTGCATACCGCCGCCATTGATATGCTTCATTAGTTACGTACTTACGACTCCGTCCGCCTTTTTTTACGTTCGTGTTTATTTACTTGAAACTCCAGCTAAAGATTTAGAGCACTCATTCCTGAGTTCTTTTAAAAATACTTAGTTTTGGAGTCCTATTCGACACGACTCAAGTACATAAAAATCACATAAAAGACTCAAAATTCAAAAGGACTTGAGCTCTAAATATTGTTTAATAGACTCGAATCTTCAAGAAGATCTCGAGCCTCAATGTCATTATAATAAAGACTCGAGTTTCTTACAACACTACCAAGGTTCAATTACCCTTTTTTGCAAAATACAAACAATATTATTTATGCCCCCCTGTTTCATAGACAAACTACCCCCAAGACAACTTATAACCAATTTCTGTCAACACATCTGACTAATCGAGCTGATTTAAAGGCCGCTGATTCAAAACCAGTGTCAGATACGACCAGGGGATCTAAAACGGCCGACTTGGGTGAATCGTAAAATGATTTGAAAGTAGGATGGAGTCAAGAGATTTTTCACGCGAGCAAAAGAGATGGCATTAGAACGGAATCATAATATGATTCATCCAAAGCGGCCTTTTTAGAGGACCAGATCTCTGATACGGAGCCGCGTTCTCTGTTTCTGTTAATGAAAATCGGAAAACCATGATCAATAGGTTAAAATACCTACTTGTCCAGTTAAATGGTGTGTAACAAAAACATATTTAAAAGAAAAGCAAGTATATTTCATAAAAGACTAGGTCAATATTTAATTTTCATACAAAGATTTTTGGAAAATCCTCACTGTTCAACGTAAACTGGGGCTCTACCGCGTAATTCTCATTTGTATCAACTTCAAGCAAATGCATGCGAAATTCAACGCGTGCAAAAGAGATGGCATGTTAGGCGGGCGTCGTCGCACGCACGTCAAATTTCAATCTCAAGTTGATGTTGATGAAAATGAGAATTACGCGGTAGACCCACCGGTCTGTTGTTAAATTGAAGCTTGCGCACCCCGTTGATGTCAATCTGTCTCGTACTCTCTTGTGTACTATTATAGGTATATATCTTAGCCTTTAAAGCAAATTTAACATATTATAAAGGTAAGTATTGTTATTTAAACGTTATTCTGTTGTCATTTCACAAACCGTGTCAATTAAAAATGTATAAACCCCTTCATTTTTCTTTTGTATTCTATTAGAATCTTATGAGAAACCGATCATGTACAAAATTACCCTGCTGGCTCATACCTAGTTGACAGAACTAATTGGACGGTTAAAATTGAACAATAGCCGTCTTTGGGTAGTTTGTCTATAACCTTTTTAAATGTTCCCCGAATCAATTAGTATAGGAATCCTGAATTTAATTTTGCAATTATCACAGGAAGGGTATTTGAAACTTGTTACTGATCATTTACAAAGTATCCAGAATGAATTTGGTTATATAAACTAAAGTCCCCTTATATTTGGATCATATTTTTTTATCTATATTTAGTTTTTATCTATGTTATGAGTGGACTTGCATTATCAGAAATGATTTCATGGCATCCTCATCTGTTTTTAATGTTGTTTCCAACAATAAATTCCTTCCTTCCACACCTTTCTAGAAAGTTTGTTTGAAAAATTAATTTCTTTTTAAATCAAGCCACGTTCCAAGTTTAAAACTAATTTGTAAAAGTTAACCGTTGTACAGCACTCAAGAGAGGAATAAACTTTTTGTGCCAATTTCTCTTTGCCTTTATCGTATGTTATAAAAAAAGTTGAAGTTTGAAAAGTAATTCTCTTGATACGTTGATATTTTGAACATATATTTATAATGCGCATATATTTTTAATTTCAAAGCCCGTTTTATTAATCGACTTCAAAAAGGAGGCGGTTCGCAATTCGACTGTATGTTTTTTTCGTTGTTACTCCATAACTCCGTCATTTCTGAACCGATTTGAACAATTCTTTTATTGTTTGAAAGAGTGTACTTCCAGGTTGGTCCCATTTTGGGTTTGGTCATGATCTGATGAAGGTCTTCAGATATAGGCAGTGGAACTCCTCAAAAAATGACAGCATACCTCTCGAAATTGAGATAATCGCTTTGTACCTGGGTGCTGATTACTAGGTATTACTTGAAAATCGACATTCTTCCACCTGACCTTCGATCCTGGCTTCATCACCATATTCACCATAGAACTCCTCAACGGATCAGAGCACATAACTCGAGATTGCGGCTATCACTGCGTTAGGGTGCTAATTCAAGGGTATTACTTGGAGATTACCAGAATACCCACCTGACCTTCGATCCTGGCTTCATCACCATAGAACTCCTCAACGGATGACAGCACATAACTTTGGATTGCGGCAATCAGTTTGTGTTAGGGTGCTCATTGCAGGGCATTGCTTGAAAATTGCCAGTGTACCCACCTGACCTTCAATCTTGGCTTCATCACCGTAGAACTCTTTAACGAATGACAGCACATAACTCGAGATTCCGGTAATCATGTTGTGTTAGGGTGCTGATAGCAGGAAGCTACTCAAACATAGCTACTTATACTCACTTGAACTTCGTTTCATATTAACACCACGTTTGCAAGAACTACCCATACTTCACAATTTAACCCAGCAACACTAAAAAATGTGAAATAAAATAAACTTTTAACAAAAAAATAGCAACCGACTTCAATAGTAACAGCAGTCGTTCACTAAAAAGTTATAATTCTATAAAGACCGATGGTACCGAAGCAACACTTTTGCTGACTTCTTTCTTCCTGAAACAATATGTTATCTAGAAGTCGGCGTATTTCCTACGATATAGCAACATAAAAACCAATATAAGAGCGCCGACTTCTAGATAACATAATGTTTCAGGAAGAAAGAAGTCGGCAAAAGTGTTGCTTCGGTACCATCGGTCTTTATAGAATTATTATTATTTTTTTAGTCAAGGACTGCTGTTACTATTGAAGTCGGTTGCTATTGTTTTGTTAAAAGTTTATTTTTTTACAAGGCGCAATCGTACTCCTATTGTTCTTCAATTGTTGTCAAAAAAAAATATTTGTTATTCTAATTGTCAAATCGAAATTTCTTAAAAGCGGTTGCGAAAAACCCGCCTTTTTCCAATTAATCGAAACAGAACACTTAAATTCAAAATTCACTCAATTAGAATTAAAAAAAAATTGCATTTAAATAATTTTGAAATTCTAATTAACAGAAACCAATGGAAACTTTGCGATGGCAACATACACAATAGAGGTAATAAGGTTTTGTTGAATAACTATTGAGTGAATTTTGAATTTAAGTGTTCGGCGGGTTTTTTACAATCCGGCTGCGAAACCGCTCTTGAACTTTTTCTGTAAAAAAAGTAAATAGGCGCTACGGAAAAAAAATCGCCACTTTTAGAACTTCTATTTCTACTTCGGTAAACAATTTTTAATAATAATAAAATAGTATATTATTTTTGGAATCTTTCTCTAGGGATCTGTTAAAACAGAAACGCGATTAGAGAATTTCGGCTCGATAGAAATATTTATTGAAATGAGGTCTTTATCGACACCAATTCTCCTGGTTTCACAATTAAGAATGACATATGGACTGCAATTATATTTTATTAGATGGGTTTTAACAGTATCTAAGACCTGGTTAAACGAAATTTTGATAGCATTTTTAGTACATTTTATATTAATAAAAAACCGACTTTTCGCTACTTTTCCACGAATCCGTCCCTCTCGCACTGAGGGTTTTTTCGCATATGGAGTAACAGGGACGCTAAAACTTTTACATACGTCGCAGTCCGCCCGTCCGTCTATTGAACGTCACCTTTGACCCTTTCAAACCCCGGTGCCACATGTGAGAATAGCGCTATGATTGGCTGATTCATCAATCCCCTTAAGGGCCTTACTATTGCCAAATGGGTACTTTCCAAAGCCTACTCCTCGTTTATGGCCAAACCAAAAATAATGAAAAAATGTATTATGAATAATCAACTCTTGGACAACATATACAACATTTTTCTTTTTCATACCACCAAAACTTCTACATGAATTTTTTTTTTACTAAATGGTGTTTTTTGACCTCAAATTCCCTACTGCTCCTGAGTGCCTTCGCCGATTGAATTCATCTATGCTTTGATAAATAGATAAACTTTATAGCTATAAACATAACATAAGATTATTCAATCGAGTAATCACGTCCAAGTGAAAAGTATAATTTTCTCCTATGTCGCCCTCTCAAGGACGCAGCGAGCGTCGTAACAGCCACTATGCATTGCGCGCTGATATGAACGTTATTTCAATGTCGTTTCCGTTGATATTTGTAGTGACAAATATCGAGCTGCTAATTTGGCGATGGTAATCGCCTTAAGGCATTTTGTTAATTCGGAAACTAGCCCTTTGTCGCTAGACATGCCATTTACAATCATAACAATGACAATTAATGTTTTAGGGAAAAGAAAGGATTTATAATATTAATAATACTGAGATAAATAATAGATGGAATTGTATTAACAGAAACATAAAAACTTAAATAACATGAAATAAAACTAAAATTAAACTTTACAAATTTACATATAAAACTAAAATGTCTCCTAAAGTAAAATTAAACTAAGTAAAAAATGTTGGCCAGATCGCCGCCGTCTTGTGGCAGGGTTCCCAGAATGCTGGCAGCATTTCCTCTTTGGATTGCCAAACTAAGGCGTTGTCCAAAGTATGCGCCAGCTCTTGGGTCCCCCGAAACGTCAACCAGCCGCGAGGAAATTTCTTTAAAAAGACATTTAGCCTCTTGACCCCACGGCCCAAGGGTTTCGACTCCAAAAGGCGCAAACACGAGTACGAGTACGAGTAACGAGTACGTACTCAGAACTGAGTTCTGCATATTTGCGTCTTTTGGATCCCTCAGAAATAATTGTTATAATATAATATAAAATGAAAATCAATGTTTAGATAATGTATAGTTACTAGAATAATATTAAACTTGAAATAAATATTTGTATTTGGCTATTTTACCTTTTCATTTAATTTGATACTTGTAAACACAAGAAAAATCACAATTAAGGTATTTTCGATATACAAGGTGAATTTGTGAACATCGTCCAAATTCATACTTGAGCCTTGATAAGTGATCACCATCATGAACCAACGACGATTTTTGTAAAATTCATAAAATGCAATTTCGACTCCCCAAAGTGATTCACTCAGGACTGGGAGTGAATTACTAGGGGAGTCGAAATTTCATTATACGAATTTCACAAAAATGGTTATTGATTCATGATGCTGTTCACATACCAAACCTCCAGTATGAATTTGGACGATGAACAAAAAGTCACCTGGTATATTTCGGCCCACTTTGGGGCCGGCATCAATCGAATGAGTGAAAAATGTTAATAGTGAATGACGTGAAGTAAATATGTATATATTATATATTTATAAAAATAAAAATAAATTAAATTAATGTATTATCGAGGAAAAATCCGGAAACACACTTTTCGCCCGTATTGAAATGACGATAAGAGCTAAAATTAGGTATGCGGCCATTTCTTCAATGGTACATGTGATTTATAGCAATAAATAAATTTATTGATTGATTGATACTAACTCGAATACTTGCCGTAAATCTTGTGTATGGGCGAGTGAATTTTGTATATGGGCGAGTAAATTTTGTGTATAAGCGAGTAAATATTGTGTTTGGTGGGCGAGAAACGTTATCAACCTATTTACACTTGTATGATGAAATTTAATTGACCACCTTAATTCATACAGGAGACTCGGTTAGTGATCAGAAACAATGTTTAATGACAATATAGGTGAAATAAAAAAAAAAATGTTGCTCCCTTGCTACCTATGCTAGGGTTTGTACTTGAACTAGTCCGGTTTGTGTGGAAACATTTTTTTTTATGATATCAGAACCTTCAAGGATTGAACCTTGTTCCTGATCACTAACCGAGTCTCCAGTATGAATTTGGGCGGTTGATTAAATTTCACCTTTCAGGTAAAAATGAATAGTACAGAACCCTTGGCACGTGAACTCTACTAGCACTTGTCTGGGTTGTTCTCAAGGGCTCCAGGGATGAAAACATAAACTTCTTTTGTTTCCCCTTACTTTTTACGATCCTGATAATGACAAAACCCCTCGGTTTTTGTGTATAGATATGTAAAATCCATTTAATCTACTGAACTAAGAAAGCTTCCAATTAAATATCCTTTACATACAACTAAATACCTACCTAAACAAACAACAGAGACTCCAAAATTTACTCAGAGAATTTGCAAAAGTCGCGATCCTATTTGAAACAAAATTGTATAAATTAGAATAACTAAGCAGAAAAGAGCAACAAGGTCAAAACTTTGCATTCCATCCGCGGAGTTTCCGAACCTCCTTTTTATATTTAATCATAATTTTTACGAAGAGCACGGCATTTTTCTATGTAACGCGCATAACGGAACGTAATAATGTCGCCCCCGAAAAGTTACCGCGAAAATGACTAAACTCTCGCGAAGTTCGCCGACAAAGTCGCGAATTTCTCGGCGGAAAACCTTTGGAACTGTTGCCACAGTAATTTATGCCTTCGCAAGAACAATTTATAGGCCATGGAAGGGATGCGGGTGTCAGGTTACAAGGGCTCGGGGGGGTTTCATTAGAGACAGGTGTCGGTCGTGTGTCTAATCTAAGAGAAACTTTAGTTGTAGGGGCATAAAATGTGTAGAGAGTTTGAAGAATGGAAACTTGTTCAAGTTGATGGATGTGCTTACTCCTAGCGAGTTCATTCCCACTTGTGAGATGTGTTTTTTCTCGTCTAATAAGTTAGAAAAAAACGGAAACGAATCGGTGGCTAAGATATGGCGAGTCGTGGAACATGGAGCTACCGCCTTACATAACCTTAGTGGTAATTTTATATTTGTGGTCCTAATTACTGGGCTCTAATGAGCATTTTTCCTTGTGTCAAATTTAGTGTTAAATAAGATTCCTAGATGGCACTGTCGTATTCTTTAGCAACTGAATCAAAGACCAAATTTGCACAGATTCCTAGCAAACGAAAAACCACTTCGACAATGATTGCTACGAAACAAATTTTATCTATGGTGACATGGACAGCGCCATCTGGAGGAAAGCTAAGAATTAATAAGAAAAAAAACAACACGAAAAACGCTCATTACTCGGCTCTTAAAATATGCTGAGAAAACTATTTACAAAATAACTATCTCCTCACTTAACATAAACGTAACTTATTTTAGTATACATCGATAGGTGGCTATAGTCGCAAACAATATGACAACCCAGAAATTAGTTTGACCTAGGCAATACTGGTCTGTCCTGAAATTGGATTTGGCAGGTAACTCATGCAAGGTGGACGGTGAATTTTGTTACTTCTATGAAATACTTGGTACACAATTCCATAAATATATACTTTCATAACATCAAAATTAGTGCCTGAAAACCGGTCACAAAACTTTATAAGGGTTGTGGAATTTGTGGAACTGTATACCAAGTATTTTTTCTTAAACATACGCGGAAATATTATCATTACTTTTGAATAAAGAACACGCGAAGTATCATATTTACGTAGACTGAAAAAACAAAATCACTTCCCGGCGCATTCTTGAATTTGGAACGAAGAGCGCACCGGCAATTTTGTATGAAACGGTGTGCTGTTTGAATTTAGAACTCTTTCATCTATCGTACACATTGCGTTCTCGTGGTTGTATAGCCACAGATGCGTTTACCTTTCGGCACCAACTGTAAAAAAAAAAAAAATTGGTGGTAAAGCGGAGTTCGTTGTTATTTGGTTAATATTAAATTAAAATGAGTTCCGATGATTCTGAAAATGAAAATGAAATGGACATTGAATGCACTCCACCAGATTTAAGATCGGAAGCGAAATTAGCGATGGAAAACCTGCTTCCAGCGAAATCAAAAGAAAAATATATGAAAGTGTATGAAAATTTCATGTTCTGGAAAAACGAGAAAAATGCAAAATTGTTCTCCGAAACAGTGTTTTTGGCGTATTTCAATGAAATTGCTTAAACCAAAAAAGCCATCTACATTATGGGTGATTTATTCTATGCTGAAATGTACAGTTCATATTAAAAACAGCATTGACTTGAAGAACTACGGAAATTTAACAACTTATGTAAAAGACCCTTTTTTATTTCCTTGCATTTTTTTAAGAAAAGCACTATACCTATACGTGAGGTCTGAAGCACTTTGTCACCAATAATACCGGCCCACACATTAACACTGAACCGCACTTGATGGTGATGTTCGCGAATCATGTGTGGGTTTCTGTACGACCACCAGTGTTCATTGTGGCAATTGTACAGACCCACACGTGTAAACATTGACTCGTCAGTCCGTAAAATGTTTTTGTTTTGGTTCTGAAGGAACCACTCACAAAACGTGCGACGATTTTGCGCGTCAGCCTCATGCAGGTGCTGCACTGTCTGAAAATGATATGCATGAAGTCCAGCATAGTGCAACAATTTCCACACTGTTGGTTGGCTAATTTCAAACCGCTGAGCTGCGTCTCGCGTACTGGCTCGGGGGTGCCGCTCAAAGAAGTCGAACACAGCATCTTCTACCTCAATAGCCAGACGTGGCGCGCCAGCCCCTTGTGCATGGCTTGGCACGGTAAACTGACCATAATCCAGTAGCCGCTGGTTTACCGCTAAAATCGTTTGACGATGTGGAACCGTGGCGTTGACAAGTCCTTGAGCACGAAGCCGAGGAATGTTCTCCTCTTCGTACAATGTTCTCGCTCGGTAAAGATTTTCTCCACTGAGGATGTAAGTACACTCGCACCATTTCGTAATATTCGCGAGAAGAGTACATCGGCATCGTGACGACTCGAAAATAGTTGCGCGGCGGGAGAGAAAATATGCATTTTTATTGTATTTACGCATGCGCTCGTGACGTCGGTGCGCCGGCGACTGGCGATCGCGCCCGCGGGCCGGGGCGGGGGTAGGTGGTACACAGGTGTACGGGAATATTTTTCATTGATGGTTGGGGCCCGGCGGCTAGTCGCGTAGGATAGCCATTTTATTCGCAATTTGGAAACTTTTCCCGATAAAAATATGGGGGAAAAAAAACCTTTTTTTTTTACGATTCTGTGTTCTATTAGTGATTTGGATTCATAGATTTCAATAAAGCTAGGGGTTTCATTATCAACCTGTATATGCCTCGGCCGAAATGGCAATTGCCTGTCTCGTATCATTGAAGTCCTCGCCTGCGGCTCGGCCTTCAAACTCATACTCGACCTGCAACTGCCATTTCGCTGCCTTTGCAATAATGTATCTACTACTATTTACATTCATGAATGTTTGTACTAAGTATAAATACGGCGCGACTAGACGCGCATCACTGCCGAACAAAAAAAAAGAACCGTCACTGCCGAACAAAATCTTTCGATTCTCAGTTTTACGTATCGTTTGTTTTGTCGGTGGCCGACGTACCAGCAGCTGAGTGGATAATCAATAAAATTGAAGACATACAATAGGACACAATGACTATTTCGCGACATTGAATAGGCCTAATTTCTACTACTATCCACCATCAATTCATCAGCCCATACTCACACACGCTGACCAGGTGTGTTGGTGAGCGCTGTGCCGAAAAAAACCCTCGCACCAGTGACGCCGCTGCCTGTCGCCAGTCTGTTTTTATAATATAAGGACTGGCAATTGACATACTGCCATCAATCGGTCCTAGGCATGTTGGGCCACCTGGTCGTGCCTGTTTTGAGAGCTTTCCTATCCTGAATAAGATATATTATATAAAACATTAAATGATAATAGACTTTTCTTGTCTTTTCGATTAAAGAAATTATATATATATATATATATATATATATATATACGAAAACACAAAAAATATTATAAATATTCAGCATCATAAGTATCTATAATTTATAATTATTAATTTTTAACTTTTATTTATAATTCTGTAACTGATGCCGACCACAATTAGTGGTCGAAATATATTTTACTACTTACCTATAGTTATATTTTTTGTGTTTTCGTATATATATAAAAATAAATAAATAAAAAAATAAAAATACATTTATTGGTCTTTAAAACACAAGCATACAAAACAAAATAGCAACACAAATTAAAACAGACAAAGTAAGACATTTTGTAAAAAACATAATTCCTGACACCTACGCTGGCTTTGCAGCCGTCTTGCAGCATGTCAGTTACAATAATGTAATCAGGGATATAGACACATATTTAAACAATAAAAATAAGAATAATAATAAAATTGTGAACTTAATTCTAAATAGTGCACGCTTTTGTGAGTAAGGTGAGGGTGTGTGAGAGTGTGTGTGTGTTTGTAAGGATTTATGAAAGGTTTACTGGATCAGGAAATACGAGTATTGTGAATGATGTATTCGGGAAGTTGCACCTATTTAACTATCTCTAAAAGTTTTTCCGTCTTCTCGTAGTTGAGAGGCATAAGCCATAATTTGATTTGTTTCATATACTCTTTGGGTTCCATCACGTCGCTATCCTTAGCAAATTGTTTTAAAAGATAAGGCCCCAAAAAATTTCCGAACTTCTGTGCAAAGCTAGTTCCACATAAAGGTGTTTCCAAAATGCATCTTCTTCTGCTTGAAAATAGTTTGACATCTTTATTTATACAGATTATATGTTTAAGAACAGAAAATACAAAAAGTTGTCGCACTGACATCACTTTAGATTCTAATAGCAACTTGTGGGTTGGGTGTTTATACGGCTTTTTGAAGAGAACCTTGAGCACGGCCCTTTGGGCTCTTTCTACTTCTATTAAGGTTGTTTTTGACGTTCCGCCCCAGGCACCAATGCAGTATCCGATAAGAGACTCGGCCAAAACCAAATAAATATTTCGTTTTAGAGCAAAGTCTTCAATTGAACTGAGTCTTTTAAATACGGTAAGTAATCTACGGAGCCGATTTGAGAGGTTGTGGCAATGAAATGACCAGTTTAATTTGTTATCTAAGTAGATCCCTAAATATTTGATTGTATCCACCCTATCAATTGCTGGACAGTCGCAATTCATACAGCAATCCATTTTGTGAAGTTGCAGAAATAGTTCAGAATCTGGTCTAGACCGTTCAGTTATGTTAAAGCATAAATATTTTGTTTTGGATATATTCAGCGTAAGTAGGTTTCGATCTAACCAGTTCTTTACCAATGAAATGCCACGGTTGGCTATTTTGAAGGTGTCGTCCCAGTTGTTGCCAGTATACAAAAGAACTGTGTCGTCAGCATAGGAAACTATCAAACCTTCGTCAACTTTCCAACTACATAAGCCATATATATATATATATATTATATATATTACATATATATATATTATATATTATATAAGAATTTTTTTTTCGTAGTAGAGAATATGCAAGATATTCCTCGAAATGGTTTTCGAATCGTAAATAATTGGGGAAAAAATGCCAACTGCGTTGGTTTTTGAAGGGCACAAATTTTTTATTCCATAACTTTCGTCATATCATAAGCTATAATTTAGATTTAGAGAGACTTTTGAGTTCAAACTCAGCGCTCCCAAGCGTTAGATAACTAAGTCCAACTCAAGTTCAAACTTCGGGCTCTAAATCTTACATGAAGACAATTTGTCAGTGTTGCCATCTACGGCCAAGCACTTGTAGCTAAATGTAGCTCAAAAAGTAGCTAAATTGCTAATTAGCTATATTTATGGATCTTTAGTCCTCAAAAAGTAGTCTAATGTATGAAACTTTCAACAATTTTAGTACCTAGTTTAATGACCCTAAAAATTGCTAGATCTAGCTACAAAGTAACCAAGATGGCAACACTGCAAATACCACCTCTATAGAGCAAGTGAGCAATACCAATATTTCACTAAATATTTACGAGTTAAACTTATTAAGACAAATGTGCTTAACCAAGCACCTAACAACGCAGAAGTTTAACACTTTGGCAGCCGTAGATCAAGCCTCACAAGTTTAACACTTCAACAGCCGTGGATTACGCGTTATAAGCATTGAGGGAGTTTCCATTTTCGTTCTTTGAAACTTTGTCGATTGCGGGCTCGAGTGAGAGTGATTATTGAAACGCAATCACAGATGGCAGATTTATTTAGCCAAGTTCTTATCTTCGTAATTTAATCTGTAACGTGTCCACTTATTTCATATTGTAGGCCGTAGACTAACCATTGTGTATATATTGTGGACCAAGTGACAAGTAAGGGCATTATGAGGATGGCATACCCTAGCAACTTTTTTATTACCCGTCCAGCACAATAAGTCTAATGGCAAAGACCTTATTTGCTTTTCATAGAGGCGATTATATGTTGGCTCTTTGGCCTCTTGTTCTTGGACGCGTAATACCTACTAGTGATCACGCAGCGAAACAACAAATTGGTGTGTTTTTAGCTAATACTGAAATATTTTGTAGGGAAAAAAATATTGAATTTAGGTAAAATCCCTTCATATTTCTATTGCTTATTTTATTTTAAGAAATCAAGTTGATCCCTTAACCGCGTCTTTGAAACGAACGTTTAAAAACCAAAAAAAAGAGGGTGAAAAACATTATTTTTTTGACAAAAGTATAAATCTTAAAACATTGTTTATAGGTGGAATCCTTAGATAAAAGATTGATAAATCACATAAGTTATCTTCAATATGAGGGGAGACCTAGTTTCTTCCAATGAATCCTTGAAAACCTGGTGTTGTTGATGTTCTAGCGTCAGGTGTCCCGTTATTTACAATGCCCGGGCAAGTCAAATCGGACAGTATATTTACTAACTATTACAACTTCATTATTTATCACAGTGTCTGGTCATTGTGAATATTGCTATATGATTGTCGGGCAATTCAACAATATATATTTATGATTAAAAGATGGCGGGATGCTGGAATCGATAACAACTCAAAACCGATTTTAGGGAGAAGAGATACGTATAGTTTTCTTTCAACGCTAACAAAATACTGCCGTTTTTCCGCCTGTCTTTGAAAGAGACTGAATGGCGAGAAACTGACAGAGGTCAGCGAGATCAAAGACCTGGGTGTCACTCTGGACTCAATCAATGCGGTAGCAAAAAAATCTGCTCAAATGTCAGGGTTTATCAAACGCAACACGAAAGGCTTCAACCCCCGTACAAAGATTTTACTATACAATGCTCTGGTGCGTAGCTCGCTGGAATACGCCTCATCTGCATGGAACCCATCATACGCCGTTCACTCACAACGCCTTGAAAGTATACAGCGTGCTTTCACAAGACATCTTGCCTTTGTGTCCTCAGGCGTCTCCCACAGAAGTCCATATGACCAGCGTCTAAAGCTTTTGAAAAAGGCATCGCTAAGAAACCGCCGCACTATACATGACCTCATTTTCCTGCATAAAACCATCAATGGTAAAATCACCTGCAGCGATATATTAGGGAAAATTTCCTTAATAGCTCCCTATAATTTTCCACGACAACCCATTACAAAGATTTTAAAAGGACCCCAAACCAGAACCAACACATGCACACACTCCCCCATCAATAGAATTTGCCAAAGCTACACAACCATTTGTATTAATAATAATATAATAATAGTATTCATTTAGTTCAGATAAATTAATCCATATTTATAAATAAATTGCTAAAATACTAAAATTTAAAAAGAATACAAAAAAAGAAATACATAGAAACAATAATACAAAGTGTTGATGCTGACGCTATCTACTCCATACTTGGTACGACGGAGTGTGTAGCGCCTGCCAATGTTTCATAAAGGGCCCGTCCGACCTGCTGGCGACACTGAGGAGACTGTTACCGCTGTATTAAAGATCCTGACATCGATATTTTCTCTGACTCACTCAATTATTAGATTATTACAAACAGAAAATTGCAAAAGTTATGCCATTATGTTAATATTTCTTTTTCTTTTTTTAAGTTCACATATATATATATATCTTTTAAGTTCATATTTTATCTTAAGCTCTTCTGTTATGTGTAATTTTAGAAGTTACCAATGTTTTCTTTTATGTAGTTTTAAATATTATTTGCGAAGGATGTATACATTTATAAGGAACGTTTTTTGTATCTTCTGCAAATGTATCTTAAATAAATAAATAAAGATACTTTTATCAAAACTTTTAAGGGCAATCCGCCCGTTTATCCAGTTTCCTCGGGATAAACGCAATAAATTAAACACAACGCGCTCAGCATTCCGCAAGCACTTGCCACGAAATACGACTCAATTTCCTCTCTGAAGCCCCGCAAATACTACAAATATGGACGAAAATACACGTAACAGAGGTTTCACTTAGTGCTTCACTTACACTTACACCCAACTAGCGGTGGGAGCTGAATACAAACGATCTGCGTCGGGTAAATAAACACAGTGTTAGGAAAACACATTTTGCTCCCCCTAGCCCTTAAGGGTTACCTAGTTGCGATTACTCTCAAACAAACGTACTTCCATATGGTTGTATTTGCAACAAAATTAATAGAAACTCTTTAAGCAAAGTAACCGGACTAGAAAAATGTTTCGAAAATTTTAAATTTGGATCTTGATAATAACACTTGTACTGTTTCACAATATCAAGATTATGATGATGTTTCACCAAGTGCCGACAATCGCAAGAATTAATCATGTTAAATTTGGCTTTTCAGTTTAATTTTGTCTGTGAGTTCAAAACTATGCAAACAAAAAGGTTTTTACGTCGTATTTTTATTTTTTAGTTTTGCTTTGTAAGGCTTATTTCTCTTGCATTAAGGCTTAGCATGTTGATTATAAGGATTATTTCCAAATGTTCTCCAAATCTTTGCGTTAGTTTCAAATTGACCATTATCAAGGAACTACGCTTTTATTTTGACAACCATCGTGCTAAAACTAAAACTGTCATCAACCGAAAGTATGTTTGTGAAGAACAGTACGGAAAGAGGGCTCTTAAATGGGATTGGCTGTGCGTGACTGGGCTATGGGCTCGGAGTTTCTATTTGAAGAACCTTAGTTTTTTTTTTTTCGTTGAGATAATTTTCTCGTTAGCTCTAAGAGGTATTTAGCCTAATTATAGTAATTAGCAGAAAAACAGGGTGATTTAATCATTGAGTTTTAGGAGCAGTGGTTGCTTGCTTCTCATTAATTAGCAGGGATTTTTTACTGACAAGGTAATATTACCTTGTGAACCAAGGGTTTCTTAGAATTGTCATTATTACTTCGAGACCGAAATTTTACAAAATATTCATTTTTGGGGTATCCCCAAATTGGGAGAATTAAACTTGATTTTGATTTTATTTCGTAAAATATCATCGAACTATATGTAACGAATTCTACTAGAAATGGTGGTCCGAACTCAAATTTTATGTTTATATCAAAGCATGCAGGTAACATGTGTCATGGCGATAAGCGAAAAAAAAACGTTTTTTTTTTTCTGTGTATTTCATGAAATACACGGAAAATTTTAATCAATTTCTGGTATATGCATTTTGACTATATAATCTAGGGTTTTGAAATTAGAAAACAGGTTTGGATAAATTTTCCTCGATAGAAATAATTGTTGAAATGAGGTCTTCAAACACACTTTTTCACCTCGTTTGACGAATAGGAACCATATACAGAACTCAAATATTTTATTAGGTGTGTTTCAACAATATCTAGAGATTTGATATTTGAAGTTTTGCTAGCTGTGTTAGTTTTTTTAATAAACCAACTTTTTTCCCTTTTGCCCTGAATCCGCCCCTCTCCCACTGCGCGATTTTGCGCTTGGAGTGACAGTGACATAAATAAAATTCGCATAGCCTCTTTACTAATCTGTACATACATATTGCTGCCGAAGATTCATGATGCCTGTGTCCTTGTAAAGGTCTTTATTGTGATAACGAGATGGTTTTCTAGAAATTACGCGAAGTATTGCGTTTTGTGCTGGTTGAGGATGGTTCAGTGCAGTTTTACATGCACCTCCATAAGCAAGGATAGCATAATCATGATTGTGATGTGTGATTGCTTATAAAAAAAGTGGTTTCTCTCTATCTGTCTACTCATCTGTCATCCAACTGTCAAATCAGTCGGTAGCAAATTTTATAAATTTATCTTCAAAGGATCAAAGGACACATTTCTAAACATCCATTTCTCAAGTCAAACGGAAGTTGCAGATTTTTCGTAAAAATATTCATCATCATAAATTCATGAGGTTTTTAGAGCACAAGTTCTTAAACGGTTTATTAAACCTTAATCTCGAAATGGTTTTCGAAAAGCGAAATGCGAAAAGAACAAATAAAATTACTTGCAAAAATAAATATTTGTAGTTTTTTATCACAAACGGTGAAAGAGTGCAGTGAGAACTGAGGCGCGGGGGGAAGCTGATGTATGTATGTACCTGATATGTGTATGTATGTATGTATGTACCTATTGCACGAAGAAATAAAGTTGATAATGGCGATGCATTTTATTTATTTATTCGAACGTTTTTTCACTGTTTTATTTGCATTAATACGTACTAATCAATAAAAATTAATCCGATAATGTTCGCCAGACATGTTGTCAAATATTTGTTCAAAGTTGCAAATTTTGCGTAATTTGCTGGCTACGAATACATTTGAATCTTGAAAGACTGTGTCTAAACTGCTGCCGTTAATTCGAGAGAATGATGACAGATGGAGTGTGGCGATATCTCGAAAAAATACTACAAGTCAACAAGAGCTTCTTCACGACAAAAATAAATAAAGGCACGTTAAAAAAATATCAACGGTACAACAAATGGGACGAAATAAATCCAAATCATGATTATTTAAACTTTTTTTAATAAATAAAAACCCTGGAAAAGAATATATACACGACCTTATTATTTGGTAAGGTATATCAGTTTTATAATACGACAACACTGCCTTACACCGCAGATATTATAAACCTTTTTCTGAAATGTCGATTCAAAAAGTTGAGGATTCATACTGCAGGCATTATGATTGCTGATTTGACAGAAATAACTTGACAGTATCGCTAATAGACAACTTTTCGCCAAAAATAATATTTTTTGCGCTTTTTTTTAACTTTTACGTAGAAATTGAGTCAGCTGATTCATTAAGTTTTGTACTAGGAACTGGAAAATATATACGACAAAAATACTTTTTATTAACAAATGGGACCTTTTAACGATATACAATCTACCCTAAAATCATCATGATAAATATAAAATATTGAAATGCAAAACAGTAAAAAAAAGGTTTTAACCCCTGACATTTGCAAACGTCACCATTCTCTCGAATGAACGGCCGGAGTTTAGACCTATATTTGGAGAAATTTGGAGCTTAGAACTAATATTTGACAACATGTCTGGCGCCGGCTTTAGAATTAGAAATGACTAATATGAAGTCATAAATATCGTTAGTAAAAAAAATGGCCATTATTTGTTAAGAATATGACAATGACGATAAAGATAAACGAAGCCTAAAAACTTACGTAACCTAACGTACTACCCAGTTATGAACTATGTACCTATAATAATACCTATGGTATGCGAACATGGGAATACATGCTTCCTTTGTTAATAAATGAATTACCTACCAGTACATTGGATAGCCTAAAAACTTTAAAAATAACAAAAAGCGTTGCTGTTTGGTGACAGTCCAGATAACGCAAGCCCGTTAGTAATAAATTGTACGGACGGACGCCCAACCTGTCCGACCAACCACGCCAACTGCACCGATGACGTCCAGCGCAGCGCGAGCGCTAGCCCGCAGTGCGAGGCGCAACGTCGTCGCGGAAAGCGTCTTCAGTCGCCTAGAAGAAGGCAGTCTGAATCTGCTGAAACTGGTCGGCTATCTCGATCAAAAATACTTATTGAGGTGAGCCCATTTGCAAAAATCAGTGCAATGAAGCATTATTTTCTTGAACATCAGCAGCCTGTAGCTGCGTGATGTAGATGTATCATAAATTTGTTTAGCATAAGTTTGCGATCTCGCCATACCGCATTTAAACCATATGTCACTGAAAAAATAAAAAAATAAAAAATATGGTACATTAAACATACAGTATAGTCACAGTATAGATAAAACAGTATTATGTCTTCATATAAAACGTCCGAACCGCGGGCTTCCAAATCTCGGTACACGCCTCATAGTAGGGGTGCGCCGCAGTTAAATACGGACGCGGAGTGTGTAACACGCCCAATTACCGCGCATTTATGTGGGCAGCCCTAATGCGTGCGTCTACCGAGCGTTGATTCAATGGACACTGTCTCAGATGTAATACTGTTACTGTTACATCTATACTGTGGTACAGTGTAAATTATAATTGTCATTTATGAGAAATACTGCTAATTGAAAATGTTGTATATTTTTCCAATAATAAATAGGTATGCGACCATAAAAACTTTTTACCGATTTCAATTCTGACAGCAACTTAAAGTACATTTTCTACTTTAAAAAAATAAAACAATATCCTAATTTTTATCCTGCTTTAGGCCCCACGCTCATCGTCATCACTATAAAAACTGAATTCCCGAGTCCCAAGGCAATTCACAAAAAGCATGGCTGTCAACCTCTATACATCAAGTTCCAAATGAAACGTAAATACGGCAGAAGTATGACCTAAGAGTCCGAAATGAAAAAGGCTTTTCCATTTTTCGCGCTCTATTTGAATAGGCCTAAGGTTTTTTTGGCAAAAGGTCTTAGGTGGGTCCTTTTCCTTGTCATACCCATGTTAACTTTACAAATGACTTTTGGTAGTGCTACAGTATTATTTTATTTAAGAGGATAGTTTCCGCAAAACAATAATTTATTCTTCCTGGTTTGAAGAATCTAGCAATAAAATTACTACTTGAATATATATATATATGTATTTCTTTCGTGAATATAATACACAGTCATATCGAAACAGAATCCTCAGACGTCATTTCAATATAAAGAAATAAAGTGCCAAAGATGGCTCTTAAAAAAGTTTTCATGTCGAGTTTTAAGTTTAACCCGTTCATATTATTTATGGATTAACTTTATAAAACTTTTAACAGGGCATGTATTTAATAGCACCTTTGCTTTTTTTTTAATAATAAAATTAGTGAAAAATGTTGTCATTGTGACTTTTCCAGAATCCGTCCCTCTCGCACTGCAGTTCTTTCCGCATGGAGTAACAGGATAGTATGCAAGCGGAACCTATCATCTTAAGAGTTATATAAGGTGACATTAATTTCTGTAATATTATTAAAACTCGCGTGAGCTGACATACTAAATTATTATATACGGCTTTAACACTCACGTGTGATTGCTGTTGACTATATGCCAACCGTTTCACCGATAAAATTTCGGCATTATCAAGGCGAGTGCCGTTCTTAGGACGATGACGCGGCGTACACCGTCGTTGTCAAACGGGTACTGTAAACTCGTGCACTGAGCGTTGGCTTCGTCGCCAAAGAAGGTGGGATGGTGGATGCACTTGATTCTTCTAATTGTTCCAATTTATTGTTTTACAGACAAGAGCAGTTTCGCAGCCGGATTGTGAAAAACCCGCCTTTTTACCTATGTATTGCGTATGTTGCTATCGCAAAGTTTCCATTGGTTTGTGTAAATTAGAATTTTGCTATAAGGTGCAGGCTCCATGAAACTTGCGACGACAATACAATCGTGCCGACTTCGTCGCAAACGCAAAATTGACAACTTGTTTCAGGAGAAACCACACTTTTGCAAGACTGTTGACGTTTCCAAACATTTATTTTTGGTTATTATTAATCTAGATAACATTTTCGATGTTTGACTTGTATTAGTTTTTTAATATTATCTGAATCAATAAAAACACATTCGGCTACACAAAAAAAAAACTTAAATTTACGTATTTTACGTATTTATTTATATATTATCTAAAGATATTACTCAAATTTCACGATTTTTAGTTCAATTTAAACGTAGATCTAGATAATGTTAATGGACTCAGCCTAAAATATTACGATAACATTCCATAGACACCCCACAATCTGTTGACAGAGTTTGTGTGGAGGTTCGCGAGTAACGACACCTCTTATAGATCTGAACTAAGTTTAAGGTGGATGCGTTCCCAAACGCAAAATTAATGATTGATTTTTTATTTTTAACACTGTCTTATTTTGCTAGGCAAACCTATTTGACATTAAACTAGTTATTTATTTTATTTATTTTTATTAGTCTGCCAACAGAAATGACACTTACAAAAGTTAATAGGTATATAAAGACAAACACACACATGTACGAGTGTATTCCTAATTAAAGGCAAACACAGCATGCCTGTGGGACACTCAATAGCGCTCTAAGCTACTTGTTAAAACACAAATGACTAATATTCTAAATAATTTTAAATAAACTAAAAAAGTAAAACTAAAACTAAAACTGTATGAAACGTAAAACTTAAAATTAAAAACTTAAAAAATCTTAAAAAGTCTAAAAATCTAACTAAGGCCGCATAATACCATAAATCACATGATTGTTCAAAAATAAGAATAAAAATTATAAGTTTTGCTTTTGAAAACGCGACCGTTGCATCAACCTTATTTTTAAGGCATGCAGATTTTATTTATAGAAATACTAAGGCCATAAGTTCCGAAAAATAAAGATCCCACTATCCCACTAATATTATAAATTCGAAAGTTTGGATGGATGTATGGATGTTTGTTACTCCTTAACGTCGTAACTACCGATCCGATTGGTCTGAAAATTTGCACAAATGTAGTTCTGGACCTGGAATAGCACATAGGCTACTTTTTATCCCATAAATCAGTTCCCATGGGATGACAATGGGGTGTCAAATTTCTTTAGAAAAGTGATGTTTTGCTCCTTCACGCCCCATACCTACCGATTGGGCTGAAACTTGGCACAAATGTAGTTCTAGACCTGAAATAGGACATAGGCTACTTTTTATCCCATATATCAGTTCCCATGGGATGGCAATGGGGTGACAAATTTCTTTAGAAAAGTGAAGTGTTTTACACAAGCTCAAGCACAAGCTCCTTTAAATTTGCACAAGCGCAAAGTACAAAAAAATGTTATCTAATAAAAAGAAAAACGGTCAAGTGCGAGTCAGACTCGCAAGTTGTCCGTAATTCGACAGTTTTGCGAATAGAAAATTTAATTTTGACATTTTTGGAACTTTAACGGTGAGATTCCGTTGTCCATCCATCCGTATGTCACAGCCTCATAACTTTAGCACCGTTAAAGACAAAGACTTAGAATTTTGCACAAAAGAGGAAAAAAAATTATTCCTAAAACCACAATATGGGTATCAAATTATAACTATTAAGGAGCTGATTATAAAATTATATAATTTGGCTATATTAACTTGCACCTTTTTCAAGAAATCGTCGAAATACCACAAAAAAAATGTATATACCCACCCTGATTATAGGTCATAACTGGCCAATTACAGGATAATTATAGCGTTTTTTTTTTACACAAATGAAAAATAAAAATAAAGTTAAATAAATTTATACATATTTTTTTAATACAATATAGGTATTAAAAAGTCGATTCCATAAGGACAAAAATATTTTTCGAAATACAGTTGCTTTGAAGTTATAGAGCTGAAATTTTGCTTCTGTTACTAGGGTTGGGTTTAAGGATTTAATAATAATAATAAATAAATTTCATTTATTTCGGATAACAAAGATCCATATTTGTTATAATTTCAAAATACAATAATAACTAATGTCAAACACAATTAATTCATAATAATGGGAAATAAAAAAAAATTAAATCAAAATTAAAGATTAGAAATTAAAAATTAAAAAAGTTTAATACCTTCTCACCGGCACAGCTAATGCGGTATGTCTGTCACAGCAGTGCCGGAGAAAGGGCAGTCTATTCTATCTCCAATCATTGTCAGAATAACATTGGAACGGGGGCTCTACCGCGTAATTCTCATTTGTATCAACTTCAAGCAAATGCATGCGAAATCAACGCGTGCAAAAGAGATGGCATGTTAGGCGGGCGTCGTCGCACGCACGTCAAATTTCAATCTCAAGTTGATGTTGATGAAAATGAGAATTACGCGGTAGACCCACTGGCCCGAACTCTGCGCACAAAGAATGCGGCGCGCTTGCGCATGGTGGTTTAATATATTTAAGAAAAAAATATTGTGTTTCAAAGTGTTAACACACTAACCGAAGTTTAATTCAGAGAAAAAAATTATAATTTCGTTCAGAATTTACCTAAATTTTCAATTATAAATTTACAAATTTTACCTGGGAATCAAATAAGTGATCGAGAAATTATTTCGTGAGGAAACGTAGCTCGGCCTTCGGCCTCGTCAAAGCCTGAGAATCAAACAAGAGATCAAGAAATAATTTTAAACTACAAAAAACTAAATCCACGCGGGCGAAGTCGCGGGCAAAAGCTAGTATATCTATATAAGAGTATGCTTGGTTTGGCATTTGGCAAAAAGTGCCCGTTAGGGACATATTTTGGGAACTTCGTTTCCTCTTTCCGTAGATCCCAAATTAAGGTTGTTTAAACTTTTTGCTCATTTTAAAAAGTTGAAACGTTCCTCTGAATTTTGTTTGTTCCAAAGAAGTCGTAACGAAATTAAATAAGAAGCCAAAGGCTATTTAAATTTCTTAGGATAACAGAAAACACTGTGATGTGCTAGCAATATCAAAAAGCGCTTATTGTTTTTTTTTTTTTTTTTTAAATAGTGTAACAGTACAGGTTTAAAATTATTTTTATACTACACCTGCTCGGAAAGTACCTTCTTACTTTTTTGAAAACGATGCAGAAAATACGTCATTACTGTCATACAAATATGCGGGCGGAAAAAGTGTATGAAAATTCATTGTTAACGTGCTTGAGCGGGCAGAAAAAGTATATGCAAATCCATTGTTAACGTGCTGTTTTTTTTTAAATAACATAAAGAATGAGTAAGTGGCCAAGTGGCCAGTATTATTTTGCGAACTCGTACATAAAACTCGAAAAATGATACTGGCCACTTGCTTTTCCTGCACATAATAAAAAATAAGAAGGAAATAAAAGGTTGGAAAAAAGGCGCGAAGACGTGATGGCGTCGTTTTTTTGTTTTATTAAAAAAATATTGCATTTTGGGTGTTTTGATCAACAATAGTGATAGGATATTGTGAATTAAAATCGCCGTAACCTGTGTAGTGTGTTGTTCAATGGAACAAAAGTGCGGGCTGTGCCTTTTCGTGTGTTTTTTCTAACCCTGTTGTATTTGCGTTACAAGGCTATCATTATAGCGGAAACGACAGGACAGTGACTTAGACAGGACAGACCTTTCAGATGATCCTCAACAGAAGAGGATAGTGCATATAAACATAAAAAACTATAACGTCAAACATGGCTGTATGGGCTAAGATCCCTTTGCCTTTCCACTTAGTGGGAAAATGAAAAAAAAAAAAAAAAAGTGACAATCGCACGCGAGTCAGTCGGTTTCTTTTATTGTATCTTGATTAAAAGTAAAATGATACTATTTCCTCGCAGGTGTAGTATAAAGCACTATGTATCACTCGGGGAGAAAGTGCGATTCCCCTTTCTTCCCTCGGTGAACAATGTACTAATATACTACACCTGCTCGGAAAGTACCTTCTTACTTTTTTGAAAACGATGCAGAAAATACGTCATTACTGTCATACAAATAAGCGGGCGGAAAAAGTGTATGAAAATTCATTGTTAACGTGCTTGAGCGGGCAGAAAAAGTATATGCAAATCCATTGTTAACGTGCCTTTTTTTTTTTAAATAACATAAAAAATGAGCAAGTGGCCAAGTGGCCAGTATTATTTTGCGAACTCGTACATAAAACTTGAAAAATGATACTGGCCACTTGATTTTCCTGTACATAATAAAAAATAAGAAGGAAATAAAAAGTGACAATCGCACGCGAGTCAGTCGGTTTCTTTGATTATTATCTTGCTTAGAATAAGTTATCTTGATTAAAAGTAAAATTATACTATTTCCTCGCAGGTGTAGTATAAAGCACTATGTATCACTCGGGAGAAAGTGCGATTCCCAAACCGTGTGTATTGAGGCCCTTGGCTTCGCCTCGGGCCTCAAACTACACCCTCGTTGGTAATATTCCCCTTTCTTCCCTCGGTGAACAATGTACTATTTTCATTGATGGATAGATAAGTGATATTTATAATTATAAGTTATATATATAAGTGATATTATATATCGTTATTTAAATTTTTTCATATTTTTTTTATTGTCAAACTTGACCTTCTGATTGGTTTTCCGGAAAAAAGTTCTATGCACGCCACTGGACCATAACATGAGTTTAAAAATTGAACAAATTTTATATGCGTTATGTGTCATATAAAATATCGCACACTTTGACAGCAAGTGGTAAAACATGCTTAATATTTTTGGTAAGAAATTGAAACGTTTTGAATTTTGCGATATGCATACAACACAGTAAGTCCTTGAGTCTTTATATATGAATACATACAGGCCACGCAATATATTTTGTGAAAAAAAGTTTTTATTTATGAAACACTGGCCAGTTATAATTTATTTTGAAAATACCACAGACTTAGGATATACATCATAAGTCTA
Organism: Ypsolopha sequella; assembly: GCA_934047225.1. NCBI lineage: Eukaryota > Metazoa > Arthropoda > Insecta > Lepidoptera > Ypsolophidae > Ypsolopha > Ypsolopha sequella. The sequence continues at coordinate 19,204,101 of OW203991.1, forward strand.
TGAAAAATACAATTATTTAAAAGTAAAAAATCAACTCAAAGGGATACAGTTTTCATCGCCGTAAGAAGGCCGTAGATGAGGTGTCTAAGGCGGACGCAAAAAAGTGTTTCGAAAATTGGTCTAGACGCATGAAACTTTTGTTCTTTAAAAAGATTTTAATAATAAAACCATACACCGTAAAATAAATTTTTTTCTTTGCACAATTGTCAGATTATCCCACGTACATATAAGTTAGGTATCACTGGTTTGTATTGTTTGTATTTTGTTTGGTTTGTAAAAACAAATGCGGGACGGCTCAGGCACAAAATAACCACTTACAGAAGGTTTACTTCACATAACTATCGAAAACAGGCGCACGCACACATAGACGCGTACGTACGACGATCTCGAAAGAAGTCGGTCGAATGTCAATACGAAATTCTGCCGAGATCATCATACGTACGCGGCTATGCATGTGTGCGTCTGTTTTCGCTCCATCGTCGTCGAGTCGGCCTTCTGGTAGTATCTATTTTGTGCCTCAGTCGTCTGTAATCCTCGGACATGGGCAGCGTTGAACTCTGATACTTGTAAGAACATTCTAAGAATTACATTTCCATTTGTGCCCTTTGTGAAACTACAAAGGATCAAACACAAACCATACCAACGATAAATCCTGCCACATCAAGATTTATTTGATCTTGTAAAAACGTGTACTCAAAATGAAAAAAAAAATGTAATACATCAACATCAAGATTGATGGTGTGTGCTGTCACTTCTTGATGGAACATTTTAACAATTATAGAAAAATATTAAAATAATGGACTGTGGAGGTACCACCATCTTACTTGGAGACCCCCTCGAAGTTATTCGGGGGAGAGTAAGAGGACAGCTCACAGGCAAAAAACCAGGAGGCCCACCATGCCTGGGATCGATGGATGGCGGTATATCCATCCCTAATAGCCGGGCCTTATATGGAACAGACTGGTGACGGGCAGCGGTGTCACTGGTACGAGGGTTCCGACACCGCGCTTACCAACCCGCCTGCCCAGCGTGTGTGAGTATGGGCAATTCTTCCAGGATGACCGCCGGGAGTGGCAAAGTCCTGGAAAGGCTTATGTCCAGCAGTAGACGAATTAGGCTGATGGATGGACGGATGAATAAAAATAATTAAAATAAATACTTATACCTATTTATTTTTAATTTATATATTGTAAGAACGGTCACGCTACCAGTTTAGACGATTTAATCGACATATTCAGGCGAAAACAACACAATACACAACAAAATAATATTAACAGTTTGGAAACAAGTAGAAAAAATATATATTTTCTACTATAATAAGTAAAGTATAAATATTATTTACCTGTAAGGTCGTCAAGATATACACGAACAATTTGAGAGCTTTTTTTTATTATGTTCCAGGGATACGCGGGGTCAAGTTGATTAGAGTTCCGTCTTTTCTAGCAGCAAGGGACTTTTTTTCATGGAAATTATATGGGATTTTTGTAAGGGGTAATATTGACAAAAACCTTTTATTGTTTTTGCTTTTTTATTTTGACCCTGAGGATAATCTATGGCAGATGTAATTTTATACGTAACTAACAGACAGATACACGGAACAGGAACCGAAAGTATTCGAGACTCACGTACTATAATTTCCTTTAAGAAAAAGCTGGAAAAACATTACCTCTCACTGTCTTAATAGGTAAATATAATATTATATATATATATCAATATTTATGTATTCTCTAATACAATATAAATATATTTAAATAAATTTTAATATTTTATAGTGTGTATTTATAGTAAGTATTTGAACACTATATTATTGCTCTTTTTATGTTATATATGTTTATATTTTTTATTTTCATCAATCTCCTTGTGCACTTGTATGATTACTCGTTTAATGTTTTTTTTGTTTGTTATTTCCTGTTGGTTTTGCTGGAAGAAATCTCTTCTTAGGGATAAGCACGCCAATGTGCATATTGTTTAAATGTAAATATTATATGTATCCCTGTTTCTGTATGTGTGTGTACAATAAAGAATAAAGAATAAAGAAAGTATAGGTATAAAGGAACCCTAAAAGCTGCGTTCTCTTACAGACTGGCTTTATACAGGTTTGAATAAATAAATCCTAGCTAGGCAATCTACACTTGACTGGAGTCTCTTTGACAGTCCCAATTTACTTCTCTTACAGAGCTACTCTCTGCTCTTTGACACAGTGTAAGGGTGCGACTATCTTAAAATACCTAATACTCGTATAAGTCTGCGAGTGTCTTTATTCTGCCCAATCATAGTTCATTTTCTTGGAACATATAAAAAGAATTTCGTTTTTCTTTAAATTTCTTTGTTTGTTTCGTTTCCTAAAGATATAAATACTTATGTAAATTATTGTTACATACGGCTTGAACACTCACGTGTGATTGTTGTTGACTATATGCCAACCGTTTCACCGATACAATTTCGGCATTATCAAGGCGAGTGTCGTTCTTAGGAGGACGACGCGGCGTTCGCCGTCGTTGTCAAACGCATTGCTCGTGCGCTAAGCGTTCAAGCCGTATGTAATAAATTTTTCAATGCAAGTGCTCGTAAAGGCCCACTTTTTATGCATCAAAACCGAACAGAAAGTCAATTATTTTGCCCTAAGGTTTTATTATTATTATTTTTTTTTTATTTATTTACAATGGTTGGCTAACCTGCAGCCTTTCCTGTGTACAATAAATGTTATACTTTTTTCCATTGTTTAACGGCTCTGGATACAGTCCTTTTGAGCTAATTATAATTTAAAGTTCACAACATTGTATTTGTTTTATTTCCTCACACTATGCTTTGAAAAACGTAGTATGATACACGGGCGTAAGAGCAATAAATTACTCGGTTAAGTTTAAAACACTCGCTACCCTCGTGTTTTAAATCGTCCTCGTAATTTATTCCTTTTCGCCCTTGTAGCATAAACTACCATAGTTTGTCAGCTCACGCGAGTTATAATAATATAAATATGTCGTCACGGCACGAATCCCCAAGGGGGTGTCAGAGCTTTTCCCGAGTGTAAAATGCAAGTCACAATCCACACTCGGTACACCCGCGTTTCACCGAAGATTATTACGTCCCAACGTGATGGGTGGTGAACCCTATCGCCGTTCTTCGGGCACGAATGTACGCGTTTTCATAATTTTTCAGTTAAATACCTATTTGGTTTTCATCAAACAATTCCTTATACTTGAGTTAACTAAGCAATTGCATGAATGAGTATAGCAATAGTAAGCATTTGCAAAACTGATGAACTGAACAGAAAACTTTCAAAAGGAAAAGTTTCGAGAATTCCACATCGTGAGAAGAGATGCAAATTTCTACCTCTTTCTTGAATTTCGTCCTTCAAACTAGTTCTGCCAACCGCGTTAGTAGAATTTTAGGGCCGTGTATGTTCATCCTATAGAAATTCATCCCAAAAAGTATTTATTTTCGGTACAAATTCATCCCATTTCAAAAAATATATTCATAATGTGTAAATTCCTCCTATTTTTGGATGTAAGTTCATCCCATTCGTCTTGATGGATTTTTTAACTAAGCTTCAATTTATTTTATGTAAGACTATCAAGTCACAAAACTTATAGGTGGAATTTAATCAACCACCCGAATTCATACTGGAGACTCGGTTAGTGATCAGCAACAAGGTTCAATGATCTTTATTTTCGAAATCATAAAAAAATCTTTGTTCCCTTACGAACTGGAGTACCTAGTTCAAATATAATTCCTATATTCGCCGTTGATATTTTAGGGTTCCGTACCCAAAGGGTTACCAACAGGACCCTATTACTAAGACTCCGCTGTCCGACTGTCTGTACGTCTCTGTCACCAGGCTGTATCTCATGAACCGTAATAGTTAGACATTTGAAATTTTCACAGATGATGTATTTCTGTTGCCTCTATAACAACAAATACTAAAAAACAGAATAAAATTAATATTTAAGGGGGCTCCCATACCATAGACATGTTTTTTTTGCCGTTTTTATAGATAATGGTACAAAACCCTTCGTGCGCGAGTCCGACTCGCACGTGGCCGGTTTTTGTTATGTTTGAAGACGAAAAAGCAAGGACTAACTGATAAACTGGGCAGGCAAATCAGACTCAACTGCTTCTATTTTTGGGATACAAGAGAACATAGTAGTCCTATTTTTATGTAATAACGCTTTACAATAAACTACCAGATAAAATAAAAGTGTTACCACAAAGACAATTTAGAGCGACAGTCTTCAAGATCCTAAAAAAGAAATCGTATTACTTACAGCGTTAAATATTTTTCAATGTAGTTGCTCGTAAAGTTTTCTTTTTTGTGTAACAAAATTATGCGGAAACTGACTCTTTATTTCACGCGTGAAATAAAACAGTTCTGAAATCCTTTATTTCACGCGTGAAATAAAGTAATTTTTTTAAGTTTTTGACTCTGTGGTGCATGGTGCAAGTCATAAAATTGAAAAAATTACAAAGAAGCAAGGAGGTTTTGCTGTCCAAAAAAAAACAATTATTTATAAGTATGCGCGCTCTAGCAATAATTGATTGATGATAAATTTTCTGTATTATACTTATTTTTTTGTTGTATTTCCTCACAAAATGCATTGAAAAATGTTGTAAGATACTTGAGCGTAAAAGGTTTTTATCCGAATGCGTGCCAATGAAAACACTCGCTGCGCTCGTGTTTTCAATTTGGCACCTATTCGTATAAAACCTTACTTTCCGCACGTGTATCTTAAATAACTATTTTGGAAGACAATGACATTTTTATTTGAATTGTGCTACTTTGTTTTATTTTATTATATTAGGAATAAATTGACATTGTTTTTTTCACATTATAAAATTAAGTAAATTGGACATGTAAAATATTTGATTTTATTTGTTTTGGTAGGTTAACTTTTATGTGATAAATTAATTAAGTGTAATTGATTACTTTAAAATATTTGTATGCTGGCCTGGCAGATTGGAACTAACATGTACATGTAACATTTAACGTGAAAACTTTTGTAACATGCTTTCGGACAAATAAACTTATGATTGATTGATTGATTGATACCCCTTCTCAGGGTAGCAATTGGTCTTAGATTGTTATGAATACGCAATTTTGCCATAATGTTAGTTTATACGAACGTTGAAAGTCGAGTGCGTCGGCAACTGAGCCGTCTTGCGCCCTCTAAATGGGAAGGATTGGCACATAGCGCCCTGAATGGCGTGGGCTTATCAGAGTTAAGGTTAAACGATAGTGCCAATTTCCATACAAAATTAATTAACCAAGATCAGCAGAAGTACAAATTTTAGCTTGTATTTATCACTGTATTTTATTACATTTTAATACAAGAATGTCGCGAATTTAAATATAAGTTATATTTTACAACAATAATTGGGTTATTTTAGCTTTTAAAGTTCAGTTAAATGTCCATCATTTTACGTGTGTAGTTGTGGATGTCATACTATAAAACTGTTAGATGTGTGTGAATATGCTTTACGTGTGTGCGGTTTAACTACATGACGGTTTCGCATGATTAGATTGCGTACTAAATTGTACTTAAATTTCACGGCAATAAAAAATACTTCAATAGCATAAGTGATATACTGTCTGACTACAAATCGTATGGTCCAGAGTTCGATTCCTGTCACATGTATTTATTTTGTTTTTTTTTTTGCCTATTATTATTGATTCCAGAATTGTAAATAAAAATAAAAATTATTTATTGGATTTATTCCTTCACTTGTGCCAAAATAAATTTCTTCGTGCCCAGCCGCTGTTCGTGCCTAATAAAAAACCGACAGATGAACAACAAAGTGATTTTACGTATAAGGGTTCAGTTTTTCGCGATGAAATAATGAACCTTAAAAAAACCGGCAAGTCAGACTCGTGTACCTAGGGTTCCGTATTGAAAATAGTAGGTAGGTACTTAAAGTTTTGCCAGTAACTGATTATGAAGACAAGAAAAAGAATTGATTGCAAGTACATAAGTACCTACCAATTATATTTACAAAAGAAAAAAAACCGCGGCTAAGTTTTTAATTAATAAAAAAAATATAGGTACTTAATAAAAGAAAAAATGTTTTTTGTGAATTTCTTTACCGCTACATTTTTCCTGCAATCTTTGCAAAATAATCTATTATTGTGATTTATATTTTATTTTTTTACTAGCCTTTTGCCCGTAGCTCCGCCCACGTTTATTCAACTCTTCCCCGTTTTCGGCTTTGGCGTTATTTTATGAATAAATAAAATAATATAAAAAAACACAAAAAGTGACGTTGTCCTCGGAGATTAGAACTTCCGGCTTCTTGCGTCCTAAACGAACGCTTTTCGTTCCGAGCTGTAAATAACGTTCACTAGGTATTCTCTCGTCAGGATAAATACTTACTTATCACGCTTTATTTCGCTTTATATCCTATATCGTAACAGGGAGAAGGGTATTCGCAATGAGGATAAGTCACATAACGGGAGAATCCAATTTTGACTATTACATTGCATGTGTTATGATTTTCTGAGTACACTACTTTTTGATTTTTTGAAATCCGTCCATAAATGGCAACGTTATTTAATATTTTATCGGGCTTGATTTTAAAACGCGCGCCTCCCGCCCGTGGATACCGATGTCGTCATCACACACAGACCCCGCGCGATCGCAGTCGTCCAGTACGCACATTCGTGATTAGTAGCGAACACTCGGTTTTTTTTCGAGTTTTATGCATTATCGGTTTATTGTTTCGGTGTTCTGTAATAATGAGCAACAAATTGGAAGATGGATTCGAAAAAGGACAGTCAGATAATCTACCTAAAGTGGATTCTTTCATGGTTTTTGAATACTTAAACAATCATGTGAAGTATACCAGCGCTGAAATCCGAGGTTGGAAGCTTCAACGGTAAGTACCTACCAAATTTAATGTGTTAGTTAGTGAGTTTAGGCCTAGGTACTTTTTCCCATGGCTGTTGCGGTAGGTAATGTGAAAATAATAAAATAACCTGGGTAAAAAGGTACATGGACAGCATAACACACTCCATCATAAAAACGTTAGTCAAGTCAAGTACCTACATTATTTCTTCCTACGGAGTTCGAGTTGATGTTTTTGTAAGCAGGCAACTGCAGGCATGATTCATTGCGATTTAGTAAGTGCCGGTTTCAAGTTCACCTAAACATTATAGACCGGGAGCGCGCCGTAGATTAACTAACATTAGCGGATACCTACCATGTTTTTTGTTTCGATGCACTTAAATGGTGCAACCGCATCAGGTAATGTGATGTAGGTATTTAATGCTGTATGATTATTACAGGTCTGTACGAGAGTCATATGGCGACGATGCCGTAGGGTATGTCCAAGTCCAAAGAAATGGAAATGTGTGCACAGTAAAGGCAAGAATAACACCGGAGCATAAAGTAAAAACTAAAGGTTATAGCTGCACTCTCAAATGTGAAGAAAATGATAAAACTATTATTGATGTTACTTGTCATGATTGTGCTGCACAAAAAGGAGGTTGCAAACATAGTGTAGCATTTCTTATGTGGATACACAGACGCAGTGAAGAGCCTTCTCCAACTGAAAAAAAATGTTATTGGGCCAAACCAAAACTGGCCACAGTGGGCACAACCTTGAAATTTATAAAAGCCAAAGATATCGGTTCCAGCGCTGGAGATATTGACGATAACGCTAATGTAAGAAGTGAACAATTTTTTAACAAACTGGTGCACAATATACAGTTAAATTCTATTAGGATTCAGTTAACAAGTTACGTTACACAGAATGAACTTACGAAATTATCATTGCATAACTTGATAAATGATTATAAAAAAGAAGGTAACGACACGAACAGTGCACAAGGCTTCATCGATTATTGTACAACAAAACAAACACCAGAAAAGTGTTCAAAAATAGAACAAGAAACTCTATCTCAAGCTCAGTCTCCTTTATGGCATGAGATGCGATATTGCAGAATAACCGCGTCAAAAATACACGACGCCGCCCATTGCAAAACCCCTGATGGTTCATTAGTTGAGCAAATATTCGGTGCAACCATACCAGAAACTCCTGCAATGCGAAGAGGCAAAGTACTGGAACCTGATGTTAGGGCAAAAGTAGCAAAATTGAGAAAATTTGTAATCGAAAATGGTGGGCTGTTTTTGAAAAGTGATTGGCCTATTTTAGGTGCATCTCCTGATGGCTTAACACAAGAATATGTCATAGAAATAAAATGTCCCATGACCACACAAGGCAAAGAAAGCTTTATTAAAAATAATCGTCTCACAAACAAATCAAAAGGTCAAATCCAGCTGCAAATGTTTTTTTGCAACAAAACTAAAGGGCTTTTTTGTGTTGCTGATAAGAATTTTGAAGCTAACAAAGAAGTAGAAATCTTTGAAGAAGATTTTGATGAAATTTACTGCAAAGATCTTTTGGAAAAGTCAACAAGTTTTTGGAAACACTCAGTCTTTCCTAAATTGGTCAAAACTTAGGTTAAGGTATAAAAATAAACAGATGGCTTAAGATATAAATATTGTTTTATTTTAAACTTGGTTTCTAAATAAGCATTCTTGAAGATTAACTACTCCACAAGCAGATGTCACAACATAGTCTAATATTCTAACATAATCAATGTCAACACATGCATGAGGTGCAATCATTTCAAACTCCCTTAAACGCCCTATACTTCTCTCGACGTGTACTCGAAGGGCCGCTATTCTTTTAGTTTCTAAAACCTCTTCTTTACTTAGTTTTGATCCCGAATCAACGCTAGGAGGCCTTAAAAGTTTGCAACCTTGACGTTCAAGTAAATGAGCTATATTCTTAAATCCCCTATCAGCCATCACTACGTCACCGGGGGATAACATCTGAAGAAAACCGCAGTCTTCAAAGATAAGGGCGTCCGATGTCCTTCCTCCATAACCTTCGGATATGAAGTTTATAAGTCCATTAGGTGTTATCGATATTAGATATTTTATAGTATTCGCATTTTTATATTGTGACCACGTCAGCGCCTGATGTACTGCTGAGCTAGGTTTCTCGATTTGAATTTCTAAACAATCTATGATGCTGACGACTGTTGAATAACGCCTCCTAAAAGGTATCGGAAGATTTGAGCGAATATCGTCGCGAGGAGGAATAAAAATCAGTTTCTCCATGCATTGAGCAACCTTAGGTATTGTTTCTTTGAAATGTCTGGCGACTGTAGATTCCGAAACTCCAAATTGAACAGCAAGCACGGAATTCGGTTCACGCCATCTCAGTTTTTTCAAGCTCAATAATACATCCATCAGAGGTCTCTCAGTAGATTCACTCAAATATTCTAAACAGAAATACACTTGCGATGGTAATCCGAGAAAAAGCTTAGGTTCTCTAGATATAGACATTAAAGTTCCTTTTTGCATGTGTTCCTTAAATAACTCAGTATCTACTTGTCGTTTCATTTCACAGGCGTCAGTATTTACACTGAATCCACTTAGGCTCGCAGAAACTGATGAGGTATTAGAGTAAGATGTGAAGCTATCATGCATTGGTTCCCGATGATGATCCCGACGATGTTCTTTTGGTTTCACCGTTTTTATTTTAAGAGCAAACTCTTCAACCCGGTCAAAACCGGCGTCAGTATTAATGCCCTTGCTTCGAACTTTTGGCTTTATATTAACTTGCACTGCGAGTGATTTATATTTAGGATCATTGTGTAGATTTGCCGCATTATCTTCTTCAAGCGGGTTTATAGCCTCTGTATCATTTGAATTAAAATCAATCGTTTCACACGCCACGAACTCTTCTTGTGTTATTAGGTTTTCATGACCAACTTCCGGATTAAGCACTCTTTCAAAGTACTCAATCTGCTGTCTTTTTTTATATCCAGTCCGTTCTACAACGGCGTTATCCTTTCTTTGGCAGTCAAATTTATGCGGCAGAACTCCTTTTTTTAGTCTTAGTTGACCACCCATCAATCGGTACCTTATATAATTTTCCATGTCATTTTCGACCTGTAAAAAGTAAAAACAGATTAAAGATTCTTTATTTTATTTTTAAATAATACTTTACTTACTGAGAAAAGCAGATCCAAAAAATAGGTCCTACAGCAAAGAAATTAAAATTCGAATCATTACCTATTGTTGATAGGTATTCATTATCGTAGATAAAAATGCGGTAGTCTCCCGGACTACAAATATCATACCTACGTTGATTATTGTTTATTGTTATTACCTCATACGATTGTGTTAAGGTTGAGACAATATGACATAAAAGGATTAAGTTTTAAGGTTTTTGATTCCATTGATCGATAAAATAGGTGACATTTACTCAATAATACGAGGAAATAGGTATACGTCAAGTATAAGGTATAACGTAGGAAAGGTCCTTACGTCGAAATGATCTTCGCAACAGTAATGAGTACTTTTGCTTGATAAAGGATCTCTCTTCATAACACTACACCACTTTTTTCTAGCTTTTTTGTCTGTTGGAACATGAAAAAATAGTTTGTCGGGCGTACTACTACTTGTACTCTTGCACTTTGGCACGACACAATATTTGTAAGACATTTTTAAGGATATTGATACACAACAATAAATCTATAACAAAGCGACCGTGACAAGCACAGCTCAAGAACTGCGCGGGAAACAGAGTACACCTACAGAACTGAAGAGCGCGTGCGGGGTCGCGCCCCGGGTATGTGTGGGATGACGTCACGCGCTCGCGGCTGGTACTGGCGGGCGTTATTTGAACTGCTACAGTAAAATTGCTGTACTTTCGACATTTCTTGTCCGATTTGGATATTTTTTTCACCATAAGTCATGTTTTTTTTACTGTCATCGATCTACATACTTAACAAAAATCGTGACTCTTCCTCATTCGCAGATAAACAGGGCGGCAAATCGGTACCTATCCACACGGGTGTTCAAATAGGTAGCGGCGAGCCTGGTTACATGCAGCAGGGACAATCGTCTTTCATTCAAGCCGCCATTATCGAGCAATGTCGGCAAATATCAAAGGGACGGCACGCGCGGCCGGCGACGACTCTGTGTTGCCATAAACATAGATTTATCTGTACTTTTAGGGATTTAGGAATATTTATAGAAAACAGATTGGACCAGTTATGTACGGAGAAACGAGTTTGTTTGTACGGAGGTTTTTTTATTTAGCGCTAAAAGTTTTGGAAGAGATTCGGAAGCTTCATAGAGGTAGGGAATTTAATTATCCTTTTTGTACCTAAATGTTGAATTTTCAACATTTATTTCAGTTTGTTTGTTAAAAATAATCGCTAATCTTGATAGATTTCATAGTTTATTTACTCGTATAAATATTGTTTCTATGGTACAGAATTTTTAGGTCAGTCAGATTAATACGTTTTTCGATTAATAAGTTTGTTTTTTACCAATAAATGAGTATGAGTATGGCAACACTAACTTCGTACGCTTTCGCTACGTTTGTTCGTTTTTGTTTCCGATTGCAAAGGTTTTAGGTACCACATTTTGGCTAGTAAGTAAGTAGGTAGTTACTATCTTTCAGCACGGACCCTACACAGACCGAATCCCTACTAACATTTTATTTTTCGAAATTCGTCATACTGATTACTTACCAAGCCTCGAGTATTAATTTATATATTATTTTATATTATAAATATATATAAAGTAACTATGATTTATATGACCAAATTCATATTGGAAACCAGTGATATATCATAAATATTTTTTTTATTCATATCGCTGTTGGAGACACGATAAGTCGTCAAGATCACGGTTCAATGACCCGTTTTACGAAATACGAAAAATATTTTTGTTTTCCTATACAAATTCATGGTCTACCCCGAGTCCCCGACTTAGTATAGAAAGCCTAAATTGTATTTTCTGTATTTCACAGAAAGTAGGGCAAGTAATCGGACCTTGTTACTGATCTGATCACTTACTTATAAAGTCTCCAGTATGCATTTGGTCATATAAAGCAAAGTCACCTATTCACCTCATTATACAGGCAAATTCATAATGAAGACCCGGTAAGTTCAGCGATTTATACAACAACAACATATCGTCACGACATGAATCCCCGAGGGGATGTCAGAGGTGTTCCCGAGTGTGAACTATGAATTGCAAATCACAGAACACACTCGGTATACCCGCATTTCATCGAACATTATTTTATACCTACTTTTAAGTATATAGACTCCAAAACAATTAGATGAACGGGCCAACCAATAATCACCTCTGTAACAAGGCAATAAAGTCTATTCGTCTCATTACCTTGGGCAGTTTAAAGATATTGCCGTACTTCCGGGACAAAAATACATGTTTTAGGGCATGCCGGTTTACCTCACAGTGTTATTCCTTCACCGTTCAGCAAGTGGTTAGTAAGAACAAATACTATGCACATATACTTATGTCGCCCGACCGGGGATTGAATCTACTAACGTCTAAACTAATTAGACGAATGGCGAAGACTTTATTACCTTTTGACAGAGGCGATTATTAGTTGGCCTATTTGTCTAATTTGTCTAATTGTCTTGGACGGATTATTGATCTCAAGCAAGACTGAGACATAGTAAAACCAGAAAAGTAGTTTATCTTCAACCAAAGGTACATCGCGCGGCTAATATGTGTGCGTGCTAGTACGCACGAACTACAGTACGCACACAACAGCAATATCTCGGTATGCAAGGCCCAGGGTTGGATTTAGTAGTATAATTATACTATTTGTACCATATTTTCATGACACGTAGTATGTAGTATCGTAATGGAACTATACTACGTAAAAATACCATAGTTTTATCTTCAGGCCGACCGACTTGTTTTATTAGTTGAGACGTTTTTCTTTTTAACATTTACCCTATAATATAGGGAATTTCTGTGAGTTATGAATATTTTTAGTAATTTTTTTTTTATTTAACCAACAAATAGGTAGGCTCTTTTATTAAATTATGAATATTTTTAGTAAATTTTCTTTAAATTTCACTTACAGATAGACTATTTTATTTCAATTCAAAACAAAAATTGACGAAAAACGAAACGTAGTATAATTTTAGCCTAGTAGTATATTTTTAAATGCCATAGACAATAATTTTCCGAGGGTCTGAATCCAACCCTGGCAAGGCCGGTGCTAGTCGGGGTTACGCCGCGGTCGCGCTCAGTCAAGTCTTTCGAACAAGCGCGCCAGCGCGGCACCGATCATTTCAAATATGTCGACACCACGCTGTCGTACATATTGTTCTGTCTTCGGATGCCTCAATAATAATTCCTCAAATCCAGAATTATCGTTCTTCTCAATACCAACTCAACAAGAAAGGTGAGTACACAATTTATGGTACATATAAATAATAATGAGAGATGTAAACCGTACTTTCTTTGTTCACATTTAACATAGGTACCTATGATCATAACTGTGCTATGATTGTCAGTTAGTCAAAGTGTTTTTAAATGTAGAGCTGATATGGTTGAAATCGCAAAGATTTTTTAATTATAGACTAGGAGCCAATGTTCGATTAGATACTTAAATTTTATTATGTACTTAAATGAATTGAACTGATTAATTTAGTCAACAATCACAAAGATTTTTAAGCAAAATCGTGGCCAGGGGGGCAAGATGACATGAATTGTAGGTAAAATAAACAAATGTAAAGTTTTTAATTGTTCATTACAAGAAACAAAATAATTGTCTTATAAACATAATGTTCTTGGGTTTCTCGCGAATTTTTCGGTTACTTTATTATAAAAATCTCAAAGTTTTTCAAATCTCTAGGGGGGGACAGCTGCCCCCTTCCCCCTTTTGACGATGCCCATGTTTTTAAGGTAAATTCAGGAGCTTATCTTTAATTTTGTAATTGATTATTTTCAAGTTTTCTTACTTTATTTAATTTAAGCAAGTAAGATTTCTTTATGAGTTATAAGGTCTATACGTTTATTATGTATGATATGAATGTATGTATGTTTGAATGTTTCACTACGTCGTCGATTGATAGCTCATTTGTCATAATCGGCTTCAAAATGTCAGTTGATTTGTCATAATTTTTATTTTGTTGTTTTCAGGCGCTTACAATGGCTACAATTAATATCACGTGAGGATTTGACAGATAATGTTTCAAAATATCGTGCTTCATATTTTAAATTGTAAGCATTTTAAATTAAAGAAGTCTTATTTAAATAAATGTGCTTTTTATTAATGTCTTCCTCATATAAGGTTAAAATACGGTACTGAGCTCCCGGTCTACATAAAGGTCAATTCGGGTCTCTACGGCGCGGCGCAGCGGCGCGGCGGCGTCTTTGTAGATCAAACGTGCCACCAAAGGGGGCCGCCTTGAGAACAGTTCCGCACCACAAACTTATCTATTTCGGCGAATCGCGGCAACGAAGACTGTTACTAATGAATATAGAAGTCATTTTAGTTTGGCCTACGGCAACAGATAAGTTGGTAACACGTTCATTTAACGCAGGGGTCGGCAACCGGCGGCCCGCGGGCCGCATGCGGCCCGTAGACTATCTCGGTGCGGCCCGCAAGCCTGAGGTCCGTAAGAAAAAAATACCGAAGCAAAAGGCCATATAAATTCACTAGAATTTATACGGCCATGCTGCTGGGCCATGAGAGTATTCTTGAAAGCTCGCTCCCACGCGGGGTGATAAAAATGTACCTCTATTTCATTTCTTAAGAACTGTTTATCAAGACTGTGATGTTATGTATTGTTTCTACCGAAAATAAATATTTGCTGTACTTATTCAATTCTTGGCAATTTCTTTTGCGTTTATCCGCCGCACGTGCTGCGGCGGGCGGCTCCTTTGAGACAATAGGCGGGGCGGCAGTGTTTGATTAGACGCAGGTGTGCGGCGGCGAAAAAATTCAAAGCGACCGGTTTTAGTTAAAATCACAGCCGCGCGAGGCTCTCGCCACATTCGGTTGTGGAAATTCGCCGGAAACTCACGTCTCATCTGGTTGCTAGCTACGCGTTTCGTTTCACCTTTCTTCCCTTCGCTGATAGCTTCTCACGCACGACGTATGAGGTAAGTTGTATGCACTCGCGAGCATTTTGTTTTATTTTATTTACTGCTTGTTAATGTGAACCTTCAGATTGATGGGTAAATGTTATAAGGACGGGGATAGTAGTTACATGACATGAAGTTAGTTACGAGTGTGTCATGTTTTAATTATTATTTGAATGTGGAGTTGAATTTGTAGGTGCTAACTGGAACATATAATTTTACAACGAATTTAATTTTTTTCATTATTGTTACAGAATAATTATATAAACATGGCTTCAAGAAAAAGGAAGATAGAAGAAGAAAAAAGAGTTTTTAACGAATTATGGACAGAATTATACTTTTTTATCGAGTTTAAAGGAAAACCGTTATGCTTGATTTGTCAAAAGAGTATTTCTGTAGTAAAGGAATATAACCTGAAGCGACATTACGACACTGAGCACAAAGCTAAATTTGACTGTCTTGAAGGAGAAATACGGAAAAGGAAAATTTCCACTTTGAAATCGTCATTACAAAATCAACAAAACATATTTAAGGTTGTGGCAGACAACAGCGAATCGAATGTTCGGGCCAGTTACAGGGTAGCAGAGATTCTTGCAAAAAGTGGACGTCCGTTTACCGATAGTGAATTAGTAAAAGAGTGTGTCTTAGCTATCGCAGAAGAAATATGCCCAGAGCAGAAAAAAATGTTTGAAAGTCTTAGTCTCTCTGCAAGAACTTGCACCCGACGTACTGAAGACTTGGGTGCTAATTTGTGTGAACAACTCAGGGATAAGGCGCAGTCTTTCGACTGCTTCTCTTTAGCGATGGATGAAAGTACGGACGTGTCGGATACAGCACAGCTACTCATATTTGTACGCGGCATTGACGAAAACTTTACTGTTTACGAAGAGCTTGTGAAACTTTGGAGTTTGAAAGGTACAACTACGGGAGAATATTTATTTCACCAATTGGAACAAGCTCTGGATTCATTGCAATTAAGCTGGGAAAAGTTAACAAGTGTCACTACCGATGGAGGCAAGAACATGAGCGGTCAAAACAAAGGTGTTGTTGGGAGAATCATCAGCAAAGTGAAAGATTCTGGATCTACTGTGCCATTGATTTTTCACTGTATTGTCCATCAAGAGGCATTGTGCTCCAAAGTTATATCCTGGAAAGAAATAATGGATACTGTAACATCCACTGTTAATTTTATAAGAAGAAATGGGCTCACACACCGTCAGTTCCAAAAGTTTTTGGAAGATCTGGAAGCTGAACATGGTGACGTGGTTTACTACTGTGAAGTGAGGTGGCTCAGTCGAGGTGCCGTTTTGGAACGGTTTTTTGATTTGAGGAAAGAAATTGGCAACTTCATGGAGATGAAAGGAAAGCCAGTAGAAGAGCTTACTAACAAACAGTGGATTATCGATCTTGGTTTTTTGACTGATTTGACTAAGGAACTGAATCAGCTCAACAAACGCTTGCAGGGAAAAAATAAATTGATTTGCGATATGTATACAGATGTAAAGTCATTTGAAATGAAACTGAAACTGTTTATCAAGCATATTGATGAAAAAAAGCTTGACCATTTTCCTAATTGCAAGAAAGCCGTGGAAGAAGCTGGAGATAATTTTGTGTGGCAAAATATTACAATGAGAAACGTGTTAACACAACTACAAACTGAGTTTGTAAATCGATTCACCGACTTTAAAAAGAGCTCCCTTAACATGGAAATATTCCAAAACCCTTTTGCAATTGATATTAGTGAGGTACCAAGCAATTTGCAAATGAACATAGTAGATTTGCAAAGTAATAGCACACTTAAAACGGCATTTAAGGAAAGCACTGACTTGATACAGTTCTACGGAGGTTTGAGTTCTGAAAACTTCAAAGAATTGAAAAAGTTTGCTCAGCAGATAATAACTATGTTTGGTAGTACATATTTGTGTGAGCAGACTTTTTCAATTCTCAACTACCGCAAAAATAAGAATTGTTCGCGGTTAACGGATGAACATTTAGACGCGATACTGCGCGTGTCTACTACTAAAATGAAAGCAGACGTTAAAAAACTTGCAAGTCAAATGCAGCCTCAAAAATCTCACTAGTTCTTACTTTTATGTTAGTATAGTAGTTCAATTAAAAAAGACATAATTGTATGAATATATATGCGTTTTATTTCAAATATTAAAAATACATGCCCGAACATATAAATATAAGTGCGGCCCGCACTGATACTCTGGCAACATATGTGGCCCGGCTATAGCATAAGGTTGCCGACCCCTGATTTAACGTATCGCTATTCGTACCGGCTGTCGCTGCTGCTGCCATCGAGTTGAAGGCCCAATGTAAATGAATTTAATATTTACAAACATAATACATACCTACGTAGTATATGTATAATATATGTATTTAAATATTGATTTGTATTAGCTAGGTACGAAAATAAAAGAAGGAACAACCCTGACACAGTAGGTATTGAAGTCTCGTACGGGGCGTGAGTTAATCTACTGTTCTGGTTTTACTATGACTGAGAGGACAGCGTTCTTTCTGCCCCTAGATACCGCCACGAACTTTTTTTTTAAATTTCGCATATGTTATTGATCCGTAATATTGATTACAAGCCGGTCTATGTACTTTTACGCATTGTATTATGAAAATTAGAGTGCATTATGTTATGTTTATGTTGTTCAAGAACAACCCCGAGGAGAGTCTCCAGTATGAATTTGGCTACTCAAATATCAATCAGTCACCTTATTTAGCGAGATGGAGTCGTCCCAGTTACGACGAAGTTATGATAGGTTCTAACAGATGGCGCTAGTTTATTTAGTATTTTTTAAAAAATTGCAACATTCGTTCGTAAAATTTATTAGAGCTTCATTAGAGCTTTTTTATTTTTGTATGATTTTACAATGGATAAAAATGTGATTATACTCTTATTAATCTTATTATGCTTATATCATTGCATAATATCAACAGCATTATTTATGTAAAATAATTTGTTTATTACCTGTAAATATTATGAATTAAAAAAAAAAGTTTGGTACATCATCTCTCTCAATTCGCGGGTTTCTCCCATAATTCAATGTTTTTTCCAATCTAAAAGTAGTTTGCTTGAAAGGATGTAATTGTAAGTACACCTTACATGATTCTTCAGAAAGTCACAACATCGAATAATTTTCTTCAATTTGATGGAAAATAATCATTTTGATGGATCAAATAAAAAAACAAGTAGGTAATTTTGAAATATTTCACAAAAATAGAAAAAGAGAACATTTGTAGATTTTGTAATGATGTGGAATCGATCCTTGCTCGAGCAGATCGAAATTTCACAGGTGTAACCATTAGACCAATCAATCTCTACATCGCGCCTTGAAATTAACAATTATTTTATATATAAATTCATTGTGTATGTGTGCGTGCATAGCTACGACAAAACAGCAAATTTTAAGATTGTTTGGGCCCGATGTAGAAACATACAACAGAAAATGACACAATTCTGCCTTTATAAATTAATTAACACATTAAAACTGTCGCATCATACAACGGAGCAAAATATTTTGTTTGTTTACTATTTTTAAATACAAAAACCAAATTATAGTACCGCTGAGTACCGCAGCGCCATCTATTGACAGGAAACTTAGAATCAAGCACTAGTGTTCAATCTTAAGTAGGTAAGCGATTTTGAGGAACAGCGCAAAACTGGCCTTGACGCGACGCCTAATGCGACGGTTTGAGAGCGATTTCACAGCCGGACTCTGAAAAACCCGCCTTGTTCTAATCAATCGAAACAGGACACTAAACTATGACAGAAATAAATTTCTATGTTTGAACACTTGGCGATTTATCCATCGCAAGGAGATATAAATTAACATTATCCCGGTTCAGAGCTCCTCACATCCAGATTTACTTTTCTTTCTGCGTTTCTATACTGCAATGACATAATGTTAAGAACACTTAAATTCAAAATCCACTCAATAGTTATTCAACAAAACCTTATTACCTATGTATTATGTATGCTGCCATCGCAAAGCTTCCATTGGTTTCTGTAAATTAGAATTTCAAAATCTTTTTAATTAAATTTTTTTTTTCTTATTTACGGCCGGTTTTGCAGCCGGATTGTGGAAAACCCGTCTTTTTCTAATTAATCGAAACAGAACACTTAAATTCAAAATTCACTCAATAGTTATTCAACAAAACTTTTTTACCTACGTACTATGTAATATTAATAGCTTTTCCATCACGCTGCAGAATGGGGTCTATTTTACGTAACTCTAAAATCTCGTTTCTGCACATGTCGGACAGACATGCAACTTCACTGCTATAAGCCGCGTCCTGCATTATTCATCTGCTCAGCTCCTCAGAGATCAAGATTGAAGATGCCAGACTTCAACATGTTTGTGTTGCTTTGCATTCTGAAATCTTTTTAAGAAAATAGGTTTGACTTAGGCGGTACAGTCAGTGAGGGTTGCCAGATACTCGTAGAAAAATAGAAAGATAGAGGGCAGTTTACAAAAAAGAAGGAAATATAGGAGGATTTTAGAAAAACAGGAGGAAATACCTGGATAAAGGAAACACGAAAAAATATCATTAATATTTTAATCATGATCTTGCTAAGTTTCTTGCCTTTCTTCCTCCTGTAAAAAACTAAGCAAGACTGTAGCAAGACTAATCGAATGGGCGGAGTTAAGCATATATTTATTATATGTATTGCATAAATTTATAATATTATTTATTCCTTATTCCTATATTTATATTTTATTAAAGAGTATTTTTGTTATTAAATTTAAGTAAACCCAACCTTTATTATTTCCCTGCATATTTCCCCATGTTATTATTTATGACATGAAACTAATACCTATTCACATATATTACTTAATTACTTATATTAAATTAAAACTGACCTGTAATAAGTGTATCTGTTATACCTACATTAAATAAATAAATATATTTCATTTAATTTCAGAACGAGCCACATAAATTATGTCACATTGTTTGATAATTGAATGCCTTGTCTAACTGAGCAGTGTCGTGTCGATGACGTGCGCGATTTTTGAAAAAGAAGAACACCTTCTGCTGGTGAGAGAGGATGGGAAGACAATTCGTGAAAAAGGAGCACTGTTTCTCCATTTGGATAACAATTAAATGTTATTTAAATAAATGTATTCTTTTTTCGGCTACAAACGATTTAAATAGCGGTACAAACCTAGTACAATCGAATGGCAATTATGAATATTTACCATAAATTTATCATTTACGCAGTTGCCAAATTCACATAGGTATCTGGCAACCCTAAGTTGGGAGGAGGTTGATTTCTCAATCTTAGATTCCAAATTCAAATCCTTCCATCAAGTAAGTTTAATGTAAACAGGTACAAAATAGTACTAAAGATAGTAGCTGGGACTCAACCTGGGAGAGTAGTAGATAACGCGTGTGGTAAAGTAGTTAGCTAAATAGTACGCTAGTACTCTGCATCTAACTAGCCAAAGTGTAAACTCAGCTTAAGGTGATATATCGTTCGTGCAAAGGTCCCTGTTACTCCAGGCGGAAAAACTCGCAGTGCGAGAGGGATGGAATCGGGGAAAATTGTCAAAAAATCAGTTTTAAATTAATACAAAATTATCTAAAATAGCTACGAAAATTTCCATTACCAGTAATGTAGGTATTGTTAAAACCCATCTAAATAAATATTTTTAAGTCTGTGTGGTATCCCAATTTGTCAGAATATTAAAAAAAGTATAAATTTAGACCTCATTTCAATAATTATTTCTATCAAGTAAAATTCCTCCAATCGCGTTTCTGATAGCCCAAAATCTAGAAAAAGGTCCCAAAATTAAGCGTGACTTAAGAAATAAGTTAGGTTCTATAATAAATTGGGCCAATCGCAGCGCAGAATCGTGATGTTATAATGTAATATTGGATAAACAATCTAGGTACTTATAAAACTTCTTTTGATCTTGCAATTGCCTTATTGCAGTATGAGAGTGGATAAAATATTTTTTTCAAACCGTAAATTATCCAAGAAAATCATTAAACTCAAAACCCTTAAAAGTAAATAACCGCTCCAATAAATTGAACCTTTTTGCACCGTAATCCTAAAAAGATGAAAGACTTAAACGATAGCTGTCTTTAGCTGAGCGGGGAAGGCTTAATTCGCTTTGATATTCTAGAACTTTCCATTAGTCTAGCATTTTTAGGATTCCGTCAAAACCCTCATAGCGAATAGGTTAACTCTCGGGTTATTGATGGAACTTTAATGTGGATACTTCTAAGTTCGCCTCTCGTATGGGGGCAAGTTCAGTACTTGTACGTCACCTCTGGTACGACCTTTTTTAACGAACGATGATTTGATTTACGATTATAGATTAACGTCAGTCGTTCGGAACAAAGTGCACAACTTAACTTTGTTTTTCTTGTTACAAAGTTTAACTTCTTCTTCTTTTCGTGTCAATGGTTCCTTTACAACATCCTGGACCAGTACGCAGCTACATCCACAGCATTTTCCGAGGCCTTCCATAGGTCATCCCACGTACAGGTGTTTGGGCACGCTGGGCACGAGAGCAAATGAGGCATGTTCTACGAAAGAGCATTGCACTTGCACTAGGTGTGGGGTGCGCTTATCATGCCCCATCTGCTGAGGGTCTCTTTACAGTGGCCAAGTTAAAAGTGAAAAAGATATTGGTTATTTGTTATTTTGAGGTTAAAGTAACGAAAATTAGTATCAAGTCTTCTGATGAAAAATAAAGAATGAGGTATTTCAGGGTTTTTGGAAAACCATCCCCTATATAGTGAAAAATAAGATGAAAGTTTGTGAGGAAAATATGGTCTACTATCTATTTTATTTTAATTAAACCATTGACCAAGTAACACAATGTGAAATGGTCATTCGAAGTTTTTTATTTGACATCATACGGACCCTTAAGCGGACGCGGGCTCTCAATCTTGACACGTGTTTGAGCCCTGCATCACAAAATAACCACATACAGAAGGTTCACTTCGCATAACTAGCGAAAACAGGCGCACGCACACATAGACGTGTACGTACGACGATCTCGGACGAAGTCGGTCGAATGCCAATACGAAATTCTATCGAGATCGTCATACGTACGCGTCTATGCATGTGTGCGTCTGTTTTGCGTCTGTCCAGTCGGCCTTCTTTTGTTTAAAAACTCGTGAAGTCTCAATATTCGTACCCCTACTATACAATGGTGGACATATAATTAGAAACAGTACATAAAACTTAGGTAAATACAGAATGAACTATCGTTATGAGTAAAAAATATATAGATTAAATCACTATTACCTATGTCAGAACATAGCCAATCAGTTAAAAAACTCATAAAATAAAAAAATAAAGAAATCTGTTCTATCTTTAATTATTAAAAGAGTTTAAATATCATGATAGTTGAATTTCTATTACTGGCCGCTTGGACAACTAATTAGAAACAGGATCCATGGTTCGTCCCATTTTCGAAATTTAAAAAAAAACCTCTTTCTACGCTTTTTCTGTAGTTTCGGCAATTAAACGTCAATTTGGAATTACGTGAATAATAAGTTTTGTTAAAAATGGGTAAAAATAAGAGTTGTGACGAGTCAACTAGGCAATTAATTGTTAAATTACATTTAGATCGAAAGTGGACTTATAGAAGAATTGCTAATCATCTAGAATGTTCTGTGAAGAAAGTTTTCAACGCTATTGCTCATTATAAAAGAAACGGAACTACTAAAAGTGTTGTCAGAAAGGTTCGCCCAAGGAAAACGTCTCCCCGGGAAGATTTGCAAATAATACGTGTAGCTAAACAAAACCCGTTTAAAGGCTCCAACGAGATTAGAAATGAAGTTTTTTCACCTGATGACCAAAGGAACATTTCCTCGAAACTGGTACGCCGCAGATTAGTGGAAGCTAAATTGTTCAGGAGGGTTTCTCGAAAGGTACCGCTTCTTACCAAGCAACATCAAGAGAAGCGATTATTATTTGCAAAGAAATATCTTAACTGGACCGTAGGAGAATGGAAAAAAGTGTTATTCTTGGATGAAACAAAAATAAATATGGTGAATTCAGACGGCAAACGCGACGTGAGACGTCCAATAAACCATGCTTTTGATTATAAATATTATATGTCCACCACTGTGTATAAATGCGAAAGTGTGTTTGTTGGTTTGTTTGTTTGTCCTTCTCTCACGCAGGAACAGAGCAACGGACCGGCTCGATTTTTTGCATAGAGATAGTTTATGGGCAGAAGAGTGACATATGTGTCGATTCAGTGTAACACGTTTTAACTTATTTGACAGGACTAAACTTAATTTAAGTGTTCTGCCTTTTTCTTTCTGTACCAAAAAGACAAAAACAGGACGCTCAAAATAAGGTTAGTCCTGTGCCAAATCGACACAATAGGCTACTTTTTATCCTGGGAAAATGTAAACGAAATCAGCGCGGGCAAAGCCGCGGTCATAAGCTGGTAAGTGTGTTTCAAGTGAACGTTTACTCTTAACACCATCGTAGTAACGGCGAAAAATGGATCTATACATGTTTTCTCGATAGTACCTTAAGTACGGTCTACAAACTTCCAAGTTTTGTCTAGTTTACGAGTACAATAAAACAAAGAGATAGCATGCTACCTAATTTCTATATCAAGTTTATTTTCTAGCTAACTCTTCTCATAAAACAAATTCTGCTATCAGAAATGTTTGGAACTGAAGAAAACAAGCGCAAGAGCTGTAAAATTGTTTGTGAAAATATTTCTAAAGTTGGCTTTTATTATGAAAAACTAATAAAGTTGAAATGTCTGAAGGGATAATACGGAGCGACAGCTGATTCCCGCTTTCTATATTACATGAGGTTTTATGAGAATTCCAATCCAAAATAACACGATTTTCTTCGTACATTTTTGGTTTCTTGAAGACGGTCTGACGTAAATTGTATTGAACAGTCAATGCTGAACAAGGACGGATATAGGATTTCATTTTGTAGGGGGGGGGGCATTCTGGCAAGGTTAATCGCAAAGCAAAAAAAGGTAGTTTTAAGCCTTAAGGCGCTTCGATGTGTAAAAATGCACCTGAATCGAATTGAAAGGAAATAGACTATATGAGACAGGTAGACAAAGATATATATGTTTTTCTTTTTTTCATTAACCTGAAGTCCTGCTGTCTTGTATTTTCTTATTCCTTAGTTAAAGTAGATATAAGTCATTTGTGTAGTATAAGTTTTATGTTAAAAAAAGACATGATCTTGCTGAGTTTATTGCCCTTCTTCTTAGCAAAACTAATCGAATGGGCGGAGGTAGGCATGTATACATATATATGTAAATATTGTATATTATATATGTAACCTAGTATGTAGTATATAGGATGGGATTTGGTCGGCCGCCTGGATTCGTGCTGGGGGCTCGGTTGGTGATCATTGAACCTTGTTCCTGGTCCCTGGCCGGGTCTCCGGTATGGGTTCGGGGGGTTGATTGGATTTTACCTTGTATAATACAGTGGCGTGCAGTCCATACAGACAAAAAGACACTGTCTACCCTGACAAATACACATCATTTACGCATTTTTACGCATATCGTAAAAAAAAAGTGTAGCCACACCGACCGCCATCTATTGTCATTAGCGGGAACTGCGAGTCTCAGTTCACAGCTGCGATTCGCTCGCTCACTCCAGCCATAGATAAAGTATCTATGCTCGAGCATTCCGAAATAGAATTACATCGCTAAAATCGATTACGAAAGACTATGAAGTGAATGGCTTATGATTCGTTGTAATTCAATATCGGACCAGCCATCGCGGTATGGTGGCTACCGGCCAGTACCGGCTTTTATGTGTGGGTCATTATTCCAACAGTATCTTTGTTGTGTGCGTTACTGTAAGTACATGGCACACAAATGCAAAAGCTTTTGCTTGTTTGCGTGCGACATGTATGCGAAAACTGCAAAAAGACGACGTCTTTTTAGTTTTACGACATTCACCGAAAATTACCGAAGTCTTACGAAGCCGCCTTAGCAGCTGAGCCGGCGCCATCCATTATTGTTTTGCGTTCGTTCGTTACGCAAATTGATGACAAGCAGTATAAATAAAATAAAATTGGGTCTAAAAATTGCAAAAAATGGCTAGTGGTGGTAGTAACTACTGTGAAAGTTGTGCTGGGAATGTGTGTGTGCAAAAATTAAGAAATGGTACGTTTTCAAAACTGTGTTATGCTGAAAAAAAAGAAGTAATCGAGAAAAGCCGCTTCGTACCGGATTCAAATAAAAGGTAAAGCAACTAGAAAATTCAATCCAAAACAATATGAAACATTTAACTGGCTGACAGGTTGTAAACATACTAATCGACTGTTTTGTTTCTTCTGCTTGTTATGTTTAAATAACCAAACTGTTTGGAACGATGCCGCTTAGCTATATTTACTTGCCTCTATTTTGGGAAATCCTCGAAAAACTACAAAAAAAAATTGATGTCCCTCAACTTATCTCTAAAATTGGTTGATCGAAAAATAAAAAAAAATCATGGTAATATGTGCTTACGTAAAGATTACAGGAATAATATAGCAGTTTAGAAATTCACGAAAACAAAATTACATTTTTCATCCACGATACGGAACCTTAGGTACGCGAGTCTGACTCGCACTTGACCGGTTTTTATGTCTACCCTGTGTAAAAACTCTGTGCACGCCACTGGTATAATATATATTTTACCTATAATTTTAATCGTAAATTGCTACATAAATTAAATAAACCTTTAATTTTGTTAATTTACATTTATTATTTTATTACATATATTTTTATAAATTAGAATTTGACTTCTAAAAAGTTTATTATATATACCTACTTTGGAAGATAAACTATTTGAATTTTGAAGTCGAGTCAAATTCCTGGGTGTTTTTGGGGGATCAGGGCCCCTCCGAAGGCTCCATGTAACGTAAACAAATATTCACAAGTACCAATAATTACGTCCAAATTAATATATGAGGCAAATAGTAAAATTCGGCAGTTTATACACGGCGCAGCGTCATCGTCAGAAAGGAGCATGTTAGATTTACATGGTTTTTGTATACATATTGGGAGCGGAGCGAAGCGGAGCGGAGCAAGGTGACCTTCAATAATTCTAACAGAATCATTATATGCCGAAGAAAATTATAGAATGCCTAATTCAACTATATGACGAAGATTCTTTAAATAGCAAAATAGCGAGCGTTTATAATCTGACGACACCGTTTGTAAAATGCCGAATTTTACTATTTGCGTGCTACATATATAATCCTTTGAAAATACCATTATTGTAAAACCGGTTAAATAAATAAAATCCCAATTAATTGACTATAAAACCTTACCAAGTTCTATATATTCAGTAGCAAGGACCCTAACAAACAAGTAAAGAACATTGTACATTATTGCAGATACGATATGGCTGAAGAAACCTTAAAATTAAGTTAAACCCAATTTGGTCTAATTCTTTTTTCGGAGAAGCAGACAATCCTGCCCTGCCTTTGTACTGAAATCGGCCCTTTTTCACATTTATGTTTTGATGGAAGTTTATTTACCCAACCGATAAATTAAATGAAATTTAGGATTTTAGGTACGTACTTGCGGGGACCTTATGCACGCAGAATTGCAACCACGTAGGCCCAATAGGATATGAGATATAGGGGGCTCGAAATTATTCGTGTAACACTCGGCTGGTGCGTGGGCCTTTTGAAGTGAATACTTCTTTGTTCGCGCCTCGTAAGGGATGGGGACCAGTGGGTCTACCGCGTAATTCTGATTTTCATCAACATCAACTTGAGATTGAAATTTGACGTGCGTGCAAAAGAGACGGGCGTCGTCGCACGCACGTCAAATTTCAATCTCAAGTTGATGTTGATGAAAATCAGAATTACGCGGTAGACTCGCTGTTCAGAATTTGAACGTCATTTCCGTGATCGACTTCACGAAATAATTTTGCAGATCAAAGCATTTTCGTATTTAGTACTTGACAGTAAAAGTTTTGACAGGTAAGTTCTCTCTTGAATAAAATTTTGGAAAAACATATTTTTTTATGAAGTGTTATTTGATTTCTTAATTACAGATTAAATAAATGCTTATTTGATCGAAATGATTAAATGTTAAGTTCTTGCTACGCTCGCATAAAGGTGATGATTCCCATGGCTTAACTTCAAAAAGATCTTTTGTTTTTTTTTCTGAAAATATACTCCATTTTAGGACATTCTTTCATTATTTTGGTATACAAATGAACCATTATTTTTTAATGATTTTTTAATGAATTGTCGGTTATGACGTCACTTGAGAGTTTTAGACATAATACAGATTGTGATGGGTGATTACTTATAAAAAAGTGATCTGTCTCTGTCTGTCTACTCATCTGTCATCCATCTGTCAAATCAGCCGGCAGTAACATTTTATAAGTTTATTTTGATATCAAAGGATACATTTCTAAACAGCAATTTCTCAAGTGACGTCACACGAAAGCAAATGGAAGTTGCAGCTTTTTAGTAAAAATATTCATCATCATGATGTTTTTAGACGGCAAGTTTGAAAATATGGCATATTAAACCAAAATCTCGAAATGGTTTTCGAATTAACACACCTTAACATATATTTAATCTACCTCTAAGTGAATTGAACAAAAAGGTGTAGATTAGTGTGAAGCCGTGTATACGAGCCAGCATTGTACAATTTTGCTACGGGCGCGGGCGTAGCAAAAAGAAGAAGCTACGGAGATTTCTTTTTACAAGGGTGGCCCGTCGTCGTAGCTAAATGCGGGCAGCGAACGCCTTTTGACATTAAAATTTATAATATTACCTTTGTAGTTTCCATGTTATTCAGAATATCTTGAAGGCTCAAGATAATATAATTTAATACCAAAATTTGCGAGTTATCTGCGAAAC
The DNA here is from genome assembly GCA_934047225.1 of Ypsolopha sequella. Lineage (NCBI taxonomy): Eukaryota > Metazoa > Arthropoda > Insecta > Lepidoptera > Ypsolophidae > Ypsolopha > Ypsolopha sequella. Next base: position 19,231,875 of record OW203991.1, read on the forward strand.
ACGCAGAATACTGAGTGTTTGAGATATGGACCCTAATATCATTTGAATAATCTCTTTAGTAAGTAAAGTAGAGCTTAATTTATACTCTATCTTTATTATCAATTTGCTGATGATGAAGTGGCAGGATAATAAAAACATGAGTATGTTTTCATTTCAGAAGAACAACCAGCCCCCCTATTCTGTATTTTTAGTTGCCAACTGGACTGGGTGCCTATCATCAAAAACATAGATAAAAACTGAATTTTCAAAATTGCCTTTAGTGGGTATTGAACTATTTACGAACTGTGTCCTCACTTCAAGTGCGAACATATCCTTAGATAATCGGAATTCAATAGTATATCTATGTTTTTTATGATACGCACCTAGTCCAGTTGGCAACTAGAGATACATAATAGGCCCGCTGGTTGTTTTCGTTATAAAGGCAGTCCATGATTAAAAGTTCAAGTGTTAACGCACTGCATTTGTCATGTTATCAAGAAACATGCTAATGATTTATTTTTAATATACAGGGTGGAAAAAATGAAAGGGCCCTGGAGGGGAACTACCTTAAATACTTTAGTTAGCTCATTTTACTGAAAGGAAACATTCCTTTATTTTTTAAAAGAAACAAAACTGCATTCAAAGATCTTCTAAAATTTGCTTTTCTCGCCCGGGAACTGAACCAACTAAAAATTAAAAAAATAAACCGTCGCTATTTTATTATATGAATCGGTAGGATTATTGTTCAGGATAAAATTTGTCTACTAAACTAAAGTCTTACACTCATCTGTTGTACGAGATACCCATGAAATTGAATATTTATTACAAGTTCTTTATTAACAATACCTAGTACTGTTCACTTGTAAAGTAATAATGATAGCCCATTATTACACAATGACAGCACGGAATGAAAGCAAAACAAAACAAAATTTGAAATTCAAACGAATACTTTTATCGATTTTAAAAATGTTGAAAGTTATGGTTCGAACTTCAAATTTGTTGCTCCGCGTTGCAAAAAAAAATACGTTTCTTTTTTAAACTTTTCGTCAGTACGCCTAGTGCAAGAAGTAATTGTGCTCTGCATAGATTTATTATTACCATTTAACGATTTTCTTATTGAAGTCTTCAACAAGGTACTTAAGATAAATAACATTAGCAAGCTTGTACTTCATACAATGTATTTGGGTGTAAGAGAGATAAGAAAATTATAACGTGTCATTTACTTGTTACAAGTGAACAGTACTAGGTATTGTTAACAAAGAACTTGTAATAAATATTTAATTTCATGAGTATCTCGTACAACAGATGAGTGTAAGACCAAATGTTTATTAGACAAATTTTATTCTGAACAATAATTCTACCGATTCGTATAATAAAATAGCGAGGGTTTATTTTTTTAATTTTTAGTTAGTTCGATTCCCGGGTGAGACAAGCGAATTTCAGAATATCTTTGAATGCAGTTTTGTTTCTTTTAAAAAATAAAGGAATGTTTTCTTTCAGTAAAATGAGCTAACTAAAGGATTTAAGGTAGTTCTCCTCCAGGGCCCTTAAATTTTTTCCACCCTGTATATTTTTTCGTTTATTTATAATAATTGTTAATAACTTTCTTTCTTTTAACAGGTTGAAGGACAGAGATTGCCTTCATACAAGTTGTGTTGTGACACATGGTAGTAGAGAGGAAGGCGAAAGGAGAAACTGACATTTAGGCCCATTGCATGTTCACTTTTTGACACAATAAACAACACTTGTACTTGATGTGAATTTACTATTTTGTTTATTTATTAATATTAAAACAATGGAAATAGGTTTTTCCTTGATATATATGGTATGAGGTCATTGTTGCATTCGACTGATGAAGGCCCCATACCGTGGGCCGAAATATATAGAGCGAAAACCTATTTTTATTGTTGTAATATTAATAAATAAACAAGAGAAATAAATTAACCAAAATATACAATATATTTATAAACATTTTTCATATATTGGACAAAGAGACCAAAAACTAACCAGGCCTCAGTCCGGGCACTGTTAAAAAAAACTACTAAATATGTCCGTCGGTGGTAATAGATAAAACAAAAATTTAATTTTTTAATTTTATTTAATCCAGTTATTTTATTCCTTGATAATGCCGTAAGGCGAAACCGGTTGGAGTTATTAAAGTTTATATCAGTGAAACAGTTCAAGTGTTTAACCAAGATATAAAAACAAAAATTCTTTTGCCGGAATTTATTAATTTGTACGTTGTATACTTTACCACTACCCTTGTACGCCTTTTTATTTCCTTTCAAAAATTATAGCAATATTTTTTACACACCAAATCCTTAGGCTATAAAAATAACGGGACTGCTTTTATTTTATAGAGGTGGAGTAAGACCTGCGCAGTTTCATGCAATTTTGGCATCCAGCCAACTGAAGATACGCATTAAAATTGCATGCAGCCACTGACAGCCCGTTTTTTCCACTTACATAAATAATATTTCTGCTACTTTTCATACTGTTGACACTGGCATATTAAATTTTTAAAACTGCATTTTAGATTTTGGGGAAAGAGCTTTCAGTTTGCTCGTTTTATTTCAAAAAAATATTAGTCCAATGCACAATGATTTACTTTGTGCAGAATAATAAATTCTTCTGTCGGTGAAACTTTGCTGTGTGATGTGATGGAGTAGAGTAGTATTTGCATAGTCAAAAGTAAAGGTTTTTTTTTTATTCGGAAATTCATCAGTATTATAACAGAATTTAATTTATCCACGTTTTGTTGACCATATAAACCTTTAAAAAGAGGAATGGTTGTCCACAAACGTGAACATATCTCTCAAATCCCGGATCAAAAAAATGATTTCGTTGCCGTTCAAGAAGATCAATTTTCAAATAGCTTTAAAAACACATTATTTAGTGTTAATGAGAACCGAGACATAAAATAATAATAATTAACATATTTAAACTCACTTTAAAACTAAAAGAAATAACAATAAAAAAGTGTAAGGCACTACAAAAAATAATAAAAATATTTACGCCCTTCAAAACTAATACTTTCCATTACAAAATTAATGTTCGCACTATAATCAACCATCAAAAACAATGTCTCTGAATTTGAGGGAGGGGGAGGTAAAAGGGACACTTCAGTGCCACTCCCCCGACTGTGCGTAACTTTCTTTTTACAAAGGACCAACATAATTAGAACCCTGATCTGAGGTTGATTAGGGTAAGATCAGGGATCTTGTTATTTTTACGGGAGCCAGGGTCAATTTTATTCCCATGGAAGTTTGCGCTTTCTCTCTTCTGATTGGTCCGCGTTCGTGCTTCTGATAGATTAGCGTCATTTAACCAAAGAGGTCGAACTCATAATTTATGAAGAAGTTACTGGCCGGTTAGGCTTTGGCGACAATGCGCACTGAAAAAAAAACTATATGTGTATTCTTTTCTCTCTTCATTTCTTTTTTCTCAGAAATTTTACCAATAATAATTAAAAATGAGTTCGAGTAGTGATAGTGCTATATTAACTCTTGAAAACATAGTAAATGATGCAGCTAATGTGGTGCAACAATTATTACCACAAAATACCAGGTCCTGGAAGCTTTTTCTTTTTCTCATAGGTAGTGATGAAAAATAGTGTGTACCACCCGGGGCCAATATATTTTATACTCGCCGGACAAAATATTACCTGGGCCCCTTGTAACACAAATAACTATTACTCAGTTTAAAAAAAGAAAGTTATGCATTTCCGGTCGGGGGGAGTGGTACAGAAGGATCCCTTTGCCTCCCTCTCACTCCCCCTCGCAGTCCTACTTCTTAAAGTGATTTATTTTTTATACTACACCTGCTTGGAAAGTACCTTCTTACTTTTTTGAAAACTGTCATACAAATATGCGGGTGGAAAAAGTGTATGAAAATTCATTGTTAACGTGCTTGAGCGGGCAGAAAAAGTATATGCAAATCCATTGTTAACGTGCTGTTTTTTTTTTTTTAATAACATAAATAATGAGCAAGTGGCCAAGTGGCCAGTATTATTTTGCAAACTCGTACATAAAACTCGAAAAATTATACTGGCCACTTGCTTTTCTTGTACATAATAAAAAATAAGAAGGCAATAAAAAGTGACAATCGCACGCGAGTCAATCGGTTTCTTTGATTATTATCTTGATTAAAAGTAAAATTATACTATTTCCTCGCAGGTGTACTATAAAGCAATATGTATCACTCGGAAGAAAGTGCGATTCCCCTTTCTTCCCTCGGTGAACAATGTACTATACCGCGACACTTTCTGAATGGTGAGCCTATCACTGCAATTCGTGCACAAACACAGGTCTTTCTAAGGTAATTTTTCTTCACCGTTAAAAAAGATGGGAGGCAGAAGGAATCAAACTTGGACCCTTTGATTGAGTGTCTGGCCTACCGCTTCTTATACAAAACCAATACCATCCAATAACTACGATTCCCCATTTGGCATTCAGGCGCGATTTCCATTTATCCGGTATTTTGTTCATTAGTCTGAGATGTAATGGCTGGCCGTGACGCGGCGGATCCCTGGCATTGCCAGCGGCATATTGATGCGGAAGATATAACGGAACCTTTGGTATGTTCAACAAGCCTTGGGTCTGTTTACTTTGTTGGGCTGTTTATAGCCGATTTCCACTCAGTTTTTATTAAAAACTGGAATATAAATAAAAATTAAATAAAAATAAATGCATTTGTTCGAGAAGTGCCTACTTTTCCCTAATTAATCAACACAGAACACTTAAATTCAAAATTCACTTAATAGTTACTTAACAAAACCTTATTACATATTATTATGTATTGCGTATGCTGCCATCGCAATGTTTCTATTGGTTTCTGTAAATTTTTGAAATTCTAATTTACAAAAACCATTGCGATGGAAACTTTGCCTTGGCGGCATACACAATACACAGGTAATAAGGTTTTGTTGAATAACTATTGAGTGAATTTTGAATTTATGTGTTCTCTTTCGATTAATTAGAAAAAGGCGGGTTTTTCACAATCCGGCTGCGAAACCGCTCTTGAGACATTGCTTATAAGTAAGTTGACTTAAGGGCCGGTGTTCCGAGATTCGGGGTTCGGGGTTATGGCTTTTTAAGACCGTAAAAATTCAAATTTCTGAACAAAATAAATACCACTTGTTACCTTACAAAATGAAGTGCAGGTTCATTAAAAAAAATCTTGGCACTAATGTATAGTAACTTCAGAAAAAAAACAGGAATTTCAAGAAAATCTCTTGAATAGCATTGCAGCGCTACGGGTGTAACCTGAACTTGAAAATCCTGTTTTTTTTTCTGAAGTTACTATACATTAGTGCCAAGATTTTTTTTAATCAACCTGTACTTCATCTTATAATAAGGTAACAAGTGGTATTTATTTTGTTCAGAAATTAATATTTTACTATATAAGCCATAACCCCGAACCCTGTTTTGCCCAATCTCGGAACTCCGACTCTTAATAAAAGATCAACAGATCATATTATATATTTTTTTCAATTTAAGAAGAGCAAATAATAGTAGAGAAAGAAATAAGATTCTTCAAAATTCAATTCCAATTCAAAATTGAAATAGTTTATTTTGCAAAGCAGGTATAAATATATACACTTTTTACACGTCAAATTTAATCTAATAAAAAAAATATGTAATAAAATAATAAATATACATGAACTAAATTAATGGTTTATTTAATTTATTTAGCAATATATATACGATTAACCGAATCAACCGCCCGAACCTATACCGGAGACCCGGCCAGGGACCAGTGATCAATCAAGGTTCTTCCAAAGAACCGTCGAAAGTCTGGCGTTGTTCATATTCTAGGATCAGGTCCATCTTTAATGCGCAAATATTTTCCGAAAAAGACCACCACCAAAGCTAGGTATTGACCAACGTCGCCACGGCTAGTGTTAATGAAAAATTAGCACGCTAAATAGGTTCTATACATTAAGGCTACTTAGTGGCAGAGTAACTTGCTTGACTATTTATTCAATTTCTTTTTTTATCGCTCTTGACTTTTAACCATCTACATACCCTAACATTTTTAGTATCATCTTGCCGTTTTTAGGGTTCCGTACCCAATGGGTAACTAACGAGACCCTGTTCCTAAGACTCCGCTGTCCGTCTGTCTGTCCGTCTCTCCGTTTGTCACCAGGGGACCTAAAAAGGCCAACTTGGGTGAATCATGAAATGATTTGACTACTTTCAGATAGATAGATAGAGTCAGAGTTTCTTCATGCGTGCAAAAGAGATAGCATTACAACAGAATCTTAACATAATATGATTCATCAAAGCGGCCTTTTTAGAGGACCAGGCTGTATCTTGTTAGTTAGTTGAAATTTACACAGATGATGAATTTTTGTTGCCGCAATAACAACAAATACTAAAAAACGAAATAAAATAAATGTTTAAGGGGGCTCCCATACAAAAAACGTGATTTTTTTGCCGTTTTCATAGATAATGGTACGGTACCCCTCGTGCGCGAGTCCGACTCGCACATGGCCGGGTTTTTTTACTTTTTGATAGTAATGTAATTGTACTCTTTAAACCTCACACTCGACTTCTTACTCTACCCATGTAAACTAGGCATAACTGCTGGCTACACTTGCGTTTAAGGCCCTCTTATCCCAGAAGAGTGACTCTCTGTCTTTTTCTTTACGTGTAAGGAGTAAAGAAAATAACCACACTTTTGTACTTTTTCGTTGTTTTTATCAGTTTTTAAATTGTTTAAAAATAAGGGATACGTTTATTAAAACCCACTTACGTGGTCGACCTAGAAAATTTAAAGAGCAATATTACCAGATATGTTTCGTTAATAAAAAAGTGGATTTATGGAAATGGCATGATTTGAAAGGTCTTATTACATGCTGTGTTCGTGAATTATTTCTATCGAACAAAGTTTATCTGATCGTGTAACACATGCGTGGAAGACCTAGATAAAGGTTCGAACTATATGGCGTTTTTTTTTTTGGATGTTATAGACGATATTTGAAAGTTCTATTTGACTTTGAAATTACTGATTTTGGGATAAGAGCGCCTTAAGGCGATATGTAAAAGTTTTAGCGTCCCTGTTACTCCATATGCGAAAAAACCCTCAGTGCGAGAGGGACGGATTCGTGGAAAAGTAGCAAAAAGTCGGTTTTTTATTAATATAAAATGTACTAAAAATGCTATCAAAATTTTGTTTAACCAGGTCCTAGATATTGTTAAAATCCATCTAATAAAATATAATTGCAGTCCATACGTCATTCTAAATTGTCAAACCAGGAGAATTGGTGTCGATAAAGACCTCATTTCAATAAATATTTCTATTGAGCCGAAATTCTCCAATCGCGTTTCTGTTTTAACAGATCCCTAGAGGAAGATTTCAAAAATAATATACTATTTTTTCAAAATTATACATTATTTACCGAAGTAGATATAGAAGTTCTGAAATTGTCGTTTTTTTTTTCGTAGCGCCTTAATGTCAAATTGCGTGATAATTATCGGCACTAAGCGCAGATGTGGCCCCAGCATAAAAAATTACGCGCTCATTACACAGATGCTCATTAATTTCAATTGTATTTAAAGCGATGGTCGTTTGTTCAGGTTTTAAAATGTTACGAAGTTATCGTGTGTTTATTTCGATACAATGTTTTTTACTATTGACTTGTATAATTCAGTTCAGCGTTGGACAAAGTGAAAAGTATTTCAATGGTTACATAGATTTTCCCAATAATTTACCGAACCAGCCCTATGTGCTTGAAGATGATCTCCTCCTAATTCGTCATGATACGGTAGGTATGTATTTGTATTCTGTTTAGTATTTTGGTCAAAGGTTTATTTATTTTATTTTTATTATTATAGGTTTATCATGCAACAAAAAGTTATTACCTATAAAATGATATTTTACCACACGTTTTCTATTTGAGAATGTTATCCGTAAGCTGAGAATCATCTATTGTTTAAGGGGCTTTCAAAGGGTACTTTCTTCCCAACTCCTCGTTTATGGCCGAACCAAAAATATTTAAAAACATCTATATGAAAAAAAAAATCAAGCGAATGTTGTTTTTTGGCTTGAATCCCTTACTGCTTAGGTTTGGTCGATTTAGTTCATTTATGCTTTGAGTAATAGATAAACTTGATAGCTATAAACAAAACATACGATTATCTAATCGAACAATCACGTCCATGTAATAGTAGTTTATGCTACAAGGGCGCAAAGGAATAAATTACGAGGACGATTTAAACAACACGAGCGTAGCGAGTGTTTTAAACGTAACCGAGTAATGTATTGCTCTTACGCCCGTGTATCATACTACGTTTTTCAATGCATAGTGTGAGGAAATAAAACAAATATAATTTTGTGAACTTTAAATTGTAATTGGCTCAAAAGGACTAGGTATCCAGAGCCGTTAAACAGTGAAAAAAAAGTATGACATTTATGGTACACATGAAAGGCTGCAGGTTAGCCAACCATTGTAAATAAATTTAAAAAAATAATAATAATAAAGCCCTAGGGCAAAATAATCGACTTTCTATTCGGTTTTGATGCATAAAAAGTGGGCCTTTACGAGCACATGCATTGAAAAAAGTATTATTTTCTCTTATTTCACCCTATCAAGGACGCAGCGAGCGTCGTAACAGACACTGCGCATTGCGCGCTGATATGAACGTTATTTCAATGTCATTTCCGTCGTTATTCATACCGACAAACATCGAGCTGCTAATTTGGCATCACTAATCGCCTTAAAGTATATTCACCACATATCTACCAATCTTTCAAGCTTTCTTAAGCAATTTATACGTCTAAATTTACGTAACATAGCAATTATTAGTTACATAAATAATATTGGCAAACAACATGAAAATTCAATTTACTTAAATTTAAAAAGCGAGTTAATAAAAACGTGGTAAAATGGTGACTGGTCAAGTCAATTTTTAGGTGGCCGAAACCGTGGGCAAAAGGCATAGTCTGTATCTGTAATATGAATTGCACAGCATGTCTCTCTCAAAGTTATATATTTTAGAACTCCCAAGCGTATTTTTATGTGGTTTTCATTGTTACTTAGTGAGTACCATGAGAAAAGTGAATCGATCCAATTTTACTAGGGAGCTTGGCATAATAGCAAGAGTTAAAAAAATAATATCGTGTTAAATTTGCACAGCATAATGATATAAAATATAAGCAACTGAATTTTAGGTGACATCAGGCGAACAGTTTGTGGCCAACCCCCGCAACTTGCCAAACGCACCATGTACAAATAAATAAATAAATGACTGTTTATTTTCAGATTAAAAATCCATAGGTAGGTTAGTGTTAGGCTTAAAACTAGGTTAGTAAAAAAGGGAACATGTATATAATTGATTATTTAAATAACCCAATGGATCTTTCCATCCAGAATTTCTGGATGGGACAATCCATTTGGTCCGCAATCGTCTTCAGGATGCCGTTGCCACTGCCCCGTAGTCTGAGTAGCATAGAGGCAGTTTTCTTGCGCATTATGGCGTAGAAATCATCTGTACGCGCCTCCGCAAACATGCCAGATGCACTGCAGAATCGCGGCAGCCGCAACAGCATCCTAAAGGCGTTGTTGTATTGCACACGCAGGGCGTTGTAGGCTCGTTGCGTGTAATTAACCCACAGGCCGCTCGAGTAGAACGATTGGCAATAAGCTTTAAATAGTGTTATTTTAACATCTTTTGTGCATCGAGCGAACCTGCGGGCCAGCATGTTGCTCCTCACCGCCAACGCCCTGCGTTCTCTTTCAATATCGGAGTCATCTCCGAGGTCCTCCGTCACGACATGACCAAGATACTTGAAGTGGTCTACAACTGGAAGGGCCGACCCATTTAGTACAACAGGAGGTATTTTACTAGGCCGATAATTACCAGCCTTAAATACCAAGACCTCACTCTTTTTACAGTTTTACTTAAGACCGTGCCCCTCCACGTACCGCTCGCAAGTAGTCAACAGCTTCCTAAGTGCACTGATCGACGGGCTCAGCAGTACCATGTCGTCAGCATAACTGATGTTATTGACACAGGTTCCATCTACGTAGCATCCGACATGCAGACTGCCGAGCTCCCCGATTAGATCATTAGTATACAAATTAAACAAGGTTGGTGAGGTCAGTCCGCCCTGTCTTACACCACAATCCAAAATATAACTTTCAGAAAGAGCACCAGCCCATCTCACTCGGTTTGTTTGATTCCTGTACCAGAACTTAAACAGCGAGATACATTCCGCGGGAACACCTGCCTTGCTAAGTTTGTCCCATAGTAGATCGTAAACAACTAACTCGAAAGCTTTGGAAAGGTCTAGAAAACATGCATAGACAGGTGTTCTTCTCGCCGTGTAGTACTTGACGGTGTGTTTCAGACCTAGGATGGCACTTTTTTTCAGTTTCATGTACAGGTTGCTCATCTCACGTCAATCCAGCGGCGCCAGGCGTCCACGAGCTAGCCATGCTTGGAGTCAGGCATATAGATCAGCATGAACCCAACGTCATGCACTCCTTAAATAACGTTATTGACGTGGAAAGGCAAGTCCAGGTAAGCATTTAACAATCTAGAGTTAACAAGATCGTTGTTGCTGAGCAAAACAATTAATATAAACGATAACTGTTTCAGGTAGTGAATGGTGTCAGATATATTCTTATTCTAGAAATACGCTATAGCAACTCCACTTCATTAGACAAGGAAATTTGTAGCGATAATAAAATATGCAAGATATCTATTTTGGAGAAGCCATGGGTCAAACTACGTGATGGTTCCAAATTTAGGGCAATATTGGCTAATAACTGCACTGAGGAGTGGCAGTTTGGAGACGATGAGGAGACGTTGTCTGTTAAAACTGATGAGACACATGAAAATAAAGATAAAAACGACGTAGATCCAATTAATAATGAAGGAGGTAACGATAAAGCGTCCGATTCAAAAATAAAAGATGTTCATCAAACAGAAATTCAGTCTCAACCAAATGCGCAAAGAACTTTAACTTATGATGAAATAAAACAATTAGAAGAGCAAATTATACCCAACAAACAAAATACTGTGCGAGAGGAAGAATTTAAAGCAACTACACAAGATACAGATACAGTTCCAAAAATAGACGTAGTTCATCAAGAAATTATACAAAGTTTTGCAGGTAATCCTATTCCGCAAGAAAAGTAAGCACATGACAAAAACAATGGCTTGACTAAAGATAAAAAGGAAGCTATTGATGATCTCGTAATTTTTTTTACTATGCTGTTTCATGTTGTAATTAAAATGTATTACGCTCTTAGTGATAACACAGAGCCTTTATTTCCTCATGTTCCTAACCGTTTTTGCTATTCAGAAGTATATAAACATTAATGCAAAACAAAAACAGGTACGCCTTTAAATGATCCAGTCCTTCAAAAGATATCAGGATTTTTGATGAAAATAAATACTGAATCAACTAGTCCATATGCAATGCTGATAAAACAAATATGAGATGTTAGTACCCAAAGACTTTTAGAAAGGATAACATAACTTGCTTTTGAAATTGTCCACACTAATTGTAGCAAATCCGGGCCTTTTTATAGACGAGTAAATTGAAATTTTTTTAAGCATTAAGTTAAAGTTATGCAAAGTTCATGACCATATCTGTGGTTGAATGAGAAAAAAATAACATACCTATACGATAGTGGCATAGTTCCATACATAAACACAACTTGAAAAATCTCGACCAAATTATTAGTGAAACCAAGCAAAGTGTTAGAAATGGTACAAGATGCAATAGTCGAGATGAAGTCCAATCATCACAATAAACAAAAATTAGTCGAAATCATGCAAGCCACGACCAAATTAGTTCCTGTACTTTTAACAAATATAAAGTTCTCCCCTTGGTAATTATGAACTGGATCTAAATCCTTGAAAATTGTTAAAAGGTGAACCTCCGTGAAAATATCGTGGATCTTGGTTAGAAAATGGAAAATAAATGAACATAAAGGAAAAAAAAACCAAGATCCGGAGTATCAAGTACTTGCCTTGAAATCCTTGAAAGAATACTTGCAAGGTACAGGAACAACAAAAGACCATAGGTCGTGAACCAGGTTAAAGTTCAAGTTGTGGCTGGAACTTTAACAAAAATTATCTCTAGGGTCACTCCAAATTCTGAACAAGATAGTGATATTACTAGTTATGAGAAATACCATGATTGAATAGAATGTCAAGCATCAAGCATTCATTAGACTTATGTTGTGTACATAGGTATCACATATATTAAAAGTAGTATCAAACATGAACCCTGTAAGGGCACAGCAACTTAAATTATCCCTTATGCAATAAATACTCAAGTAACATATTTTATTTATAACTTACTTCATTACAAATCTACCCACGACATATACATAATATACGGATAAGTCCGTATACAAGGTGAAATTCATTTATACAGCCAAATTCATACTGAAGACTCGGTAAGTGCTCAGTATCAAGGATCGATGACTAATTTTGTGAAATTTGTAAATATTTTAGTGTTCCCTACAAACGCAAGCGCAGCCCCGAGTCAGTACGGGAGGTCAAGATTTCATTTTGCGAAATTAACAAAAAGTGTTATCAATCCGTGATACTGATCACTTATCAAACCTCCAGCATGAATTTGGCTGCATAAATGTCACCCTATACTGAGTGTTAATATGAAGTTGCGGAAGCCGGAAACTGGCGATAGTACTCGTCCATAGGAACAACTTTTACTATGGAGCCAAACCTCGAATCGCGAAAACAAATCTGTTGTTCCATAGAAAAGTTACATAGTTACCCGACCAAAATGTATGAAATAACAGTTTTTTTTTTTTTTTTATTTCACAATTTTTTTTTTCACTGGTAGTTGTTTGTATGGACGGGTACTATCACCAGTTTTCGACTTCCGCAACTTAATCTTAACACCCTGGATAGTCCGTATACGGACTTCGTGAGATAGAATATCTTTATCTAAATCTTTGACACCGCGAGTAAATAACCGTTACATCACACAATATCAATAAAATCGGATAGATTTGACTCCAAAACAATGTGAAATGTAGATAACCCTGACTTCCCCTTAAGGGTCTTCATACCCGTAAGGGTGCTTCCAAGACAAAGCCTGCTTAATGGAACAAGGTCATATTGGCCCCAATGGTTCCAAAAAGTAGGGTATTTCTATTTTCGTACTTCATACCCGAGCTTTCGTGTCAGAAGCAGATTTTATTTTACAGACATTAAGATTAATTACAAAATTATTTTCCATTTGGATTTGTAGACCCGAAAATCGTATTCATTTGACAGCTTAAGGCTATATGCGAAAAAATTACGGGTGTTTTTTTTCTGTGTATTTCATGAAATACACGGAAAATTTTAATACATTTCTGGTATATGCATTTTGACTATATAATCTAGGGTTTTGAAATTGGAAATCATGTTTGGATAAATTTTCCTCGATAGAAATAATTGTTGAAATGAGGTCTTTAAACACACTTTTTCTCCTCGTTTCACGAATAGGAACCATATACAGAACTCAAACATATTTTATTAGGTGTGTTTCAATAATATCTAGAGATTTGATATTTGAAATTTTGCTAGCTATTTTAGTTTATTTAATAAAAATATTAAACCAACATTTTTCCCTTTTGCCCTGAATCTGCCCCTCTCACACTGCGCGATTTTTCACTTGGAGGGACAAAAATAAAATTCGCATAGCCTCTTAAAACATACGGTTTCAATGGGGATCCACAGGCAAAGCTAATTACAGATGGCGCTAGCATATGTGTGGCTAATAAATACTACGGTCAGTCTATGTCAAACTTTGTTGTTGTGTATGTTCCGATTTTCATACTGTTTTTCTGCAACATCTTGCATTTTTTTTTTACTTCTACTTATCATCTTTACTCCAATATGTTATATATTTGTTATTGTTTTTATGTTAATGAATATATTACATTATGCTTTTATAAGCTTTATTTCGATATATTTCGACCCTCGGTATGGGGCCGTCATCAGTCGATAAACGAAATTTAAAAAATTTAAAAGTCTTTGGAATTTTAATTTACAGATACCAATGGAAACTTTACTATGGCAGCATACACAATACACAGGTAATAGGGTTTTGTTGCATAACTATTGAGTGAATTTTGAATTTAAGAGTTCTTTTTCGATTAATTAGAAAAAGGTCTTAAAGGATCTTAAGTAAAAAGACGGTTTGTTACATTATGTAGTAGAAATAAAGATGACCATTTAAACTAGAACCATCGATTTCGCTATATTCTCGCAGCAATTGGTATTTCTTCCACGGTTGTCCGGGTTCGATTAAGGGCGAGGTCGTTTTTTCGCCTCCTCATGTGGATTTTTTGAGTTCATTTGATTTCGTCTACGTGTGAAATATTCTCATTTGTATGTCAGGCAGTGAGGCATAATCCTGAGTTTGTATCCTTGGGTTCCTTTATTATTAGCAATTTTAAATTCAGTCTTTTTGGTCGTAACGACAGTCATTGTTGAAGAGAAAATTGTTGGCTTTATTTGAAAAGAGTTGCGGTTATCAGATATAATTTTTATTTTACATTTTATTTTTGAATTTTGAATTTTGTATCCAGACATCTTGATGCATATTTCACAATGCTTAGAATTTTATTCGTGTACGATATACTTATATAGACTGAATCTGGCATTTCGCTCAGATTCTTGGAATACACTGTAATTTTACGACAAACTGTAAGATGTAATAGTAGTTTATGCTACAAGGGCGAAAAGGAATAAATTACGAGGACGATTTAAAACACGCCCGTGTATCATACTACGTTTTTCAATGCATAGTATGAGGAAATAAAACAAACCATGAATGTATACCTAAACTGGATTGTGCACTGAAGGATGTTACGCGTAGAAAAATAGACTCTATTTCATACAGTTAAAAGTTATTTTATTATGACATAATCAACTAGAGAAAACGTGCCGAGCGGGACAACACACAGTCGATGCCCGTGTCCTACTCGCACAGTTGCCATCACAAAAAAAACAAATTGCGATGGTAGGCTTGAGTTTTTCACGATTTAGTTTTTCAACGACTTTATAGTATTTAGCTTTTAGTAAATACTTGTTCATGACATTTCTTTTTTTTTAACCGACTTGAAAAAAAGAGGAGGATCTCAATTCGACTGTATTTTTTTTGGGGTATGTTATTCCTTATCTCCGTCAATTCTGAACTGAATTGAATGATTCTTTTTTTGTTTGGAAAAATTTTCTTCAAGGTAGGTCCCATTTTAAGATTGACCATGATCTGATAAAAGTTTTCAGAGATAGGCAGTGGAACGCCTCAGAAAGTAACAGCGTACCACTTGATATTAAGGAAATCGCTTTGTACTACGATGTTAATCGCAGAGTATTACTTGGAAATTGTCAATCTTCCACCTGACCTTCGATCCTGGTCTTATTAAATCATTACCATAGAACTCTTTAACGAATGAGAGCACTTAACTCGAGATTGCGGCAATCACTTTGGTAGGGTGCTGATTGTCGGGCATTTCTTGGAAATTATCACAATACCCACCTGACCTTCCATCCTGGCTTCACCACCATAGAACTCCTTAACGAAAGACAGCATACCACTCAAGATTAAGGCAATCGCTTTGTATTAGGATAGTGATTGCCGAGTACTACTTGTAAATTGTAATTTCTCCACCTGAACTTTGATCTTGGCCTCATTACCATAGAACTCCTCAACGGGTGACAGCACATAACTTGAGATTACGGCAATCAGTTTGTATTAGGGTGCTGATTACAGGGTATTTATTAAATATAACCAATTATTACTTGTCCTTCGTTCTATATCAACAGCGCGTTTACAAGAACTATCCACATTACACAATTTGACCCGTCAACACTAAAAAATGTAAAATAATAAACTTTTAACAAAAAATAGTAACCGACTTTAAATGTAACTGCAGCCATTCGCAAAAAAGTTAAAAATAATTATAAAATTTATTTATTTATTTATTTATTTATTCACATAACATTTATACAGCATTACAGGAGACCATTGCACTGTATAAATTAGGTAGGTAAGTATACATATATATATTTTTTTTCTTACTTAGGATCTAGAATATATCTAAACAAAAAAAAACAAACATTTTAACATAAATCTACATATAAACAAAACTTCAATTAAACGTTCACACTTTTGCTTTCGCAAAAATTTAAACACTCCCGGAAAATATGGAATAACTCATCCGCAAATAGATCGACCTGTGGCCTTGTTGACAGTAAGGTGTTTAGGACATATATAGCACGTGGCAGAGGGGACTGGGCTCTAGCTACCGTGCTCGCACGCGGTGCGCAGAGAAGATGGTGATGTCGAGCACGAAGGTAATTGTTAGGTACGAACAGAGAGGCTGTGGCGTTTACTAGCTGTGGGCAGTTAGAGTCGCCTCGCAGAATGCGACATGCCGTTAGTAAGAGCTCAATGTTTCGTCTTACCTCCAGTGAGTTAAAGCCCAGCATCCCCATCAGAAATGCGGTGGGGTATAGAAAAGGGTAGTACCCGTATTTTCTTTTATATATATATCGCAAAAACGCTTTCTGCACCTTCTCTATCATGAGTATGTATTTACTCTCATGTGGGTTCCACAGAATAGCGCTCGTCTCGATCTTGCTTCTTACGAGCGAAGTATACAGCAATTGGATCGTCTTCGTGTCATTCAAATCTTTACTGTTTCTCATGACAAAACCCAGCCTTTTGAAACAGTTAGCTGCAAGGTCTACGATGTGGTCATGGAAAGTGAGTTTCGTGTCGAAGACGATGCCTAAGTCCTTGATGACAGAAACCCGTGCGATTACCGTGCTGCCCAGAGTATAGCTTGTATGCATTGGCTGGGGAGAGCGTGTAAATGACATTACGCTGCACTTGTCGGGGTTGAAACTTAGCTTGTTTCTAATACTCCACTGATATATGGCATTCAGGTCACTTTGTATCAATGCACTATCATCCTGCTGATTAACACCAAGGACCAACTTTAAGTCGTCTGCGTAAAGAAGGCATGAGCTATGAGCTATTTCACTCTCAAGGTCATTAATCATAAGGATGAAAAGGAGAGGTCCAAGAATAGATCCCTGACTCACTCCAGATCGCGTAAGGTACGGTTCCGAGACAAAGCAACCATGCTGAACATACTGTTCACGGCCAGACAAGTAGTTAGCAAAGAACTTCAAAAGTTTTGGAGTAAATCCCAAAGTACAGAGCTTCGTTAAGAGGACGTCGTTATCCACACGGTCAAAAGCTTTCTTGAAGTCCAGGTAAATTACATCAACTTGAACTCTTCTGTCCATGTAACCAGATATTGTCTCGACAAGTGTGAGAAGATTGCCGTTTACAGAACGATGACTACGAAACCCGTGCTGTGAATCACAGAGATAGGGTTGAATTTGAGGGTATATTTTCTTATGAACAATGGATTCGAATGCTTTAGCCACCGCACATAAATTGGCAATTGGTCTATAATCGGACACAGAAGTGGTTTTAGAAGTTTTAGGGATAGGCGTCACTCGCGAGAGTTTCCACTTTGTGGGATACTTGCCCGTTGAGAGGATAAGATTGAATATGTGCGTGAGTGGAAGCAGTAGTTGCCCACTATAGGCTTTTAAAAAATAAGGAGGGATGCCATCTGGGCCAAAGGAGCTTCTAGGTTTTAGGCATTTTAAAGCGACCTCGACATCAGCCTTTAAAATGCGATCGATATGAATATAATTTGCATTAGATGTGTAATCAGTATTGTTAACATGCTCAGCATCCAACAGGGGCAAATCGGGTAGGAAGACACTGGAAAAAAAAGGCAGCAAAAGCAGAAGCTGCCTCTTTGCCAGTATATTCCTTTCCTTCATGCATCACGCGTGGCTCAAAACCACCTTTTGTTTTTAGACTTGAGATATGCTGCCAAAATGCTCTAGGATTATCTTTTAAAAAATTTTCTATATTATACATGTGATTTTTATAGGCAAACGACATTCGTAACTTTAAGTCAGCTCTTAGATTACTAAATTCTGTATAGGCAGTAGGATTCTTTGAGGCTTTCCACTTTTTATGTAAGGAGGCCTTCAGACCAATGCTTTTGATGATATCAGCAGTAAACCATACCGGGTATCTACGTTTGCGTGCATCTGGCCTCCTTTTTTTCGGTATACTTGCATCAAATACACTATACACTATACCTAAAAAACAATTGACTGCGTCATCGGAGTCAGTTGCGTTTACCACTGAGTCCCATGAAGTTTCAGCCATTAATTTGAATAAAAGTTTGTTGTCACCCTTAGCAAAGTTGTAGTCAATATTGGTCTGCATGTTACTAGGATCAACAAAGTCAGAACTTAAATTGTGTTGTAGCCCACGAAGAGGTATGGCAACATCGAGCGGTGGATGATATAGGTCCACTCGGGGCACGAGGCTTCCACACTCTGCCTCACCCACAAAGACTGCACCCACCCTATCAGGCAACAAGACCACATCCAATTTACTACCAAACGCATTTAGAATCTCGTTATTCTCTGACAGGCCGCATATATTCAGAAAATAGCCATAATAACACGTTATATTGACCGATGCACTATTTAGGTTCAAGTCGCCTAGTATTACAACATTTTTAAAAGTCTCAATTTTGCTTTCTACCGTTTGGAAAAATTGCATGTACACTTCGTCAGCAGAGTTAGGAGGTATGTAAAAAACGCAAATGTTAAATTCAACATTATTAAGAATAACTGTGGCCCAAAGGTCTTCTCCACTACTAGTTTCCAGTTCTAGGCGTCGCCGTAGTGTAAGACCAGGTCTGGCAATGAGAAGCACACCCCCACCTCTTTTAGGCCGATCTCTTCGCAATATTGACCAGCCACTACACACAAGCTCAGCATCTTCTATGGACGAGGTTAAGAAGGTTTCCGTTACTGCTACTAGATCATGGTTCAGGAGTACTAGATTTTCTCTGAAGAAGCGGAGTCGCGTGTTTAGGCCTCTTACGTTTTGGTAGATAATATCAAAAGATTTCCCCAAGTTACTGTCGCAAGGGCTTATTGTGCTGGCCCGATCTTTTGAACTGGTGGAAATTTTGCGATGCTCGAAAGGGTATCCACTCTTTCAATCTTGCATTATCCGGCCAAACATCTGCTGAAAAGCACATTTCGTATTGGTCTACTGGAACTCCGATCTTGTAGGACTTGTAGTCACCCTTTGCATTGAGTTCCAGTACCGAACATGTTCCAGAGGTACATAGTTTTCGAATGTACTCTGTTATTTCGTTTACCTCAGATGACATGTTCCAAAGGTGGAAGTACTTGCGGCGCTCTACCGCTTTCAGTGAGGTGACATCTGGACCGGCAGTACAGCACAGTGAAGCAGGCCGCCGAATCTTCTTACGCACATCAGTCCATTCCTCCAGCGGGGCGTCGACAGGTGTATCCACGGCATCTGGAAGACTTACATCATTTTCTATAATTTTACCAACTGTTGGTACTTCCTTATTGCTTTGGTTTATACTTGTTGCCTTTAATTCGTTAGTAGACTGTTTTGTCATGGGTAGTTTCTTCTTGGAATGAGGAGCGCATGTATTTTCCCGCTTCAGTTTAGCAAGGGCATCTAAATCAAGAGTTTCGAGCTTATTATTTACAGTATTTATTTGTGTTGATACTGCTGTAAGCTTTTCATTTTGACCAGTTATAGAAGCAATGATCAATTTCAGAGAGTCATTAACGCAAGAAATATCCCAGCGCAGTTTTCCAATCTCAGCCATAATCTCAGTGTATTCAGAGGAGCGATAATCAGGATTACTATCTAGGGCCAAAGATTGTACTGGTTTGATCCGCAGTGTGACATTACTGGGCTTCAACTTGGATGCGCCGACCGGGGTAGCGCTGTTATTTCCTCCTATTTTCATTATGCGATGGCAATCAGGGCAAACCCAAGCTGCTCTTTCCTCCGGGGTTAGGTTACGGCCGCTTGCACACAAATAATGATAAAATTTTCCGCAATCGTTCACCTTGCAATTGAGGTAATCTTCTCCACCGTTGAGCTCAGTATGGCAGCCAGAGCAAACTATGGAGAGATTATCATCCGAAGCATTCGCAGACATCGCAGCGCAGCTTAAGATTCGTGCCTATACTATAAATAAAGCAGCGAGGCGAGACGCACGACGCCGACGATCGTACGTAGCAGCGGGCGTAGTAGTGTTGTAGCTCTAAAACGTAGCAGCGGTATGCGTAGCTCTAAGCACCGCGTAGCAAAATCTTGTTGACTCACCGAGCGGTAGCCGGTCGTCGCACGGTCGGTACCGCGACAAACTTCATACACTATATATGAGCTTGCCTCTGCGTGTGTCCCTGCTGCGTCTGTGTGCGTGAGTTGCTGCAACAGGGGCTCTACCGCGTAATTCTCATTTGTATCAACTTCAAGCAAATGCATGAGAAATTCAACGCGTGCAAAAGAGATGGCATGTTAGGCGGGCGTCGTCGCACGCACGTCAAATTTCAATCTCAAGTTGATAGTGATGAAAATGAGAATTACGCGGTAGACCCGCTGGTCAGCGCGGGGGCAAGGCAGTCGGGGCAATGACCGGTGTATTGGTGAGTGGAACGATGAATCACTGCACTGGACTGTGGCTAACTGCTTCTTCGTAAAAATTTGGACGTTAAACTAGTATTTTGCAAATATCTGCTAAAATAATCACTGCATCTAAAAACTGATTACACTGGTTTCAGAAGGAAGATAAACCCTAACTAAAATTGGTAGTCTAAATTTCGGTAATGACCTTTAATGTATGATTTGGATTTATTGAACCAGGAGCAAGAAAATGTACGTGCTGTCGAGCGTAAGACCGCGGATATTTGAAATGACCGATGGTACTGAAATAACACTTTTTCCGACTTCTTTGTTCCTCAAAAATATGTTCTTTAAAAGTCACCGCGTTCCCTTGGTTATAGCAACACAGAAACCAATATAAGAGCGCCGACTTCTAGAGAACATATTTTTCAGGAAGAAAGAAGGCGGAAAGAGTGTCATTTCGGTACCATCGGTCATTTTATAATTATTTTAAGCTTTTTAGCGAATGGCTGCAGTTACATTTGAAGTCCGTCACTATTTTTTTGTTAGGTTTATTTATGTTTTACATTTAGTTTTATCCGTAAATGTAAGATCAATCATTCCATAATAAAGTTGGGATTATTCTTATGCTTGCAAACTGGTAACCCTTTTATCTAAAAATGGCGCCACGGCCGTGACATTTGAAAACTAAATTGTAAAATTAATAATTTTTTGCAAAAATGGTTAAAGCATGCAGCGTGAAGGGCTGCAGAAGCCAAATTTTTGGGAATTGTGGGATATTGTTTCATAGGTAAGGCATAATTACAACGTTTTCTCGGAGAAATGATACATGTTTACATTGATACCGCTAGAGTAACCATGATATTGGGTTTTACATTACAGTCTTCCAAAAACTGAAAATATCCGAAGAAAATGGTTAGAAGTTTTAGGAAACGAAGTAAAGTGCAAAAATCCAGTAGTCTGCAGCCGCCATTTTAAAGCAGAAAACTTCAAACCAATAAAATAAATGTTTTGAATACGGTTTTTACTACACGTGGTCTCAATCAATTATTTTTAAATATGGTTACCCTACTTAGACAGAGATGAAATAATCTAGTATGACTTCTCGTTCTTCACGTTTTTTGAAACAAGTACTCAGTCCTGTTAGGGTATTAGGTTCATGAAACAAACATAATCTTGTGAACTTAAAATTATGATTGGCTCAAAAGGACTGTATCCAGAGCCGTTAAACAGTGGAAAAAAAAAGTATAACATTTATGGTACACAGGAAAGGCTGCAGGTTAGCCAACCATTGTAAATAAATTAAAATAATAATAATAATAAAGCCCTAGGGCAAAATAATCAACTTTCTGTTCGGTTTTGATGCATAAAAAGTGGGCCTTTAGCACTTGCATTGAAAAAACTTTTATGTATTTATTATTTAAGCGTCAATTTACCGTATTTGTAACAAAATATAAAGAAATAAATATTACAGCTAAGAGCAATGTTTCCCAAAAATTCACTTAACATGTAGAGAGGAAGGATGAAAGTATAGGGACGAAAAAAATTATAATACGCAAGTGGAAGGTACAGCTCGACTGAAGAAGGGCAATGTCAAAATTACCCGGAATAGAAGAGCTTGTATGACTAGATTAATGGATGTGGAAGAGGCGAAAGAGGTGTGTCAGGAACGTAGCAGATTTAAATCTGTAGTCTCTGTCTACCCCTCTGAGAGACAAGGCCGCATGTTCGACTCCAATTTACTTGAAAATCCATTTTCGTTCGTCAAACAATTTATACGTTGATGTAAAATTCTTTTTCTATGGATTGATTCCAGGGTTACGTAGATTTGAAACACCAATAAAATTGTTTTTAATCTGTTTTCAAAGTAGAGCAGATCCGACTAATTTTTGTTTTTTTTTGTATCTTTTACCGTCCAACCCCGATTTTAGGGCAAACTAGTTCCTCCTAGGCTAAACTAGTTCTTCGGAAATCCTTCAGTGCAGAAGCGAGCCGGATTAGATGTGGCTAGTCACGGAACGTATTGAAGCGACCGCATTCGTGGTTATTTTATTTTTGACAACCCAGAACCAGTTTGGGCACTAGCCTAACTATAAAGGCCTAGTCTAGTTTGGCCTAAAATTGGGTTTGGTTGGTAGCATAATAGTGTTGATTCAGTGTAACACAACTTAACTTATTTGGCAGGACAAAACTTAATTGAAGCCTTCTCTCTTATTATATCTTTATTTACTTACCTTCTCTCGCTTGATCGCCTTCAGCGGCCTAGTAAAGCTCTTCTCCTTCGAACTCCCGAACACAAGTCAGATATGTACTCTTATTCGTTCACTGTATCAGCAATCCGTCTCTGGAACAATCTGCCCTTGTGTGTCCGAGAATCACCCTCAACTAATGTTTTTAAAAATAAAGTCTTCCTTCACTATTTAAAGATGCAAAATTGTTAAAATTGTTATCAGCTCTATTTTAGTCGTTCCCGAGTCATTTTTAGAATTACGTCCAATATTAATTTTATTATGTAATATATAAGTATTTTTAATATCTTATTTACGTATTGTATTATATTCCTATTTTACTATGTTTATTTAGTATAAATCTCCCATTTCCCCTATTTAATTCCCAACGATTTGAGTGCTTTCTCCTAAATATATATTCTTGGCACTACCCTAAATTATCCTCAACACCTAAGGTCAACTGGAAGATAATGCTAATTAGCATTAAGTTCGCCTTTGTACTGATTTATTTTAATGTGCAATAAAGAATTTTATTATTATTATTATATCTGTATCGAAAAGACAAAGACAGGATGCTTAAAATAAGGTTAGTCCTGTCAAATAAGTTCAGCTGTGTTGCACCGAATCGACACCAATATCTACTTACCGTGGTAAAGTTCGTAATCAAAGAAAAGTTTTTAAGTAACTCCCATTCATTGTCCTAATACTCTACCTTAATTAATCTGTAAACTAATCTTTCATATTAAACCATATAACCACTGATCATACTGAACAAATTTCAAAAAGAAACCTATACCTGCGGTAATGAAAAAATATTTGCACATTTTCTTACTAATTTTGAAAATCTATTATGAATATTGTTTGGATAGTTAATTTTTTTCCAATATGCGGTGGTAGGTCAGGTGGTAGAACGCTGGCCTCTCAATCTTGAGACCCAGGTTCGATCCCCGGTTAGGCATGCACCAATGAGTTTTTCGGAATTTATGTGCATAGTATTTGATACCTAAAACTTGCCACTTGCTGAACGGTGAAGGAAAACATCGTAATGAAACCTGTGCATACCCTAAACAGCATATTATTTGTGCCTGAAGAACGGCGATAGAGCTCACCACCCATCACGTCGGTGAAACGCGAGCGTACCAAGTGTGGACTATGACTTACATTTCACAGTTCACACTTGGGAACACCTCTGACACCCTTCGGGGACTCATGTCGTGACGGTAAGGAGAAGACTAGTTGTAAAAGCAAAGGCTAGAATCCTTTAAGGTTATGTTAGTATGATACTTGTCGTTGTTGGTTCTTGATGGAACATTTGCAACATATTGGTGTCGATTCGGCTAAACACAACTTAACTAAATTGGCAGGACTAACCTTATTTTAAGCGTTCTGTCCTTGTCTTTTCGATACTGAAAGAAAAAGACAGAAGGCTCAAATTAAGTTTAGTTCTGTCAAATAAATTAAGTCGTGTTGCGCAGAATCGACACAATTCTAAATAAAACTAATTCTTGGTAACTGCGCCTGCGGCCCTACCACGAAATTCTGATTTGTATCAAACTTCAAGCAAATGCATGCGAAATTCAACGCGTGCAAAAGAGATGGCATGTAAGGCGGGCGTCGTCGCACGCTCGTCAAATTTCAATCTCAAGTTGATGTTGATGAAAATCAGAATTACCTGGTAGACCCGATGTTCCACTGTCTTTTATTAGACTAGCGACCGTCATCAGGCTTTTATGATATGAGTACCTCAGAACATTTAAATGTTCTGTGATGAGTACGAATCATATGATTGTTAGTAAAAACTTAAACTCTCGCGTTTCGTACACATTGTATACGTAATATACATACATATAATCAGGTCTACCGCGTTCAATGTTTTTTACCGTTTTTATGAAAAGGATATCCGACGTTTCGAGGCAGTTGCATGTAAAAAAAGTAAAAAATTTGTTCGCGGTAGACCCGTTTATATAATATATTATAATGTTAGTTTGACTCATAAAGTGACTCAAAAAAGTTAATTTGATTGTTATAATTGTTTAATTAACTTTAATTTTAACATATATTTATTTTAAGAAGGACAAAATTATGACCGTAATTTCATTATTTATTTACAAATCTTTGATCGAAATTTATTTACAAAAAGACAATTTACCTAAGAGAAAGGACATTCACAAATATAAAACAAGAAATAAAGAGAAATTAATAACACCAAAAATCAGACTAAAAAAGACGCAAAAACAAGGGAAATATATTAAATTAGTAATGTTTAACAAAATACCGACAGCTGTATCAAAGTTACCGCTCTTGGAATTTAAAACCAAGGTAAAACTTTTCTTGCAGAATAATCCATTCTACTCTATTAATGAATTCATGAATTTAAACATAAAGCCATGTTTATTTCCTAATTAGACATTTAAATTTATTTTTATTTAAGTTTGACATTTTTAATTTATTTTTAATTTTAATTTTAGCCACACATTTTTAATAATGGATTTCATATGTATACCGATTGTGTATGTACAATTGTACATATTTTGCATTTAATGTGATATTTATATTAATAATAACTGACAAACCTTTTATAACGTACTTTGTTATATGGTGAATAAATATCTTATATATCTTATTTTATTTGAAAAATCTTGCGCTGCGTTACGTAATTTTTCGATATTTGTATATTTTACATCTTTGCACTTTGAAGTGGCTGAAAAAAAACGGCTCACCTCAATACGTGTTATGATCGGGAAAGCCGACCAGTTTCAGCAAATTTAGACTGCCTTCATCTGCTGAAACTGGTCGGCTATCCGATCATAAATCATGAATTATCCTCAAGTCTCATTTAATTCTACACGTGGTTTATTATTAATAAATACTTACATTCACTACATCATAGTCAAGTTCATGAACCTTGTGAGGTCACTTTTTTGCAGCAGAACCCTAGTCTATAAGAGTGACCTTCATTAGGCTTTTCAAATTTTTCTCGTAAAAATCAAAGAAAGTTTTAGCTGTAATATATATTTCTAAACGTTACAATCTAAATTTTCATTTTTGTTTCATAAACGTAAAAAATAAAACTAGAAAAATAAGTAAACCACTAATTAATACTTCCAAAATTAAATTGTGTTAAATTTCAGTATTTGTTGTTCAAATACAGAAAATAATACATAGAATGAGCACTAGACAATGACACCCCAAAGGGTGAGAAAAATCATTTTTAGTTCCTTTTTCGTGTACCGGCCCCCCCTGAATAATAAATAAATTGCATTTTAATTAAATATTCGGTATTGGGTAAACATTCTACACCAAATATCAAAATTTCAGGTCTGCACTGCAACTCACTCCGTCTATGAGCTAGAGACCCGTGACATACGGACCGACGGACAGCAGAGTAAAAGTAAAAAGTACGTAAAAGTTTTTGCGTCCCTGTTACTCCATATGCGAAAAAAACCCTCAGTGCGAGTGGGACGGATTCGTGGGAAAGAAGCAACAAGTCGGTTTTGTACTAAAATGTACGTATACTAAGCTATTTTGTCACAAAGATTTTTAAGAAGACTTTACAAATACATAATATCCACATTTTGAATGCAATTTCACAATGAAATTAGTTAGGATTTCAGAATTACAGGAAAAAATAAAACAATTTAGAGGTCTTTTCGGAATTAAATTCTATCGAGAAAATTGCATTCGATCGCGTTTTTCTTCAGTAAAAATCTTAATCAAATACTCAATAAAGATTTACCCAAAAATAAAATACGTAGATGACGTTTTAGAGGAGTAAATGGATTCGAAAAAATCCCATTTTTTTTTTTGGAGCCTTAATAGAGCTCCATTTTGCGCTTTAAGTACGGAACCCTAAAAATTCGCTTGGTGTTGATGGAACCCATAGCCACGTTGCTAACAATATACACTTTACACACTTTTATTTTCTCCGTAACTGACTCTCTAAATAAAAGAGCATTTGGGTTCGAATTTGAGATGAAAAGTGTCTTCAGTCTGCACGTAACTGTATTCTATTGTTACTTATTTTGTGCGTTTAGATATCGCAGACGATTTCGTTTAGTTTAGTTATAAAAAGGTGACATTCACTTTCATTTGCACTTTTTGTCCTTTAGCGCGAAGACTTTTTATCACATACATACCTATATGTACCGTCAGGGAAAGTTCTAGTTACTCATATTTTGCTCTCAATGTCGTTGTATTACGGAAGGGTGGGTCACTGCAATTTTCTTTGATAGTACATAATATGTGTATTTTTTATTAACTGAGACTATTGGCTCAGACATCTTGTATTTCTAAAGAAATATATGGATATGTACTTGTTAGACAAAACAAAAGGGAAGATGCGGTACCCGGCTTCCCGCGCGTAGACCTACAAATACAGGCCTATGAACCTGTATTAAGACGAGGCCTTCCTTAGGCGCATCACGGCTTTGCAATTATAACCCGTAGACTAACTTTCATAAAGTTTAAAATCGCGGGCGCCAAAATGCGCGCGAAACGATTCAGAACGAGTCTAATTTTAAGATTAAAATCGACTAAAATTACAATATTGCATTTAAGTAATTTTTCAACTTACATTGGTTAATATCAAGGTTTTCGTATTGATAGTAAAATATGACACATAAAAATCAAATGGATTAAACGCAAAAACAAAAAAAACACTCAAAAAGAGACTATTTTCAAAAATAAAATCTATCGAGCGAAAGTTTTCCAATTAGGTAACGCTGCTTACGACGTCAAGATAAAGCACGGGCCCTAATCAAGGAACAAAATATTTCGGACACGTATTTTGACTTTTTTTTTTTTTGGGAAAATGATACATGACATTTCTCCCCCTCCTCTCCTCTCCTACCCCGGCCTTCTCCTCTAGATCAAGACGCCATTTTGTTTGTTTGTTGTCGTTGAGAATATCGAGAAATTGGCGTAAAAATATTTTTTCGTGCCAGTTACATTAAATACTTACTGCTTCTCTGTGACATTGTGATTGTAGGAATGCGTTATGATAAGTGTTGTGTGCCGGGATGCAATAATACACGAAAGGACGTTAAATTGCATAAATTCCCAAATTCTGAGAGAAGACTCAAAAGACAAATGGAAATCACGTCTTTTGGACGATGCTTACACAGCATTATTTACTGCTAAAGAAATAACCAGTCCATCAACCAGCCAACCAGTTCATTCTGGTAAGAATGACTAGTAAGAATAAACTTGCTACCTACTTATTATGTGTAGTATTAATAGGTATCTCATTTTAACACTAATATTCATTGTTATCTTTATATGTCCACAGAGAATTATTATCCAACAGCTGATCATAGCTATGCCAGGAAGAGGCACAATGAACATTCATATGCCGCGTCAAATCATGAACAACCTCCACAAAAAAAAAAACTATTCATACCATGGGAACTTCAACAGGTACCTACCTACTTACATTTATTTTGGTCAGAGTAATTGTTGTTGGTGCTAATCTTGTTA
Source organism: Ypsolopha sequella (assembly GCA_934047225.1). Classification (NCBI taxonomy): domain Eukaryota; kingdom Metazoa; phylum Arthropoda; class Insecta; order Lepidoptera; family Ypsolophidae; genus Ypsolopha; species Ypsolopha sequella. The sequence continues at coordinate 19,260,107 of OW203991.1, forward strand.
TACAGTGACAGTGGATTAACTAATCCAGGCATTTTGTATTGAAATTGTAATTGTGTTAAGTATCACAGCGATTGGTGAATATGCACATAGAGGGATAAAGAATTGCATGGGGAGCAGCAGCAGGCTTTTGAGAGAGTATGTATCTCTCACTCTCTCTTACACTCTCTGTACAAAATAAGCTTACCTCCGTTCCCTGTTCTGCAATGGTATGGGTGAAGACGGACTTATGCGGCTTATGAATTATTATTATATACATTAATTTATGTGAGCTAAGCCACCTTGTTTATATTATAGTGCTGGCTGAACTGAAGATGTTAAGAATTTTTATAATTTTTAGATCACACACCATTATAAGCACTTGAGCCTGCTCAATTTGAACCGAGTGTGACTTCTATTGAAACTCCTCCAATTATGAAGAACCAAAAAGGTGTTACAAGTTTTCAACACGATTATCGATATTCAGGTATAGTTAAATTGACTTATTATATTTAAAATCTTTATACCATATTATATTTATCATGTAGGTTTTTTCATGTGCATGTTTCTTAATTAAGAGCACTCACCCGAACTCCCCATTTGCACTGTTCCCTGATGATATACTTATTGATTAATATTATAATTAAATATTTGATTTTTATTTGTTTCTATCCTTTCAGTTCATTTATTAAGTTCGAAAATTTTAAGTTCACAATTTTTCATGCCGTCAGGTTTTTGTTTTTTTGAATATTTTTTCATTTCTTGTGGTTTATTTGTTATCTTTTGTGTATTATTGTTGCGTGTGTAAATAAATAAATTATAATTTATTAACAATTTTCAATTATTTTCAGAACCCTCAACATCAAAATCATTGGAAATAACAGTCAGACTGGCAAATTTTAGCTGGTGTAATGTCATTCATTAACAAAATATTAAGAGGCGCAGATGTATTTCGTTTGGAAAATGTCAAAAACTTGCAGCATATGCAAGCAAAAGCTTTACTTAAATATAAAATTAAAAAATTAAAAAGGTAATAAAATAGATAGATTTGTTTTATTTCGTATCTAATTTTGTTTCATTTAAGGACTAAAATGCACAAAAGTAGGAAAAATCGTAAGGTTTTCCAACTTTTGTGCAATTTTAGTCCTATGAAAAACGAAAGGTCTGCCTCCCTGCTTTTTTTTTAATATGGCTGTTTAGAGTTGGTGTCTTGGCCTACACAATAAGATGTGAATAATAAAAAAAGTGATATATCGTTTTCCCCCAGCCAATCAGGAGGCAGAAGACGTGTCTGAGGTTAACTACAGGCGAGAGGGCTATCTGATACGTAGTATCCCTCTATAATTTGTGAGATAAAGGTTTGAAAAAAGATATAATATAAGTTTCATTTTGATTGCGTCTGTGGTAGATTCAGTACAATCGTTCAAAAACTGTTGAAAAGGGAACCTCCTCTTAAATTTATTCGCTTCGTCTCGCTCGCGCTGCTGTCGAAGCTCGTCACTCTATCTTTTTCGTTCGGTGGTGCTCGTTCAAAAAAGAGGTCCATTTTTAGTTGACGATATAAGAACGTACCATATCTTCCTCTTTATTATATCATTGGTCTACAGCTTGCTTATGTAATCATTTGTCATTTTTAACATTTAGAAAAGAAACGTATATGTTATACTTCTAGGTCATACTATAATTCAATTATTCCATATACTCTACGGATCATACGGAACAACTTCACATAGAAATATTTCCGCGCAAATGAACAAAATTTGACAGTTTTTTTTTTTATTGTGCACGGATATGCTATTAGCTGTCTTTACACATACATATGAAGAACTCTTCTAAGTATTGCGTATTAAAGGAGAAAAAAATAAAGACGAAAAATCCAAAAATTATATGGTTGAATAAAATTCCAGTTCTAAGAAAGTTACAAGATTAATAAAAGCTATACTTTATTAATATTATATTTAGTTTTATAACTGTTAGGGTTTAGGTTTTCTTTTTTGTAATATCCGACAAAAACAATATAATTGCAAAAAACTTTTTTTCCTCTAAAGAAAAAACATGCTAACATAATTGCCACTGGGGGTTCTACTCTATCGTTATAAATGATGATCTATCTGTTTTTCTAATAAAAAGCCAATGTCCGAAAAAGGTCTCCATAGACACAGTCACTCTGATACCCAAAGATAAAGAAATTTCAGAATCGGATGTATAGTTCCGAGATTACCTCCTACATCCAAACTCAGTCACAAGTCACAAGTTCACAACCATCTCTTCTCAATGATTCAAGTGTTTTGGGGGAGGGTGGTTTAAATTTTAATTTACAGTTATTAATATGACAACATATTTTAGACATATTTTTGAATAAAATAACATATTTCAGACATTTGTGAGAGGTGTTTGTCCAATGAGGCCTACTTTCCTTTTAACATGTTTACGTCTCTTTTTGCTTCGACGTTATATTTTCCCGCTTTGTAGAACTGCTACGTCAATTTCAGGTTTTCAGGAACTCTTATAATTTAACTGAACTATAATAGTATATCAGAGGGCCTATTACGTATCTTTAGTTGCCGTTTGAACTGGGTGCCTATCATCAAAAACATAGATATACTATCGAATTCCGATTGTCTAAGGATATGTTCGCACTTGAAGTGACGACACAGTTCGTAAATAGTTCAATAACCACAAATAGCAATTTTGAAAGTTCCGTTTTTAGCTATGTTTTTGATGATAGGCACCTAGTCCAGTTGGCAATTAACGATACAGAATAGGGGGGCAGGACGGCAATTCTGGCAAGTGCAAAAAATTTGCTAGTAGATTTTACGAGGGATTTTTTAAGGAAATTATTGATTTTTCTGCTTTCGCAATTTTTTCGTACGCGCCAGAGTAACCGTCGTTTGTAATTTTATAATAGAAAAGGAAAGAAGAAAGAAAGAAAATTAATTTATTTTAAAATACCACAGACACGAGAAAAAACATACATACATACAAAATCACAAACAATACAAATTAACAAACAGTACGAGTATAAAAAAGGATTACAGCTCAGCTTAATGCTGCAGTAGGGGCTACAGCACTGGTATTCTGTTGAACCCTGACTTAAAATTAATATTAAAACTTAATAATCAACAGTTTTATATAATGCAACTAAAACATAAAATAGCTAAGAATCATTGGCAATCGAAATAAAACTCTAATAATGTTATGTAAAAACATTTTCACTTTATTTACTTCCTTAATTTACTAACTTATGTAAATAGTTGAATCTCTCCATACACACAATCACTCTGATACCTATACTGCCCCTTTTGGCACGCCATGTATACTGTGAGTCATTTCATTATCTCCATTCGAGTAATTATTAGCTTATGACAAACCATAACCATCCTCATACACAACCATCACAAACATAAACAGCAAACATGAAAGCTGACAATGGTAACAAAGGCAAGCCCATACAAATTTAGTCCTTCAAAGCCGCAATGGCAGATCACAATCTAATTTCACCGCTCTCAATCGTCCAAACACTAGGGAATTGTATTTGATAAAGCTATGCAAAGACAGATGCTGATGTGGTTTGGGGCCGCAAGGCTTGGAAGGCAAGTCCGGATTGAAGTCCCGCATTTATTATGTCGTCCCAATTGTACGACAGTCTAGAACAAAGTGACTAGATGAACAAAAAAATGAGTTCAAAAACTAAAACCCGACTGCTGTAATATCACGCTCTAAAAAGTATGAAAAAATATACTCATCTCCAATTGTATATTTATGTTTATACATTACACACCATGTATATTTATAATATTTTATAGATTATAATTTTATTACAACAACAAATAATTTAATATAATTAAAAACTAAACTTAATCTAAATTAAAATTATTAACAAATATAATGCCTATATTAATTGTTATGTACAAACTACTAAAAACTTATCGTGTATTAAATAAACAACTTACACTAATGTATTTAATAAATATTCATAATGATGTTCAGAGGATCGCCGTTTGCAAAGTGCAAACCTTAACTTTGTTTTTCTAGTTTAGAAATAATAAAATAAAAACTTGTTGAACTGTGGCAATTGACGCCAATAATTCAGTATTAGTGAAGTTTATAAAGCATAATTATGAAATTTAATACACAATTAGTCATGATCTTGTCCAAACAAAGTTAAAACAACATTTTTAGTTGGTTTTGGCAAGATCATGACAAATTGTGTTTACAATTTCAAACTCTTGCTTTATAAACCTCACTTTCATTGAACTATTGGCGTCAATTGCCACAGACTAAAACGTTTTGCAATTTTTAACTTCTAAAAAAGAAAAACAATGTTAAGTTATGCACTTTGCCCTAAGCGACTGACGTTTAACCTTAAAACAAAAAACACAATACTTTTGAAGCACAATCGCCCGCATTCACAAGCTACTTATCTTTGTTACCGTTTTTGCTATTATTCAGATTTCTATGATCTTTACCTCAACACCCTCTTCTGCACTGGTGATTTTTTTACGAGTACGTTCACCTTTGGAGTTTTGCAGAAATACAACCATAAGGCGATTAGTGTCGCCAAATTAGCAACACAAGTTTATCTCAAAGCATGAGTGAATTAAATCGACCAAGCCACATAGGAGCAGTAGGGAATTCAAACCAAAAAACAATATTCGGTTGAAATTTTTTTTCATATAGAAGTTTTGGTGGTATGAAAAAGAAAACTAGATAGATAGGGTTGGACATGTAGAGAGGATGAATGAAAGTAGTGACGAAAAAAATGTATGGTGCGCAAGTCGAAGGTACAACTCGACCAGGCCGCCCTAGAAGGTACAACTCGACCAGGCCGCCCTAGAAGGTACAACTCGACCAGGCCGCCCTAGAAGGACGTATGCTGACCAAATTGGCGACATATTTAAAAAGGGCAATGTTAAAAGTACCCGGAATAGAAGAGCTTGTATGACTAGATTGATGGATGTGGAAAAGGCGAAAGAGGTGTGTGAGAATCGTAGCAGATGGAAATCTGTAGTGTCTGCCTACCCCTCTGGGAGACAGGCGTGAGTATATGTATGTATGTATATAGACGTAGGGTAACTATAGCGTACTATTTAGCCGACTACTTTACCACATGTGTTATCCCCTCTACTCTCCCAGCTACTATCCTGAGTTCATCCCTAGTACTCTACCAGTTACTCTACCCGTGTAAACTAAGCATCAGAAAACAGAGGCTGTCTAGCTGATTCCCCGAAAAAGTATATTTTAATTAAATTTAAAATATATTTCCCGTTTTCGGCACAGAACCATAATGGATTGTACCGAGGCAGGCCCTCCACCGCGGTAATTGACCCAACCCCAAGTACTGGTCCAATATTTATTCAACGTTTTCAATTATTCATCCAACACTTATTTTCTCTCTTATTTTTCCATCTGGGAGGGAATTGATTACTTGCTTGATCCATTTTCGGTGGACTTATTCTCGGTAGTTCGGCTACGATACGTATAAGCTATCGTTCTTGGAATCGACAAAGTTATAATTATAAACTAAGACTATTTTTGGCGTGAAACGTATGACTGCGTACTACCAAACAATATGTGTTAACCCCTAAAAACAATATGTTAAATAACAACAATTTATTATCAAAAAATAGTATAGATATATGAATCAGACCTTAAGATAATAACCAGTCATGCCTCGTTTAATAATATGCTAAAACAGTTCTTGTTGGAGAAATGTTTTTATAGAGTGAGTGACATGTAACTTGTAACTGAATATAACTAAGATTGTTGTTTTATTTAATATATTTTTATATCTGTAAATAGAATTATGAACAAATTATAATTTAGCTTTTTTTTTTTTTTTTTTATTAACACACATACAGTTGCACAAACATATTTCAAATATACACAACTTAAACCTTTAGGGGTTTGTTCGGGTATTATTAGAATCTACCACATAAGTAAATTTGCCGTGGTAGAGGCCATAGTAAAATATAGTCTGTGAAAATTTCTGGAGCTGTATATCCCTGTGACAGACGGGCAGACAGACAGCGGAGGCTTAGTAAATAGAGTCCCGCTTGCTACCCTTCGGGTACGGAACCATGGAAACGGCCAAATTTAATCGGCAAAATATTCGTATCGAATCAGACCCGTCCTGAATACTGACTCAGTTGGATTGGCCGATTTCATTATTTCAATTCCATCTTCCTGAGTAGTCGGCTGTTTTCATAGTGCTCCCTAAAAGTGTCCCGATGATTATCTACTCTATATAATGTTTTTCCTTCTTTCCGAGAGAGTATAACTATTATTTCTATTGAGATTAATACAATTCGTTTCCGTTTCCGGGTAAAGTGAGCTATTTTGTTTTTTTTTTTCACTGAAAATGATTTTTTGTCCTCCACTAGATAGCATAGGTATATGCATTTTGACTATATAATCTAGGGTTTTTAAATTGGAAAACATGTTTGGATAAATTTTCTTCGATAGAAATAATTGTTGAAATGAGGTCTTCAAACACACTTTTTCTCCTCGTTTGACGAATAGGAACCATATACAGAACTCAAACATATTTATTAGGTGTGTTTCAACAATATCTAGAGATTTGATATTTGAAATTTTGCTATCTATTTTAGTTTTTTTAATAAAAATATAAAACCAACTGCGCGATTTTTCGCTTGGAGTGACAGTGACAAAAATAAAATTCGCATAGCCTCTTAATTGAGCCATATCATTTGTATTTTTTGTAATGAAGTGCCTTACCCCGGTACCTCGTACGTAAATTGTCGTCGTGGAGCGCAAAACGTGTCCTGCGCCCCGCCCGCCCCGCTTCCTCGCCAGAAGAGTCGCCACGTGCGCTAGAGTGTACGCCACCCCGCGCCTACGCTGCTGCCGCCGCCGTTGCCCCCTCTAGACAACCTGCTGCCCAGCAACACAGTCAGCAAGTAGCAAAGGGAAGAAAGCAGACCAAGAACCCTAGGAAGGACCCATTCGATGAGGAGGGCTTCACCCTGGTGGAGCGTAAGAAGAGGAAGCCCCCTTGCCGCAATCGATGTGGAACCGCACCGACCGGACCGAACCATCTACTTCGACCGGCTGTTCCCGTGACGCTGCTGTATGTGTCCCGTTTGAACTTCTCCACGAAGGCTGATGACGTCATGAAATATGTCATGCTGAAAACTAAACTGCAACTGAGGGCCCAGCGATTGGAGTCACGCCACAATGCCAATTTTAATTCATTTGTGCTGCGTGTCCCAACTGAACATCTGTCGACCTTCATGAATGAAGAGTTTTGGCCGAAAGGTGTCGTGTTTCGTCGATTCCGTGGAAGAATTTCAGACACTGACATTCCGCAAGGGCGTGGTACGTTGCAGGCTATACTTACATAGTGTTTATTTTTAAATAGTTGACGGTGAATGTTGTTGCTTCTTGATTGAACGACATCTTGCAATATTAAATAAAACTTCTTGGTACTCGGTTCCACAAATATAATAATGTTTAATTACCTTTTAAGTTGCTACCGGTTTCGTCGTTTTACGACATCATCAGGCACTGTATTTGAGGTGTTAATAATACATTTTTGACTACATTTTTTCATTTTTTTTTTAAACATAAAAATGTAATGTAAACACATAAAATTCGGGGTTTTAAAAAATGTAGTCAAAAATGTATTATTAACACCTCAAATACAGTGCCTGATGATGTCGTAAAACGACGAAACCGGTAGCAACTTAAAAGGTAATTAAACATTATTATATTTGTGGAACCGAGTACCAAGAAGTTTTATTTAATATTATTTATTTTTAGTTTAATTTTTATTTTTGTTTGAATTGTATAGCGAATTGGTGTTAACTGTAATGCTGTACAATTTATTTTAATTAATTAACGCACGTTACACTCCAGCCAGGCACTTGGCGAAAGAGAGCTAGAGCGAAAAAAGTGTAAGACTTTGACCGTCACGACACTTCTGCGTATGTGTGTTTACGAGCGTATGTCTAGGTAAATACAAGCAAGTTTTTTTTTTCATAAACACAAAACGCGAAGGTCCAGCCAACTAGTCGGTGACCTAGTGCCTGTCGTTGAACTAGTGCCTGAAAGGTTCCTATTGGCAGACAAAAAACCCACCCTTCTTGGGACCATGGGCTCTACCGCGTAATTCTCATTTGTATCAACTTCAAGCAAATGCATGCGAAATTCAACGCGTGAAAAAGAGATGGCATGTTAGGCGGCGTCGTCGCACGCACGTCAAATTTCAATCTCAAGTTGATGTTGATGAAAATGAGAATTACGCGGTAGACCCACATATCACTACAACCCTTTGCTACTTAAGACAACCCCGAGTAGAATTCAGACAAAATCCATCCGACTAGCGTCTTTAAGGTCTACCGTATATTACGTAACAAAAAACATATCGCTACGACATATATCCTCGAAAGAGTGTCAAAGGTGTTTCTGAATGTGGACTGTCATTGAAACAGTCAACATTCGTACACCCTCTTTTCACCGACGATTTTTACGTTCCAACGTGATAAGTGGTGAGCCCATAGAACAGATTAATAAGGCTATAGATAAATAAGGGTGAGCCTCATCGCTCGTCCCTCATCATTCGGGCATAAAAACACGCTTTTTGGGGACATGTACAATTGTACATGTTGTAAATAGCTGTGCCCCCGGCGAAAAATGGTCGAATTAGGTCCAAAATAAGATGTTTATTCCACATTACTCCATTTTTTTTTCTCTACAAAATGGTCTAACTAGAATTTCGATATCTTTTATAACACCGAAGATAGACATAAGAAAAAATGGTTTAGGTCAATACATTTTGTGATAGAAATAATCGCACACTATTTTTTGAAATTAGATGTAACTTCATTAAGATAATTTTTCACGTTTTTTATTAAGGTTCCGCAGTACCTAAAAGGTACAAAAGGAACCTTTATGGTGAGACTCCGTTGTCCGTCCGTCCGTATGTCACAGCCTCATAGCTTTAGCACCGTTAAATATAAAGACATGAAATTTGGCACTAAAATAGCATTAATTTTCCCACAAAACACGGTGTAAAAAAAATATTAAAAATTTGAAATATTTCAAATATTTCCCAAATAAAAGTGAGTAAAAATAAAAAATGTTATTCTAAAAATACAATATGGGTAACAAATTGTAGATATTAAAAAGTTAATTGTAAAAAAATACAGTTTTACTATATTTACTGGTACTGGTTTCAAGAAATCTTGAAAAATCCACAAAAATATGTATGTCCACTCCCTTATCTCCGAAACTGGTAGACCGAAAAATATAAAAAAAATGTCGATTATAGATCATAACTGACCAATTACAGAAAAACTATAGTGATTAAAAAATTAACACAAATGAAAAATATAAAAAAGAAGTAAAATAAATAAATAAAATATTTTATAAGAATACAATATAGTTATCATATTGTAGGTATTAAATAGCTGATTGTAAAAATATATACTTTAGCTATGTTTAATTGCATCTATTTCGAGAAATCCTTGAAAAACCATGAAAAATTGTATATCCCCCCCCATATCTCCAAAACTGGGGGACCAAAAAATATGAAAAAAGTCATGGTAATATGTGTTTACGTAAAGATTACAGGAAAAATAAAGCGATTGAAAATTCACGAAAAAATTATAAAATTAAATTTATCATCCACAATACGGAACCCTAGGTACGCGAGTCTAACTCGCACTTGGCCGGTTTTTTGTTTTTTTTTTACACGTTTAATACATAATCTACACATGGTAAATGCACTAATTTAACTTAAATCATATAGCATAATCGTCGATGCACCTGCAAAATTAGCTATGTGATTAATTTTTTTTATAATTTTTATTCGTATCGTAATTAAAATAGTTTTTAGAATTACAAAAAATTCAAAATCAAATAGCTGATTTTGCAGGTGCATTAATTAACTATGCATATTTTTTTGGTGCCAAATGGCTTGATTCAACTTCTAAACGATTTATCTCTAAGATGGTAAGTTTTTAGAGGCTATATCTATATACAACGTGTAACAGAAAGGTGTAACCATATTTGAAGAGCTTATTCAGTCAATGGTATAGAACAACTTTTACTATGGAACAAATCCTGTATATCGAAAAAAATAATTAATCACTTCATAGGAAAATGCAATGCCGCTCGGCCAAAACGTATGAAAGGGCAGATTTTTTTTTTGAGATTTCAGGGTTGACTCCATAGTAAAAGTTGTTCTACACCATTTACTGAATAAGCTCTTCAAATATGGTTACACCTTTCTGTTACACGTTGTATATATAGTAATAAAACTTAATGTTATCTACATGAAATATTATTTTTTTGTACAAAATGTGGACTGATTTGAGAGATTTTTTTTGTGCATAAAAATTTGTTTATCGGCTTTAATGTAAAGTTGGGTTTTTTGCGTTGTAAAGTTTACAAATAGCACACAAATTCCGAAAAACTCATTTCGTCATGCTCGACCGGGCCAGCCGGTCAGTTGAGAGCCCGGTGTTTTACCGACAGAAGCACCGCCGACCAGATATTTAAAATAAAAACACCTTCGAGTTTTATAACACAAAAATATCAGTCCAAAACTAGGGATGCATCCGATACCGATACCGATACCGATACCGATATATCAGCGATACTTTGGGTTTGCCGATATATCGGCATCGGCGATATTTTTATTGCCGATATACGTTTAAAATTTCGCGCTTCAAGCAAGTAATCTAAACGCGCGTGTTGTTTCGTCTATTTCGTTGAGAAGCGCAAGGATGATCCCCTTAATAACTAATTATCTCATTGTAAGTCTGTCATTTCTTATATTAATTAAAAATATATATTAAACCCAACTTGTGTTTTTATTTTACCTTCATTTAAATTCACTAAGCGTCGATACGGAATCAGAATCGCCGATATTTTTACAAGATCTTGTCAATAAAACACATTCTTGGTAACTGTTCCACTTTTATATCTATATTACACTAGCGACCGGTTTCGTTATAATAACATCGTCAGGCTATTGGATACGAATCATGAGATGGAAAATGTATTTCGTCTTTGTTTACATTTGTGATGTGATGGATGACCAGCCCCCCTATTCTGTATCTTTAGTTGCCAACTGCACGAGGTGCCTATCATCAAAAACATAGCTAAAAACTGAAATTTCAAAATTGCCTTTAGTGGGTATTGAACTATTAACAATCTGTGTCGTCACTTCAAGTGCGAAAATATCCTTAGGACATCGGAATTCGATAGTATATCTACGTTTTTGATGATAGACACCCAGTCCAGAAGGCAACTAGAGATACACAATAGGCCCGCAGGTCATATATAGATATAAAAGTGGAACAGTTACCAAGAATGTGTTTTATTGACAAGATGTTTCAAATGTTCCATCAAGAACCAACAACGACAAGTATCAATTTTTACAAGAGTTTTGGTATCGGTATCGTATCGGCAAAAAGTTTTGGTATCGGTATCGTATCGGCAAAAAGTTTTGGTATCGGTATCGTATCGGCAAAAAGTTTTGGTATCGGTATCGTATCGGCAAAAAGGCGTATCGATGCATCCCTATCCAAAACCCATCAGAAGGCTTTACATGTACTAGCGATTTGTTTTATTATATATTTTGTATTCATATCAAAAGCGTAATAAATTTAACGAGCAAAATAAAATGCTAATACGGAAAATGAAAATTTTAAAAATGGCCTTTGTCACTGGTTATCCGGTACAAAGAGTGAATTTCAATTCACAAGTATTGCGTAAGTATCTGACATTCGTTTGGACCAGGGACCATAATCATATTAGTTGCTGAACCCTAAACGTAGCCCACGTAGATCGTCACGACATGAATCCCCGAAGGGGTGTCAGAGGTACCTGTTCCGAGTGTGAACTTTGCAATGTAAGTTACAGTCCACACTCGATACACCCACGTTTCACCGATGATTATTACTCCCCAACGTGACTTTACTAATATTGTAATATAGTAATAAAATATTTTATTACTTAATTAATGTAATTACTTAATTAAACAGTTTTAAACGCTATCGGTGTTACTACAAAACGGTGTTTAACTTTAGACAGTGTTTAAATTTGTTGCTGTCACTTTTTTACGATATGAAAGAAAAGGTGACAACAACAGATTTAAACACTGTCTAAAGTTAAACACCGTTTTGTAGTAACACAGTATATTTCAACCCCTCAGTGTGGTCGGTCGTCATCATTCGCCTGAAAAATATAGGAATAAGGAATAATAGTAGATTATGCACTAAGCTTAGAATAAGAATAATAACGCCTAGAATGATAGTTCCCTTCAACCGATCTCTCCAAAGTGAGGCAAAAAGATGATTCATGTGGGCGTAAGCATCATGTAGCTACGTTTGCTGACACGCACACAAGCGCATAAACAATGCTGCTAGTGGAGTACGCATTTTCCCTAAAGTAGGGAAATTGGAACTGTTACTTAACGACTCGGAATTATTATTTCTTGGTATATATTACACAGCGTAGTTTATTATAGTGTTGAAATCAGTATACATTATATGCCCATTATAAGCACGAATTAATATATAACCGTATTTACATTATTTAACATAATATTATATAGAATTACAAAACAATGACTCACTGACATGGTTGTTTGGGTAGAAGGAGTAGTCTGATACGGTAGTGATGTATGTATGAAATTTCAAGTGTCTAATACTGAGCGGGAATCTTCGGAACTATGGAGCAATTCTATAAACTTGAAATGTGGCAAGTGGGGTGAATAAAAAACCATAATGAGTAACTACGTTTCTCTTATATTTGAAAAAAATAAAACGAGCTTTGCCGCGTAGTGGTCGCGACAACAACCTAATGGCCTTGGAACTCTAACTGTTTTCTAAACAATTGTCGCTTAGATGACACCATTTGCGAAATGTTGTCTTTTTTAGATTCATAAAAGAATCGAGTTTTTAAATACCGTTCAACAACAAGCCGCGCTAATTAGGAATTAAAACAACGTAAAATAGATAACATAAGCAAACATTTAACAAAAATATTTAGTATACAAAACTCGAAAAAATGTGATTTATTGAAATGATGAACCTTGGTCCTGACCACTTACCGAAAGTGACCTTGTATATTAGTACTAATTTGGGGAATATTTTTTTTCTTTTACTGGCAACATTTTAATACAATGGCGTCTACCAAGATTACGTACGATTATTTCTGTTTAAGTTTATGTTTTACGTTAAGTTATAATGTGAATTGCAGTACTGAGAGGTGGAATGTGATGTTACAGTGTTTATTATGTTTTTCCGTTGTATAGTGACACCCATTGACCGCACAAACCATCATTTTCAATTTAATTTCCGAGAGTTGTTAGTACTAAAGGCTGACCTTGAGAACTGACCAGGCCGGCCGGCGAACCAGGCCTATATGGCCTGGTTTTACTCGCTTCACTTATTGTGCGCGGACTTGGTTTCTAGGCGTTATTATTCTAAGGCACTAAGGGAATAAAGCAGTGTCTTACTGTCGTCCTGAGTAAAGCGGGAGGTTCAATCTGCCCAAGACAAAGACAGGCTTTATTCCAGAGGAGCATACTCTACTTTTCACACCTTCTGCGAGACAACAAAAAGCTCGACATTTTTTATCAACATTAATAATTCAATAAAATTCACTGACAATCACAGCACCAAACACCGTCTTTTGTTTCACATTCTTTGTAAACACTTTTTTTCTTTTTGTTGAATTCTGCTTATGGTGGCCAGTTCGATTTTTGAACAAACCTCTTTACAATCCCATATGGGCATTTGTTTTCCACGAGTTTCCACACGAATTTGACGTTCCAAATTTAAATCACTTTAATCCCTAGGGATTTTCATATAACTTTATATCCCTTGAGATATAATGCGTTACTTTACGTTGAGGTTGCATGATATGTAATTGGACATTGTCGAGCAGGTGGTGTGAAAAAATATTATACCTAAATATATGCAATACATATAATAAATATATGCCTAACTCCGCCCATTTGTTTGCAAACGGATTTTTGATTTTTAAGTTCATTCATTTTTGAGGGGGGATTTGAACCCCCTAACACCCTCCCCGGGGTACGCCAGTGCTCAACGTTTTGTAAACACTTTTTGGTAAACAACAGACCGCCCATCGTTTAACCAGTTCTTATTTGATAATGAGCCCTTTTACCCTACGCACCGTCGCTTTTGGCAGAATTATGTTGTAAGGAAAAGTAAATAAATCATTATTAAATTATGCTCTCTTTAGGCGAGCGGGCAAGAGCAAAACGACATATTAAAGCGAGGTACACTGTGAATTTTTAAATAGTTCCAGATGTGGGACAAATATATACAAATATACACAAAATTTCGTCTGAGCAAGCTATTGTTACTCCAAATTTTGTAATTTTTATATAATCATTGTGTACCTTTAGTAAAATTGAGGCCGTCAGCGCAAAAGTGGCCTAACCTACATTATTTCATATTCGTACTTATCTATTGCAATTTATTTAAAACATAATACATTTTTATGCAAAACCGGCTTACTCCTAGTTTCAGCCATGGATAACATTCTCATTGGCTGTTATCCATGGCTGAAACTAGGGATAGGATATTATTACATATTATTACATTTTCGCATTAAATTTTGTTTCTAGTGTCAGTTTGATAACCAAAATTAAATCTTCAAAAACAGTTCTACCTAAATGCGATCCATTTCAATGATAAGATTCGTAATAATTTTTTACAGCTGACACTTTTCAATAATCAAACTAATGTAGCTGTTAGTTTAATGTTGTCTCATTCATATACAAAAAGAATGACATAATTTGGATTTGTCATTCCTAAAAAAAATGCAAAAATGTTAGTACTGAAAATTGAGTTTCCTTCAAAGTCTCTATAGAAGAGAATTTCATATGTAGAGACCTAGCATTTTAAACACAATTTGATAGAAATGAGAGCGAATAACGAACTAAAGAAAGACTACGCCAAAGACCTTGATGACTACGGAACCCTATAAAGCAATAATAGTGATATCTGGAGCGCCGCCAGCTCCGATGTTTGGTCGCGTCGTCGCCTCGATTCTTACAAACTTGCCAACACGCATCAGAAGAATAACTTCATAAATAATTCGACGAGGCAATAGTTCTGAGAAATGCACTGCTGAGATAGCTGGAACATTTACCGTACCTTTTAAAATGTTTTATAACAGAATAAATGTGGATTTTGCGTGCTTTGTTTGGCTGGATAACTAACTTTTCTTATAGTACTTTTATGAAAGAAAGAATAGTACATTGTTCACCGAGGGAAGAAAGGGGACGATTATCAACGAGGGTGTAGTTTGAGGCCCGAGGCGAAGCCAAGGGCCTCAATACACACGAGTTGGAAATCGCACTTTCTTCCGAGTGATACATAGTGCTTTATACTACACCTACGAGGAAAAGAAAAGACAAATTGTGTTTGAAAACACTTGTACGTATCCACATATAATATAGGTACCTACTTTCCATATCCGTGTCAGGTTAAGTTACTCTCAGCTTTCATTAGACAGAAGCTAGCTAGTAATTTTACAAATTTAAAATTCAGATAAATCAAAAAAAGCGATTTTCGCGTGATTTTAACGTTTTGATTTCTTTTGATAACATCAGTAGGTAACAATTGCCATAGAGCCTGGTTATAAACTTCTTGGTAGGTAACCTAGTTTAATCATATTATGCCAAAAGACAAAAACTTTTTATGTCAGAGTTCACAAAATGATACTGGCCACTTGCTCATGCCATATTTAAAAAAAAACAGCACGTCAACAATAGATATGCGTATACTTTTTCTGCCCGCTCAAGCACGTTAACAATGGATTTTCATGAACTTTTTCCACCCGCATATTTGTATGACAGTAATGACGTCTTTTCTGCATCGTTTTCTAAAAAGTAAGAAGGTACTTTCCGAGCAGGTGTAGTATAAAATATATTTATTTGTCAATAAACAACTAATTACGCAAAAACTTAACATTAAACAGACAAAATAAACGCAGCTTGGCAAAATGCTGTGAGTGCGTACATCTGCACAGCGCTTGATTTCAGCTGTCCCTGTTCTTATTAAATATTACATGTAGAGCGGGTAGTTTGGTTTTTTAATTATACTAAATGACACGTTTGATGTATTTTTTGCCTATTATTTACGCTTGACAAACAAATTAGCGACATACTAATGAAGGGCCAAGAAAAAGTACCCGGAATAGAAGAGCTTGTGTGACTACATGGATGGATGTGAAATAGATGTATCAGAATCGTAGCAAATGGAAATCTGAGTATCTGCCTACCCCTGTAGGAGACAAGTGAAAGTATATGTTTGCATGTTTTTCCGATATTGTTTTATGCAAGAGACACTAGCCTTCTAGTCCCATTGAGCTGAAACTTAGAAAGCAAAATCGAGTTGAGAATGCCTGGAGAAATACCCATAACATTGACGTAAAAAAGGCGGATGGGGTCGCAGCTAAGCAACTTCTGAAGCATAGCAATGGCGGCGGTTTGTGTGTGAGTGAACTTACTATGAAAATTGGCTTACTATGATGTGGATCTGTGCGTGCCGAGCTCGCGGATCAAGCGGATCGGCATACTATGGGTACTTCAGTTTTTTGTTAGCGAAACTCTGTCTGCCTTTTTTTAAGTCAATGACCCGTACATTAACGAACGAAATGAGTTTCGTAATAGACTGCATGAGTGTCCCAATATCTAATTATGTTCAGCTTCACACAATACCTTATCTACGACCATCAAAAATATCGTGTTCACGTGATTATTTATAATATTTTCAACTAACAATTTTAAGAAATTAAGCCACTCCCCCTTTACTCGTCGTTGCTTGTGATAGGTTTTCTAGCGGATAATTATGTATAAATAAGGCAAATCACAACGTAGAATTGCGGTGATATAATGTAACATTATAACATCCGTCAAACAATGTAGGTACTTATAAAACCGATATTTGTGTCAAAATTACTTTATTGTAGTATCGGTGTAGATAAAAATACATATTGACGAAGCCTGTACTTTATTTGCTGCATCAGAAATAATTATTAAATGTAATTCCTATTGCTTATGCAACACCCCGTTCCCTCCAGGTGCAGAGTCCAGTGCTGGTGGTGGAGCTGGCCTTGGACGCGCTGGAAGGCACTCAGCTGCGCGCGCTGGGGCTGCTCTCTGTGTATGGGCTCAACGTGACGTACGCGGTGCGTGCGCCGGCGCACCCACTCCGCCCCGCCGTCCCCGCGCCGCTCGCCCCCGACGACACCTGCAGCGCGCTCGAGTGCCGCCTGCTGGGACACTGCTATGCGACGCATGATTACCAGTAAGAAATTTATAAGTTTCAAAGTGTTGTGAGCTTCCTTTTTTCCTCTACATGGTACGATATACCCACTGCGGATATACCTTACAATTTATAGTTCTTGCAATCTAAGAATAATTTTAATATAAAGTCTGACCAGCGGGCGTAGCATAGTGTATAATCGCGCGCGACGCCACTAGTTGAATCACAAGTGCGAGGAGCGTGACGTACGGTTTAATCGCAAAAACATCGTGTCGCGCTCCTCGCACCTGTAATTCAATTAAGTGGCATCGCGCGCCAGGAAAATAAAAAATCTCGCCATATTATGGAAAACCAATAGAACCAATTTCTTCTAATGGCAACCCCAATTTTAAAACGACATTATGTCAAGGTATGTTGTTGTTTTTTCGTGTGTGTGCATGTACTACCAAAGTGCGGTGTTGTTTTTTAGGGTTCCGTAGTACCTAAAAGATATAAAAGGAACCTTTATGGTGAGACTCCGTTGTTCGTCTGTCCGTCACAGCCTCAGCACCGCTAAAGATAAAGACTTGTTCCTGGTCCCCGGCCGGGTCTCCGGTGTGGGTTTGGGTGGTTGATTGTATTTCACCTTGTATAATATATATTTTACCTATAATTTTAATCGTATACATATTGCTACATAAATTAAATAAACGTTTAATCTAGTTCATGTACATTTATTATTTTATTACATATATTTTTATAAGATTAAATTTTGACTTGTGAAACGTGTATTTTATATACCTACTTTGCAAAATAAACTATTTGAATTTGAATTTGAAATTTGGCACCAAAATAGCATTAATTTGCCCACATATCACAGTTTAAAAAAAGAATTAAAAATTTGAAATTTGGTTTGACACAAACACCTTCTCTCTAATACACACACACACACACACACCCTCTCTCACACACACACCCTCTCACACATCACCCTCATACATACTCTCTCACACTATACAAATAGTTAATCTCGATACTTATTTGCATGTTCTGAAAACTTACAATTAAATAAGGTATAAGAAAATTATATAAAGTTATTGTATTGAAAATTATATAAATTATATTTATTGTATATTTCATGTCAACTTAAGTTAGTATGGAAGAGCGGGGTTTCCTGTTACAGGTATTTTTGTACTTAAAAGGAAGTCCCAACAACAATATTATAACTGGAAATAATGTTGGCGTAAATAAACATTTTTGTATTTTTTATTTGTATTTGTAGTTACACAAAATTTAATTAAAAAAAATTCCATGCTAGTATACTTATGTTTATCTACGTGACTGTCTGTATGTATCATACATATGATAATAACGAAAGCCACATTCAAATCAGTTGAGTGGTTCACGAGTTAGAACGGAACATATATCATACATACAGACTTACTGTCTGTATGTATCATACATACAGTAAGTCTGTATGTATGATATATGTTCCGTTCTAACTCGTGAACCACTCAACTGATTTGAATGTGGCTTTCGTTATTATCATCGTTATTATCAACATAAGGCTATAAAGTTAGTTGATAAATTAACACCCAAGACGAAAACGGGGCAGTGATTGAATACATACGGGTGGGGCAGTATGCGGAAGGCTAGTACCATTTATGATGATTAAGGTTTCTACCAACGCCAACGACCTTGAATTAAGTAATTTTGTAACCGTTTTGTACGGTAACTATAGCATTTTTCAACAGAAGAAGAATACATAGTAATCTGCATAATACAAATTGTGATGTGGTTTTTTCTGAATTTTATTATAACATACAGAAGTAAAGCAAGATAATTCTAAGTTTACCCTTATTTCTCGATTTTTTGTTCGCTTGTAACAACATAACTGCTGCAGTTTTTATCGAAACAGTATGAAAATTTATAAACTTCTAGACAAAATAATGTAAAATGATTTAGTTTTCTCAGTTCTTGGAAATTAATTTTATTTTGGATAAAATAAATTAAAAACATACTATTTTCGCACTTATCAGCCGCAGCGACTGACGTAACAGCCATGTTGCAGTGCGAGCTGATAAGGACTTCATTTTAATATTTTTCGAAATTTGGGTTTTGTTCGAAATTTCAACCACCACGAATCGAGTTGCTAATTATTCCGACGGAGCCACCTTAAATCAGACCATCAACGGCTGTTACACCCGGCTCCTAGACAGTAGTATTTAGAGCGATATTACGGGTCTGACATCGCACCAGTCAACGTCAGGACTAAGGCCATTATTCATCAGTGCTTATAAATTCCGCGCACTGGTTAAAATGCCAGAAACGTCACGGCTGGCGACGCATTTCATGGCCTGACTGAATTTATGGCAACACTTCGTTATGTAGGGAGCACAATTTTTTTTGCGGTACAGGACGGCTATTCTGCGAAAAAATTTGCTACGGCATTTTCGGGTTTTCTTCTACGTAAATGTTTGATGCAATTTTTCGCGCCAGAATCGCCGTCCAGCGGGCCTATTATGTATCTCTAGTTGCCTTCTGTACTGGGTGCCTATCATCAAAAACATAGATATACCATCGAATTCCGATTTCCTAAGGATATGTTCGCACTTTAAGTGACAACACAGATTGTTAATAGTTCAATACCCACTAAAGGCAATTTTGAAATTTCAGTTTTTATCTATGTTTTTGATGATAGGCACCTAGTACAGTTGGCAACTAAAGATACAGAATAGGGGGGCTGGTCTCGTAGCACAGTGTTTAATCGCGCGCGATGCCACTTAGTTGAATCACAGGTGCGAGGAGCGTGACATACTGTTTAATCGCAAAAAACATCGTGTCACTCTCCTCGCACTTGTGATTCAACAAAGTGGCGTCGCGCGCGATTAAACACTGTGTTACGAGTGCAGGAATTGTATTTTTACTGCCCTATACATGTAGGCTTTGACGTACCAACTGTATGTCAATGCCTGTAAATGTTTTCAATTATAGGAGTTATCCATGAACCACGTGGTTTGCTTAGCGGGCAGGGAGTAAATAATAATGGGCTACTCTGGGGAAGGGGGGTCAGGCCACGTAGTTTCATTATTTCGGTCGGTTTTGAAACGCCCCCGAGACTCATAAAATTCGCTTTATTTTTCCGTTAATGGCAATCGACCTTCGCTCACATTCTCCTGTAGTTCTTGAGTTGCAAGAGTGGTTAGTGTCATCAATTTGTCAATTTAGATGATGTTTTAACTATCATAAAAAAATCGGCCAAGTGCGAGTCAGACTCGCGTACCTAGGGTTCCGTATTGTGGATGATAAATTTAATTTTGTCATTTTTTTCGTGAATTTGTCAACTGCTTTATTTCTCCTGAATTTTTTATGTAAACACATATTACCATGTTTTTTTTCATATTTTTCGGTCCACCAGTTTTGGAGGTAAGGGGGGGACATACATTTTATAAGGTTTTTCAAGGATTTCTCGAAATACATTTAATTAAATATAGCGAAACTATATATTTTTACAATCAACTTTTTAATACCTAATTTTATACCCATTTTGTATTTTTATAAAATATTTTTTTTATTTATTTTACTTCTTTTTTTTTATTTCTCATTTGTGCTCATTTTTTTTTTAATCCCTATAGTTTTTATGTGATTGGCCAGTTATGTCTATAATCGACATTTTTTTCATATTTTTCAGTCCATCAGTTTCGGAGATAAGGGGGGGACATACATATTTTTGTGGTTTTTTAAATATTTCTCGAAACCAGTGCCAGTATGTTTTTTGAATCAGCTTTGCAATATCTACATTTTGAAATCCATATTGTATTTTTAGGATAATATTTTCTATTTTTCTCACTTTGCTTTTGGAAATATTTTAAACAATTTCAAATTTTTCATATAATTTTTGACGCCGCGATGTGAGTTCGACACGCACTTGGCCGGTTTTTTCTTTTATTATTTGTGGTTATGTGTTTATTATTACTGGGTTTTATTCATTCATGCTACCATTTAACGATGTATTATCAGTATCACTGACCCTGCTGTTTGTCCACAGGAGGTTTTTCTGCTCCTGTTTCGAAGGCTACACGGGGTCGGACTGCGGGGTTGGACCCCTTTGTGCCGGGACCGCCAACATGTGCAAACATGGCGGTACTTGCAGGTAAGCGTAACACATTATTGTTTGCATAATAAGTAAATACGAGAATATGAGTCTGAAAGCATGCACAACAAACAATGGTACCATATGTCAGTTACGACAAGTAGGAAAATTATTCTAGACGTGAAAAGAGTGATTAACTGAAACCAAATATTCTTGTGATGATAATGAGCTACTTTACCATATTCAAGGTGACAGCTGCTCTGTTGGTAATAAAATAACAAAATACATCAATTTGTATATATTTCTTTTGAAATTCTTTTTTGGTTGCTAGGTTGGAAGTATAGAATAATTTTAGTGGACTTTTCTGTCTTGTAATGTACTGTAATATAACAATATCAAGGCGAACACCGGGATTCTAGATTGTTCTAGACACACTAAACAAGTTTTCATGCGGTTTTTTACCATTTGTAAAATGGTTGACCGCTTTTCTGGTCTAGTTTGTTTGTTTGTTTTTCAAGGTTCTTTATTTAACAGAATAAATACAATGGTATGAAAACATACAACATAGTCAGTAAGCACATAAACATAATATTACTTTGCTTCTTAAGGCTTTTACATGCATCTGTCAAAACTTATGGCAATTATATTAAAGTAGTTTTACATATAATGAAATATTTTCTAAGATGAAATCATACCTTGTACTTAATATAAAGAATTTGCTGTATTATATATTTGTTACAATGATACGGCCCAAAAGGGACAAAAGTGATAAAACGTTGCACGTTAATTTATAGGTTTAAGAATAAAGAGGGCTAAAAAGTTTTACGTATAACATATTACAGCTGGTAGAGCTGATGCCGGGCTCGACTGTGGAGGTACCACCACCTTACTTGGAAACCCCCTTTGAAGTAATTCGGGGGAGAGTAAGATGACAGCACACTGGCAAAAAACCAGGAGACCCACCATGCCTAGGAACGATGGATGGCGGTATATCCATCCCTAATAGCCGGGCCTTATATGAAACAGACTGGTGCGAGAATCCGGCACTACTGCGCTCGCCAACCCGCCTGCCCAGCGTGTTTGAGTATGGGCAATTCTTTCAGGATGACCGCCGGGAGCGGCAATTTTTATTTCCAGCAGTGGATGAACTAGGCTGATGGATGGATGGATGATAACATATTAAATAACAGATTAAGTGTAAACAAAACACATAAGGGGGTAGGTAAATTCGATTATTTATCCAGAGGTTGGAATCCTGTGGGAGAACATTTGTGTTTTGAAGGGTGGGATCCAATTTGTGTCAGAAGCTCGGCGATAAGGCTCACCAGCCAAACCAATACGCTGGAACTGGGACTGGGATTCATGTCGTGACGATGTTTTTATCAAATGGTAATACTCTTAGTCGATTTCATTGCTTATCATATCAGTGTAGTTATTATTTATTTGTTAAGGGTCGGCGTTCTGAGATTCGGGGTTCGGGGTTATAGCTTTTTAAGACGGTAAAAATTAAAATTTCTGAACAAAATAAATGCTACTAATTACCTTACAAGATGAAGTGCAGGTTCATTAAATAAAATCACGGTACTAATGTATAGTAACTTCAGAAAAAAAACGGGAATTTTATGAAAATCTCTTGAATAGCATTGCGGCGCTACGGGTGTAACCTGAACTTGAAAATCCTGTTTTTTTCTGAAGTTACTATATATTAGTGCCAAGATTTTTTTTTAATGAACCTGTACTTCATCTTGTAAGGTAACAAGAGATATTTATTTTGTTCAGAAATTAATATTTTACTATATTACTAATTATAGCCAACTTGTATCATACATACATACATTTACTCACGCCTTCCATCTGCTACGATCCAGACACACCTCTTTCGCCTCTTCCACATCCATCAATCTAGTGATACAAGCTCTTCTATTCCGGGTACTTTTGACATGGCCCTTCTTCAGTGTATCACACACAAAACGTTAATATGACTTCAAGGCAACTCAGCCCGCAAAAAACTTGGCCCGTGGGCTGAGCTGACCACTTGCAAAAATATTGAGTTTTTGAATGGAGCAACTCAGGCCGGAGTCAAAACTATGAATAATTCATTAAGACCCGTTTAGCAGCTGGGTTGTGAAAAACTCGCCTTTTTCTAATTAATCGAAACTGAACACTTAAATTCAAAATTTGCTTAATAATTATTCAACAAAATTGTCTTATGTAAATTGTCATCGCGAAATTTCCATTGGTTTCTGCAAATTTGAATTTTAAAGATTTAAATTTAAAATTCTTATTTACAGAAACCAATGGAAAGTTTGCAATAACAGCGGCATACAGTGTATGCCATACACAATACTTATGTAATAAGGTTTTGTTGAATCACTATTAAGCAAATTTTGAATTAAAGGTGTTCTGTTTCGATTAATTAGGTTTTTCACAATCCGGCTGCTTAATGGCTTTTAACAGAAATATAATATGTCCAGACAGATTATGATATGCCCAATTTCAAAACAGTCAATGTAGTCTTCGAATAAAAATATTCACAACACTTGATTCCACTCGTTTCCGTAAACGTTCCACAATTTCCGCGATATAACGAACTTCATCGCATCCAGGGCAAAGATTTCAAAAGTAAAGATTAGCCCTTACCGTACTATGACAGCACCAAAATGTTTCGACCTTTAAATGGGTGACGCTCACACATTTGGAATCAGTGATCATTTGAACACAGTGATAGTTGGACGCCTTAAGTGCACTTAAAGTTAATAATTTTAACAACTTTAGTAGTCTGATCAGTTTTCTGACCGTAGGTAGACAGATTGCGCACTCATAAGTGTGCGCGCGTCGGCATTATGTAAACGCACGCATTCAAAAATAATGCAATAGATTTCGGGTACCAGGGCTCATCTAAACTTTTGAAATCTTTGATCCAGGGCAGATCTTAGCTGGCAAAAGTTCTGCTCATTACAAACTGTAATGCACATTACACAGAGGCTGTAATAGTCCCATTTCAACAACTTGTATTTGTTTTTACGAAACCGGTAGCACTTGTTTATGCTGCCTTAAGCAAATAATTGTTGGTAAGCCGCTTCCAGGCTGCTTCTTTCGTATGCACTTGAGCACATTTAAACTCAACTTTGCTTATTTAACTTGAAAACTTCTTGAGTTCCGTAAAGTGCTTTCTGAGTCAAAAAAGTTGAGCGCGCATACAACTTTCAATGGTCTTCTATTACGTCTACTCAAACTGTTGTTAGTAGAACTTTCTGGAGAAGTGTTCTTTTAATTTCGGGAACGGTACTCTTTTTAGGTTCAAATGTTCTTTTGAGGTTGTTAAGGAAATTAAGCGAGGTGAAACTCGTAGGTGATTCCCTATCTAACTTGGCAAGTGTGGAGCCAGTTTGTTTTTATTGAAAAAAAAAATTGGATATTTGTTCAAGGGCCTCGCTTTGGGTTTTCGTTTTCTGATTCTAACTGAACCTGAATGATTTACTTGTCTGCTTAAAAATAAGATATTTATTTTAAAAACCCTTATTATACATGTCAGAATACAAAGACCAATTACTTACTCTTTGCGAAGTTCGGATGGAAAATTCAAATTACATTGATTGACTGGGAAAATGGAAAAAGAAGTAGATATCGTCACGACACCATTCCCCTAAGGGGGTGTCAGAGGTTTTCCGAGTGTGAACTGTGAAATGCAAGTCACAGTCCACACTCGGTACACCCGCGTTTCACCGACGATTATTACATCCCAAAGTGATCGGTGGTGAGCCCTATCGCCGTTCTTTGGGCACAAACACGCTTTCTAAGGCATGCAGGTTTCCTCACTATGTTTTCCTTCACCATTCAGCAACTGGTAAGTATTAGGTAATACAAATATGCATCGGTGCATGTCCGACCGGGAATCAAACCTGGATCTCAAGATTGAAAGACCAGTGTTCTACCGCCTGAGCTACCTCCGAATTAGTAGACGAGCACTCGAACTACCAAAAGAGGCGGTTTTATAAAAAAGAATTTTAGAATAAAGATAGATTATATAAAGATATATTATTAAAGATAGATTAAAGATTTTATATAAAAGAAAGAAATTTCCTTGTTCACTGTATAACATGTGTAACTCTTAATTAATGTTATATTACATATAAGTTTTTTTTTTATACTGGTTGTCAAATTTTATCTTATCCAATATATATGTTAATAAGTTTAATTCAATATCTTATTTTTTATAATGCATGCTATTCTTTTTTAATTATATTTTTGTCTTGTAATCCAACTACCTGCAGTTCTAAATCTGCGAGATCAGGGACAGGCTGAAAAACAGCGCTGTGAAGATGATTCTCACTTCCAGCAAGAAGCTGAGCCTCACTAGTTTTTTTTCGAAGTGTTTATAATTCTAATCTAATAGATTATAAAAATTGTTGTAAGACAAATAAATAATAATCTATTCTATTCTTTTATATTTTATTGTTACACAATTCATGCAATATCGATGTTTTATTTTGTAGACAGATGGGCCCAGCAGCAGTCAGCTGTGTCTGTGCGCCAGGCTATACAGGAGATCTCTGTGAAGCCCAGGTCTCAGCACCAAGTGAGTGTTTCACATAAAGCCCGCCACAAAAGAAATCTTGCGAATGAAGGCATTTTGTTTAAGGGTCGTAATAAAATTATCAAGTGGTAGAGCTGATGCCGGGCTCGACTGTGGAGGTACCACCATCTTACTTGGAGACCCCCTCGAAGTAATTCGGGGGAGAGTAAGAGGATAGCTCACAGTTAAAAAACCAGGAGGTCCACCATGCCTGGGACCGATGGATGGCGGTATATCCATCCCTAATAGCCGGGCTAAATATGGAACAGACAGTCCAGCAGTGGACGAGCTAGGCTGATGGATGGAATAAAAGCTCCGGAAACTAAATTAAAAATCTTCTGTGCTAATAAATATACGAAAACTACCGCAAACCACCGAATGAAATACTGAAAATTCCGAAAACTACTGTCAGCTATTTTTATCGTAGATCTCCGAATAAAAAATATTTTTTGTATGTCATGAATTCTGTTAAAACTAGAGACCTCGCCTCGCTCCGCTCCGCTCGGCTTCTTATTTTATCTTACATGTAAACCTAACACGCTTCTCCTCGCTTCGCTCGTCGTCCCACCTATTTTTGACTTTTGGTTCATAGTTTTGTTTTTTCGGTAAGTTCTTTCGGAAGTTCAGTAATTTATTCGGAGGTTCATTATGGTCGTAAGAAATTTTAGTTTTGCTATGTTTCATTTATTTTGTCGATAGATGTTACACAATTAAATTACAGTAGAGCCATCGAGTGATGGCGCCTATGACGTTTAAATGCCTACAAAGTATCGTAATTATTTATAAGTAAGTGTGAATTAAAAAATGTAATACTTCATTGTTGATAGTGATGTACTACTTGTTTCGGTTATTTTATTTCGATTTGAATGTTGCTTTATTGTACAATAGAATTCGTATAGAAACAAAGTTTTTTTTTTACAGTTTCTCATGTTTTATAGGTCGTGTTTGAGTTCGCCAAGTTACGCAATAATATTTGATTAAAAACAAAACAATGACGAAGTTAAACTAAACGAAAATAAATGATAGTAAAATACTTTTTTCGATTTAGATATTTAAACATCTCTTGGGGGCCCCGGGGCACTACACCGCATAGCCCTCCGATAGCTACGCCACTGGTTTTGGCACATTTTCCTTTTGTATCATTATGTTGAATGTTGAATGACGTATCTAATGTTGAGTAAACTCATACTTGATTTTTATTTTTAACCGAAATTTGAAATATACCTCATCACTAAATGCAGCTGTCATAAGTGCCATCACTCAGTGGCTTTTTTCGATAAAAAATAAATTTTTCGATAAGAAATAAAAAATGTTTTTCGGAGACTGTATTATTATCCTTTGTTTTATATTCTCACAGCGGGACTTCTTTGGTGGTGGGAGGTCTAGTTTATCTTCAGATGCATTTTTAAGAGTATGGCCTACGCTAACAACTTTTTTTTATCACTCGTTCAGCACAAAAAGTCCAATGACAAGGACTTTATTGGGTTTAGGCGAAGCAAATTAAATCCAAAAAAAGCGTTTTGAGGAATAAATTTCCAGCAAGCTGGATATCATTTTAATACCTTCATTTGGTTCTAAATGCATGTAATCCAAGGTCGCACGGTCCCAGGAGGTAAGCTCAACTTTTAGGGGCCATAAAACCACGAAATTTTCGCACTTTTTTCAGTTTTGTGCTTGTAGCTCGAAAACAGTACGTTGGACGGAAAATATCATTTAGTCAATATTAAAGAAGGTTAAATTTTGCGTCGAATGAACATTTAAATTCAGTTTAGTAGTATAGCCGAAATCAAAAGTTGTAAACTGGGAAAATTTCTTATTTAGGTGCAAATTTACATTTTGCGACTTTCCAAGACCATATTTCTTTGAAACTGATACTCCTATTGAAAAACTCATGAAATAAAAGTTGTAAAGAATAAAATTTAACGTTATACGGACACCCGAATTTTCAAATTCAGTCATTTTGTAAGACTAAATTTGGCATCAATTCAAAATCGTTTTTTTTCTAAGTCCTAAGTTCGTGTCTCTGGTTTGATAAATACAGTGTGATAAGTTGATTAAAGTGTTATAACGTCAACGACGTTGCAATCCTTCTTGACAGGTTCTCATTTCACTGCCCCTTCGCAACTACACAATTTGTGATGTCCATTAGCACAGGAGTAATAGGCGATGACAAAATTGACTGCCATGAAGCGTTAGAAAAAGGAATTCAGAGTATTACTAAGATTATTGGCAACGATTTCAGTAATGTCAAGTTTAAATTATTATTACATACGGTTTGAAAACTCACGTGTGATTATTGTTGACTATATGCCAACCGTTTCACCGATACAATTTCGGCATTATCAAGGCGAGTGTCGTTCTTAGGACGCTGGCAGCCACCGATCGGCGAGCTGCACGCATTGCTCGTGCGCTGAGCATTGGCTGCGTCGTCGAGGGAGGTGGGATGGTGAATGCACTTGATTGCGTACGAGCAATGCGTGCAGCTCGCCGATCGGCGGCTGCCAGTGCCCGTTTGACAACGACGGTGAACGTCGCGTCGTCGTCCTAAGAACGACACTCGCCTTGATAATGCCGAAATTGTATCGGTGAAACGGTTGGCATACAGTCAACAACAATCACACGTTAGTGTTTCAGCCGTATGTAATAATAATTTAGTATGTCAGCTCACGCTAGTTTTAATAATATTAATGTTAAGTTTCAACGAAAAAACAGAGTGGTTCCTCTTAAAGCTTTCAACTCGAAAGTCAGGATTCATGACGAAGATATATCAGTAAACCCAGATACAATTTTCCACGCATAACTCTTCTTAAAAAATCAGAGGAACAGTTCAAGATTGTTTTTTTGAGTTTGAGTTGCTCCTTATCCCCTTTTCATATTTGATGAAAAAGCTATGCGATAAACAATGAAATCTGTGTTCTACGATTTATTTTCACCTGTGTCTGATCCACCAAACCTTGGAGATAATAGCGTTGTAATTGATTGTGGGTTACTTCTACATCGAATGGTTTGGCAATCCAAGGAAACATATTCAAGAATTCTCTACAAATATGTTCCTTCAAGAGCATAATACCAGATTCGCAAAATACCAGATAAGTAAAACAACAGATTCGCAAAACACCAGAAGTACAGTCACGTATGGATAATTGTTTGGGTTTGGAGATAAAAGTAGATATCCTATGTCTGGTATGTTGACTACGTTAAGAAAAACTACAACCCTGCCAGTACAATAATACTTTTTGATGAGTAAGTAAAGAGTACCAAAACGTGGTGTTCACTGAAACGATGGCTGCAACCATATCGAGAGAACAATTTCTGTCCAACGACAGCAACAAAGAACGGCTTATCTCTATGCTGAATGAAAAATTAGTACAGCAGGGGTTTGAAGTGGGGGCAGGTCTTGAGGATGCTGACACCTTCATTGTCAACTCCACCATTGAAGTGTCAGAGAACTTTGCGACGGTCATAATAATCGGAGAGGACACCGATCTATTGATCCTATTAACCACCAAAGTACTAAATTCCTCAAACGTTTACGTTTGAAACCTGGAAAAGAGACCTCAAAGAACACGTTCGACTCTCCCAGGTATTTCAACTTCTCTTCTGCTGTCAAACAGAATATTCTGTTGCAATCGGTGGGTGTGATGCAACCTCTGCATTCTTTCGCCAAGAGAAGATGAAATTTGTCAAGCTCCTTGAAAAGAACACGGCTTTACAGGAGGCTATCAAGGTTTTCCACCCTGCAGATACTGATCCTAAGGACCCCATTTCAGCAGATCAACTATTCCTGGCAGCCCTATATTCACCTAAGGCCAATGACCTCCTTGGACAAAATCTGCTACGAGGTATTCTGAAAATCTCTCATGAAACAAACATTCAATCTGGCCTCTCTCTCCAACAAATGCAGCCGCCGCCCAACATATTCTGTGAGTCTACCTCCAAATCCAGGGCTGGTATGATAGACCATAGGATCCTCTCAGCAGAGGGTTGGAGGAGGACAGACCTTGGCCTGCTCCCCACCAAGAACACCAAGAATCTAGCTCCAGCTGAAAGCCTCAACGCAGTGTTCTGCGGATGTAAGAAGGGGTGTACACTGTACAGGAAAGGCAACTGCCGGAAAGTAGGCATGAAATGTTCGACAATTTGCCTCAACTGCCACGGTCAGTTATGCTAGAAGACAGCACCGTTCGAGGTGACTTACATGCCGATCGCCATAGAAGCAGAAATAGGTGAGGACAAAAAAATAATAAATAACAAAAAAATACTTGCTTAAAAATATTTTTCATTCACATTACTTCGAATCTCTAGTTTTCTGATTGCGTCCTTAAAAATTTGCATTGAAATGTTCCTCACCCTCAAAATGCATTAAATGTAGACCTCACACCTCATATTTACGGAAAATGTATAACTTAGGGGGACTTGCAAAAAAAAACAATTTTGAATTGATGCAAAATTTAGTCTTTCAAAATGACTGAATTTGAAAATTGAGGTGTCTATATAACGTGAAATTTTATTCTTTACAACTTTTATCTTAGGGGTTTTTCAATAGAAGTATCAGTTTTAAAAAAATATGGTCTTGGAAAGTCGCAAAATGTAAATTTGCACCTAAATAAGAAATTTTCCCGGTTTACAACTTTTGATTCCGGCTATACCACTAAACCGAATTTGAAGTTTTAGATAATCATTCGACGCAAAATTTAACCCTCTTTAATATTGATTGAATTATATTTTCAGTCCAACCTACCGTTTTTGAGTTACATGCACAAAACTGAAAAAAGTGCGAAAATTTCGCGGTTTTTTGGCCCCCAAAAGTTGAGCTCACATCCTGGAACCGTGCGAACTCGGATTACACGCATTTAGGACCAATTGAAAGTATTAAAATGGTTTGCAGCTTGCTGGAAATTAATTCCTCAAAAAATTGTAATTTGATTGACCTAGTTTTGATAGAGGCGATTATATGGTCAAGTCGTCAATATCCAATGCACAGGTGTATTAATGACTTGCTCATAAAATTAACCACATCTCTGGATCACGATAAATTATTTATTCTAAACAAAGTTCTTCTCAATTATTATTACATACGGCTTGAACACTCACGTGTGATTGTTGTTGACTATATGCCAACCGTTTCACCGATACAAATTCAGCATTATCAAGGCGAGTGTCATTCTTAGATATCAACTAAATGATATGGGCGGTTTCTGTGAAGATTTGTCATTATTAATTAACTTATCTAGAATAAAGAGTACTTAGAATAGCAATAACATAAAATTGATCAATAGCTACAGCTGATTCTAAAATTAAAAGTAGAATTTAAATAAATATTTATATTGTAACGAAGATGCGGAATAATAAACTTTATAAGAAAATCAATTACTCTTTATTTTTCCAATTGTCAGTTTTTATATCCGTAGATTTAGAATGTCAAAAAAAGAAAAGAGTCCACTAGAAAGATAACAAAAACATGTCTCCACAGACGACTTTAACACTTCTCCACAGATAACCCAACTCTCCTCTCTTCTCCTCTCCTCTCCTCTCCTCACGCCACCTCGCCTCGCCTCTCCCTAGTCCTCTCCTCTGCTCTTGTTACATTATTGTGGGGAAATTAGGACCTGTGTTTCCTAAAAGAGTAATTAATAAATGTCCTGCAATTATATTAACTGTTAATCGAATTAACAGTTAATATAATTGCAAGACATTAGTATTACATATAAGCCGTATGTAATAATAAATTTTTCAATGCATGTGCTCGTAAAGGGTTACTTTTTATGCATCAAAACCGAACAGAAAGACGATTATTTTGCCCTAGGGCTTTATTATTATAATTTTTTTTTAATTTTTTTGCAATGGTTGAGTAACCTGCAGCCTTTCCTGTGTACCATAGATGTTATACTTTTTTTTTCACTGTTTAACTATAATTTAAAGTTCACAAGATTATATTTGTTTTCATTTCCTCACACTATGCATTGAAAAACGTAGTATGATACACGGGCGTAAAAGCAATAAATTACTCGGTTACGTTTAAAACACTCGCTACGCTCGTGTTTTAAATTGTCCTCGTAATTTATTCCTTTGCGCCCTTGTAGCATAAACTACTATAGTATGTCAGCTCACGTGAGTTTTAATAATTTTAAAGTTCTTCTTGTTGTAATGTTTCAACTTCCTTTTCAGAATGTGAACTTGAAGAATGTTCAGAAGGCTGTAGAAACACTATCCAGTGCGATTGCAGTCCCAAAGAAAGTGATAACGGTATGTACCCATAGATAGATGTTCGGAAGAAGTAAAAATGTTGCAAAAGGGGGTCATAATTCAGTGGAAACATATACGCTACTTGTTTAGGTAGGTGGTAGAGCTGATTTTATCAAACTGGTGATGGGCAGCTGCGTCACTAGTGCGAAGGTTTCGGCACCGCGCTCACCAACCCGCCTGCCCAGCGTGTGTGAGTGTGGGCATCACTTACATGAAGAGGATCTCAAAGAGTGGCCAAAATCTTGAAAAGGCCTATTGTACGTGCAGTGGACACAGACAGGCTGATGAATAGATGAATGGATAAACTCCACTGATTGTGCTCACCAAAATAGAGGGCTCATATATTTTTTTAAACATAAAGTGTACCTACGAACCAATGTTACTTGCATCAACAAAAAATTCAAAATATGTATTTAACGAGACGATGCAAAGCAGTCCATTCACGCCTCAGTTTTATAATACTTCATTTTAGTAAACGTTTATTCCAACATGTATGACTTCTGTTATAAAATACAACTACACATGAATATCATGGTACGAGGGTCAGTTCACGAGCAGTCAGAGGCCGGCGGTTTTTTTTTTGTGTCGAGCATTTCCTTTCATTTCCTTTAACGTGGCGGGTATGAGTCGGCGGAATGACCCGCTTTGCATCGTCTTACTAAACGTAGTATACCTATGTATAATATGGTTTCTGACAGAGCGTTGAAAATTAGGTATTTTACCTATTGAATTATCTTTTATTTACAGCTTTAGCACGTTTCGAAACCAGACTCCAAATAATGGACCAAGGGAACCCTAACATATCTCAGGAATTATTCAATCAGGTCAGTACAAAATCCTATCCTGAATTAGTGAAAGACGTATTTTAAGGGGCTGCACAATGCTAAAATTCAGTCCTGCTCTAACGCTTTTGTTTTTTGACTGTCTATCCTGCTCTAATCAGATAACGCGCACGCAAATCTTCAGTTATTTTGAAATCACGGCTACATTCGGATATTAACTATAATTTCTTTATGTAATAAAGATGTTTTTTTCGTTTCAATCTGTTTTGAAATACAGAAACTGAATTGCTTTTTTCGTGAAATTCATGCTTTTTTAAAAGTATGTTTATTTATGAATTGTAATCAATAATTGTCGTGAGTCAAAAAACACGCC
This sequence comes from Ypsolopha sequella, assembly GCA_934047225.1. Taxonomy (NCBI): domain Eukaryota; kingdom Metazoa; phylum Arthropoda; class Insecta; order Lepidoptera; family Ypsolophidae; genus Ypsolopha; species Ypsolopha sequella. The sequence goes on from OW203991.1 coordinate 19,293,411, forward strand.
ATATTCTTTTCAAACTTTTACCATCTACATTGACGGAACTGAATCCAATGCAAAACTGGTGTTTAGCATTGTGGAGCCCCTTAAGAGCGCACCGAGCTTTTTACACATTTGAACACGTTTTTATTACCCTTGTTTGAAGTAGTAAACAATTAAATTAAAATTTAGGGAAATATATTGGTATTATTGGGGATACATACTAAATAGTATACACGATGGGAACACGATTCGATAAAGTTGGATCGATAGAACAAATTCGCAAAGTTACCTCTTGTCGAGTATTTTTTTCCCCCATTTCCCTACATTTTTATATAAATAAGTAATTTTTATATAAATAAGTAATTTGGTATTATGATTTATTTACTGAAATAAAGTTCATAGACGACTGGAGCGTTTATACACGATAGTTTTTATTTAAGAATAATGAATAATTAAAATAACCACGAAAAACATTGACAAAGTGCAAAAGTTTGGTTATTTTCTTTACTCTTTACACGTAAAGAAAAAGACAGAGACAAAGGCAAACGCTCGATGCGCCCTTAATGAAAGACGTGTTTAGAAAATTAAACCACATGATATTTAAGTACTCTTAGAGCAATACATATACATTTTTATATACATTTTTTTTGCTTTTACCATGGAAAATGACGAGTAGAATAAATTGAATTTAAGAAAGTGTCGCTATGGATGTGGGTCAGAATGATCAAAAGAGCATGTGGTCAAATATTCAAATTCAAATAGTTTATTTTGCAAAGCAGGTATAGATATATACACTTTTTACACGTCAAATTTAATCTAATAAAGAAAATATATGTAATAAAATAATAAATGTACATGAACTAAATTAAAGGTTTATTTAATTTATGTAGCAATATATTTACGATTAAAATGATAGGTAAAATATATATTATACAAGGTAAAATCCAATCAGCCGCTTGAACCCACACCGGAGACCCGGCCAGGGACCAGGAGCCGCATTTCCGAATCGCTCGTTCCCAACCCACGCGCGAAAGCACATACCCATCCCACGTTGCACACCAGAACTTGTCATTTGCAAGATGAGACAGGCATACACTTCCGCACGCGAACCGAACCCGAACGACCCAAAAATACGGCCCCAGGAACAAGGTTCAATGATTATGGTTTAAATATATTTAAATGTTCTGAGGTTTAAACTGAGTACGTCATTATTACACCCGGAATATTCCAATAAATACGAGTGTTTTGTCTAAAATAAAATTTGTAACAAACTGTTTTATTTTTCAGGTTACCGCGTATTTAAAAGCTTACGTAGTGTTAGAAGATGAAATAGAAATTCTTAATATCAGGTGAGTAACAAAATTTTTAAATATAACTCAAATACCCAGTATCATAATTTTTGTATAATGGTTGATATTAACACCGATTCGGTGTAACACGTTTTAACTTAATTGACAGAACTAAACTTAATTTAACCGTTCTGTCTTTTTATTACAAAGACAGGACGCTCAAAATAAGGTTAGTCCTGTCAAATAAGTTAAGCTGTGTTGCGCCGAATCGACATCAATGAGCCCCCTAGCTATATCAAAGGAAACTATTCTATGTTCGAAATAAAAAATACATGTTTTGTTACTTTTGTCTTGTTTCATAATAAAAAATAAAGATAACGACCGTCAAAGTGTTGTCAAAGTCGATCGTGGGCGGGAGGGTGCATTGCAGGGGTGGGCGCCAAGGCCTTCGGGAATGTTTTTAATTGATGACTAGTTGCGGGGAAGGCCCTACGATCTATTGTCAGTCACATCTTGCCTCGCGTTTGTTAGCCATTTATTCGAAATTGGAAAAATATTTATGATACAAATATGAGGAAATAAAACGTTTTGATTCATATCCGATGCCATCCCATCCCATCCCACTAATCCAACTAATATTATAAATGCGAAAGTTTGGATGGATGTATGGATGGATGGATGTTTGTTACTCCTTCACGCCATAACTACTGAACCGATTGGGCTGAAACTTTGCACAGATGCATTTCTAGACCTGGAATAGGACATAGGCTACCTTTTATTCCATAAATCAGTTCCCATGGGCACAAGAAATAGTGTCGTTCAGAAACGTGGCTCGGCCTTCAGCCTCGCCAAACATTAATATACAAGGGGATTAAATCAGTTATCAAAGACCGCCAAAGACACAAAACAAAAAATAGTGTCGATCAGAAAAGCGGCTCGGCCTTCGACTTCGCCAAAGTCGGACACGCGTCTTGGTCTTCGGCCTCGCTAAAGACACTTTGCATGGGGATCAATTTAGAGATGATGACAAAAAGGAAGCACTCCAAACACTCCAAACCAGGGTCAGTAGAGTACTAAAAAATGAAGGTCTGCAAAATATTTAAAAATTCGATACGACATACAAAAACTTAATAAACGCGGACGAAACCGCGGGATAAACCTAGTATTTCAATATAGCTAGGGAGTTCATTTTCAACCTGTATGTAAATGTAAGTATGTGTATATTGTAAACGTATTCATTTATTTTAAACATGTTATTGTATTTTATATGTAAGTTTATGTCTTAGATATGTCTATTTAGGTATATATTTTTATTGTGATCTCCTTATTATTTCCTAATTATTACTTGCACGTTCCTTATGTTATTTTGTACATCTTTCTGTTTGCTTCTAAAAATTGCCTGGAAGATATTGCTAGAAGAGGAATAAGTGCCGCCTTTGTACACCATGTTTAATTGTTTTTCTATGTCTTTATTACTTGTGTAAAAAGTGTCATAAAAAATATCTTAATCCCTTTTATGTAATGTTCTCCATAATCCCGTTTACCCTAATTATTAAAAAAAAAGATTTTTCCTACGCACTGATCGCAGCAACAGAGCGCTTCGGTTTTGTCATCATATCGATCTGACGGTGACGATGCCTGCGCACACCACTGATCGTTTCTCTAAATCATTTATGGTCAATACAGTTCGGCTTTGGAATGAACTTCCGCAAACCCTCAGAAATCTTCCTTCTGTGTCCTCATTTAGATTTAACCTGAAAACTTATTACCTTTCATCTCTCTGACTAGACTGACTATGCTACTTTATTTGTATGTATGTATTTGTGTGATTGTGTATGTATTAGTATGTAGTGTATTATATTAAAATATTAGGCTTGAAGAAAATAATTTTTCTTATTGTACAAATATGATAACTTCACTTGTAATTTTTTTCTTTCTCCACGCCATCGGTTGACTGGAAGAAGTTTCTTTAAGGAATAAGTCCGCCCTTGCCTTTTTTTATTCTGTATTCTGTGTTTTATTTTGATTTTTCTGTGCAATAAAGTGTTTATTTATTCATTCATTCATTCTAAAATTACAAATAACTTGCCGAGAGTACGAATACCGTTGAAGAAGAAGATACTAACTAACTACAATCATCTGTAAATCTATATTGACATTATAGAAAAACAAACATGCATCGAAATGTCTAATAGCAATGTTCCTGCTTTTTTTACTTCTAGCTTCCCAGACAGAAGCGGTGAGCGGTCAGTCTGGGTGCGAATCTGGGCTGAGAAGGAGGCGGAAGAGGCGCTGCGGTCTACGCTGGACCACTTCACAGCGATGCGCACGAGCAACGATCGCGTCAGACTGATGCCCGCTTCATTGCAGCTCGATATGCAGCCTGCGCTGAGTTTACTTGTAAGTAAAATTACTTTCAGGTCAAAATCTGATCTGATTAATTATATTGGTGTGGTAAGGTAACATAACTATGTAATTATCATTGAATAATCTCATTACTTTGGACTTGTCTGGATTAATAAAGGGAACTCCCCAGGGTTCTATTCTGAGCCCGATTCTTTTTAACATTTACACTGCAGACATGTCAACACTCTTAAACGACTGCAAGTGCCACTTTTATGCTGAATTGCTGACTATACACAAGTATAATATAAACTTTAAAGTTGTCCGAAAGAAGTGACACAGTTCCACCTGTAACAAAAGTAAATATGGCCTGCATAAAATATTTTAATGGGTCCAACAAAACTTCTTAACTAATCAATAGAGTATTACAACAATCCTGGAGCCGTATTTTTGAATCGTTCGTTTTCAATTTACGTGCGAAAGTATATACCCATCTCACGTAGCACATCAGAACTTGTCATTTGCAAGATGAGACAGGTATATATTTTCACACGTGAATCGAAAATGAACGATTCAAAAATATGGCAACTGGGATCGCAGTATAGTTATGAGTATAAGATTTGAACATACCATACAACAGCTTCATTTACTAAATTAAAAGGTTTCTGCTTTAGATGGAACCCTGATTCCCCATTTTTCCTGGGATTTTATTCTTTGCCTACATGGTAGTTCGAATGGACACTTCTTCGAATAAACGCTTTTTTACATTTAAGGTTAAACATCAGTCGCTTAGCGCAAAGTGCATAGCTTAACTTTGTTTTTCTAAAATATTTTTGTTTGTGACAATTGACGCCAATAGTTCATTATTAGTGAGGTTTATAAAGCATGACTTTGACATTGAAATAAAAAAAAATAAAAAAAAAAATTTATTCAACAGAACACAACACAAAACACATAATACTTAAAGACTATTTAAGATTAGACAGGTTCTGTTGAAAAGCTCGGTGACTCAGCTTTTGTCCCTTAAGCCAGAAGCAAAGGGACGCTGTTATTCTGTCACTACCTGTTCATCCATAAGGATACTTAAAACAATAAACAAAAATTAACACAACTATGATTAAAACACATAAAAAACAATAGCCATTTTTAGGAACTTGGAACTTCTATTGTTTTGCAGCTAAATTAACGTACCGTTTAATAATATTAAGAGTATTATATGTTTATTCATTTAATGAACAATTAGTCATGATCTTGCACAAACAAAGTTAAAAAAGCATTTTAGTTTGGTTTTGAAAAGATTGTGACTAATTGTCTATACAATTTCAAACTCTTGCTTTATAAACCTCACTAATAATGAACTATTTGCGTCAATTGCCACAGACCAGAATATTTTTTAATTTTTTATTTCTTAACATGAAAAACAAAGTAACTTATGCACTTTGCGCTAAGTGACTGACGTTTAACCTTACCATTTTACTATGACCTTACTTTTTATTTCAACTGATGCCGGGCCCAGTGAGGCCGGAAACATATCTTGCATTTTATCATTTATATTATAACTAGTGACCCGCCCCGGCTTTGCACGGGCATGTATTATACATATAAACCTTCCTCTTGAATCACTCTATCTATTACAAAAAAAACCGTATCAAAATCCGTTGCGTAGTTTTAAAGATCTAAGCATACATAGGGACAGACAGACAGCGGGAAGCGACTTTGTTCTATACTATGTAGTGATAGTAATATGTGTTTCATTATATATAACAAATACAATAAAAGAAATTATATAACAAAATAATAAAAGAAAGCTGATAAAGATAGTATAAATTTATTTAACTTAATTATCAAAATTGACACTTTTTAGATATTCATCTTAAGTAGGTAAAACCATTTTTGTAAGGATCCGACAAAAAACAGAAAGGTTTTGTGGTAAAAACTCGCTGTCTATCCGCTGGCAGCATACAACGAGCAGCCTAGCCGTAGTTGCTATGGATGCCGCTATTTAATAAACAACCTAACCGTCCATTTAGGAGGCTTATAAGTACTTATACATATGTTCCAATCGAAACAGTTAAGCTTGAAATCAGTAATAAATTATCTCAAAATTAAAACTTTACTAAAGACAAAATGATTTTATTGCATGAGTATTTACAACAATTGTTATTCAACTATATTTATTACTAGAGACCAGTGGCGTGCACAGAACTTTTTGCTGGAAAAGCAAACAATTGGTCAAGAACAACATAAAAAAAATATGAAAAAATTTAAATATCACTTTGAAAAAAAAAAATGTATGACGCCAGGGTAGACAATGTCTACCCTAGAGTGAAAATTTCCTATACAATCTTTTTTTTTAAAGTGATATTTAAATTTTTTTATATTTTTTTTATTGTTGTTCTTGACCAATTGTTTGCTTTTCCAGCAAAAAGTTCTGTGCACGCCACTGCTAGAGACGTGTACATGCTGAGAAACAAAATTAACTAAGTTACCAGGGCAGTGGCGTGCACAGAACTTTTTTCCGGAAAAGCAATCAGAAGGTCAAGATTGACAATAAAAAAAACATGAAAATATTTAAGTAACACTTTGAAGAAAAAAAGTTTGTATGACGCCAGGGTAGGCACTGCCTACCATAGAGTGAACATTTCATACAAACTTTTTTCTTCAAATTATTATTTAAATTTTTTCATATTTTTTTTATTGTCAATCTTGACCTTCTGAATCTTCTGATTGCTTTTCCGGAAAAAAGTTCTATGCACGCCACTATACCAGGGGTTCCCAAACTCGGCTAAGCCAGCAATGCGGGGTACCAGATAATAATAATTGTTATTAATACACAAAATTATACATTGCTTACAGTAAAATTTAAAATTCAAGTACATGCATGCAAGTAATACATTCATTCATTCATCCACTCATACTTACATTCTTTCTAAAAAAAAAATTTACAATTATAATTTTAATGTGCAAATACCCTCATAGACAGTTGCTTAAAAATAGAAAAAACAAATGAAAAATGACAAAAATGGAACACATACATTGCATTAAGATAAACAAAAATATGTACAAATTTATACTACTCCCACTAACTTCAGAACTCCCTTTTGAGCTAGCGTATTGATATATAATATAAATATATGTGTATGTATATGTTATACCTATATATCTCAGAACTTATGCGTAAACCGGATAAAGCCTCTCATCAGTCGCTCGGTACAAAGTGCACAACTTAACTTTGTTTTTTTTTTTTTTTGTTAAGAAGTTTAATGTGAAAAACATATTTGTCTATGGCAATTCACGCCAATAGTTGAGTATAAGTTAGGTATATGAATCAACAGCTTGAAATTTAACAAACAATTAGCCATTATTTGGTCGAAACAAACTTAACATACTATTTTAAGCTTGATTTGACAAAATTTTCAAATTATTGATTTATAAATCTAACTTATACCGAACTATTGGCGTGAATTGCCACAGACCAATATCTTTCTCACTTTTAACTTCATAACAAGAAAAACAAATTTAAGTTATGCTGTTTGCACCGAACGACTGACGTTTAACCTTAAAGATCGGAATTTAAAAATGGCTGACAAGTATTAAAGGAAACGTTGAACATTACAGATGTTTTATTCTACGAAGTCTATGGTTGAAGTAGTGCGTGCACACACACATTTTCTAGTGTGCGTAACCTCGGGAGTGTACTAAACGCGCAACACACACAAAACGCGCGTATCTGTACACGTCACTACTACAACGCTAGCCAAGTAGACTTTATAGGATAGAACATCTGTACTCGTATATTGAGAGGCTATGCGAATTTCATTTTTGCCACTGTCTGAGATAGTTTTGAGATAGTTCTAAGATATACAAGGTGAATTTGTGAACATCATCCAAATTCATACTTGAGCCTTGGTAAGTGATCAGCACCATGAACTAATAACGATTTTTGTTAAATTCATAAAATGAAATTTCGACTCTCCATAGTGATTGACTCAGGACTGGCAGTGAATTACTACGGGAAGTCAAAATTTCATTACACGAATTTCACAAAAATTGTTATCGATTCATGATGCTGATCACTTACAAAGCCTCCAGTATGAATTTGGACGATGATCAAAAAGTTACCTTGTGTATCATTACGCTAAAAAGATTTCTGCTTCAGATGGAACCCTAATTCCCCATTTTCCCGGGATCTTATTCTTTACTTAAGTGCTAGCTTCGAATGGAAACTGCTTTGAATGAACGTTTCTGTACATTATCACAACTTCATTATAATTTTTGTAGGGTTCCGACATAAAACATAAACCCTTTTATGGTGAAAACATGGTGTCTTTCCTTCGGTGGCGTACACCGAGAAGCCTTAGCTATTGATACAACCTAGCCGTTCATTTTGGGGACTTATAAGAAGGTACTACATATATACCCATTACTTATGATTTACGGTCCCGGTTCCAATCGAAACAATTACGCCTGAAATCAGTAATAAATTTAAAAATAATCATAAAATAAAGTCAGACTAGTTAACAGATAATAATGTTTGGTGAAGCCGACACGGTGAGTAATATCATTGTGGTACGAAGAATCACAAGGGTGTATGTTTGGTGGAGCCGACACAGTGAGTAACTATATCATTGTGGTACGAAGAATCACAAGGGTGTATGTTTGGTGGAGCCGACACAGTGAGTAACTATATCATTGCGGTACGAAGAATTACAAGGGTGTATGTTTGGTGGAGCCGACACAGTGAGTAACTATATCATTGTGGTACGAAGAATCACAAGGGTGAATGTTTGGTGGAGCCGACACAGTGAGTAACTATATCATTGTGGTACGAAGAATCACAAGGGTGTATGTTTGGTGGAGCCGACACAGTGAGTAACTATATAATTGCGGTACGAAGAATAACAAGGGTGAATGTTTGGTGGAGCCGACACAGTGAGTAACTATATAATTGCGGTACGAAGAATAACAAAGGTGAATATTTGGTGGAGCCGACACAGTGAGTAACTATATAATTGCGGTACGAAGAATAACAAAGGTGAATATTTGGTGGAGCCGACACAGTGAGTAACTATATAATTGCGGTACGAAGAATAACAAAGGTGAATATTTGGTGGAGCCGACACAGTGAGTAACTATATAATTGCGGTACGAAGAATAACAAAGGTGAATATTTGGTGGAGCCGACACAGTGAGTAACTATATAATTGCGGTACGAAGAATAACAAGGGTGAATATTTGGTGGAGCCGACACAGTGAGTAACTATATCATTGCGGTACGAAGAATAACAAAGGTGAATATTTGGTGGAGCCAACACAGTGAGTAACTATATCATTGCGGTACGAAGAATAACAAAGGTGAATATTTGGTGGAGCCGACACAGTGAGTAACTATATAATTGTGGTACGAAGAGTCACACGGGTCAATGTTTGGTGGAGCCGACACAGTGAGTAACTATATCATTGCGGTACGAAGAATAACAAAGGTGAATATTTGGTGGAGCCGACACAGAGAGTAACTATATAAATGCGGTACGAAGAATAACAAGGGTGAATATTTGGTGGAGCCGACACAGTGAGTAACTATATCATTGCGGTACGAAGAATAACAAAGGTGAATATTTGGTGGAGCCAACACAGTGAGTAACTATATAATTGCGGTACGAAGAATAACAAGGGTGAATATTTGGTGGAGCCGACACAGTGAGTAACTATATCATTGTGGCACGAAGAATCACAAGGGTGTATGTTTGGTGGAGCTGACACAGTGAGTAACTATGTCATTGTGGTACGAAGAATCACAAGGGTGAATATTTGGTGGAGCTGACACAGTGAGTAACTATGTCATTGTGGTACGAAGAATCACAAGGGTGAATGTTTGGTGGAGCCGACACAGTGAGTAACTATATCATTGCGGTACGAAGAATCACAAGGGTGAATGTTTGGTGGAGCCGACACAGTGAGTAACTATATCATTGTGGTACGAGGAATCACAAGGGTGTATGTTTGGTGGAGCCGACACAGTGAGTAATTATATCATTGTGGTACGAAGAATCAAATATAATAAATCAAATCCTTGACTGATGACGGCCCACTAAGGGCCGAAATATATTTCAAGTTAAAAAAAATATTTTATTTATTAATTATATTTAAAGTAATATATGTATAATTGCAAATAAAAGGCTAATAAAGGCAATATTATATATTTATTGAAGAATCAAAAGGGTGTTTATTTGGTGGAGCCGACACCGTGAGTAACCATATCATTTTGGTACGAAGAATCACAAGGGTGAATGTTTGGTGGAGCCAACACAGTGAGTAACTATATCATTGTGGTATGAAGAATCACAAGGGTGTATATGTTTGGTGGAGCCGACACAGTGAGTAACTATATCATTGTGGTACGAAGAATCACAAGGGTGTATGTTTGGTGGAGCCAACACAGTGAGTAACTATATCATTGTGGTATGAAGAATCACAAGGGTGTATATGTTTGGTGGAGCCAACACAGTGAGTAACTATATCATTGTGGTATGAAGAATCACAAGGGTGTATATGTTTGGTGGAGCCGACACAGTGAGTAACTATATCATTGTGGTACAAAGAATCACAAGGGTGTATGTTTGGTGGAGCCGACACAGTGAGTAACTATATCATTGTGGTACGAAGAATCACAAGGGTGTATGTTTGGTGGAGCCAACACAGTGAGTAACTATATCATTGTGGTATGAAGAATCACAAGGGTGTATATGTTTGGTGGAGCCAACACAGTGAGTAACTATATCATTGTGGTATGAAGAATCACAAGGGTGAATGTTTGGTGGAGCCAACACAGTGAGTAACTATATCATTGTGGTATGAAGAATCACAAGGGTGTATATGTTTGGTGGAGCCAACACAGTGAGTAACTATATCATTGTGGTACAAAGAATCACAAGGGTGTATGTTTGGTGGAGCCAACACAGTGAGTAACTATATCATTGTGGTATGAAGAATCACAAGGGTGTATATGTTTGGTGGAGCCAACACAGTGAGTAACTATATCATTGTGGTATGAAGAATCACAAGGGTGTATATGTTTGGTGGAGCCAACACAGTGAGTAACTATATCATTGTGGTACGAAGAATCACAAGGGTGAATGTTTGGTGGAGCCGACACAGTGAGTAACTATATCATTGTGGTACGAAGAATCACAAGGGTGAATGTTTGGTGGAGTCGACACAGTGAGTAACTATATCATTGTGGTACGAAGAATCACAAGGGTGAATGTTTGGTGGAGCCGACACAGTGAGTAACTAGAGGAGTAAGAGGCACATGGGTGAATTCACGAGTTGTGTTGAGACCTGAATAACATCTTTTTTTAAATATAATCTATCTTTGTCTATAGTTCGATAAGAATTAGTATCATTACTGTAAATTTCAAATGTAATTTTATTGTTAACATGAGTTTGTGAACAAAATTCACACTTGTCCGGTTTTTAGGGTTCCGTTGTACCTAAAAGGTACAAAAGGAACCTTATGGTGAGACTCCGTTATCCGTCCGTCCGTCTACTCTGTACAAGCATATCTTGACATGTAATTTAGACATAATATTTATACCAATTATTGTATATAATATGATCGTACAATGATAATGTTTTTTTTTTTTGTTTTCTATGACATTGTATTGTAAAAATTTGTTTTTCATTGTATTTATCTTTTAACTCTGTAGTATTTTGTTCTGTATATAGGTATATATATTTTTTTTGTTTTAAAATATTCTTAATATTTGCACACCATGTTATGGTTGAATTTGCTGGAATTGTTTCTTTTAAGCCAACTTTGTAACCAAATTCTTACGCAAATAAATAAATTACTTACTTACTTACTTACTTACTTACTCCGTATGTCACTTGGCACAAAAATATCATTAATTTGCCCACATATCACGGTGTAAAAAAATATGAAAAATTTAAAATTGTTCGAAATATTTCCAAATCAAAAGTGAGAAAAATAACAAATATTATCTTAAAAACACAATATGGGTATCAAATTGTAGATATTAAAAAGTTGATTGTAAAAATATATACTTTTACTGTATTTACTGGCACTCGTTACGAGAAATCTTTAAAAAACCCCGAAAATATGTGTCATCCCCCACCCCCTCTTATCTCCAAAACTGGTGGACCAAAAAATATGAAAAATATCATGGTAATATGTGTTTACGTAAAGATTGCAGGAAAATTAAAGCGGTTGAGAAATTCACGAAAAAAAATGTCAAAATTAAATTTATCATCCACAATACGGAATCCTAGGTATGCAAGTCTGACTCGCACTTGGCCGGTTTTTTAATAATGCAGCAAATGAATTAGTTCCACGTTTATTTGAACACTTGGCAGCCGCTTTCAGTACAGTTATTGTTCTGAAATGTATATAAGGCTCTGATACTTGAAAATGATATTCTGTTGCCACACAAAATGCCGTTTAAAGACAAAGTTATTTTAATAACTGGCGCTGCTTCTGGTATTGGTGCCGCCACTGCACTAAAATTTTCCAGTCTAAATGCTCAGATAGCACTTGTCGATAAAGATAATGATAAATTAAAAGAAATTCTGACTCTGTGCGAGCAGAAAAGTGGTCATAAGCCTTTAGCCATCATCGCTGATCTGAGCAAAGCCAAAGATGTTCTAAATGTAGTACCTACAACTATCGAGCATTATGGAAGAATTGACGTTTTAATAAACTCTGCTGGAATTCTTATGCAAGAAAGTATTATAGATGAAAATATACCAGAGAAGTATGATAAATTGATGGATATCAACCTAAAAGCTCCATTGATATTAACTAACAAAGCTGCGCCTTATTTAATTGAAAGCAAAGGTAACGTAATTAATATATCAAGTGCGAGATCTAGTAGACCACGTCACAATCAGATTTTGTACGCTACGAGCAAGGCTGCCTTAGAGATGTTCACGAAATGTGTGGCTTTGGATCTTGCAGACCGAGGAGTAAGAGCCAACTCTATACATCCAGGTGTAGTAAGAACCAGTATCTATAAAAACTATGATTCATCTGTGGACCTCGATAATTTTTTTAAGGAAAAGGTTGAAGCGTTTCCCTTTGGTGTAATTGAACCCGAAGAAGTGGTGAAATTGATTGTGTTTCTCGCAAACAATGAAGACGCGAGGAGCATCACTGGCGCTTCTTATTACATCGACGGTGGAGTCTCGCTCATGGAAACCAAGAGCTTAGGTGGAAAATATTAACAGATAATATGTTAAAAGATAATTATATATATATCTTAATGTATAAATAAATATTAGCTTTTCGTCTTCACTATTTATAATGCATTGATTATGCCTGAAGTTAACGCAAATTAACGCGATATGCGAAAAAAAAAACGGGTGTTTCTTTTCTGTGTATGTCATGAAATACACGGAAAAGTTTAATAAATTTCTGGTATATGCATTTTGACTATATAATCTAGGGTTTTGAAATTGGAATACATGTTTGGATAAATTTTCCTCGATAAAAATAATTGTTGAAATGAGGTCTTCAAACACACTTTTTCTCCTCGTTTGACGAATAGGAACCATAATATACAGAACTCAAACATATTTTATTAGGTGTGTTTCAACAATATCTAGAGATTTAATATTTGAAATTTTGCTAGCTATTTTAGTTTTTTTAATAAAAATATTAAACTAACTTTTTCCCTTTTGCCCTGAATCCGCCCCTCTCGCACTGCGCGATTTTTCACTTGGAGTGACAGTGGCAAAAATGAAATTCGCATAGCCTCTCAATATACGAGTACAGATGTTCTATCCTATAAAGTCTACTTGGCTAGCGTTGTAGTAGTGACGTGTACAGATACGCGCGTTTTGTGTGTGTTGCGCGTTTAGTACACTCCCGAGGTTACGCACACTAGAAAATGTGTGTGTGCACGCACTACTTCAACCATAGACTTCGTAGAATAAAACATCTGTAATGTTCAACGTTTCCTTTAATACTTGTCAGCCATTTTTAAATTCCGATCTTTAAGGTTAAACGTCAGTCGTTCGGTGCAAACAGCATAACTTAAATTTGTTTTTCTTGTTATGAAGTTAAAAGTGAGAAAGATATTGGTCTGTGGCAATTCACGCCAATAGTTCGGTATAAGTTAGATTTATAAATCAATAATTTGAAAATTTTGTCAAATCAAGCTTAAAATAGTATGTTAAGTTTGTTTCGACCAAATAATGGCTAATTGTTTGTTAAATTTCAAGCTGTTGATTCATATACCTAACTTATACTCAACTATTGGCGTGAATTGCCATAGACAAATATGTTTTTCACATTAAACTTCTTAACAAAAAAAAAAAAAACAAAGTTAAGTTGTGCACTTTGTACCGAGCGACTGATGAGAGGCTTTATCCGGTTTACGCATAAGTTCTGAGATATATAGGTATAACATATACATACACATATATTTATATTATATATCAATACGCTAGCTCAAAAGGGAGTTCTGAAGTTAGTGGGAGTAGTATAAATTTGTACATATTTTTGTTTATCTTAATGCAATGTATGTGTTCCATTTTTGTCATTTTTCATTTGTTTTTTCTATTTTTAAGCAACTGTCTATGAGGGTATTTGCACATTAAAATTATAATTGTAAATTTTTTTTTTAGAAAGAATGTAAGTATGAGTGGATGAATGAATGAATGTATTACTTGCATGCATGTACTTGAATTTTAAATTTTACTGTAAGCAATGTATAATTTTGTGTATTAATAACAATTATTATTATCTGGTACCCCGCATTGCTGGCTTAGCCGAGTTTGGGAACCCCTGGTATAGTGGCGTGCACAGAACTTTTTTCCGGAAAAGCAATCAGAAGGTCAAGATTGACAATAAAAAAAACATGAAAATATTTAAGTAACACTTTGAAGAAAAAAACTTTTTTCTTTTTTCTTCTTTTTTCTTCAAATTATTATTTAAATTTTTTCATATTTTTTTTATTGTCAATCTTGACCTTCTGAATCTTCTGATTGCTTTTCCGGAAAAAAGTTCTATGCACGCCACTATACCAGGGGTTCCCAAACTCGGCTAAGCCAGCAATGCGGGGTACCAGATAATAATAATTGTTATTAATACACAAAATTATACATTGCTTACAGTAAAATTTAAAATTCAAGTACATGCATGCAAGTAATACATTCATTCATTCATCCACTCATACTTACATTCTTTCTAAAAAAAAAATTTACAATTATAATTTTAATGTGCAAATACCCTCATAGACAGTTGCTTAAAAATAGAAAAAACAAATGAAAAATGACAAAAATGGAACACATACATTGCATTAAGATAAACAAAAATATGTACAAATTTATACTACTCCCACTAACTTCAGAACTCCCTTTTGAGCTAGCGTATTGATATATAATATAAATATATGTGTATGTATATGTTATACCTATATATCTCAGAACTTATGCGTAAACCGGATAAAGCCTCTCATCAGTCGCTCGGTACAAAGTGCACAACTTAACTTTGTTTTTTTTTTTTTTTGTTAAGAAGTTTAATGTGAAAAACATATTTGTCTATGGCAATTCACGCCAATAGTTGAGTATAAGTTAGGTATATGAATCAACAGCTTGAAATTTAACAAACAATTAGCCATTATTTGGTCGAAACAAACTTAACATACTATTTTAAGCTTGATTTGACAAAATTTTCAAATTATTGATTTATAAATCTAACTTATACCGAACTATTGGCGTGAATTGCCACAGACCAATATCTTTCTCACTTTTAACTTCATAACAAGAAAAACAAATTTAAGTTATGCTGTTTGCACCGAACGACTGACGTTTAACCTTAAAGATCGGAATTTAAAAATGGCTGACAAGTATTAAAGGAAACGTTGAACATTACAGATGTTTTATTCTACGAAGTCTATGGTTGAAGTAGTGCGTGCACACACACATTTTCTAGTGTGCGTAACCTCGGGAGTGTACTAAACGCGCAACACACACAAAACGCGCGTATCTGTACACGTCACTACTACAACGCTAGCCAAGTAGACTTTATAGGATAGAACATCTGTACTCGTATATTGAGAGGCTATGCGAATTTCATTTTTGCCACTGTCACTCCAAGTGAAAAATCGCGCAGTGCGAGAGGGGCGGATTCAGGGCAAAAGGGAAAAAGTTAGTTTAATATTTTTATTAAAAAAACTAAAATAGCTAGCAAAATTTCAAATATTAAATCTCTAGATATTGTTGAAACACACCTAATAAAATATGTTTGAGTTCTGTATATTATGGTTCCTATTCGTCAAACGAGGAGAAAAAGTGTGTTTGAAGACCTCATTTCAACAATTATTTTTATCGAGGAAAATTTATCCAAACATGTATTCCAATTTCAAAACCCTAGATTATATAGTCAAAATGCATATACCAGAAATTTATTAAACTTTTCCGTGTATTTCATGACATACACAGAAAAGAAACACCCGTTTTTTTTTTTCGCATATCGCGTTAATTTGCGTTAACTTCAGGCATAATCAATGCATTATAAATAGTGAAGACGAAAAGCTAATATTTATTTATACATTAAGATATATATATAATTATCTTTTAACATATTATCTGTTAATATTTTCCACCTAAGCTCTTGGTTTCCATGAGCGAGACTCCACCGTCGATGTAATAAGAAGCGCCAGTGATGCTCCTCGCGTCTTCATTGTTTGCGAGAAACACAATCAATTTCACCACTTCTTCGGGTTCAATTACACCAAAGGGAAACGCTTCAACCTTTTCCTTAAAAAAATTATCGAGGTCCACAGATGAATCATAGTTTTTATAGATACTGGTTCTTACTACACCTGGATGTATAGAGTTGGCTCTTACTCCTCGGTCTGCAAGATCCAAAGCCACACATTTCGTGAACATCTCTAAGGCAGCCTTGCTCGTAGCGTACAAAATCTGATTGTGACGTGGTCTACTAGATCTCGCACTTGATATATTAATTACGTTACCTTTGCTTTCAATTAAATAAGGCGCAGCTTTGTTAGTTAATATCAATGGAGCTTTTAGGTTGATATCCATCAATTTATCATACTTCTCTGGTATATTTTCATCTATAATACTTTCTTGCATAAGAATTCCAGCAGAGTTTATTAAAACGTCAATTCTTCCATAATGCTCGATAGTTGTAGGTACTACATTTAGAACATCTTTGGCTTTGCTCAGATCAGCGATGATGGCTAAAGGCTTATGACCACTTTTCTGCTCGCACAGAGTCAGAATTTCTTTTAATTTATCATTATCTTTATCGACAAGTGCTATCTGAGCATTTAGACTGGAAAATTTTAGTGCAGTGGCGGCACCAATACCAGAGGCAGCGCCAGTTATTAAAATAACTTTGTCTTTAAACGGCATTTTGTGTGGCAACAGAATATCATTTTCAAGTATCAGAGCCTTATATACATTTCAGAACAATAACTGTACTGAAAGCGGCTGCCAAGTGTTCAAATAAACGTGGAACTAATTCATTTGCTGCATTATTAAAAAACCGGCCAAGTGCGAGTCAGACTTGCATACCTAGGATTCCGTATTGTGGATGATAAATTTAATTTTGACATTTTTTTTCGTGAATTTCTCAACCGCTTTAATTTTCCTGCAATCTTTACGTAAACACATATTACCATGATATTTTTCATATTTTTTGGTCCACCAGTTTTGGAGATAAGAGGGGGTGGGGGATGACACATATTTTCGGGGTTTTTTAAAGATTTCTCGTAACGAGTGCCAGTAAATACAGTAAAAGTATATATTTTTACAATCAACTTTTTAATATCTACAATTTGATACCCATATTGTGTTTTTAAGATAATATTTGTTATTTTTCTCACTTTTGATTTGGAAATATTTCGAACAATTTTAAATTTTTCATATTTTTTTACACCGTGATATGTGGGCAAATTAATGATATTTTTGTGCCAAGTGACATACGGAGTAAGTAAGTAAGTAAGTAAGTAAGTAATTTATTTATTTGCGTAAGAATTTGGTTACAAAGTTGGCTTAAAAGAAACAATTCCAGCAAATTCAACCATAACATGGTGTGCAAATATTAAGAATATTTTAAAACAAAAAAAATATATATACCTATATACAGAACAAAATACTACAGAGTTAAAAGATAAATACAATGAAAAACAAATTTTTACAATACAATGTCATAGAAAACAAAAAAAAAAAAACATTATCATTGTACGATCATATTATATACAATAATTGGTATAAATATTATGTCTAAATTACATGTCAAGATATGCTTGTACAGAGTAGACGGACGGACGGATAACGGAGTCTCACCATAAGGTTCCTTTTGTACCTTTTAGGTACAACGGAACCCTAAAAACCGGACAAGTGTGAATTTTGTTCACAAACTCATGTTAACAATAAAATTACATTTGAAATTTACAGTAATGATACTAATTCTTATCGAACTATAGACAAAGATAGATTATATTTAAAAAAAGATGTTATTCAGGTCTCAACACAACTCGTGAATTCACCCATGTGCCTCTTACTCCTCTAGTTACTCACTGTGTCGGCTCCACCAAACATTCACCCTTGTGATTCTTCGTACCACAATGATATAGTTACTCACTGTGTCGACTCCACCAAACATTCACCCTTGTGATTCTTCGTACCACAATGATATAGTTACTCACTGTGTCGGCTCCACCAAACATTCACCCTTGTGATTCTTCGTACCACAATGATATAGTTACTCACTGTGTTGGCTCCACCAAACATATACACCCTTGTGATTCTTCATACCACAATGATATAGTTACTCACTGTGTTGGCTCCACCAAACATATACACCCTTGTGATTCTTCATACCACAATGATATAGTTACTCACTGTGTTGGCTCCACCAAACATACACCCTTGTGATTCTTTGTACCACAATGATATAGTTACTCACTGTGTTGGCTCCACCAAACATATACACCCTTGTGATTCTTCATACCACAATGATATAGTTACTCACTGTGTTGGCTCCACCAAACATTCACCCTTGTGATTCTTCATACCACAATGATATAGTTACTCACTGTGTTGGCTCCACCAAACATATACACCCTTGTGATTCTTCATACCACAATGATATAGTTACTCACTGTGTTGGCTCCACCAAACATACACCCTTGTGATTCTTCGTACCACAATGATATAGTTACTCACTGTGTCGGCTCCACCAAACATACACCCTTGTGATTCTTTGTACCACAATGATATAGTTACTCACTGTGTCGGCTCCACCAAACATATACACCCTTGTGATTCTTCATACCACAATGATATAGTTACTCACTGTGTTGGCTCCACCAAACATATACACCCTTGTGATTCTTCATACCACAATGATATAGTTACTCACTGTGTTGGCTCCACCAAACATACACCCTTGTGATTCTTCGTACCACAATGATATAGTTACTCACTGTGTCGGCTCCACCAAACATATACACCCTTGTGATTCTTCATACCACAATGATATAGTTACTCACTGTGTTGGCTCCACCAAACATTCACCCTTGTGATTCTTCGTACCAAAATGATATGGTTACTCACGGTGTCGGCTCCACCAAATAAACACCCTTTTGATTCTTCAATAAATATATAATATTGCCTTTATTAGCCTTTTATTTGCAATTATACAATTTACTTTAAATATAATTAATAAATAAAATATTTTTTTTAACTTGAAATATATTTCGGCCCTTAGTGGGCCGTCATCAGTCAAGGATTTGATTTATTATATTTGATTCTTCGTACCACAATGATATAATTACTCACTGTGTCGGCTCCACCAAACATACACCCTTGTGATTCCTCGTACCACAATGATATAGTTACTCACTGTGTCGGCTCCACCAAACATTCACCCTTGTGATTCTTCGTACCGCAATGATATAGTTACTCACTGTGTCGGCTCCACCAAACATTCACCCTTGTGATTCTTCGTACCACAATGACATAGTTACTCACTGTGTCAGCTCCACCAAATATTCACCCTTGTGATTCTTCGTACCACAATGACATAGTTACTCACTGTGTCAGCTCCACCAAACATACACCCTTGTGATTCTTCGTGCCACAATGATATAGTTACTCACTGTGTCGGCTCCACCAAATATTCACCCTTGTTATTCTTCGTACCGCAATTATATAGTTACTCACTGTGTTGGCTCCACCAAATATTCACCTTTGTTATTCTTCGTACCGCAATGATATAGTTACTCACTGTGTCGGCTCCACCAAATATTCACCCTTGTTATTCTTCGTACCGCATTTATATAGTTACTCACTGTGTCGGCTCCACCAAATATTCACCTTTGTTATTCTTCGTACCGCAATGATATAGTTACTCACTGTGTCGGCTCCACCAAACATTGACCCGTGTGACTCTTCGTACCACAATTATATAGTTACTCACTGTGTCGGCTCCACCAAATATTCACCTTTGTTATTCTTCGTACCGCAATGATATAGTTACTCACTGTGTTGGCTCCACCAAATATTCACCTTTGTTATTCTTCGTACCGCAATGATATAGTTACTCACTGTGTCGGCTCCACCAAATATTCACCCTTGTTATTCTTCGTACCGCAATTATATAGTTACTCACTGTGTCGGCTCCACCAAATATTCACCTTTGTTATTCTTCGTACCGCAATTATATAGTTACTCACTGTGTCGGCTCCACCAAATATTCACCTTTGTTATTCTTCGTACCGCAATTATATAGTTACTCACTGTGTCGGCTCCACCAAATATTCACCTTTGTTATTCTTCGTACCGCAATTATATAGTTACTCACTGTGTCGGCTCCACCAAATATTCACCTTTGTTATTCTTCGTACCGCAATTATATAGTTACTCACTGTGTCGGCTCCACCAAACATTCACCCTTGTTATTCTTCGTACCGCAATTATATAGTTACTCACTGTGTCGGCTCCACCAAACATACACCCTTGTGATTCTTCGTACCACAATGATATAGTTACTCACTGTGTCGGCTCCACCAAACATTCACCCTTGTGATTCTTCGTACCACAATGATATAGTTACTCTCTGTGTCGGCTCCACCAAACATACACACTTGTAATTCTTCGTACCGCAATGATATAGTTACTCACTGTGTCGGCTCCACCAAACATACACCCTTGTGATTCTTCGTACCACAATGATATAGTTACTCACTGTGTCGGCTCCACCAAACATACACCCTTGTGATTCTTCGTACCACAATGATATTACTCACCGTGTCGGCTTCACCAAACATTATTATCTGTTAACTAGTCTGACTTTATTTTATGATTATTTTTAAATTTATTACTGATTTCAGGCGTAATTGTTTCGATTGGAACCGGGACCGTAAATCATAAGTAATGGGTATATATGTAGTACCTTCTTATAAGTCCCCAAAATGAACGGCTAGGTTGTATCAATAGCTAAGGCTTCTCGGTGTACGCCACCGAAGGAAAGACACCATGTTTTCACCATAAAAGGGTTTATGTTTTATGTCGGAACCCTACAAAAATTATAATGAAGTTGTGATAATGTACAGAAACGTTCATTCAAAGCAGTTTCCATTCGAAGCTAGCACTTAAGTAAAGAATAAGATCCCGGGAAAATGGGGAATTAGGGTTCCATCTGAAGCAGAAATCTTTTTAGCGTAATGATACACAAGGTAACTTTTTGATCATCGTCCAAATTCATACTGGAGGCTTTGTAATGCTTTCCCAAAGTTGACGCGCGCGCGTTGTGTGTGCGGACGTATTTATATCTGTTCTGTAAAAATATTTTTTATCTCTGAATATGGCTTTGCAAAATATGGAAGAATCGGTTAGTGAGCTTACTAAAACTGTCCTTGCACTACAAGAAGAAATTATATCCTTGAAGAAGCTAGTGTCTACGCAATTTAGTGCTATTAAAGAATTGTTAACTAGCAAATCGAAGACACAATCGCCGTCACCGATAACGGGTAGTAGCAACGCAGCAGCGATAAGTAAGGAGCCAAAACCGGTTCGAGCAGTACGCGCCAAAGTACTGGCGACCCGGGCTGCCACCGCCGCCGCCTCTGCTGCCTCTGCCGCCGCCGCCGCCGCCGTTCGGAAGCGTGACGTCACTTCGGGGTCGAAATCAAAGAAGGAGACACAGATTTCGAACGTGGTGGAGTCGCCGCGGCAGCAGCCGTTGGCCGTTGTGGCCGAGACTACGCAAGCTAACTTCGGAAGTAGTTCATCCAATGCTAGCAAAATTACCAATCATGATGACACATCTGATATGGAAGAGGCAATGGATAGCAACGAAAATGGGTGGACGCAAGTGCGATCTAAACAAAAGCGACGATCAACGACGAACATAGTACGGGGAGTCGCTGCGCCGGGCTCGACTGGATTGGAGGCCGCCGAAAGATTAACGTTCTTACATTTGTATTATGTCAAGGCTGGTACAAAAGCTGAGAAAGTTATTGAGCATCTGAAAACAATCTGCCCGGATGATACCTGTACGGCGGAGACCCTAAAATCGAGAGGTTTATATGCATCGTTTAAACTGGGAGTTCCGACACAAAATGTGGAAAAATATCTAGATGTCAAGTACTGGACGAAGGATGTTTACATAAAATCCTGGCGAAATGGGTTTCGAAAGCCACTTGATGAAACCCAAAAAAACTCGTCCTAGAGCATGCACCATTTTTTACCAAAATGTTCGAGGGCTTAGGACCAAATTAGACACATTTAAAAAAGCGGTATTAAATTCGAATGCTGATATCTTGGCTATCACCGAAACCAACCTTATTAGCAGTTTGTCAGACGGCGAGGTGTTCCCGCCGGGCTACACCGTGCTGCGCCGAGATCGGCGAGGGGACGCGGGCGCCGGGGGGGCACTGCTAGCCGTGCGCGACCATTACAGCGTCGAACAGATTGTCAACATCGAGGGCGATTCCGGGGACTTTGAAGTGCTATTCGCTATAGTCTCGCGTAAAGATATTAAGTTTTTATGTGGGGTTGTATACATAAGTCCTTCATCTAATGATAGGATATATGTAAATTTATTCACAGTAGTTGAAAACATTGTAAATAAGTATTCTAAACTTGTAAAAATTATTATCGGCGATTTTAACCTGAATTCTTGCGGTATAAACCCTTCACTGCAATACAGTTGTTTATTAGAGTTATGCAAGTTTCAACAATTCAATGAAATAAAAAATAGCTTTAATGGTATTTTAGACCTTGTACTGAGCGATCTTGGCAGTGCACGCTTGGAGGTGAGTGGGGACGTGGAGCCACTGGTGCGTCCGGACGCGTATCACCCGCCGTTGGAGGTGCGTGCCTTGTTCCCGCGCCGTGCGCCCGCCCGCCCGCTGCCGCCACCGCGCCCGCCCAACCGCCTTGTTAGCGGTCACTCTCCACCCCAGTGGAATTTTCGTAAGGCAGATTTTAGTGCATTATACGCATCTATTGCGTCTATTTCATGGACTGGACTCTATGAGATGGACGACGTAGATGAAGCAGTTGATTTTTTCTACAAAAAGTTGTATCAGTGTATAGATGATTGTGTTCCTAGAAAAACGCGTAATGGGAAAGCCACGAGGTATACTTATCCTATGTGGTTTACTCCTGAAATTATACGCAACATCAAAAATAAGTTTTTTCATCTAAAACGATATAAAAAGGAAGGCAAAGAATTTAATAGGGAGATGTTTCGTTACTACCGAGCTAGAGTAAAAGAACTTATAGACTTGACTTATAACGACTATATTAGACGGACTGAAAAAGACATTAGTAGTGACCCGACCCAATTTTGGAAATTTATCAGAGACCAACGGACTACCAGACTGACTTGTGACAAATATGAGTATGAAGGTAAACAGTTAACAGAATTTGATGCAACAAATGCCTTTGCAGCATACTTTCAATCAGTATTCCTCCCCGACCGACCGACACTGGATGCTGAGGCCGCCGAGCGGAGCGCCGGCCCTGGTGTCAGCTCGTCGCGCGTCTCTATCGACAGATTCACTGCTGCCGATCTTCGGTATGCTGTCCGACGATTAAAAGCTCGATCCTCTCCAGGTCCAGACGGAATACCGCCTTACGTCGTTAAGGACTGCCTAGCGAACCTGGAAGAGCCACTTCTATTTATCTACAACGTATCTTTAAAGCTCTCTGTGTATCCGCGTAAATGGAAAACCTCTAGAGTTACACCTATACCCAAGGATGAATTCCGATCTAAAGTAGATCACCATAGGCCTATAGCCGTGCTCTCAGTCCCTGGGAAGATTTATGAGTCTATGATCAATCGCAGAGTGACGCAACAGATAAGAATTTTCCTTTCTGACTGCCAGCACGGTTTTCGCGCAGGTAGATCAACTACTACTAACTTGATTAATTTCGTCAACTATGCAACAACATCTATGGATAGGTCGCTGCCAACTGATGTGGCCTATTTTGATTTTAAAAAGGCATTTGACCGCGTCGATAATGACGTGCTCCTACGAAAATTTGCAGCCATAGGGTTTACTCCAAAACTATTACAGCTATTTGCCAACTACTTTAGCAATCGCCAACAATATGTTCAGTTGGCCGGTATATGTTCTCGTTCCTATGAAACTTTTTCTGGTGTCAGTCAAGGAAGCACTCTGGGGCCCACACAGTTTTTGATCATGATTAATGATCTCCCAGAGGTTGTAAGGGTGGCTAAATGCTTGATGTTTGCGGACGATCTGAAATTGTACTTGAGTATAGGTGACAGAGAAGATGCGCAGGCGCTACAGAGCGATATAGATAGTGTTGTAGACTGGAGTGAACGTAACAACTTGGAGTTCAATGGCTCCAAGTGCAAAATCATGACGTACACCAGGTCTCGCACTCCGCCCGAAAGGGACTACACCATAGCTGGAGCTCCGCTCGCACGAGTCTCACAAATACAAGACCTAGGACTGACACTTGACAGTGGACTGACTCTTAATGACCACATTGTGCTTACTTGTAAAAAAGCCTATAAATCACTAGGCTTTGTAATGAGACAAACTGCAAGGTTTAAAGATCCGAGACCCATTGTAGCGTTATACAATGCCTATGTGAGAAGTAAATTAGAGTTCAACGCAATCATTTGGGACCCACATGAGGAAAAATACAAGCTCATGGTGGAAAAAGTCCAACGTAAATTTGCTCGTTATCTATATAAAAAAATGTATGGGTATTATCCATACTTATTCCCATCCATTTTCGTGGTCGGAATGGTAGGGGTAGACACCCTAGAGCTGAGACGTAAGCTAGCGCTATTAGTGCACTATTATCTGCTGTTACACAACCGAGTGGACGACCCCGCTGCCCTCGCGGGCTGCGCGCTGGCGGCACCGAACAGGTACGCGATGTTGCGGTCACGCCTGCTTTTTGCGACGGGTGTGGTACGCACACAGCATGCTCGTTTTGCGCCCACATTCCAGGCGTGTACCCTGCTAAATCTGCTCCTGAATAAATACCCAGAAATTGACATTTTTAATATTAGTTTACCAAAATTTGTTCTTCTTGTTAGAATTTTTTTAAGCATTTAGTTAGTTCATAAGTGTTAAAATTGTGTTAAAATCTTTGTTAAAATTTATTAATGTATTAATAACTTAGCTTACGAGTTGGTGAAAGTCACTGTTAGTAGGCTAAGGTTCTAAATAAAAATAAATAAATAAATAAATAAATAAAGTGATCAGCATCATGAATCGATAACAATTTTTGTGAAATTCGTGTAATGAAATTTTGACTTCCCGTAGTAATTCACTGCCAGTCCTGAGTCAATCACTATGGAGAGTCGAAATTTCATTTTATGAATTTAACAAAAATCGTTATTAGTTCATGGTGCTGATCACTTACCAAGGCTCAAGTATGAATTTGGATGATGTTCACAAATTCACCTTGTATATCTTAGAACTATCTCAAAACTATCTCAGAACGTTTGCGTAAACCGCATAAATCTCTTTTCAATGCAAGTGCTCGTAAAGGCCCACTTTTTATGCATCAAACCCGAACAGAAAGTCGATTATTTTGCCCTAGGGCTTTTTTATTTTTTTATTTTTATTTATTTGCAATGGTTGGCTAACCTGCAGCCTTTCCTGTGTACCATAAATGTCATACTTTTTTTTCCCCTGTTTAACGCCTCTGGATACAGTCCTTTTGAGCCAATTATAATTTAAAGTTCACAAGATTATATTTGTTTCATTTCCTCACACTATGCATTGAAAAACGTAGTATGATACACGGGCGTAAGAGCAATAAATTACTCGGTTACGTTTAAAACACTCGCTACGCTCGTGTTTTAAATCGTCCTCGTGATTTATTTCTTTGCGCCCTTGTAGCATAAACTACTATTATGATTGGAATTAAAAAATGGCTGACAAGATAGTGCGGATACGTTGACCATATACGTATATACTTCTATAACTCATATACTGATTTGTATTAGCTTATGTCATATTCAATACATAAAGAAAAGAGTCATAAACGAAAAGCAAGTATTTATTTACACTATAGGGTACATATAATCTATAAACAAAAGTTAATATTTTCCACCTAAGCTCTTTGTTTCCATGAGCGTGGCTCCACCGTCGATGTAATAAGAAGCGCCAGTGATGCTTCTCGCGTCTTCGTTGTTTGCGAGAAACACAATCAATTTCACTACTTCTTCAGGTTCAATCACGCCAAACGGAAGCGACTCTGCTTTTTCTTTATAAAATTTTTCGAGATCCATAGATGACTTGTATTTTTTGAAGATATTGGTTCTTACGAGACCAGGATGAACAGAGTTCGATCTAACTCCTCGATCTGCAAGATCCAAAGCTACACATTTCGTAAACATCTCTAAGGCAGCCTTGCTCGTAGCATACAAATGTTGATTTTGGCTTGGTCTACTAGATCTTCCACTTGATATATTAATTATGTTACCTTTGCTTTCAATTAAATAAGGCGCAGCTTTATTAGTTAATATCACTGGAGCTTTGAGGTTAATATCCATCAATGTATCATACTTTTCTGGTATATCTTTATCTGTAATACTATCTTGGATAACAATTGCAGCAGAATTAATTAAAACGTCGATTCTTCCATAATGCTCGATAGTTTTAGGTACTATATTTAGAACATCTTTGGCTTTGCTCAGATCAGCGATGATTGCTAAATGCTTACGACCACTTTTCTGCTCGCACAATGTGAGCATTTCTTTTAATTTCTCGTCATCTTTGTCGACAAGTGCTATCTGAGCATTTAAGCTGGAAAATTTTGTTGCAGTGGCGGCACCAATACCGGAGGCAGCACCAGTTATTAAAATAACTTTGTCTTTAAACGGCATTTCGTGGCAAAAGAAGATATTTTCCGAGTACCAAAGCGTTTTATATATTTCAAAACAATAGCTCTCTTGGAAACGGCTTACAGTTGTCACGTGGAACTAATTGCTCGTATTTTAATTTGCTGCTTAGCTGATAATTAAAACCGGGCAAGTGCGAATTCTCTCATAAACACATATGTTACTAATTTTATTATATATTTTTTTTAAATATGATTTATTTATATACATACATACATATATTCAGGCCTGTCTCCTAGAGGGGTAGGCAGAGACTACAGATTTTCATCTGCTACGATCTTGACACACCTCTTTCGCCTCTTCCTTATCCATCTATCTAATCACACAAGCTCTTCTATTGCGGGTACTTTTGACATTGCCCTTCTGTATGTCGCCAATTTGGTTAGCATCCGTCTTTCTAGGGTGGCCTGGTCCCGTAGCATAGTTTTTAATCGCGCGCGACGCCACTAGTTGAATCACAAGTGCAAGGAGTGGGACGTACTGTTTAATAGCAAAAACATTGCGTCACGCTCCTCACCCTTGTGATTCAACTAAGTCGCATCGCGCGCGATGAGACACTATACGGGCCCAGGTCGAGCTCTACTTTCGAATTGGACATCATAAATTTCTTTCGTCACTTTTCTTTCATTCATCCTCTCTAAATGTCCGAACCATCAAAGCATTCTTTTTTCTATTCTGGTCACTACATATTTTTTCAGGGCACAACGATCCCATATGTCAACCATTTTTTTCCGGCCATCACGTCCATGTGAAAAGGAGACCCAGCGACGTCGCAATGCAGTGCGCGCTGATATGAACGTTATTTTAGTATAGTTTATGTCGATATTTGTATAGGTACATAGGTTGATAGGTCGTTGGGGGCTACCTGCCCCTTAACATAATTTATACACACCAATTGCTTTCAAAACCCAAATTAATTCTGTTGCAATCAGTCAGTTGGAACTTCCGCGTGATGTCGTGGAATATGGCAAAATGGAAAAGTTATTGTCAATACTTGCGCTGCCTTTGGTATTACAGAATTCTCACTGCGCTTATTATATGGTTTAGTTTATCTACACAACTGGCACTGGTCTGTAAACATGAGGACAGCTTGAAAAAAAAAACATCGGCTTCATGGGGACTGCCGATAGAAGTGAAAACTTAAAACTATGAAATGTTTACATTAACATGTTGGTAATGTGAACCCATAAGATTTTCCCCCGCCAAAATTCGCTAAACGCGCCTTAAGGCGATATGCGAAAAAAATACTGGTGTTTCTTTTCTGTGTATTTCATGAAATACACGGAACATGTTCATAAATTTCTGGTATATGCATTCTGACTATATAATCTAGGGTTTTGAAATTGGAAAACATGTTTGGATAAATTTTCCTCAACAGAAATAATTGTTGAAATGACGTCGTCAAACACACTTTTTCTCCTCGTTTGACGAATAGGAACCATATACAGAACTCAAACATATTTTATTAGGTGTGTTTTAACAATATTATATGATATTTAAAATTTCGCTAGCTATTTTAGTTTTTTTAATAAAAATATAAAACCAACTTTTTTCCCTTTTGCCCTGAATACGCACTGCGCGATTTTTCGCTTGGAGTGACAGTGACAAAAATAAAATTCGCATAGCCTCCATTAGCAGCTTAGCGCAAAGGGCATATCTTAACTTTATTTTTCATGCTTATTGTTTTAAATAGATTATAATATATAAATAAAAAAGTATTAATTCGTTTCGAAATACATTTTGGCCAACTTGTACATACAAAATATACAGGTTGACTTTTAATGTAATCCCGATAATTTAATAGATTGTGGAAGAATAAAAACTGGTTTCATAATAACCATCCAAAATTCATAACATCAATTTAAAAAAAAAGGTAGAGCCGCTTAAAGATTTCCATAAAATACAAAGAAATCATGGTCACCTGGAAAGAAAAGACAATTAGATCATGTGAAGTTATTTTTATTGTTGATCCCATTATTTTGGACTATTTTGAACTAGGAATGGCTAGGATAGCCATAAATAATATTTTCAATGCATGTGCTCGTAAAGGCCCACTTTTTATGCATCAAAACCGAACAGAAAGTCGATTATTTTGCCTTAGGGCTTTAATATATATTTTTTTTAATTTATTTACAATGGTTGGCTAACCTGCAGCCTTTCCTGTGTACCATAGACGTAATACTTTTTTTACACCGTTTAACGGCTATGGATACAGTCCTTTTGAGCCTTTTGTTTTCATTTCCTCACACTATGCATTGAAAAATGTAGTACGATACACGGGCGTTAAAGCAATAAATTACTCGGTTACGTTTAAAATACTCGCTCGTGTTTTAAATCGTCCTCGTAATTTATTCCTTTGCGCCCTTGTAGCATAAACTACTATTCTAGTTACATATTTTAATAATATTTTTACTTCTAATTTTAGTTGTTTTTAAAATGTGTTCTACTAACGTTTCTCAATAACCTCTAAAATTATCGGGGTTTGGTTAAAAGTCTTCCAGTATATGGAAATTTAAAAACTGGCTAGCGGCAACAATCCATCACCACCATATTTGATTAAAAGTAAATCAATAGGTGGTCAATGTCATATACATACATATACCTGTAATCACGACTATCATCCAGAGGGGGAGGCAAAGACTAGAGATATCTGCTACGATTCTGACACAACTTTTTTGCCTCTTCCACATCCTTCAACCTAGTCAAACAAGCTCTTCTATTCCGGTCTACATTTGACATTGCCCTTCTTCAGTATGTCACCAATTTGGTCAGCATACGTCCTTATAAGGCAGCTACTTTGAGTCGTGTACAGTGAAGACCACATCAAGCTATACACTTACAGTACGACATTAGCCCCTACAGAGAAGAATATAAGATAGGTACAAAGTCCAATGTGTCTTACTTGATGCGGTCTCCACTGTACAATCAAACATGTAGGTATACTCCGGCGGGATAAAAAATAAAAAACCGGTTAAGTGTACTTTAACATTGTTTTGATCTTTTTTGTATTGAATTTTACACGACCTTCTGCGCCTAACTTACTATTTTTAGGGTTCCGTAGTACCTAAAAGATACAAAGGAACCTTATCGTGAGACTCCGTTGTCCGTCCGTCCGTATGTCACAGCCTCATAACTTTAGCACCGTTAAAGATAAAGACATGAAATTTGGCACAAAAATAGATTTAATTTGCCCACATATTAGGGTGTAAAAAAAATATGAAAAATTTGAAATTGTTCAAAATATTTCCCAAACAAAAGTGAGAAAAATAAAAAATATTTGCCTGAACATACAATATGGGTATCAAATTGTAGGTATTAAAAATTTAATTCTAAGAATATATACTTTTAATATATTTACTGACACTGGTTTCGAGAAATCTTTAAAAAACCCCAAAAATATGTATGTCCCCCCCCCCCCCCCCCTTATCTCCGAAACTGGTAAACCGAAAAATATGAAAAAAATCATGGTAATATGTGTTTACGTATAGATTACAGACACAATTACAAATTCACGAAAAAAAAATGGCAAAATTAAATTTATCATCCACAATACGAAACCCTAGGTACGCGAGTCTGACTCGCACTTGGCCGGTTTTTTTTCTAAATAATGTACTACGCAGGGGTCGGCTGAAAAATGTATAACAAATAAATATTGTCAAATCTTCAATTTCTTACTCAGGTGCACACGGACATGTGACACTTACGTACGTGTATCTTTTTATACGATAATCATCTTAGCACGGGGCTATTAAGGCGATATGTAGATGTTTTAGCGTCCCTGTTACGCCGTATGCGAAAAAACTCTCAGTGCGAGAGGGACGGATTCGAGGAAAAGTAGCAAAAATCTGCTTTTTATTAATATAAAATGTAATCAAGTTGCCTAAAAATTTCGTTGAACCAAGTCTTAGATACTGTTAGAACCCATCTAATAAAATATAATTACAGACCATATGTCATTCTAAATTGTCTAACCAGGAGAAATGGTGTCGAAAACGACCTCATTTCAATAAATATTTTTATCAAACCTGTTTAACAGATCCCTAGAAAAAGATTCCAAAAATAGTATACCATTTTATCCAAATAAAACCTTCCTTACTGAAGTAGATATGCAAGTTCTAAAAGTGTCGATTTTTTCCGTAGCGCCTTAAAAACGTACCGTGACGTTTTGGAGAGTACACCTACCCGAACTTATTGACTCAACAAATAATTCTTATCTCGAATGTTTGCAAAATATGAAGATGATCATTATCTCTGACTTCTGATATATCTATTTTATCACACCCAGAAACAAGTATCATGTTATAGTTTTGTTTTAATCATGATTGACAACGTAGAGATAGCAATAGGCATCAGTTTTAAAGTATCTTTGTTAGAAGTTGCACCTATAAACTCTCAGTTCTTCTAAATCGTACTAAGTTTAGTAAGATAGAAATGTCATTCAAAGGAAAAGTTATATTGATTACTGGTGCAGGATCAGGTATTGGCGCAGCTGCTGCTCTAAAATTTGCAAACTTATCCGCCCATGTTGCACTTGTGGAGAAAAATGAAAAGTTCCTGAAAGAAACGGTCGCACTTTGTGAACAACAGAGTGGCAACAACCACCTTGCAATTGTCGCAGACTTGATCAAAATGGAAGATGTGCTCACTGTGGTTCCGAAAACTGTAGAACGCTTTGGCCGAATCGATGTATTAATAAATGTCGCTGGAATTATGTCTGAAGAGAAAATGACTGATGAAGATGTTGTAGCAAATTTCGACTCAGTGATTGGAATCAACCTTAAAGCACCGGTTATATTAACGAACAAAGCTACGCCGTATTTAATCGAAACCAGAGGAAATATCGTCAACATATCGAGCGTACGAGCTAGCAGACCATGTGATAAGAGACAAATGTACTGTGTGAGCAAGGCTGGACTAGAGATGTTCACAAAATGTGTCGCCTTGGACCTAGTCGATCAGGGTGTTCGAGTCAACAACATTAACCCAGGTGTTGTGAGAACTAATATCCAGCTCAGCTACAATCCCTCAGCAAATATTGAAGAACATTATGCAAAGTCAAGCAAGAAATTCCCGTTAGGCGTAATTGAACCCGAAGAAGTGGTGAAATTGATTGTGTTTCTCGCAAACAACGAAGATGCGAGGAGCATCACTGGCGCTTCTTATTACATCGACGGTGGAGTCTCGCTCATGGAAACACAAACTTTAGCAGGAAAATTTTAACTCGTCTTGTTTTTTTTTTTCAAAACAACATAAGTACCTTTAAAAGGATCCGGTCACCTAGAAAATATATAATAAGCAAAGGCATGCGGTTTTCTTACAATCTTTAGTGGGGTTTTTATAGATTTTATGGGTAGTGTGTGGAATTATAATAAAACGATTGGGATAAGGATTTCAAAATTAAAATTGTATAATAATCCTTTTAAAATCACTTGGGAGGCTATAGTTCTGACACCTATCACGAAACAATAATCAGAGAGAAAATAAGAAGGCGCTTCTACCAGGTACTAAAATAAGGTCAAACAAAGATTGATTTTTGTTAATATAAATTAAATAAATTCAACAGTTTTTATGTACGAGGGAAGAAAATTATGGAAGTTGATTCCCATGGGCTCCCACTGATGCGTACAACAATTTAAAATATGCTCTTTATTGCGATTGAAACTCATGTCAAGGGTTGCATGCACTAATGAGAATTTCGGAATTTATGTGCACAGTATTTATATACTTACCAATTGCTGAAAGGTGAAGGAAAACAGTGAGGTTAATCTGCATGGCCACAAAAGACTATATTTGTGCCCGAAGTAAGGTGATAGAACTCACCCGTACCACTTGAAAATAGTTGAGTTCCGTATTTTGACGTACCACTCGAAGGCAGGTGGTAGAGCTGATGCCAGGCTCGACTGTGGAAGTACCACCATCTTACTCGGAGACCCCCTGGAAGTAATTAGAGGGAGAGTAAGAGGACAGCTCACAGGCAAAAAACCCGGAGGCCCACCATGCCTGGAGCCGATGAATGGCGGTATATCCATCCCTAATAGCCGGACCTTATATGGAACAGACTGGTGACGGGCAGTGACATCACTGGTGTGAGGGTTCCAGCACCGCGCTAACCAACCTGCCTGCCCAGCGTGCGTGGGTATGGGCAATTCTTCCAGGATGACTGCCGGGAGTGGCAAAGTCCTGGAAAGGCTTATGTCCAGCAGTGGACGAACTAGGCTGATGGATGGATGGATGGACTCGAAGGCAGTTCCTTCCTATAATTCAAACCTGACTTGCTCGCGCTGAATCGGCTCACCAAGCCTCGGGCCGTTGCCTGCAGTAGCCACAAAGCTTTGCATATCATTATGTAGAATAAAATATTCAACAACACCACCACCAAGTCTCGTATTAGTACGTAAGTACCTTAGAGCGTAAGTTCCGTTTCAAACGTACTGGCCGCATAGGGACTAATTTGGCTTTGGGAATCAAGGATTTATTGTCTCTGGCCAAATCGTTCTGAACAAAACTGCAATCGAAAAGACTATCTTATTAGCCTCCCTATTCACGAGTAATTCAGGTTTGGATGCCGGAGGTACAAACTTACCTACAATACCTCGTTGTGACTCCACCGTGTTAATATCAATGATGATCAAAGAGAGGTGCCGAAAGCACTGCGTAATCTTAACATGAATAAAGCCATTAACCCCGAAAGTATACCAGCCTTAGTCTTAAGGTGATTACCGTCGCCAAATTGGCAGCTCGATGTTTGTCTGTATGAATATCGACGGAAACGACATTGAAATAACGTTCAAATCAGTTCACAATGCGTGGTGGCTGTTACGACGCTCGCTGCGTCCTTGAAAGGGCAAAATAGGAGAAAATAATACTTTTCACATGGGCGTCATTGTTCGATTGAATAATTCTATGTTATATTTATAGCTATCAAGTATATCTATTTATCAAAGCATAAATGAATTAAATCACCTAAGCCGCTTAGGAGCAGTAGGAAATTCAAGCCAAAAAACACCATTCATTTGAAAAATTTTTTCATGTAGAAGTTTTGGTGGTACGAAAAAGAAAAATGTTTCATATGTTGTCCTAGAGTTGATAATCTATAATACATTTTTTCAATATTTTTGGTTTGGCCATTTTAGAGGAGTAGGCTTTAGAAAGTACCCATTTGGCGATATTAAGGGCCTTAAGGAACTACGCACCCAGGTTGGTTTCTGTCCTAAACACGCCTGAATCGTGCTTGTATATTGGAAGCTTGCGAATGTGCAGCCCGTACCAAAAAGAGCAGGCACACCGAACCTGGCTACCAACCAATAGCCATTTTTCAAAGTTGTGGAACGTAAATTAGGCACAAAAAATTCGGGCACCAAAAACAATGCGTTTTTTTTTGTTGACCTGTGTTAGCTAACCAGCGCATCAGTGTGTTGCTCGTAAATAATAACGTCAGTTCGAGGTAATCCGTAATATTATTTTAAACTTCGGTCATTCGTTTGAAAGCAGATATCTTAATGACGCATTCTTTGAAACCGTGTTCGTTTCATACAAAGCGTTTCATACAAAGCACTTTCGAACATAAAACGAACTGACGAACTTTTTGCTGCAGTTAAAATTATCTTTCTTATAATCTTTTTATCCTAATGATCTCATTATTCTACCAACTTTTATGTGAACAGCTGCGTAAATTATTAAAATTATTCGTATCCTGATACCCGATACCATTATTGTTGATTCAGAAGGTAAACGAGTATACGAATGTACTTAATAAACTCGCTCCTCCGACATCCGTCATCCATCACTTTCATTATCCTATCATATCACTTGAAAAATACACCTTTTTTTCTGAGAGAAAGAAAAGAATGTCACGTAAAAAACCATTTAAATTTTTGTCTTATAGTATTGTGGTCTCCAAGTGAAGTAAACTAGACTCTAAACCTTAAAAATCGACAAATTCGATTAGCCAAAAATACTAATTTCAGAAAAAATATTTCAGACTGACCTGACCGCACTTTCAAAATATTTCAGACTGACCTGACCGCACTTTCAAAAATATTTCAGACTGACCTGACCGCACTTTCAAAATATTTCAGACTGACCTGACCGCACTTTCAAAAATATTTCAGACTGACCTGACCGCACTTTCAAAATATTTCAGACTGACCTGACCGCACTTTCAAAAATATTTCAGACTGACCTGACCGCACTTTCAAAATATTTCAGACTGACCTGACCGCACTTTCAAAAATATTTCAGACTGACCTGACCGCACTTTCAAAAATATTTCAGACTGACCTGACCGCACTTTCAAAAATATTTCAGACTGACCTGACCGCACTTTCAAAAATATTTCAGACTGACCTGACCGCACTTTCAAAAATATTTCAGACTGACCTGACCGCACTTTCAAAAATATCTACTTGTATCGAACTGTATCATAGTATTTATTTTGTTTGATTTTCCGGAATGTGGTTAAATGATGATAGATCTAAGTTACAGAGACCACGTTTTCCAGACAACAGCTTAGCGTAGCACGTAGAGACGCAGGAGATAAAAAAATATGAGTTAAAAAGTCTAGCAAAATTAATGAAACCTTTTTACAAGTGAATTTGGGTCATTTCATGGGATAATAGTACATTACGATACGAGAGCGATGAAACGTTTTCTGACGAGTGTGAGTTTGCGGCAAGAGCCGAAGGCGAGTGCTGCAATCACACGAGTCGAGAAAAAGTTTCTCGCACGAGTTTCGTATAATTTTTTATAGCACAAGTGCGGAAAATGCCGACTTTACGCACGCGCAGCTGCGCAGCGTAAAGTCGGCATTTTCCGCACTTGTGCTATAAAAAATTATACGAAACTCATGCGAGAAACTTTTTCTCGACTCGTGTGATTGCAGCACTCGCCTTTTCAACGTTTCCTCGCTCTCGTATCGTAATGTACTATTCTCAAATTAAAGTATGTACAGATAAGTTGCCCAGATGTAGAAAACATTGATATAAGGCAAACTTAGTGCAGCACTTTACCAATCCGACAACTTGTCAATAAAAAAGCGCTAGATCTAGCACGAAACACGCTAAACTGGTAGCACTGCAGTGGTCAGACCAGCCTTATGGCGCATGATAGCCGTTCTTGACATAGGAGAGTATCCATTGGCGTTGCCAGGGTTTTGTAATGGGGGTGCATTTTACGTTGATAGGTTTATCTTGGAGAAAAGTGGTTGTGTCAAACATCCACAAGAATCAACTAAACGGGGTTCGATTTTTCGTACAGAACACTAAAAATTTTGTTTTCATTTCACACGCTTCATTAACCAAGTCACGTTGCAATATGGAGGTATATGATGACTTGTTATTTATTCATAAGGCATCAGGTATTGTAATGAAAGTATAAAAGACAGCGATACCCTGAAAGAATCCTCATTTAACCACAAAATGCCGTTTAAAGACAAAGTTATTTTAATAACTGGTGCTGCCTCCGGTATTGGTGCGGCTACTGCACTAAGATTTACAGATTTAAATGCTCAAGTAGCACTCGTCGATAAAGATGATGAAAAATTGCAAACAATTCTGAAAAAATGCGAGGAAAACAGTGGTCGTAAACTTTTGGCAATAAATGCCGATCTAAATATACATGAAGATGTTTTGACAATCGTACCGAAAACTATAGATCATTTTGGGAAAATCGACGTATTAGTAAACGGTGCTGGAATTACATCGAGAGAAAATCTTACGGATGAAGATATTACAGAGCACTTTGATAGAGTAATTGGGATAAATCTTAAAGCGCCCATTGTGCTGACAAACAAAGCCTCGCCTTATCTAATCAAAACCAAAGGAAATATTATAAATATCTCAAGTATAAGAGCTAGCAGACCACATGATTCTTCACCAATATACTGCACAAGTAAAGCCGGTCTTGAAATGTTTACCAAATGTGTAGCTTTAGATCTTGCCGACCGTGGAGTTAGAGCCAATACCATCCATCCTGGTGCCGTAAGAACAAATATTAAATTAAGTTTCGCTCCATCTGCAGACCTCAAGAAAATATACAAAAATATTGAAGACAAACTTCCCTT
The DNA here is from genome assembly GCA_934047225.1 of Ypsolopha sequella. NCBI lineage: Eukaryota > Metazoa > Arthropoda > Insecta > Lepidoptera > Ypsolophidae > Ypsolopha > Ypsolopha sequella. The sequence goes on from OW203991.1 coordinate 19,330,480, forward strand.
TGGCGTGATTGAACCTAATGAAGTGGCAAAATTGATCGTGTTTCTAGCAAACAACGCAGACGCGAGAAGCATCACTGGCGCTTCTTATTACATCGACGGTGGAGTCTCGCTTATGGAAACCAAGAGCTTAGGTGGAAAATATTAATATTCTTTAATTAATAAATTTATTCATTTAAGTTATGATTTTTATTTTGCACACTGTATCTTATACCACAAGGGATCATATAGTTAAAAGCGACCATGTAGTCTGACTCCATTTAACTGTCTAAAAAACAAAATACTAAGCAAGTCCATCCATCCACCCATCAGCCTAGTTCGTTCACTGCTGGACGTAGGTCTTTCCAGGATTTCGCCACTCTTGGAGGTCCTCCTGGAAGAAATGCCCATACTCACACACGTTGGGCAGGCGGGTTGGTGAACGCGGTTCCAAAACCTTCACACTAGTGACGGCACTGCCCGTCACCAGTCTTCTGAGACATGGTGGGCTTTATAGCTATAATTTTAACTTGTGCCAAAAGCGGCCGTTTTTGGCAAAACTTAAAATTGTAGCTTTTCGAAGAAGGTGTCTATGAAAACAATGGTATGGAAAATTGTTCATTGCTATTTCTATTATTTATTAATATTTATTTTAAACATTTACTTGAGCAGATTTTCAGTAATTATTCTGACAAGTAAAAGATATTTTTTTCTCAAATGGTAGCATTTTCGTTTGTTGTAACGCCTTTATAAGTATTTATTTTGTTTAATATTCTTCAGAAGTAATATCAAGAAGAGCGTAAGTTATTATTATTAATATTATTACATGCATACAAAATGCGAGCACCAAAAAAAAGCGTTTTTAGGGTTTCGTAGTACCTAAAAGGTACAAAAGGAACCTTTATGGTGAGACTCCGTTGTCCGTCCGTCTGTCCGTCCGTCCATCCGTCCGTCCGTATGTCAGAGCCTCATAACTTTAACACCGTTAAAAATAAGATAGAAAAATAATTGATTTGTGGAACTTCACGATGAGACATTAAAGACAAGTACTGTGTTTTTTATTTATTTTAACACTTAAATCTATGATTTTTAGGGTTCCGTAGTCAACAACAAGGAACCCTTATAGTTTCGCCATGTCCGTCTGTCTGTCTGTCTGTCCGCAGCTTAGCTTAGAGACTATTAGTACTAGAAAGCTGTAATTTGGCATGGGTATACGTATTTATCACGCCAATAAAGTGGTACAATAAAATTTTGAAAAAGATTTTTTTTTAGGGTACCTCCCTTACACGTAAAGTGGGGATGATTATTTTTTTTCTCGTCTATCCCTTAGTGTGGGGTGTCGTTAGATAGGTAATTTAAAAATATTAGGGGTGTGAGAAGATCATTTTTCGATCCAGGGTTCCATTTGCGAAATATTAAACTTAAAAGTGTTAATTTTTGTTAGAGTCAAGTGCCCCCCCCTGCCGGCAAAACGGTTGTATTTGGAGACGTAAAAAAAATCACGGCAGTAGTATATATAACGAAATTAAAAATAAAACTATCATAGCTAAGTAGGCTTTACAAGTTAACGAGTACAGATGAAATTTTCAGTGTGTATCGACTGACCTGAGCGCATTTGGAATAATATTAACAAATTTTATGTAACTGTATTCTATATCTAACATACCGAGACCACGTTTTCCAGACAACGCACTTAGAGACCCAGGAGACAAAAAAAACGAGATAAAAAAATCTAACAAACCCGCTGACAAACCCGCTTTTTTCAAGTGAATTTGGGTCAGTTGATGGTTTCTCAAATGAAAATCTGTCCAGATAATGAAAGGCCAGATAAGGTGCCCAGATGTCGAAAACATTGATGCAAGGCAAATTTTGTGCATTAATTTAATAATCAGACAACTTTTCAATAAAAAAGCGCTAGATCTAGCACGAAACACGCTAAACTTGTAGCACTGCAATGGTTAGAACAGCATTATGCCGCATGGCAGCCGTTCTTGACATAGGACCGTATCCATCCAGGTTTTTGTAATGGGGGATTCATTTTACGTTGATAGGTTTATCTATCTTGGAGAAAAGTGGTTGTGTCAAACAGCCACAAGAATCACACAAACACGGGATTCGTTTTATATTTTTTTTGTACAGAACCAATTAGAATGTAGTTGTACAGAACACTAAAAATGTTGTATTCATTTAACACGCTTCAGTAATAATAGCATAAAATTAACCATATCACGTTAAAATATGGAGGAAGATTGTGACTTGTTATTTATTCATAAGGCAGCAGCTATTGTAATGAAAGTATAAAAGACAGCGAATACACTGAAAGCATCCTCATTTACCCACAAAATGCCGTTTAAAGACAAAGTTATTTTAATAACTGGTGCTGCCTCCGGTATTGGTGCGGCTACTGCACTAAGATTTACAGATTTAAATGCTCAAGTAGCACTCGTCGATAAAGATGATGAAAAATTGAAAACAATTCTGAAAAAATGCGAGGAAAACAGTGGTCGTAAACTTTTAGCAATAATTGCCGATCTAAATATACATCAAGATGTTCTGACAATCGTACCAAAAACTGTGAATTATTTTGGGAAAATCGACGTATTAGTAAACTGTGCTGGAGTTTCATCGAGACAAAATATTACTGATGAAGATATCACAGAGCACTTTGATAGAGTGATTGGGATCAACCTCAAAGCGCCCGTTGTACTGACAAACAAAGCTTCGCCTTATCTAATCAAAACCAAAGGAAATATTGTAAATATTGCAAGTATAAGAGCTAGCAGACCACAGGATTCTACACTAATATACAGCACAAGCAAAGCCGGTCTTGAAATGTTTACCAAATGTGTAGCTTTAGATCTTGCTGACCGTGGAGTTAGAGCCAATACCGTTCTTCCTGGTTACGTAAGAACAAATATTAAATTAAGTCACGATCCATCTGCAGACCTCAAGAAACATTACGAAAATATTGAAGACAAACTTCCCTTTGGCGTGATTGAACCTAATGAAGTGGCAAAATTGATTGTGTTTCTCGCAAACAACGAAGACGCGAGGAGCATCACCGGCGCTTCTTATTACATCGACGGTGGAGCGTCGCTCATGGAAACCAAGAGCTTAGGTGGAAAATATTAATATTTGTGAAATAATAAAATTATTCTATTTAAACAGTTTTCATTTTGCACTCTTTATCTTATACTACAAAGGATATTATTCTCGTATACTTTCCTATTACAGATAGAAACTAAATTAGTTTTTTTTTCGGAAAGCAGTCTTTTTGCTATCGTTATGCAAGATTTGGGTCTAATTAGTGCATCAGGTAAAAAGAAATGCTTGTGAAACACAGATGCACGAGTAAAAACACGATTTCAAAATTACATCATAAATTCACAAGTTGCAGTCAAGTGCTTAGTGAAAACTTAAAACAAGAATATTGTTAACAAATTAAAATTTTAATTGACCTTACTAAAACTGTGGGTTATCTCATGAGAGAATTGAAACTTCAGAAAATATTGAATAAATGTTGCCCATTACTACTTGATTAATTGTAAGTAATTTATGAGACGAAAACTGAAAAAATAATTCTTTTGGAAAGCTTAATGAAAAAATTAACATAATTAATAAAAAGATAGATAAAATCATAAAATCTAAAAATGATAAAATGAGACAAAATGCAGAATGTAATTGTAATCATATAATATGGTGAATGAATAATATTCTTTAGAAGTCTCAACAAGAGTGTAGTTGTGAAATGTATATGTAATAATAATTTCAAACAGCTCATAGATAGAACGCTGGCCTCTCAATCTTGAGATCCAGGTTCGATCCCTGGTCGGGCATGCACCAATAAGTTTTTCGGAATTTATGTGCATAGTATTTGTTCTTAGTTACCACTCGCTGAACGGTGAAGAAAAACATCTCAGTCTGAGCGCAAAGGGCGTAACCTAACTTTTGTTTAGAAATTCAAAATGGAAAAGCTTTTTGATCTGCGCCATTTGACGCCAGTAGTTAAGTATTAGTGAGGTTTATAAAGCAAGAGTTTTAAATTATATACACAATTAGTCATGATCTTCTCAAAACCAACTTAAAATGCTGTTTTAACTTTGTTTGGGCCAGATCATGACTAATTGTGCATTAAATCTCAAACTCATGCTTTATAAACCTAACTTCCTTATAACTTCCACATACCAAAATGTTTATAAATTTAAAATTTGTAAAAACAAGAAAAACAAATTTAACTTATTCACTTTGCGCTAAGCTTATTCACTTTGCTGACGTTTAACCGCATGCTCTAAAAAGAGGGCTCACCACCCATCACGTTGGGACGTAATAATCTTCATTGAAAGGCGGGTGTACCGAGTGTGGTCTGTGACTTGCATTTCACAGTTCACACTCGGAACACCTCTGACACCTCCTCGGGGATTCATGTCGTGACGATATATATAATATAATAATTTCAGTAACTTTACAAAAAATTACTTCATGACACAAACTGATAAACTGATAAACACAAATTTATGGTTTCATTATTGTATTTTATAATCACTCCATCAGTCTATCTATAACTTGAGAGCTAAACTCTTCTCGATGGAATAATAATAATAATAATAAAATTCTTTTTTGCGCAGAATAAAATCATCGTACAAAGGCGAGCTTAATACTAATTAGTATTTTCTACCAACTAACCTTTGGCAATGAGGAAATTGTTGAGGGTAGTGCCATACTATTAAAAAGTCGTAATCATAAAAATAGTTTAGACTTAAATAATAAATAACTAGACTACATTCTAATAAACATTTAAAGCAAAGTTATAGTATATAATAAAATACATAAACTACATAAACAGTTTACACAAATATATAAAAGTATAGTGATGAAAATTAATTAATTACTCATAACATATTATATAATATAAGAATCAAAAGAAATCAAGTAATATTCTGCAACTCAAGAGAGTATTGTCTTATTTTGTTCTTTGTAATAATCGCCATTCTTCTGTTTCTTCTGCTAATTATTTGACCTTTTGATACGACATATTAACATTAACTACGCTCGGGTTGAAAATTATACTTTTAAAGAAATCTATATCCAATACCTTTAAATATTTGCACCCCATGCCCCACCCACCCCCGTATCCGCCAATGATCGAGTCTTCGTTGTTTGCGAGAAACACAATCGATTCGGCCACTTCATTAGGTTCAATCACGTCAAAGGGCAATAAATCTTCAACCGTATTGTTATATATTTCTCGACATCTGCAGATAGATTGCAATTGCGTTCAATATTTGTGCTAACGGCACCAGGATGTTTGGTATTGGCTCTAACTCCATGGTCAGCAAGATCTAAAACTACACATTTGGTAAATATTTTAAGACCAGCTTTACTTGTGCAGTATTTGGTAAAGTCTTTTTTGACTTCTCCAGGAAATAAACCAATATAGTTTTTGTAGTTTTATAGGTATATTAAAATAATAAGTATTTTGTATCCCCTGAAGATTTCCATCTTCAGAGGATACAATTCCAAAACCGGTTGGGAAGTGTGCAACAAATATGTTTAATGAAACAAATACTTAGTACAAGTTTTTGTGTTCAAAATCAAGATGCTTTCTATTTTTCATCAAGTGCCGACAATCGCAACTATAAATCAATATAGTAGTGTGCGTTATAGTTTCAATTATTTGTGTTTTCTCCCAACCGGTTTCGGACTTTACTCCATTTTCAAAGGAAGATAAGTAAATACTATCTGTATTTTTAATTTTAATTTTATATTTATATTGACATGTAATGAACATTATGAATAAATTGATTATGAATATGTATATTGATTATGATTATGACACACATCCATTTGCTAATTTGGAAAAACTAGATGATCCGATGACCTAGAAAGGTCACCGAGGATCACATCTGTTGCCTGGACGAGGACGGCCGAAGATCGAGTGTATTGGAGCATCTTGGAAGAGGGCCGTTTGGGCCAGCGTAGATCATCATGCTGTCCACAGTATATTGTTCTTATCACATTTTTTGTAAAATCGAAGAAAATGTATATTTTATTGTTTTTTTATGTTAATAGTGGACTGCTGGTGTAGAGGCTGATATTATTATGATGATAAAGAGTTGTTTGCGTTCTTTCTTTCCACTTCAATTTCACACTTTTGAAACGCTTGACAATTTTGGCGCGCCATGTTCATTACTAACCGTAGCAGATGCTTGTCATTTGAAACTGTAGCGTCGCATTGCAGTTTGTCATCGCTGTTTTTATGAACATCTTTTCGATTAGTTCCTCATGAAGAATCGAATAAATAAATAATTCATCAGCGGCATCACTTACATTTACATATATGCAAAAAGAGAACGGGATCCAAAAAAAATAAATAAGTGGTCCCAACACAATAATAATTCATGTATACCAACACCAGCTAGCGCCTCCGTTACTCAATTTAATTTCTTTATTTTCCAGACGTTAACAGTCAACCAACAGCGTCCAGAAATATGGGAAGGTTCAGAATTTATTCTAACCTGCACAGCCTATGGTTCTCCAGATATCTCCTTTACTTGGTACAAAGATGGACTCAAAATTAACTTCAATGGGACCACAAGGTAAACACGGATCAATCTTCGCAATTCTTGACTGCACTTTGTAACAGAAATTGTTGAAATAAGTACCTTTCTTTTGTAACAGGGATATCTGGTCGCGTACAATACCAGAAGATGAAGTAGACCAAATGACTTCTGTGTTGGAAGTGTCAGAAGCTCGACAAATAGACAGTGGACGCTGGTCGTGCGCGGCTGATGATGCTGGCAGACGACGTTGCAAGGCTATTCACCTGACTGTGCTCAGTCCACCGGATATACGACTATTGCCTTCAGCTCTCACCGTCAGTAAGGTAAGCTTTTTAACGAACAAACCATGAGCAGGGTTGGTGACAATTTCGCACCCGAACGAATACGCTGCTGCTAGTCGTAGCTTGCAGTATATACATATTAGCACAGTATAAATATGATTTTTACACTGTGATATTGTTATGTTAGTCTAATTGTATCGGAGGCTATACTGCCAACAGCAACAGTCTCTAGCCAAAGTCTCGGCACACCACGAGCAGGTGAAGACATTTATGGAGGTTAGACGTTTATCGCCTTCCCACTTACACCTCACAGATAACACTGACAATTAAGAGTAATTTCACTTGGTCATTCCAGGGCGACAACGTCAGCATCACATGCCTGACGGATGCCAGAAGAAGCCATGGAACCCTCGGCTTCAGTTGGGCCAGGGATCGAACTCTGTTACGATTGGCTCCAGGACGTGAGGTCTGGGAAGACCTGTACCCCGCTGGGAGTGTGCTCAAACTGTATAATGTTCAAGTAGGTACTTCAAGGTAACTGATCGGTAATTTTACTAATGCTCCTCAAAGTTGCCCTGTTGATCACTGTCGCACATAACACATAGAGCATTACATTATTGTTGCTACTGGGTCTATTTAAAAGCTTCTTTTCAGAAATCAGGCGAGTTTCGCTGTCAAGTTTCATCAGTAGCTGGCACAAATGCTAAAGGTGTGACCATGTGGGCTCTTGGAGCTAATGAAGAGGCTTGTGATCCGGACGTTTCAAATGGCCTCCGGTGGCCGAGGACAGCGCCTGGAGCTCACGCTTCTGCTTCGTGTCCCTCAGGTTACACCGGAGAAGTCACCAGGTTCTTTTCTTTAACTTTCAGCTTATTTATAAGATGTCTTTATCTTTCGTTTTTTCTTCACTGCAAATGTTTGCGTTTCAGATTCTGTGAACCTAAAACTATTCAACATGGAATCAAATGGCGGTCACCAGATTTTTCAGATTGCGTTGCCAATACACTTAAATTTATTTATGAAGAGGTAAAATTTATATCTATCTTCTTCTACATGTACAATCGATTGTTTGATAAAAAGCAGTTTTATTTACCTGTTTTAGTTCCGGCGTATTTCTTTCGGATATTCATGGAAGAGCATTACAAATATGACCTGCCAATATGAATCAGTACTTCGCTCTCTTCCTTTACATGCTGGTGAAGGCTCGGTTGCTCTGCATCATACGAGGGAGATCCTCAACTATCTTCTATCAGCGGCGGCTACAAAGAGAGACAGAGCTGGATGCGTCGAATTTTTGCTTAAGATTTATGATACGCTGTTAAAACATCCTGATAATTTTCTGGATGAAGAGGTAAGTGCAAATTGTCTGTCATTTGTTAATTACCAAATTTATACCTTTACTTTTATATGTATTGACATGCTAAATACTAAATTTTACAGAAAGTCTACGAACTCCAAAACGCTTTGATTGAAACAACTGGGATGAGTGATAATATTGAACTTAACCTCCATGAGTTCTCGGCTATTTCCAAGGCAGCCCGAGATTACAATGTCGCATCCTTCAAACTGCAGCCAGTCAGCACTGGAAATGAAAATTGGTTCATTACTTCTGCAGGAGTTGAATTGGTTAGAGGTACAAGAAATGCTGTAATTGTTGCTGCACGATACAATAATTTGGCAGCTAGGTTGCCATCTTTGAAGTCATCAATTGAGTTCAAGTAAGTTGGGCTGCTTGAAATTTTCTGTAAAATCTTCTTTTCATCAATTTAAAAGTTTATTACGAACATTTCAGGGGTGGAGCAGAATTGGAATTCCTGATAGCTTCACAGCATATACAGCTGTATGCAACTGGTGTCGGAGTAAACCCTTCGCTTCCACACACAGTTACATTAACATTTTCCCATGTTTACAACTATTCTGCTATTGGTAAGTAGGAGCTTCTAGCTCTTTATAAGTGTTCCAAAACCCTTTCAACAATAAAACATTTTCTTATTTTTCTTTAGTATCAAAATTAGCCTGTGCTTTTCGGTCAGCGTCTGAACCAAGTGTCTGGAGTACCAAAGCCTGTGAGGTTCGGATTCCAGAACCTACTAATGTGGCATGCCAATGTCGAGGACTTGGAACATTTGCTCTATTCACTGTTGCAAGATCAACCCTTGTGAGTACTGATATAATTTACCTTATAGTTACTATCTATGACCGATTGTCATATCTTCAGCAAATCGATCAGGTTACATAACTGTAAAAGTAAATACTTCATTTCTCTATTCAGACCCACACTGAGAAAGATCTTCGAGGCGTAGTCAAGGTGACAGTTGGAGTCGGAGGCGCATTATGCCTGGCAGCCACAGCGCTGCAGATGCTCGGCCTACTGCCCAGCAGAAAGACAAGATTACCAGTTCTTCTGAAAGCGGCCACAGCAGGCACCCATTCCGCTGCCATGTTTACTTTGCTCGAGTGTGATACCAGACAAGTGAGGAAACTTAAACCGATGAATCTGATGCATAAGTAGCCTCCAAGATTGCCTGATATCTATTTTATTTCAGGAAGAAGCGTGTCCAGGCCCATTAGGCTGGGTATGTGCTCTGTGCTGGTGTGCTGGCTGCGCTGCTCTGTGTGCCCAACCATTGCTGCTGCAGCAAGAACTTGCGGGAAGGGCCTTACATGCACCCAGCGTTGGACTTCTAGCAGGTACTAAAATGGAATGGAAAGTAATAAACAGAATCACACCACATCAACCTTTAATCATTTTAAAGGTGTTTACTTAGTGTTGGCTGGTCTTGGACTCACGTATATAGAGTTGCCAGAACTAAAAGGTGTAAAACCGGATTTATCAGCCCACTTAGCTGAACATTTGGGTAAAAAAAGCAGGCCGCTCTAAAAAAAAATAGAGACTCTATCTAAATTTCTAAAATCAGTCTCTTTGATAATAATATAACGCAAAAAATATCTTCCATTATGGGGCCACACAGAGTTTGGTGGGTGCGGAGGGATTTTAGACGGTAGCCAGCCAGCGAGCCATGTCCGACGTTGACAGCGGACGGCTCTGGGGAATCAAAAAGCTTGACCTTAGCTGGACGGACCGGACGTCGACTAATTTGGCTGGACCAGCGATTGAAAAGCCGGACGGCTGGCAATCCTAGACGTACACATCACGCTCTCGATATACTAGTTTATAACCTGTTTTGTAACGGTACCTTTCATATTTCCAGGAGTATGTACCCTGGCATGGCTGACAGCTCGACTCTGGGGTGGTGCACCACTTCAGCTCGGAACAGCTGCGCAGGTGGTCTGCGCAGCTGGGTGTGCCCTGCTAGTCGTTCTCTGTTTTTCCCTGACTGTTTGTGCTGCGTTGAGGCTGCGAATTATCACGCGTAAGGTTCCTGTTGAAAGGATGAAATATTTGAAGGATAGGTAAGATATATTACTGTACTTATGAAAAGAAACAAATTTTCGTACAAATTTTTGGGCGTCTGCAGGGCCTATTTATAGGTGGGCCATGGGATAATTTATGAACCACCACCCTCTATGGTCATCTTCAATTTATTGGTGCCCTCAAAAAAAATATTGTTTATACGTCTATGCTGTGTGTGACCTATTCTGGTACAAATTCTGGATTCACCTATGGTCTGAGTATTAGTGTTATTTCTAAAATAAATTGAATTACTGGACAAAACTTGTTTGTTAAATAGCAGTTAACAGAATATTAAATAGAAACTAACTAACAGCAGACAGATAATTAAAATGCATACATCTCGGTTACAGACGGAAAGTTGTGCGACATACCCTAGTACTGCTTTTGACAACAACAGCGGTGCAGGCGGCAGGAGTGGCCTACGCTCAGCCTGGCGAGAGGCATACGATCCACGTTGCTGCTTTGGCCATAGCCGCAATTGCGAATGTAAGTTTTAAAAAACCTTAGCTTAGCCCCCAATATTGCCTCGTTTTCTTCTCTATTTGCCTTCTTTAGTTGACACATCTTTTACTGGATGCGTTTTTGGTTGCCTCAACGTCGTTGGCCTGTGTTCAAGTGGTCGAAATGTGGGAGAACCTAAAAAAATCGGGATGAGAAGCGTCTGAAGTCAAAAATGGAATCCGTATCTCTCAATTACCCGAGTTTTAATCCCACATGGGAACATTTTGTGTCCGGTCTACGTACATGTAATGCACCGTCGATCCTGGCTTCTACTGTCAGATACAGTGGAAAATAAGAACCAGCAATCCACATGATCCTTGAAACCCTGCACTCGTACCTTAGGACGTATAAAGAATTGATCTCGATTTGCTGTACAATAAGGGCCATCGCAAATTATAACGCCTTGGCACCAACCCACTTCAAAATACGCATTGAAGTGTGAGCTTTAATTCGAGTTGCGTACGTGATCCGTCCACCAGCGCAAAGATGTCACGTACGCAACACAATTTAAAGCTCATATTTCAATGCTTTACTTTGGGTTGGTCTGGTACCGATCCGTTGTAATGTGCGAAGACCTATAAAAAAATAACAATACGTACTTAGTTAAACAATAGACGATCGATGGTCAAATAGTCCCAATCAGTCTCGTAAGCGTTAAAACTGCCGTATGATAACCTAAATAAAGCTGATGTTCGTTTCAGGGTATAGCGATGATGGTATGCTACGTGTTCTGTGATGAAGAGTGTTTGGCGGCGGCCAAACGTGCTCTCTCCGTCAATCCACATCGAGACTGGGAAGAAGATTCACCCGCTGGAGACACTTCATTAAGCCGTTAGTCTCCATATATGTACATTCATAATTTTAACGCCTGTCTCTTGTAGTCTCTGCTCCTCCATCAGTCCTCGTGGAAGTGATGCCAGGTGACCAGTGACGCTCTACATGAGCCTAGAGCATGAACAACGCCAGACTTTCGAGGATTCGTTTCAAGAAATTCGGCTTCTCCTTGTATTGAAAAAAATATGTTTGATTTATTGATCTTTTATCTAGGGATTCTACTTATAAAATATTATGATTTATACTTTTGTGAAACAATAATATTTGCCAACCTCTTTTTTTGATTTTCAAACGTTCGTTTCAAGAACGCGGTTAAGAGATCAACTTGCTTTTTTTTTTCGTAAAACAGTAATAGAAATATGAAGGGATTCTACTTAAATCCAATATTTTTTTCCCTACTATATATTTCAGTATTAGCTCAAAACACACCTGTATAATTGTAAGTACACAAAACCTTACCATTTGTGTATCATAGTTTGTTAGAATTATAGTTTAGTTAAGTTTAATACAACTAGATGGCGGTGAACCGATTTACATCGCGATATCGTTGTGTTTCTTCTAGTTTGTTGTACCAATTTTGAAGTTCGAATTAGACGCTCATTTATTCACACCTATTTTTGGAGTTTGATTTCTATTGTCTATTCCATAAGGGTGCTTTTTGGGATAGCACAGTACATGGTCCTATCGAAGCGGATTCAAAAATCGGCTTGTGGATTTGTGAGTCGTGTCTGTCAGTCCAACCACCAACACTAAAGCGCAACGGATTGTTGCGGAGAGTGTTGTTTTCCTGTTTCCGGTGTCCTGGACCTTTGAAGCAAAGATAACCAGCCAGGAGGGAGACAGTCAGTCAAGGAAGTAGCAGCAACTGACGAAAGGCGGGAAATTCGTAAGCGGAAGCGGCGGATGAAGTGAGTTTGAAGTTCAACGTCATAAGGTGAAGTGTGTGCCAAATCGCTGTGAGTACTGTTTAATTAATTCATTTAGTGTATGCAAATTTGAACTCTATTTCAAGCAGAAAAATAACTTTAAAATTTGAACTGTAGTTTGAAAAGACTTAGAATAGTTTCAAGAAAAGTGAAGTGACGGGGAACCTATGCCCGATTTTCTATAGAGTTCTCAAACACTTAGAAAAATTACGAAGATCATCAACTTGTAAAATTTTGAATACGATTACCTGGTATATAGACTTGTAAACATTGAGAAAGACTGTGTGTTGGTAGACTTGCTATGTTCCGTGGTCATTAATTAATTATAAGTTTGTTAAGTTGGTTTGTAAAACTGTAAGAAATTATGGAGAGTATAATTAAGTTGCAAAGTCACTATTTAGAGAATGTATCAAAAGCTAAATCAAATTTCCTCAAGTCTCCTAAAGAAAGGATTACTGTTTCGTATGTAGAAACGCGACTTGAAGCTTTAGAAAAGGTATGGCAATGCTTTTTTGAGACTCATAATAAAATTGTTTGTGAGTACGATGCGGATTATTCTAAGAGCAATTATTGCAAATCCTCTGCGTATGACTCTATGGAAGAACTGTATATGGATTATAAGTGCTGTCTTAAAGAAAAACTAGAGCAGTTAAAAGATAAAAACCGCAATAGTTCTTCTGATAGTGAAGTTCGTCTGGCTCATGATTCAAATCCGATAAAGTTACCGAAGATTGTCCTCCCTACTTTTTCTGGAAAATACTTAGAGTGGCCTACCTTTCGCGATTTATACGAAACTCTAATTCATAAGAACGCGTCTTTAGCTGATGTACAGAAATTACATTATCTTAAAAGTCATCTTACAGACGAAGCTGAACAATTAGTTAGGCACATCCCTATCACTGAAGCAAATTACGAGCAATGTTGGGAGTTACTGACGAAACGGTATAGTAATAAGCGTTTTATTTCAAACTGTATTTTGAATAGATTATTAAGTCAGAAACAGTTATCAGTAGAGTCGTCTTATGGTATCAAGCAGCTCCTGGATACCACTTGCGAATGTTTAAATGCACTCTCAAATATCGGAGTAAATGTAGCTTCTTGGGATATCTTAATCATCCATTTGATTGCTCATAAATTAGATTCAGAAACGCGCAAACAATGGGAATCAAAAGCTTGTGAGTTGTCAGATGAACTGCCTACTTTGGCATTATTTAAAGAATTTTTGGAGCATAAGTTTAGATCGTTAGAATTTCTGGATCCAAAAACCAAACCGAGAGTCTATACAAATATTGCTAAAACAGCTGTTCATGTAGCTAGTACTAATGATGATGTCAAATGCCAATTCTGTCAAGGTAATCATAAAATTGCTAACTGCAAAGAGTTTGCAAAGGAGGAATATGATTCACGACATAACTTTGTCCAAACAAATAGATTATGTTTTAACTGTCTGGGAATCAATCATCCTGTATTTTCATGCCGTCAAACCGCTAGATGCCGCATTTGCAAGAGGAAACATCATTCCTTATTGCATCCTAAGGAGTTTTTGACATCACCCACTAACAACAGCGCATCAGGTGATAAAGCTGTTGTTGCAGTTTCGACTACCGCAACATTGGAGGAGTCAAAGAATGTTGTCGCTTGTTTCTCGAACACTAGCAGCCAAGTTCTGCTAGCTACAGCGTTGATAAGAGTTGAATCAGAAACAGGTGACAGTAAGTCAACACTGAAATGTTTATTAGATCAAGGGTCACAGGCTTCGTTTATCACGGAGTCAGCAGTTCAAGCCCTTGGACTGCAGAAGCTTCCAAATAAAATTTCAGTTACAGGAGTAGGTGGTCAAGAGGGTACGTTAGATTCAAAGGCATTTGTTGCTATCAAGCTTCAATCCATTCATGATCCAAGGTTTACAGTGGTGGTCAAGGCGCATGTCCTTAGGAAGCTTACAACCCTTCTTCCAGCTAAGAAGGTAGTGATTCCATTTTGGCCTGAACTAACAAACATGAAATTAGCAGATCCAAAATTCAATCTACCTAATAAGGTTGATTTGTTGCTAGGAGCAGAAGTATACTGTCAGATTTTAGAAGAAGGTTTAATCAAGGGTCCTCCTGGTTGTCCTGTAGCGCAGAAAACCAAGCTAGGGTGGATTCTATCTGGTCAGTGCATTTCTGGTGAAGAAAACGAATCAAAATCGATAGTTTCTTTGCATACTCAAATTGATGACAATGAGTTATTGCGAAAATTTTGGGAACTCGAAGCAGAATCATTTTCGGCGAAGAAGATCTTGACTCAAGAGGAACAAAGATGTGAAGATATCTTTATGACTACCACCAAAAGAGATGAGACTGGACGATATATCGTCAAACTACCATTTCGCGATGAAGATCCTAAGTGTAAGCAGGGTAAAACTGAACAGATAGCAACAAAGAGATTTCAAATGTTGGAGAAAAGGTTCTCAAAGGATGAGAAGTATAAAGAACAATATGCCAATGTAATGAAGGAGTGCCTAGATTTGGGTCATATGGAGTTAGTTCCAGAAGATCAACGTAGAAAAGCAGATGCAGTGTATCTACCACACCACGGCGTTACCCGAGAAGACAAGATCACCACAAAACTAAGAATTGTGTATGATGCGTCTTGTGTCGGCGTAAACGGCGTATCCTTGAATAATGATCTACTGGTGGGTCCCAATCTTCAATTGGATCTTAGACATATTGTTATGAAGTGGCGTAAACATAAAATCTGTTTAGTGGCAGACATTGTTAAAATGTACCGCCAAGTAAAGGTAACAAAAGAAGACTCCGACTTTCAACGCATTGTATGGCGAGATGAGCATGGAGTATTACAACATTACAGAATGCTGCGTATTACCTTCGGCATTGCATCGGCTCCATATCTCGCAGTTAGAGTATTACATCAAATAGCACAAGACGAGGGTCAAAAGTACGAATTGGCAGCTGAAAAGGTACTCACTGATTTTTACATGGACGATCTGATGACCGGTTGCAATACACTTGACGAAGGCTTGATGCTATATAAAGATATGAATGAGTTGATGAGTAAGGGAGGGTTTCAGCTTCAGAAATGGATGAGTAACAGTCAAGAGTTAATGGAAGAAATAGGTCAAACAGTAACCAAAGAAGAAAAGTTACATGTAGGATCAGAAAAAGGGATACAGAAGGTTTTAGGTTTGACTTGGAATAACAAAACAGACCAGTTTGAGTATTCTCTTCAAATTCTACCATTGAATACACCTGTGACCAAAAGAAAAGTGATATCGGACATCTCACGTTTGTTCGATCCCCTGGGGTGGATTGGTCCAATTATTATTAGAGCAAAGATATTCATCCAGAAGCTTTGGATTTCTGGTATAGGATGGGATCAAGAACTTCCTCCTCAATTATTGCAGGAATGGTTAAGTTATCGGAGTGAAATTTCACAAGTTACAACCTTTAGCATCCCTAGATGGATTCACATGAGTTTAGATGATGGTGTTATAGAACTCCATGGCTTTAGCGATGCTTCGTGCGAGGCTTATGCAGCCGTTGTGTATAGTAGTAGTAGACAAAAACGGTAAAGTGCAGATTAGTCTCATCACGTCGAAAACAAGAGTATCTCCAATCAAACAAATCTCCATTCCAAGATTGGAATTATGCGGAGCGCAGTTACTCGCTAGGTTGCTTCATGAAGTAGCAGAGATATTGGAGATACAAAAGGATCATGTTCATGCTTGGACAGATTCTTCAGTTGTGTTGGCATGGTTGAGCAGTCATCCAAACCGCTGGAAGACGTTTGTGGCCAATAGAGTTTCAGAGATCTTGCAGCTGTATGATCGGAGTTACTGGTCACACGTCAAATCTAAAGACAACCCCGCTGATGCAGCCTCTCGAGGTGTTAGACCAACGGAATTTACAGATTTACAACTGTGGAAGCAGGGTCCAGATTGGCTCTTAAACAAAGAAATAAGTTACAGTCCACTACCTGAGAATGGCCAAACTGGACTAGATACTGAGCAAGAAATGAAGTCCGTGAAATTGTGTGGCAGTACTACAATTGATAATCGTGAGCATGAGTTGTTCGACAGATTCTCTTCTTTGCGAAAACTTGTTAGAGTAGTAGCATTTTGTCGAAGATTCTATGAGCTCATTCACACAAAACCAAAACCCACATACCCGACTTGGCTTACAAGTGAAGAACTGCAAAAAGTGCTTAAATTTTGCATTATCGAGTGTCAGAAACACTACTTTGGAATTGAAAAATTGAAATTGATGATTTGACTAAATCAGGTACTGTGAGTAAGAAAAGCAAACTTGCTTCTCTCAATCCAATCATTGATGCTGATGGTATTCTTCGCGTTGGAGGGCGATTGCAGAAAGCTCAGATTCTGGAGAGTAGAAAACATCCTATTTTGATACCTGAAAAGTCTCGATTCACGGAGCTTATCATTAAGGACGCTCACGAGAAGACGCTTCATGGAGGCCCCCAATTGATGGTGAATTATATTCGGACTAAGTATTGGGTATTAAAGGTAAAGAATTTAGCGAAACTCTGCGTTCGCCATTGCATAAAATGTTTGCGATATTCAGCTCGAGCAAACCAACCCTTAATGGGTCAGTTGCCAGAAGCTAGAACATCTCCTTCTAGACCGTTTTGTCGCAGCGGTGTTGATTACGCAGGTCCTTTTGCGATAAGGACAACCAAGGGAAGAGGACATCACGCTACCAAAGGCTACATTTGCCTTTTTATATGTATGGCCACCAGGGCTATACATTTAGAAGCCGTAAGTGATATGACCTCAGAAGGTTTTATTGCTGCATTCAGAAGGTTTGTAGCACGGCGTGGTCACTGTGAAGATCTTTGGAGCGACAATGGCACAAATTTTGTAGGTGCAGATCGAGAGCTGAAAAGTCTTCTTGTTAATGAAAAGTCCACTGTCGCTTCAGAAATTGTTGAGTGCCTTGCAAATAATGGAACGACGTGGCATAGAATTCCAGCACATAGTCCCAATTTTGGAGGACTGTGGGAGGCTGGAGTGAAATCGACCAAACACCACTTGAAACGTGTGATTGGTGAGTCCACTCTCACGTTTGAGGAATTCACAACTGTGTTGGCTCAAATTGAGGCTTGCCTTAATTCGAGACCAATTTCAAAAATGAGTGAGAATTTAGAAGACCCCTTTCCTTTGACACCAGGGCATTTTCTAGTTGGGGAACCACTAGTTCTTATTCCTGACTCAAATTATGAGAAGTCCAATGTTACCAATCTTAGAAGGTGGCAGCTTACCCAAAGAATGGTTCAAGATTTCTGGCGACGATGGTCACGAGAATATCTTTCACAATTTTACCATCGATATAAATGGAATCAACAAACTCCTGAACCTAAGATTGGAGACGTAGTCCTGGTGATGGAAGATGATCTTCCTCCGGCTAAGTGGCTTTACGGCATTATTATAGAAAAACATTCTGGTTTGGACAAGGTTACACGTGTTGTAAGTTTACGTTGTAAAAATAATGTAATTAAAAGGCCTGTGTCTAAACTATGTATTTTGCCAGTAACAGATTGAAGTTGTAAGATAATTGGTTCGTAGAAGTTCAGATTTAAGTTTCATTTCTGTGTTATTTTAAGAATTTATGTTTGTTAAGATGGACATACGTCCATAGGAGGCGGAATGTATAATTGTAAGTACACAAAACCTTACCATTTGTGTATCATAGTTTGTTAGAATTATAGTTTAGTTAAGTTTAATACAACTAGATGGCGGTGAACCTATTTACATCGCGATATCGTTGTGTTTCTTCTAGTTTGTTGTACCAATTTTGAAGTTCGAATTAGACGCTCATTTATTCACACCTATTTTTGGAGTTTGATTTCTATTGTCTATTCCACAAGGGTGCTTTTTGGGATAGTACAGTACAACACCAATTTGTGGTTTCACTGCGTGATCCGCGTATTATTACGCGTCCAAGAAAAAGAGGTCAATTAGCCAACTTATAATCGCCTCTATCAAAAGCAAATAAGGTCTTTGCCATTGGACTTCCTGTGCTGGACGGGTAATAAAAAAGCTTTTGGGGTAGGCCATCCTCTTGAGGAACGGTAATTATGGATGGATATACCGCTATCAATCGGTCCCAGGCATGGTGGCCCACCTTGTTGTGCCCCTTTGAAAGCTGTCCTTCGGATGGGTTTGTGAGTAAGATGGTAGTACCTCCACAGTCGAGCCCAGCAGCAACTCTATCACCTTTGGCTCTACCACCTTTAAAGTTGCACTCCATATGCCAGTATTTGCTGTAAACTAATTCTGATCTACTTAGTTCTTGATGTTTGGTTACCAATGGTTACCAATTTGTCTTCCGTTATTTATATTAGGTTTAATTAGAAAAGTGAATAGTCATTGCACTGAATGTAACAATAATAATTATCTTATAATGTAACTATTGTATTTTAAAATTAATTTGACCCACCAATGTAACAACCAATGTAATTATCGTAAAATAAAATTAATCTGAATCTTACTGATTAGAAAAACTGCTTGAGCTGATCAAATGCCTTATAAGTGCCCATGAAAGTGGTGTACAAATGTAAATTCTTCGAACCTACATGTTGTAACATCAAAATGAGCTTACTACTTCATTGTATTTTCTAGTATACATCAAGCAAGGTGGAGAGGTGGACAGCAGAGGAGGTGTAGACATCCTGGAGACTTCTCCATCACACTTGTCTTCTGTAGACTCTTACTGGAAAGCACCTGGACTCGAAAGTCCAGATGGGATGCACAGGTAAGAAAGATCAGACCATAACTATACTACGTATCAAATTATCAATACTGTACTGAACAATTTTCTCAAAGAATATGAAAGAAAATATAGTCGAACATAAAACCTTACCTAACCAAACAAACTTAATAATCGCGAAAACTTGGAAATGGCACATTCGCCCACCTTTGGTGGACTGATCTGGCATGTGCACATGTGCACAAGTCATTGTCAAGTAACATTCAAATCAATAAAAATAATTCAAAATGATAAGATTTTCAAATACAACGACAGGAGTATACAATACAATACAATACAATACAATACAATACAAAACGTTTATTTGCTATAAAATGTGTGTAAGTATAACAGTTGTTCGTAAATTTATGTCCAATCACATTTTACCATTACTGGTATGCAAAAATTTTAATTACTAACTACAACTATTACATGATCTATAATATTACATGAGAAGTGCAACATATTAACATTATTTATTATATTTATTACATTAAATTAAATTAAAATTGAAAATGATTAAAATGTCATTAAATTAATTATCTATGATTTAGTAGTATGAATGTCATTATCATTTAAATATTCATCAACATTATAATAGCACTTATTGACTAAGATGTTGTACAATTTGTTTTGGAATTGTGTTAGATTAAGCTCTCTCATTTCGTTTGGAAGATGATTATACATTTTTGGAGCCATGGCATAGACTGTATTACAATAGAATATTGTGTTTGCGTTATGAAATGGGAATACTTTATAATTGCTCCGTGCTGTTCTTAGTATTCTAGGGTGTACAATTTTATATAGAATGAGGTTTCTGTGAACAAATGTACATGCTTCATATATGTACATGCTAGGGACCGTTAAAATATCTAGTTTTTTAAATAAAGGTGAACAATGATCTCTTTGTTTGGCACCGAATATGGCTCTAACACATTTTTTTTGCATTCTAAAGACAGGTAGCACATTTTTCGAGTTGCCCCAGTGTAGTAATCCATAGCGCAAATTGGATGCCACAAAACCGTGATATGCACAGAGTGCTGCTTTACGATTACATTTATTTGAAATGTTCCATAGAGCAAAGACAAATCTACTTAGTTTCTTTTTAAGATAGTTCGTATGTGGTTTCCAATTTCCGTGACAGTCCAGCATCATGCCTAGAAATTTGATCTCTTTCACTTGCTCTATAACCGTATTTTTATATTTGATCGTTATTTCTCTTGGTTTATTTTGAGGTAGGTAAAATTGCATACATTTCGTCTTGTTTAAATTTATCATTAAGTTATTTATGTCAAACCAGTTAATTATACATTCTAAAGCACTATTTATATCATTTTCATAAACGCCAATATTTTTACATTTAATCAAAAGAGTGGAATCATCAGCAAACATAATTATTTGATGATCCACGCTTAAGGGCAAATCATTAATATAAATAATGAAAAGCAGGGGACCTAAGATGCTTCCTTGTGGCACTCCAAATTCTACAGATCTAAGAGTAGATTTAGCATATGTCTCAGTTCTTTTGGCGTCAACGTACTCTACCACTGAATATTGTTTCCGGTTATTTAGATAGGATTTAATTAAATCGTGGGCAGGTCCACGAATACCATACCTGTACAACTTCTCAAGCAAAGTTTTATGGCATACAAAGTCAAATGCCTTCGACATATCCATAAATATGGATGTAATAGGAACTCGACGATCTAAAGATTCAGAGACTGTTTTAATTAAGTCATACACCGCTGTACTTGTTGATTTTTTTCTTCTAAAGCCATGCTGTTCTTTGGATATTATGTTAAATTTCTCAAAGAATTTATATAATCGGGTATAAAACGCTCGCTCAAATACTTTAGAGGTGACTGGTATAAAAGCGATAGGACGATATTTTTCACAGTTTTCCTTATCTCCTTCCTTAAAAAGAGGCTTTACAACGGTTAATTTTAATTTTTCAGGAAAAACTCCCTGTAAAATACTGAGATTTATTATATAACTAAGTGGTCTGGCAATCTCTTTTGAAACGTATTTCAGCATTTTTGTCGATAATTCATCGTAGCCCACGCTATTAGTGTTTTTTAAATTATTAATTATTTTTTCTATCTCATCATTTGTTGTTGGTTCCAGATATATTGATTTTGTGTTTGTTTCAATGTGATTTGATGATGAATTAAGTGACTTAGTTTTGTTTTTTATTTTATTTTCTACCATGTCAATGTATGTGTCATTAAAAGGATTAGCTATGTCTATGGGGTTTGTAAGAATAGTGCCATTATGATTTATTTTCTTAATTGCTTCTTTTGGATTTTTGTATCTATTGTTATTAATTATTTGCCATGCAGCCTTTGTGGAATTTGTAGAATTTTCTATATGCTTATTGTTTTGTAGTCTATGTGAGGTATTTATTATTTTCTTTAGTATTTTTGTGTAATTTTTATACTTATTGGCTTGTTCGCATTTACCATTTCGGCATTTCAAATACAAATCTCTTTTGGTTTTAGTTGAGCGTTTTATTCCTTTTGTTAACCAATTCATTCTCTGTTTCATGTTTATTTTTATCTTAATTATTGGAAAACACAAGTCAAAGAAAAGTTTTATCATATCATAAAAAGCATTATAAGCATCATTTACATCCGTTAATTCATAAATTTCACTAAAAGATAATTTTTTTAGGCAATGCTTGAATTTACTAACATTTTCACAACAATAATCTCGTTTTTCTACATACCAATATTTGTATTTAAATAGTTTTTTAACAGGACATTTTAACATTTGTGCTGAATGATCTGATAAACAAAGATGGTAAACTTTACTAGTACTTCCACGAATATTATGTGCTATATTGTCCAAACAGGTTTTAGTCTTTAGTCTAGTTACTTCTTTGATTTGTAATTTTAAATTGTAATTATTAAGTAAATTTTCAAAATTCATTGATGTGTTTGTTTCTTTCAACATGTCAATATTAAAGTCTCCGCACAAAACAATTTTCTTATTTTTAAAGTTATATAATTTCATCAGCATGAGTTCTAATTGTTCCATGAAACCATCCAAATTTTTTGTTTTAGGTACTCTATAAACACAGATTACAATTATGTTATATGTTATTAATTCTATTGCACTACACTCAAACACTGAAATTATAGATAGCCTATTAAGATCTGTAAGCTCTTTAAATTCAAGTCCTTTTTTTATAAATATGCAAGAACCCCCCCTTTTTTTATTCCTTGAAAAACAGGAAGCTAATTGATAATTTGTTAGCAGAACATTGTCATTTTCTCCATCCTTTATAAAATGTTCAGTCAGACAAACTACATCAATTTCCTCATTCCTGTCATAAAATTCTTGTAAGTTTATTTCTAACATATCAGTTTTTTTTGTAAAGCTTTCAATGTTTTGGTGGAATATGTTTATACATTTACTCGAAACTTGACAATTTTCATAAGAGACGAAAAAATTTATCATTATTTTTAGGGTTTGTGTCCGAAACTACTTTTCTCTTAAAGTAGTAAGGTATCGTCCCAGGTTTTGGTTCATCTGTTTGATTCATTGAACATTCCTGTTTCTTCTCTTCTTGCTGCTTTTTATGCGATTCAAATTTCTTTTTGTAATTATGCCTTAATATTTCCTGTAGAACATTTTGAGCTATGTTTATTGTATGTAACTTTCCCAGATATCTAAAATTGCTATAGTCAATGTTCAGAAACGTGGCATGTTTGAAAAGTCCAGAGATCATTTTTATTTCATTATTAAGCCTCATTTCATTAAGGCTTTTACTGTAGGGAATTTTACATAGGATAATATTTGTATTTTTTGTGTTCATCAGTAGATTACTGAGATGTACATTGAAATTTATAGGGCTTGTATCATTAGTGCCTGCAATTATAATCACATGGTCATCTTGTGTGAGCAGCTTGAACTCGCCAAGTACACCTTCAGTTAATATGTCATTTAATTTTGCTCCTGGTTTGAATATGCAAGACACCTTAAAATCATCTCCCAGTAATTTTTGTAGAGCTTTTTGAATGCCTCGCCCTTGCTGGTCAGCCAGTATTGCGATCTTTTTCATTTTGGTAGTGCTATGAGTAGACTTTTCTGCACTCTTTTCTTGATCATTGGCCTGATTTCCTTCTGATAATGCAGTTATAGTAATGGGTGTATTGGAAAAAAAATCATTCAGTTCATTACAATTGTCTAAGCCTTTTGTTACTTGTTCGTTATCAATTTTACTGGTTGATGGGTCTGTTGGCGAATTTCTTAAATCTCTGTCGATCGTTTCTTTATTTATTTTCTTACGCACAGTGACATTTACATCTAAGGGATTATTTTCTCCGATTTTGGCATCATTTCTGCTTTTTTGGGGCTCGTTCTGGTTTTCTTTTATGGGTGACAAAAGATCCGTAGTACAGCCAGCTTGATTTAGCAATTTATGTTTCAAGTCAGTATTTTCCTGAGTTAACTGTTGAATTTCTATTTGTGCACCATCTAACTCTAACTCTAATTGCTCCATTTTCAATCTTAATTCTGCAAGTTCTTGGATTATGTAAGAATTGTTTGCAAAATCGGGACTAGAACTATTATTATCAATAGAACTATTTTCATCTTCCATCTTTATTAAATTGTTGAATGTTGCAGCGATTCCAAAGTTACAAAATCTGACAGTGCAATTTTTTGCTATGCGTGATGAAAATAGTATGCAGGAACGAAACGCACCTGTCACTGTTTTATCTTGTCACCACTAATCATCTGTTCGGTTCTGTGTGTTATTCATTTTAACTTTTTAATTGTTTTGTGTTGTAATTGGCTAATTATGAGTGATTTTGGGGTCTCTGCTTTCAAAATAAGTTCGTTGGGCCTGTGATGCGATGACTTTGGTTGGATTTCAGTGAAATACAAGCATTTTATAGTGTAAATCAGATCCTACCTGGGAATGTAGCTTGTGGTGAAATATTTCCAAGGTATTGCGGCTTTAACTTTTCACTTTTACTACACTTTTCTTATTAAATAGTTGGAGCTAAGACTAATAGATGATGTTTACTTCGAAGTTCACAGACCTATACACAATAAATCACAATAAATCAAATAATTAGCCACCATTTAATGTTGCACCCAAGTATACAGTTCTTGAAGAACTTCAGAGAGCCGAATGTCCTTATGAAAATATAAAAAACCGGCCAAGTGCGAGTCAGACTCGCTTACCTAGGGTTCCGTATAGTGGATGATAAATTTAATTTTGTCATTCTTTTTCGTGAATTTCTCAACCGCTTTATTTTTCCTGTAATCTTTACGTAATCACATAATCACCATTGGTGTCAATTCGGCTAAACACAACTTAACTAATTTGACAGGACTAACCTTATTTTAAGCGTTCTGTCTTTGTCTTTTCGATACGGAAAGAACAAGACAGAAGGCTCAAATTAAGTTTAGTTCTGTCAAATAAGTTAAGTCGTGTTGCACCGAATCGACACAATTATCATGATTTTTCTCATATTGTTCGGTCCACCAGCTTTGTATATTTTTTATAAAAAAAACTAAAATACGTGGCACAATTTCAAATATCAAATCTCTAGATATTGTTAAAACACACTTAATAAAATATGTTTGAGTTCTGTATATGGTTCCTACTATTCGTCAAACGAGGAGAAAAAGTGTGTTTGAAGACCTCATTTCAACAATTATTTCATTGAGGAAAATTTATCCAAACATGTTTTCCAATTTCAAAACCCTAGATTAATAGTCAAAATACATATACCAGAAATTTATTAAAATGTTCCGTATATTTCGTGAAATACACAAAAACGACCTCTATACAAATCGCCTTGAACATTATTCCTGATAACTGAGTCTCCAGAATAAATTCAGCCGGTTGATTAAATTTCACCATATATGGATATTAGATGGCATCATAATAATATTTAGTTGACTTCGATTTTCGTTTCCACATTTCAGAAGACAGTCTGAACCAGACACCCGCGCAGACATCGTGCGATGTGTGGAATACGCAGAGTGCGCCGTGCGTCACACACGCCACGTCAGCCACGTGGGCACGACGCGAGCCGTGTGCGACCTCGTGCCGCGCGCACCTTCCCCTGCAGACAAACCAATCCACGCCTTCTTTGAGCCCCCACCTATACTCCCCGTCGTGCCCTTATTGGCCCAATCAATTGCTGCAACATGTCCCTGCTCAAGCTCTACGCCAGTTACGTCAGAGTTGCCGGTTGACCAGCCAATCAAAAGCTGCCTCAAAAAGTCCGACACAGCAGACTCTACACCGTCCATGGAGATAACAGAGAAGCCAAAATTCAAATCGGACATAGAGCAAGTAAACATAGAGTGGAATAAAGCGTACAACTCACCGGATACGGACAAAGTTTTAAATAAAATATCCAGTGATTTGGATTTTCTTCTAAACAGGACTTTGGAGAAAAGTAAAAATGTATTAGAGGAGGTCGAAGAGGGCCCAACTTAGTAAATTGAATTAGAAAAGTATTGGGACCCTGTTTCTCAAACAAATAACTTTTGTAAAACATGTCAAACTATGTAGATAGGTAAGTGTATGAATACGTGTAATAAATGTGCTAAGGCAGTGAAGTTTTTTACATCAAAATGTGATATTATGTAATATAGATATGTTGTGACTTTCAAGTTATGTATAGCTTCAGTAAATAAAGAAGATGAATAGTAACAACGTTAATAATGGATGTTTCTATTGGTGCAAATTTATCATTTGTATATGTACAGTCGCACACGCATCCACTTGGATACTGCACTACACACAAAAACAAACTAAAAAATTACCTATGTTTATTCAAAACTATCGAAATTAAATCCTTCAAATGATTCAAAACTTACAATAGTCCAGTCAATCTAAGAATGTTTGTATGGATCTGGTTGAATTAAATGTACAGTGCTACCAAAGTGATAATGCGCATACAAATCTTCGCCACTGTTCGGCGAACTTCGTATTTCCTTACACTTTCTATACAATCAATACGGTCACGTGGTACGTCCCGTCGCTCGGCTATAGATTTGTATGCGCGTTATTACTTTGGGAGTACTGTACACTGGGTGAAAATTGGGAATATATCAGTAATCTAACTGAAAAATTAAATTTCAAAAGACCACATTAATTAGACCATGGCTAAGAACCATATTAGTAAAAATAGTACTTAATAGGTGGTTATTTTGGTAAAATAAAAAAAGTCTTCCTTAAGGGGGGGAATGTCAATAATATAAAAAAAACTATCATTTCGAAGTAATTTTACTAGTGACAAAGAATATTTGATAAAAGACCGCAAATTTATATACGAGACAACCAAGCCGTTTAATGCAAACGTACTTGAGGGCCAAACGATCATTTTGACCTGCAGTTCTTGAAAAAAGACCCCTTGGGGTGGGGCGTTATGACTCCCCTTAACCATTTGTATGGATTTTTTTATTTACTTCTTCTGAAATCTATCGCGTGTGGTATCAAAAGAAAAGGCTTTAAGAGCTGACTGTAAAAATATACTATTTCAGCCACTTGTTGTCTAAAAAACAAACAAACAACAAAATATTTTCAAAACACAACCAGGGGCTCTACCCTCTACCGCGTAATTCTCATTTGTATCAACTTCAAGCAAATGCATGCGAAATTCAACGCGTGCAAAAGAGATCGCATGTTAGGCGGGCGTCATCGCACGCACGCCAAATTTCAATCTCAAGTTGATGGTAATGTAAATGAGAATTACGCGGTAGACCCACTGTTTGGGATCATCCGGGTAGGATACGGCAGATTTTTTTTTTGTAAAACTTTCGTGAAATTACTCGTAATATCCACATATCCATCGTCCACCAAGCAAAAAAAAATTATAAATTATAAAGTTAAAATTTCAAAGTAATTTCCTTGATGTTGAGGTGGGAGGCATGCTGGGCACAGGCGGATGGACGGCTCTCTATTTGGAGCTATTCCATCCAATTCCTATTGCTTGGAGCTTTGGTATCCTAATATCCCAGGGGCGCTCCCTCCTCAAACCTTCCGCTTCTTTTAGTAAATCAATTCCTTGCATGACGTTTTACATACAGAATCCAGTACAGTTTATGAATCCATAAACAAAAGTTTATGAAAATTATGAATGTAGGTGCAGTCCTTGCAGCGATGCCAAGTTGACCGGCGTTACGTGGAGATGCTGAAATGTCTGTATGACTGCGCTTCCATGTCCGTCCAAGTACAGGTGTTTGTACTAACAATACCGATACGCCTTGATGAGCGCGGCGTGAGACAGGAGGATGTTATTTCCCCAAAACTGTTTACCGCCGCATTGGAGGACGTATTTAATACACTGAACTGGCATGTTCGAGGCATAAATGTGAACGGAGAGTACATTTCACATCTTCGCTTTGCCGATGGCATCGTCATAATGGCGCAATCGCTGCAAGAACTGGAGGAAATGATACGCAGCCTAAGTGATTCTTCCAGACGAGTGGGCCTGCTCTTGGATAAGACTAAGATCATGTTCAACTGTCATGTCATCTAAAGGCCAGTAACCGTCGACAATGTCAGCATCGAAGTTGTTCAAAAATATGTTTACCTGGGTCAAGCTATCCAGCTGTGTAAAAACAACTTCGACTCAGAAGAATATGCTTGGGGCGGGCAGCATTCGAGAAGTTGCGCCACATTTTTACGTCGCCAATACCGCAGTGCTTAAGGCGCTCTTATCCCAAAATCAGTAATTTCAAAGTCAAGTAGAATTTTCAAAAATCGTCTAAAACTTCAAAAAAAATACGCAATACACTCGTAGTTCGAACCTTTATCTAGGTCTTCCACGCATGTGTTACACGATCAGATAAACTTTGCTCGATAGAAATAATTCACGAACACAGCATGTAATAAGACCTTCCAAATCATGCCATTTCCATAATTCCACTCTTTTATTAACGAAACATATCTGGTAATATTGCTCTTTAAATTTTCTAGGTCGACCACGTAAGTGGGTTTTAATAAACATATCCCTTATTTTTAAACAATTTAAAAACCGATAAAAACAACGAAAAAGTACAAAGTGTGGTTATTTTCTTTACTCCTTACACGTAAAGAAAAAGACAGAGAGTCACTCTTCTGGGATAAGTGCGCCTTAAAGGCTAAAGTTTACAACCAGTGCGTCCTTCCAGTGATTACGTACGGCGCTGAGACGTGGTCTCTTACCAAAGGCTTGATCCGCCGATTCAAGGTCGCTCAACGAGCTATGGAGCGGGCTATGCTTGGGACATCACTGACGGATAAAATCCGAAACGAAGATATCCGTCAGAGATCGAAGGTGACCGACATAGCCTGCCCAATCAGTAAGTTGAAGTGGCAGTGGACTGGTCATATTTGTCGCCGACATGATAGCCATTGGGGCCGTAAGGCATTGGAATGGAGACCACGTACAGCAAAGCGCAGCGTAGGCCGCCCTCGTGCCCGCTGGACTGACGATCTGAAGGACGTTGCGGCTGGATGAGGATGACTGAGGACTGAGGACCGCCAAGAGTGCGTAATATGGGGGAGGCATATGTCCAGCAGTGGAGGAATACGGGCTGATGGATGAATGATACAAGGTGTAACAGAAAGGTGTAACCATATTTGAAGAGCTTATTCAGTCGATGGTTTAGAACAACTTTTACTATGGAACAAATACTGAATATCGAAAATGAAAATTACTCGCTTTATATGATTTATAGCCATAATTCTTGTTTTATTATCATTTCATTGCAGTTATCTATTTTCAAGTAGACAAAACAAAAAAATTACTATATCTCGAAAACTATTAAACTTTACACAAAAGTAAATTCAGACAAAAATTTTTAAAATCACTTCCTTTATCATCCCTGAAAAAATTTACATCAAACAAACTTCCTGTATAATGTCGGGAGGCAAGTGCAAGTTTGTGTGAAGTTATTCGACGTCATTGCTTCGTGTTTCTTCAAATAACTTAGAATTGAAAGGGATAGAGTACATACGCAGGGTGTTGCGAAAAACAAAAACTGTCTCACGTTAAGTACTTGGACTACTTTGTACAAAAGGGTTGATCCAAAACGGTAAGGTTTGTTGGTCATTACCTTGAGAACAGCCCTCTGTGCTCGCTCTAAACGAAGCATATATGTGGCGTGTGTTTCCCCCAGGCCGTGATGCAGTACGAAATCTTAACGAAAAGTTATCTTAAGAACCCGCTCCGTATTTTTCATCCGTTTGATGCGAAGTATTTTTTAAATATTTTTTTCACGGGATGTTTTTGTAAAAACCAGGGACATACACCAATTCATATTGGCCGTCTAAATGAAGTCCCAAAATTTATCGCGATAAAGGCCAGAAAAATGTTTAACAAAATGCTTTGCATCAAAGTTTTCGTCGTCGCGGACCGGGCTCTTAACATTCTGTATATTTTCTATTCTTGTCATTGTTTATTCCAAATACTGTGGAACTATTGTACAAGCAAGTTTTTTCATTGCTATAATGGAGTTGCATCAAGAACCATCAATCAAATAGTTAAACGACAGTCGCTTAGCGCAAAGTGCATAACTTAACTTTGTTTTCCTTGTTTAGAAATTTTTAAATTGAAAAGCTTTTTGATCTGTGCCATTTGACGCCAATAGTTCAGTATTAGTGAGGTTTATAAAGCATGAGTTTAAAATTGTATACATAATCAGTCATGATCTTCACAAAACCAACTTAAAATGCTGTTTTAACTTTGTTTGGACCAGATCATGACTAACTGTGCATTAAATTTCCAACTCATGCTTTATAAACCTCACTGATACTAAACTATTGGCGTCAACTGCCACATACCTAAATGTTTTTCCAATTTTTAACATCTAAACAAGAAATACAAAATTAAAGCCCTTAATACCGCCAAATGGGTACTTTCTAAAGCCTACTCCTCTTTTATGGCCAAACCAAAAATATTGAAAAAATGTATTATGGATTATCAACTCTAGGACAACATATGCAACATTTTTCTTTTTCGTACCACCAAAACTTCTATATGAAAAATTGTTTCAACTGAACGGTGTTTTTTGGCTTGAATTTCCTACTGCTCCTAAGCGGCTTAGGTGATTTAATTCATTTATGCTTTGATAAATAGATAAACTTGATAGCTATAAATATAACATAGAATTATTCAATCGAACAATGACGCCCATGTGAAAAGTATTATTTTCTCCTATTTTGCCCTTTCAAGGACGCAGCGAGCGTCGTAACAGCCACCACGCATTGTGCACTGATTTGAACGTTATTTCACGAATATTCATACAGAACGATATTCATACAGACAAACATCGAGCTGCTAATTTGGCGACGGTAATCGCCTTAAGTTATGTACTTTTCGCTAAGCTACTGACGTTTAAACTTAATTATAAACCAATTAGTTTATCAAAATCATAACCATCAAGACGTTATTAATGTTAATTAAAGGAACCATTAAAATCACTAATCATTTTAATAAACAGATTGATATAAATTTTTGCAGAGTTTTATTTAAGGCGACTTTCGTTGATTATTGGCATGTTAGAATAATTCAAAATTACAATTTAAATATTAATTTGGAAATTAATATCCAATTAATTGGAATATTAGCACTACTTAGGACCTTTGAGTGTAACGAATCATGGTCGCGGAAGGTAGTATAAACAATATTTTGCCCGCCAATTTTACAGTGCTAGTCGCCTTAGGTTGCCTAAAAACAACTTGTTTAACTCAATAGGTTCGCAGGAGAAATATTTTTCAAGGTATATTCATATATATTTGTAAAATAAAACTGTTCTTCAACATGTAATAAAATATTGTTTTATTAAAGCTCAACTAGCATAAAAAAAAAGTTTAGATAATTTTATACAATCAAAATAAAAGCAATAAAATGATAACTAGCAAATCATGAAAAAAAATTGTTCGCTTTATATTATTTTATATGTAACACATTAAAATATACACATAAATACCTATACATATTAACATTTAAATAATCAATCTTATAACATCGAAGTATCAAACTCTTGTGCTCCGCGGTTTAAACGTGTCACTCTTTACATAGAGATTAAAGCCGATTCTGAAGGCTTTCATTTTAGTTATAGTGCTGTCAAAACTAAATTTTCTTCATTGCAAAATGGTACTTAGGTTTTAGGAATAGAAGTTAAATTACTTTGGAAAATTTCAAGTTTTGACAGCACTATAACTAAAATTAAAGCCTTCAGAATCGGCTTTATTGTATTATAATAAACCCAGTCCGATATTTTATGCCCTTAACTTTTATTGAGCCCCCCAGACAATATATTCACAAATTATGCTAAAAAACTGATTAACGATCTCATAGGTAAAAATTTCATTGAACATCACAATAATCAGTAACATATCTTAATAGATATCTTATATTTTGCTTTTATAAGCTTTATTTATTTCTTTTGTTTATTAATTATTATTAAAACAATTTGAAAAAATATTGTTCGATACATTTCGACCCTCGGTATGGGGCCGTCATCAGTCGAATGTAAAAAAATATTGACAGATAAGTTAGATATGTTCGACTGATGACGGCCCCATACCGAGGGTCGAAATGTATCGAACAATGATTTTTTTTATTGTTTTAATAATAATTAATAAACAAAAGGAATATCTTAATAGAGGTATAGCACCAAAAATATGAAACGAATTACATTTTTAGACCACTTGTAAAACAAGTTAAAACAACACACACTACGGGTTTATTTACGTACAGTCCGGCCTACACACTAGTTAGGAGATATCAGTGCAAAATGTAAGTTTTTTTTTATTATTACATTGAATTATCCAATACATTCCTTAAGAGCGCTATCGCAACCGGATTGTTAAATACCCGCCTTTTTCTAATCAATCAATCAATCGTTTAAAAGCATGTTACGTAATAAGTTGGAAAAAAGCATGTACATTGGCTCAATGCTTTTTGCCACTAAAATTAATCAAAACAGAACACTTAAATTAAAAATTCACTCAATAGTTTTTGAACAAAACCTAATTACCTACATGTTGTGTATGTTGCTATCGCAAAGTTTCCATTGGTTTCCGCAAATTTGATTTTAAAAATTTTGAATTGAAAATATTTGGAAATTCTAATTTACAAAAACCAATGGAAACTTTGCGAACGCAGTATACACAACACAGAACATAGGTAATAAGGTTTTGTTGAATAACTATTGAGTGGATTTTGGACTGAAATGTTCCGTTTCGATTAATTAGAAAAAGGCGGATATTTCACAATACGGCTGCAAAACTGCTCTTAAGAAACCAACATGTCGATCTGTGCAGTCTAAAGAAACAGTGTCAATAGTGTCTGAATAAATGTATATTAGCCACACAATGGGTTGGGGCTGGATTATCTTTCTATCAGACAAGCGATATCCAGGCGGCGTAGCATAGTCTTTAATCTCGCGCGCTCACACTTGTGATTTAACTAAGTGACTTCGCGCGCGATTAAACACTGTGCTACGCCGGCAGAACATCAGTGACGTACTCAGAAAATTAAACTACATGCTCTACTGATTGACCATGACCATACAGAAACAATATTGCTTTACGATTTGCACACACGAAAATTTCATTTTTATTCATTTTCCTTTGTATGTGGTTCGTTATGATTTAATTTTCTGAATTAATACAGTTTAAAAATGAAACGCATTTTATATTGTCCCTGAATGTTTGCCTGAAGAATTAATAAACCAACCCTTACCTCGTAATATTAAACTTATTTATTACCTAGTTTGATGTATATATTTACTATAAAACGCTAAACACAGCTCGTAAACTAGAGAAGTGTTTTTTTTTTACTCTGACAGAAGCAAGGCACTGAAATCTTAACCAATTTCATGCACACTCATACACTACACTTCTATTTATATTGACAAAATTATTAATTTATACGGTATTGCCTGTCCCGAATTCCGCCAGGCTAAGTCGGTGTCTTTTACGTAATTCTATTACAGGACTCCACGAGTTAATAAATACAGACCTAGGGTACGAGTATGAACTTACTATCGACTCGATATCGATTCGATGTTACTTACAAGATCAGATTTTTAACCTGGCACGATTTAATAGTTTTACATTGGACAGGATCAGACAAAACAGAAAAAGGGTTTATAATACTAAATGACATTCATTCGAGAGATTGGTGACAGTTGAAGTGTTCCGTTTGATCATAATATATCTTGAAAATTACCTTTTAGCTAAAGCTATATTTAATAGTGATAAATCACTACGAAAAAACCATAGCACGTTAAGTTAGATTCGGCTAAGTTATATATATCGAGCAAAAATATGTTTTAATTGTTTTAATAATTATTATTATACTAAATAAATTAGTTGTATTAAACAATACAATATTCGATGAAGTAAATTGACATCAGTTTTATTAGTTTTATTTATGAATGCCAATGAAAATCAAAATCAAGGTTTATTGTAATGTTAAGAACAGACATCATGAGTTGGTAGCGAACTCAGTTGTGGGCGTGGCCAAATGTCATACTGTTTCATTTTGCTATAAGGTGCACGCTCCATGAAACTTGCGACAACGATACAATCGTGCCGATTTCGTCGCGGGCGCAAAATTTAAAACTTGTTTCAGGAGTAACAAGATTTTGGCAAGACAGTGGACGTTTTCAAACATTATTAATTTAGATAACTTTTACGATGTTTGACTCGTATTAATTTTTTGATTTTGTCTAAAACAATAAAAGCACATTCGGCTACACTTTTGGTAAAAAGCCCTTAAATTTACGCACTTTACGGGTTTGTTAAGATATTACTCAAATTTCACGACTTTTAGTTCGACTTAAACATAGATCTAGATAATGTTAATGGACTCAGCCTAAATTTTATAATAACAATCTATAGACACCCCACAATTTTGTGACAGTGTTTGTAAGGAGGTTTGCGCATGATGACGCCTCTTAAGATACTTAATAAATTGTTTGTCATGTTAAAGATTCAAGATGATAATGCGTCGCATAGGCTGCAGCTAAAGTCAAACTAGTGAAGTTTTATGTGTTGTGAGTCGCGTAGCAGTTGGCAGACAACACAAACCGGACTTTTATATGAAAACTCACAAAATTAGGCTCGTTTGTTTTCAGCCTAAAACTTGTCACCAGTCACTTGAATTAATAGCACAAGTTTATTATACATACCAACCTACGTTAATACTCGTATACCTGTTGACTTTTTATGAATCTGTTAGGCATGAATGCACACATATTAAAGCCGATTCTGAAGGCTTTAATTTTAGTTTTATAGCTGTCAAAATTTGAATTTTTACAAAGTAGCTTCTGTTTTTAACACTTATGAACTATTTTGCAATGAAGGAAATTTAGGTTTGTCAGCCTTAAAACTAAAATTAAAGCACTCAGAATCGGCTTTATTAGGTACTAAAGGTTAAAAGTCAGTCGCTTAGCGCAAAGTGCATAACTTAACTTTGTTTATCTTGTTTAGAAGTAAAAATTGAAAAACCTTTTGGTATGTGGCAATTGACGCCAATAGTTTTAGTATTATTGAGGTTTATAAAGCATGAGTGTGAAGTTTAATGCACAATTAGTCATGATCTTGTCCAAACAAAGTTAAAACAGCGTTTTAAGTTGGTTTTGACAAGATCATGACTAATCGTGTAAACAATTTCAAACTCTTGCTTTATAGATCTCACTAATACTGAACTATTGGCGTCAATTGCCATGGAACAAAATGCTATTCAATTTTTTATTGCTTAACAAGGAGAACAAAGTTAAGTTATGCACTCTGCGCTAAGCGACTGACTTTTAACCTAAATATCTTATGACATTCTCACAGCTATAATAATTAACAAAAGATTATAGTTATATTATGTTTATGTACACTATTATTATTATTATTAATTGTAACAATAAAGGTTTATTATTTTACAATACTAAAACAGTAATTGTTATTTTCCAAACATTTTCTTAAGGTTATTTTGTTTGTGACATATATATTTGTTAAAAGTTATACACAGTATGTTTTCTTTATGTTATTTCTTACTTTTGCGTTTGATTCATCTATCATTGACTATCTATTTACATAAGTGTAGTTTAGTTTTATTATACTCAGTTTGGCTGTTTTTGTAATATTGTTGTAATAATACGCTTTAATAATAATAATAATTTTCAAAAATTAAACATATGGTTGTAAAGCAGTGGCGTGCATAGTACTTTTTTCCGGAAAGGCAATCAGAAGGTCAAGTTTGACAATAAAAAAAAAATGAAAAAATTTAAATAACACTTTGAAAAAAGAAAAAGGTGGTACGAAAATGTTCACTCTAGGGTAGCCAGTGCCTACCTTGGCGTCATACAAACTTTTTTTCAAAGTGTTATTTAAATTTTTTCATATTTTTTCAAATTCAAATAGTTTATTTTGCAAAGTAGGTATATACAATACATGTTCCACAAGTCAAAATTGAATCTTATAAAAAAATATATATGCAATAAAATAATAAATGTACATGAACTAGATTAAAGGTTTATTTAATTAATTTTTATTGTCAACCTTGATTTTCGGATTGCTTTTCCGAAAAAAAAAATCTATGCACGCCACTGTTGTAAAGTATATTTATCCTTAAGGTCCTAAGAGCTGCTGCACTGTCACTACACTGTCACATTACAAAATAAAAACATTTTTTAAATAGAAAAATTTTCATAAACAACGTTTACGAAATTAATTAAATTAAATTTTAACTTACGTAAAGCAAAAGTTGGAATTTTAGCTCGTCAAAGACGTTGTCTATCAAAACTATGGTATATATTTAAAAAACGTGTCATTCTTTAGCATCTCTTAAGGCCTTAAAAGCATGCAGGTTAAATACTTTTGTAACACGTTTTAGTTGGTAGGCAACACTAATCTGCATCACAATTATCTTGTTTTACGTGCAATTATTACGATTCAAATACAATTAATTATATATATACAAATATACTTGCTTATCTAATACACGGCAATAACAATAATATTTGACATTTACTGAAAGTTACTTTAAACTATAGAGCCTAATTCTTACTGGAGATACAGTGATAACTGATAAGTAGCGAAAAAATCTCGTATTTTTGGAAATTCGTAAAATAAAGTATTTTGAATCTTGAATCTTGAAAAAAATATTAGCCTGACCACCAGACTATAACGGTGCCATGTTAATATTTCTGCTAGAGATTCTAAGCTTACAAAATAGGATTACCGGTTACTTTGAAAAAAAAGGAATTTTATCGAAACAAAAACTAAAAAGCACGTGTCTTGGCTTACACATTAATATAGTACAGATCTGGTACAGATATAATAATCTATAGCAAACTGATCGGACGTGCACTCATGGATTGTATAGAATGTGTAACGAAATAAGACCTTTGCCGAAGAGTGGCGACAATTCATATGCGTATTATTTAAATGGTACAACTGTACAGTGCGCCCCAATCTTTTAGTCGCCTCTGAAGATAGCCCCAAGAGGCGACGCAGTAGCCGTTTTACGGTGTCAGGGGCACGTTACAGGAGCGAGGGCGCGGAGCACACCCGCCTGCGTGCCGCACCACACCCCCCGCCCGCCATTTAGCAGGTGTCAACACTATGCGTTAGTGTTAGTGCTACGTCTGTACACTAGACACACACGCGCGTTGCATGAAAAGTACCTTCGAGGAAAATATTATATGATTCGTTAAGTTTATCGTTGAATCGGTTTGTCATAATTTATTGTTTTTGTTGCCTTTATTTGTTGTTTTGTTGATTCAGTTTGTTAAAGTTTATTGTTGCTCTAGCGTTGGTTCGACAAATAGTTGTTCAGTTGTTCTAGCGTTTTAAGTGCGAAAATGGTGTTTATATTAATGCGTTTTATAAATATAGTTCAGATTGCACTAAAATAATAAATAAATAATTAAATAGGTAGATATAACAAGTACACCTTCCCACTTATAGTAAACATTTAATAATCAATCGTTGATATTATTGATTCCTTGACTGTACCTGCGCAAGCTTGGACTCACGTAACTCATTCAGAGGCGACTAAACGATTGGCGCGCACCGTACAACGCGACGTCATGCTAGTCATCCTGAATTCAATCGTGATCCGAATACCGTAAAGATTTTTGGACGGTGTCTAACCGGTGTCTGTGACAGAGACAGAAGCGGATACAGAAAAAACTCAAGGGGGGGGGGGGGGGGGGCGCTAAAAGACATCTTGAGCTATGGATGTTATAGCTAATAACGTAATAACAAAATAATAAAGTCACATGGCAAAGCTTGAGAAAATCGTATTAAAACTATTAAATTAACATACTAAACAATGCCATCTTATTATTTGTTATCGTTTTCTTATTACAAGACGCCCGCAGGGGGGCGGGGGCGCACGCCCCTCACGCCCCCATATACAGGATGCTGGGAAATTCGACCTATTCCTTGAAAGGAGTTATACTAGAGATCATTTCCAACAAAAAGGCCTATCAACTAGGGGTCGAAAATTATATATTTTTGTTTTCAAGTAAAACACGTCGATATTGCGAAAATTACAAAGTAAACAAAGACTTCTTTCAACTTAAGACCTTTTATTTCTGAGATTATGGGAATTCAGGACATGTATTTTTTTTATAAATGATCATTCATTTATCATTAATCAGAAAAATAACAAATAAGTGGCGAGAGAGGAGTAGTTATTTTTGAATTATATGTTTTTGGTTACCAGTTTGAAAAATATCTTAAAAACCTCCGTACTTCGGAGACCATTCATTTTCGACCCCTAGTTGATAAGGCTCCATTTGTTGGAAATGATCTCTAGTATAACTCCTTTCAAGGAATAGGTCGAATTTCCAAACAACCTGTATATCCGCCACTAGACAGAGATGATTTTGATGAAAGGCCAGGGCAATTGAAATCATGTACATAATGTATTAACTAAAATCACTTGACCCGCGAGCTATTCACCGCGTGTGCACTCGATAGTTCAATGTAAACTGGTGGCTAGACACTATCAATTGGATTATAGTGATGGCTGGCCACTCTCAGTTGAAACGCGCATATCTGGAAAATTAAAAAAAAAATACAATTACAAGACTCTTGTCTGTCTACTCATCTGTCATTCATCTGTCAAATAAGTTCATTATTACAAATATATCTTGATAGCAAAGGACACATTTCTAAACAGCCTTTTCTCAACTGACGTCACACGAAAGCAAATGGAAGTTGCAGCTTTTTCGTAAAAATAGTCATCACCATTAGATTTTTTAGACAACAAGTTCTAAAATTCGGCTTATTGAACCAAAATCTCGAAATGGTTTTAGAATTAACACACCTTAACATAATTAAATCTAAGCGAATTGTTCAAGACAATTAGACAAATGGCGAAGACTTTATTATCTTTCGACAGAGACGATTATTGGTTGACCCATTTGTCTAATTATCTTCGACGTGTGTGTTTCTGCCGCCCAATCAACCTGCTGAAGTGAAACGGGAGAATTATTG
Source organism: Ypsolopha sequella (assembly GCA_934047225.1). Classification (NCBI taxonomy): domain Eukaryota; kingdom Metazoa; phylum Arthropoda; class Insecta; order Lepidoptera; family Ypsolophidae; genus Ypsolopha; species Ypsolopha sequella. The sequence goes on from OW203991.1 coordinate 19,369,211, forward strand.
AAATCGACGCGTGATACATCACTGTATTGCTTTCTCTTTCATCAGATAAGTACAGACACATTCTAGATATTTATCTAAAAGTCATTGACCGACGACCAAGCATGTTTAATCCGTACTATTATAAATTTGAAAGTGCGTTTGTTGGTTTGTCCTTATTTCATGCAGCAACAGAGTGATGGATCGACGTAATTTTTTGCATAGAGATATTTTATGATCGGGAGAGTGACATTTGTGTCGATTGGGTGTAACACGTTTTAACTTATTTGACAGGACTAAACTTAATTTAAGCGTTCTGTCTTTTTCTTTCTGCTTCGAAAAGACAAAGACAGGACGCCTAAAATAAGGTTAATCCTGTCAATTAATTTAAATCGTGTTACACCGAATCGACACAATAGGCTACTTTTTATCCCGGAAAAATGCAAACTAAATCAGCGCGGGCTAAGCCGCGGGCAAAAGCTAGTTATAGGTAGTGCTATCTTATCTGTATGTTTTTCTGTCGTTTAATTTGCAGTGTCTGCAGTCTGACCTTCATTTTTTTATTAGGCTCACGAGACCTATATTAAAGGTCGGCATTCGCTTGGAATAAGCCCTGCTTGAACGGTTTTGCTTTTTAATTGTCTATCTCGCTCTAATCAAATGCCGCGCACGCAAAACTTTATATTAGTTTTTGTTTATTTTTTTGCTATATTGTTACGTATTGCAGAAAAACTATTAACCGAATCGGAAATCTGTTTATATTATGATTTTTTTCTGTTATGTGTAGTTCTGAATTATGTTTTATCGTTGTTTATACATGATATAACATCATACTAGAAATTAAATTTATTTTATTCTATATTTCGCATTCCGAGCGATTACTTAAACGAGCGAACGAAGAGAACGAAGTTCTCTGACCCTGCGGTCCGAAATAGAATTACATCGCTAAAAGGCATGAATGAATTAAAGTGTGAGCGATGACTGGTCCGTAATTTGTCCGCTAGCAAACGATGTGAAAGCCAGCTCATGATTCAGACCGCGTTAAAAATATACCTCGTAAGATTTTTTTAATTCCAAAATAGCCTCTAAGCATAAGTAGTATAGTCCATTTTAGCGGAAATAAATTGTTATATTTTTATATATTGATTTCCCAAACACATTCACAAATATAAATTCTTCCATTCCAACTTTTACCTTTTAAATTTTGAAGAGTTCCGCAAGAACTTTTCCAAAATTGTGTCTGAAATGATGGAACGAAAATTCTTTTTTGACGTTCCATTCCGGTCAACGCTCACATCGCCTCACTTCCGACGCATGAGATACAAAAGCCATAAGAATGAATGAAATAATTTGCTTCACTCATAACTTATTTGCCATTCATATCATTCATTCATAATCGATTTTAGCGATGTAATTCCATTTCGGACCGCACGGCGAGTCTACTTGAACAATCCGGAGTTTGTATGTATGAATGTTTGTCCGATGATAACTTGAGTATCGTTGGTCGGAATGTCATGAAATTCAGTAGGCGAGTAAATGAGACAAGAATTTTTAAGATTACTTATGTTTATTTTGCGAAATCCATCGCTATGAATACTCTAAATATTATTACAGTATTCATAGCGATGGATTTCGCAAAATAAACATAATCTTAGTTGATGAGAACTGTGAATTTCTTAACCGTCTGAAGCAACAATATTGTATCGAAGACAGCGCCGTCTGTTTCTTAAGAACAAGGCGGGAAATCACATAACGCCCTCGTGAGCGTTCTGTATGTGCAGTACAAGCTACTATATCAAGCAGATGCAAAAATAACAATGGAAAAGTATGATGGAAGAATTCACCGGTCTGGGTAGGAACCTCGGTGGCGCAATTGGTAGCGCACTTGTCTTGATAACAAGAGGTCGCAGGTTCGAATCCTGGCCCGGGGAATTTTTTCATATTCTTGTCTTTGGGTTTTTTTCTAATTGATATTTTCTAGTTTGTAATGCACTCTAATAATACTTAAAGAATTTTTAAGTCCGAACATGAGCCAAATTGGTCAAGATCGAATCGCCAGTTCACAGTTCGGGGCGAACTACTAGTTATTATTAACTAGCTGTTATTATTAACTAGTAGGTCACCCCGAACTGTAAGCTCGCGATTCGATCTTGACCGATTTGGCTCATGTTTGAATTTAAAAATTCTTTTTGTCTCATTTACTCGCCTACCAAATTTCATATCGTTCCGATCCACTATACTAGAGTTATCGTTGGACAAACATTCATACAAACAAACGCCGGATTGTTCCAGAAGACTCGGAGAATTTCGTTAGCTTCGCTTACTCGTTCAATAATTTGGTATACTTTTTACTGCCGGATTCCCACTGTGGCCGCATTATCTTCTACCACACGGACGAAGTCGCGGGCAACAGCTAGTAAAACATGAAAATTTAGTAGTAGACAAGACAGTTACCTGCGCCGATTCGGCCGCTACAACTGGAAGAGGTCGTCGTGCGCCCGCTCTAAACGCTGCAGCGACGTGTTCACGCGCCGCCCCTGCGTCAGCACCGTTGTCGGCGGCGGCGGCAGCGGCGGAGGTATCACCTGGAAGACATTCATCACGACATGAATATCCGATGGGGTATCAATCAGGTGTTTTCCAGTATGGACTGTGAAATGCAGGTCGACGTCAACTCTCGTATCGCCGTCTTTTCACTGATAATTTTAGAGTAGACGGTTTTAGCGTAGCAAACTACGGCCCACAGGCCATCTCCGGCCCAAAAATGATTACAATTCGGCTCACGACCATCCATCCATCAGCCCGTATTCGTCCACTGCTGGACATATGCCTCCCCCATATTACGCCACTCTTGGCGGTCCTCAGTCATCCTCATCCAGCCGCCATCCGCAACGTCCTTCAGATCGTCAGTCCAGCGCGACCAGCGACCACTTAAATAGTGCACTTGCTTACATGAATAAATATTTGTTCCTATTTTATAGATTACCTGCAATATCCCTATTTCATAGCGTACCTGATTTGAATATCTACAACGTGTAACAGAAAGGTGTAACCATATTTGAAGAGCTTATTCAGTCAATGGTATAGAACAACTTTTACTATGAAACAAACCCTGTATCTCGAAAAAATGCCGCTCGGCTGAAATGTATGGAAGGGCAGTTTTTTTTTTGAGATTTCGGGGTTGGCTCCATAGTAAAAGTTGTTCTATACCATTTGACTGAATAAGCTCTTCAAATATGGTTACACCTTTCTGTTACACCTTGTATAGTTCGTATCATTTAATTTTGCACAAGTAAGAGATTTTTTTATTTCTGTTCTCACCAAGCCAATAAATAACTTTATTTCGGTAAATATTAGTATTTTAATTTGAATAAAGAATTTAAAGCCAAAACCTGCCCCCCCCCCCCCCCATAGATACTGTTTGTAAATATTGGCCCCCATTGAAAAATGTTTGCCCATCCCTGGTCTAGGCCTTAGCTTAAATACACACTTTTCAGGGCATTTTTGTTTACCTTTTTTATAGTTTTAAGGCTCCTTTTGTGTTTTGTTTACCTCACAGTCAGTGTTACCAGATGCAAAAACGTTAAATACAGCAGCATAGCTTGAAAATTACGGTGTATCCATTGAAAATTTCCAAAAAGTATAGTGTTTGTATGGAAATTTACAAAATTCAACAACTACTGTTATTTACAGTGTATCTGGAAACATTGCGCACAGTGCTTTCTTTCACTGTCAGTAAGTGGTATAATATAAACAAATTTACCTACATTAGATAAATAAATATATTTTATTTAATTTCCTATTGGTGCATTCTCAACCAAACCGGGTCTCTAAAACCATAGACATGGGATTCGCTGCGCTTAAAAAACGTCCATAGCGTGTAAAAGAGATGTCCTACCTTTATGAACACCTTGTAAGAGAGAAACAGATGCACAACTAAGAACCGCTATATCAATGTTTTTTCGAGTAAGAGGCCATAGCGTCCCGCTTGCTTGGGTGTGATTGCGGATATAATAATATTTAAATAATACGTAATTAAATTGCTAAATAGTGATTGGTTTAGACATGGTTTCTTGTGCAGTGAGTAATTGTGACGTGAAAAGGAGAAATAACCCAAATAATTACACATTTCACAGGTAAATATGATTTTGTCATTAGAATGTTTTGAATCACATTTTGCCTAATTTCCCGTATTAATCGGCCCAAAAAAAGGTTTACAATAACGTTGATTTTCTTTGTTGTAGTGTAGATAGATATATTTAGTAAGCTTGTCTAAAATATTAAGTAAAATAGTAAATGTTATAGTAATGTGCATTTATTTTTTGGTATAAATTTCTCTACTACATTGTTTATCTTGCACATTCTAAATCTATGTCAAAACAGTAATAGCTAACCTCATTGTATGAAGTGGAGGCGCCTAAGGACTGAGACTGACGAAGCCTGGCCGTTGGTCGATGTCTGACGAAGCCATCCTCCAGGTCTCGGACGAACCTGGAATAAATTTGGGCAACTTTTGTTAGGACCATGAGTATGTAGCGTCGGTTTTATGAAAAAAATACATGATCTTGCAAAGTTTCTTGCCCTTCTTCTTAGTAGCTTAAGCAACGAATAATTTGTGGATGGAAAAGTCGAAAGCAGGATCTTTGACTTAGGAACTTTGTTTGGACTAGTTAGGAGATAAACATGCTAAAATTCCTTGCCCCTCCGAGTCGAGCCCGAGGAGGGGGGTCACAAAGAAGATCCCGTTTTTTGGTTTTTTGCTTACATCTCGAAAACCGTGCATTGTACGAAATTTTGTTTTACTACATAATGAAAGCTGATAAAATTTTCTACAACTTTAGCTTTTACACTTTTTATCTATCTCCAATCTTTGCCTAGCTATGAGCTTCGAAAAATGGTCGAATTTCAAAGCCTTTTTCACGTCAACCACGTTGGATTTTAAAATCGTTGTTGTTTTCGTAATCAGTGACCCGATAAACCATTCAAACGATACCCATGTTGATTTTCAAAATTTTTACCCCATTTCCCCCTTTTAGGGGTTGAATTCTGAAAAAACTTGAAACACATTTATAGATAAGAGTACTCCTGTGAAGTCTCGAATAAAATAGTCTAACTAATCTTGTTTCCCCTTACAAACTTTGGACACCCGTTTCACCCCCTTAAGGGGTGTGTTTTGAAAAATCCTTTCTTAGTGGACGCCTTCACTATATAAGGTATCTATATGCAAAATTTCAAGTCTATAGAACCAGCTGTTGTTGAGATGTAAGCAAAAAACCAAAAAACGGGATCTTCTTTGTGGACCCCCCCCCCCCCCCCCCCCCCCTCGGGCTCGACTCGGAGGGATAAGGACTTTTAGTATGTTTATTTCCTAACTAGTCCAAACAAAGTTCTTAAGTCAAAGACCCTGCTTTCGACTTTTCCATCCACATACCCTTAGAGAGCGCTCATTTCTCAGCCTATAGTAAGACTAATCGAATGGGTGGAGTTAGGCATATATTTATTATATGTATTGCATATATTTATAGTATTATTTATTCCTTTTTATATTTTTATTTTATTTAAGTGTATTATTTTATTAAATTTAAGTAAACCCAACCTTTATTATTTCCCTGCATTATTTCCCCATATTATTATTTATGACATAAAACTATTACTTACATACATAGATTATTTAATTACTTATATTACATTAAAACTGACCTGTAATTAGTGTATCTGTTATACGTACATTACATAAATAAATATATTTTATTTCATATTTCATTTCATTTCATATTTTTTGTTCTACAATATTTGGAGCACTTTTTCACCGAAAATATTTTTATTCTTTTTTTCGGAGGAGACAAAAATTTAAGAGTCCAAAAAATTGTTCGTTTATTTTGGCATTTCATATAAAAGGGCGTTATACATATTTACATACATACATATACTCACGCCTGTCTCCCAGAAGGGGTAGGCAGAGACTACAGATATCCATCTGCTACAATCCTCGCCTCTTCCACATCTTTTTATTTCAATATCTCTGTAAAGCAGAATACCTCTTTTTCCCTTTAAAAAAAAACAGGAATATACGAGTAATAGTGACGTTTCGAATATTAAAAAGCGAAGAGTTGAAGAGACACGATTTAAATACCGGACCTTCAGTGCGCAAATCGAATTCGCACTTGCCCGGTTTTTCTTGTGACTTGGGTAGCTAAAATAGTCACTTGTCAGCTCTTTTTTAAACATATAAAAATCAAGTGATACTTAAGAGCGGTTTTGCAGCCGGATTGTGAAAAACCCGCCTTTTTCTAATTAATCGAAACAGAACACTTAAATTCAATATTCACTCAACAGTTATTCAACAAAACCTTATTACCTATGTATTGTGTATGTTGCCATCGCAAAGTTTCCATTGGTATCTGTAATGTACAGAATGCTATAAAGGTTGTTGATAAAATAACCGCCAAGCCGAAAACTGTCGATATTACTCAAATATTGAAAGACACTTCCATACCAGCGAAGCCGCGGGCAAAAGCTAGTAATAAATGCAAATAGATATAATATTACATAATAGCACCGCGACTCTGCGCTGCGATTGTCCCAATTCATTATAAAACCACTAGAGACCCATTCAACAACAGAGACGAGAAATAAGTCCCGACCTTATTTCTTAAGCTACGCCCCCTTTATCCTGATTGGCCTTCAAGGCAGCATTACCGGGCGACGCACACCGAGGTTCCTGAACGAATGTTCTTCTTCTCATGTTTCGTGAAATTGTTAATTGAAAATATTATAAAAAAGACGATATCTTTAGATAAAGTATTGTGTGCAACTGAACATAATTAGACATTGGTACACTCGAGCAAAATTATTACAAAGCTCGCTTCGTTCGTTTTGTAAACAAGCACTCGTGTCCCAATGTATCAAATGTTACAGTTGCACAAAATACTATTTGTTTATTGAGCATGTATAGTCGACATGATGGATTGCGATACGGATCACAGAGATTATGGTTCTCGATCCATCAATAATTATATTAGCACTTGGATCACAATTCACTTATATCTCAAATAGATGCGAACGAGCTCGCAGGCATTTGCTAAATTACACTAATATTATTGAGAAGCAGTTTCTTTGTGAGTTTTGATATAAGGGGTAAACTGATTCGACTCTGAAAATTCTTCCACTAAGGATTCTTCCATACATTATTTCATCGATTTTTGCAGATTTTCAATCCCTCCCCCCTACAATCATCTTAAACGTCATTATCCATTACCCTCTCACTGTGTCAGAATGCTGAAGCTCTTCGGCTCTATTTTAAGGAGCTGTCCTGGCTGGGCTGACTAAACGGGGGGAAGTGCACAATATCCACGATTGTGGAGAATCAGTGCAGGACTCATCGCCCCCGCTATGAATTTAAAATTTACCCTCTCACAAAACTGATGTCATTTTTGTTATCTGTATAAAAAAAATCAATATTGTTGTTTAAACAATAGTTTTTTTCTTTTGGCAAGACCCCATTATTGACGTCTATGTCCATGATTAGAGATCGGATTACATGCATTATAAAAAGCTCGAAATATGCATGAAAAATGCTTAAAATATAAACGAAAAGTATCAAAATATGCAAAATTTTTAGTTATTTCATTTCAAAAACATATTAATATTATCAGACATCAGAACAATATTGGCTGTTTCATACAAACACTGTATATTTTAGAAATTTTTACAAGGGGACATATAGATATAGTTTGTTCCTTAGGGACATTAATTAAACTGTTGATGAATCTTCCGAGTTAGAAATAGAGAAAAAAAATTGAGAAATGAAACTATTTTCAGTCATCTCGTAAACACACAGCAGTTAAAAGAAAATAAAGTTTTCTTGACCTTCCATTTCATAGATCCATCATGCACAAAAATAAAACTCCAAAATGTAAACAAATCAACTCTATCATATCAAAGCAAGATAAACAAAATGAAAAGATCTGATGCATAAGACCAAGGAAGCAATTTCTATATCGTCTGTACAATTCTATCTTCAGCAAATGAAAATAGTTGAAAGTTAGTTCAATAAAGTAGTGCATTAATGTTCAACTGTGTATTATCTAGAACAAAGATAGATTAGCTCGCTGAACATAAAACTACAAGATATTTTTAGATATAAAGGAAGGATAAGCTTTTGTATAATAGAATAAAGTAGGAAAGAATTAGTTCGGAACAAAGTATATAAAATGTATTAGTTGGAAAAAAGAGTCGATAGCGTAAACGTCCCGTTAGCCGTCCAGCACAATAAGGCCAATGGCAAAGACCTTATTTGCTTTTGATAGAGGCGATTGTATGTTGGCTCATTGACAACGCACAGAAACAACAAATTGGTGTGTTTTTAGCTAATACTGAAATATTGTATAGGAAAAAAATATTGGATTTAAGTAGAATCCCTTCATATTTCTATTACCTATTTTATGAAGGAAAAAAAGGAAAAGAAGGAGGGTGGAAAACTTTTATTTTTGGCAAAAGTATAAACCTTAACACATTGTTTATAAGTAGAATCCCTAAATGAAAGATCAATAAATCAAATATATATATTTTTTTCAATACAAGGAGAGTCCGAATTTCTTCAAATTAATCATCTAAAGTCTGGCGTTATTCATGCTCATAGGCTCAGGTACAGTCTTAAAAGCAACTTTCAGCAAAGATCGCACGAGATAAGTAATCCTGAAGTCGACGATATTACCTGAAGAAACTGTTTATAGAATGTAGTTAATGGCTTCTCAACATGAAGGGTTGACTGACATTCACGCAACCTTTTACTACGTATTTTACTATATTAATATGTCAAGAATAAACGGGCACGGTCTCTAGTAGGCTGGCACCATAGAAAAATATATGTATAAGGCGTAGTGTGTATGGTTTTATGGCAAACATAATAGGTTAACGCAACCTTTTACTACGTATTTTACTATATGAGTATGTCAAGAATAAATGGACACAGCCTCTAGTAGGCTGGCACCATAGAAAAATATACTTCTAAGGCGTAGTGTGTATGATTTTATGGCAAACATAATAGGTTAATCGACTGGTTAATATACAACTTTCCTTCAAAAACGTGTCCGCAAAAATACAAAAAGCTTCATCCGATTTCACTTAAGGCGATTACCGTCGCCAAATTAGCAGCTCGATGTTTGTCTGTATGAATATCGACGGAAACGACATTGAAATAACGTTCAAATCAGTGCACAATGCGTGGTGGCTGTTTCGACGCTCGCTGCGTCCTTGAAAGGGCAAAATAGGAGAAAATAATACTTTTCACATGGGCGTCATTGTTCGATTGAATAATTCTATGTTATATTTATAACTATCAAGTTTATCTATTTATCAAAGCATAAATGAATGAAATCACCTAAGCCGCTTAGGAGCAGTAGGAAATTCAAGCCAAAAAACACCATTCAGTTGAAACAATTTTTCATATAGAAGTTTTGGTGGTACGAAAAAGAAAATTGTTGCATATGTGGTCCTAGAGTTGATAATCCATAATACATTTTTTCAATATATTTGGTTTGGCCATAAAAGAGGAGTAGCCTTTAGAGAGTACCCATTTGGCGATATTAAGGGCCTTAAGGTTAAACGTCAGTCGCTTAGCGCAAAGTGCATAACTTACCCTTCTTTTTCTTGCTAAGAAATGAAAAATTGAAAAGCAATTTGGTCTGTGGCGATTGACACCAATATAGTTCAGTATTTGTGAGGTTTATAAAGCAAGAGTTTAAAAATGGATACACGATTAGTCATGATCTTTTCAAAAGCAACTTAAAATGCTGTTTTGGCTTGGTTTGGACAAGATCATGACCGTTTGTGCATTAAAATTCGAACTCATGCCTTATAAACCTCACTAATACGTGAGGCGTCAATTGCAAATACAAAAAGGTTTTTAAATTTTTAACTTCTAAACAAGAAAAACAAGGTTAAGTTATGCACTTTGCACTAAGCGACTGACGTTTAACCTTAAGTACATTGTATATAAAGAATCTGTAACCTTTTGTACTTTTATCTACAAGAATAGAAGAGCCAAAATTACATAATTTAACGCAAGTGTTTAATGGACGATGAATTACCCAGTTTTTCATCTGATGTAGAATGCATATAACTTGCTACCAGTGGCGTGCACAGAACTTTTTGCTGGAAAAGCAAACAATTAGTCATGAACAACAATAAAAAAAATATGAAAAAATTTAAATATCACTTTGAAAAAAAAAATTTTGTATGACGCCAGGGTAGACAATGTCTACCCTAGAGTGAAAATTTCCTATACAAACTTTTTTTTTTCAAAGTGATATTTAAATTTTTTTATATTTTTTTTATTGTTGTTCTTGACCAATTGTATGCTTTTCCAGCAAAAAGTTCTGTGCACGCCACTGCTTGCTACAGTAACCATCCGCGGAAAAACAATTTTTCAAACACACAAACTGTTTTTAAGTAAGAAAATCCGTCTTCTAACACGCCACTTAGCCAATTTAGCTTAAATGAAATCGTTGTAATTCAACCTGAGACCCTACTCCACTGTCATACGGTGGACTTTAGAACATACTTGGGCCTTCTTCTCTGGGCATTGTTTTCCGCGTCACTACGGAAACTATATGATCCAGTGCAATACAGCAGCAATTTTCAAATTTTGTGCCCATTACACTTCGATGCATGTCCCGAGGTTTAATATTTTTAAATCTCAAGTTTCAGTTGCGGAAATTACACAATGTGGACACTAATCGATAATGTAATTCATAATTTTAAAAGAACACTAAAAATATTTAAAAAATATGTTAAATATTACTTTTTATTACTGCATAAACATGAAGTTAAGATTTTTAGTTGTATGGAGAAGGGATTGTCCCCAAATCAGCTAAGCTTGTACAACATTAAATTTTACGAAAAATATGTACCATAGGAATGTGTGTGAATGATGTCAACCTTAAGACGTGATTAGGGGAAGCATTTTATTACATTTCTATACACTTTAAAGGGTAAATACCTTTATTATTAGTTTTAATAAATTGTCCCTGAAAGTGTCCTCATGGTTACTGTCTTTTCATTTACCAATGTTTTGATGCCAAATATTATAAAACTGAACGAAGTTTTCTGTGTTATTTTTATAATGGCAACACCCAGCAATCAGACTAGCCGTCGCCATTTTGATTTATTCAGTCCAAAACAAGTTGCAAGGTCGTCTATTGTTTTGATGTGATATTTTAATTTTGTTGTTCTGTTCAGTTACCAACATATCTCGGTAAGTAAAAAATATTTCAATTAAGACTATTTAGTATTTTGTAACAGTATTTACATTCCATAATTTTTTATAAGAAACTTTGTAGTTTTCCAATTTCATTGTACCAAAATAAATATTTAAATTTGCCAAGGTACAGTTTAAGTTACGTCTCTTCAGTTATTTTTCTCTAGTAACTTATAAGGGGACGAGAAAGTAACTGAATGGACATCTTTAGGGCCTGTTTACGTTGTTTAAATGTGAAGTTTTGTTTTGTTTGTCTGTCTGTCTGTAGAAATAAAAAAAATATATATCTTATTATAAGTATCATAAAAAAGTAATTAAAAAATTCAAAACATTTATTTTGTAATATAGATATAAAGCATACACATATTACACGTTCAAAGTAATTACATTATTAAAATATGAAATTTGAAAAAAAAAATGTATTTTCGACACACCCTAATGTACACTCATATGTTTACTGGTAATATATTTTGCAAATTTTTATAAAGTTTTTATAACGTATATTCAGAAAATCTTTGTTCATAAGTTGTTTTTCTTTATTTTTTCAGGTGTATCTAAAAAGAAACTTGACTACTTGATTAAATAAGAACATTAAAATTATTATTTTTTATTCCATTGTAAATAAAGGTTTACAATGTCTTTTCAGTTACCACTGTATCCATTCAGTTATTGTCCCCTTAAAAAGATGTTGTTTAAAATAGAATTAAAAATCAAATATTCAATATCATTCAAACAGAATAAGTAAAAAATATAAAAATTATATTCTTAGATCAAAATAAATTAATAATACACAATTTTTCCCACCAGTTAGAGTGAAAATGAAACTTTCCAAAACTAAAATTGTAGAAAGGTAACTGAATGATATATAATAAAAATTTCTCTAGAAATTTATTCTAAACATATCTTATTTTTTATTGTATCTTATTTAATTGTATATTTGGATGATATAATAAATTTCTGTTGAATAAATTTCAATTACTGAACCGATTTTTGGGTGTATGAAGATGGTAACTTAACGGAAAATAAATCTCTCCCTTTCCTGTAAAAAAAATTTTTTTTAATAAGTTCTGTTTATAATCATAATTTTAGACCACTTTTCAGAAAATATAAAATGAAAGTATCTCATTTCATCGAAGAAAATAAAAAAAATAGACTATTTCTAAATTAACTTAATTTTTTAGAAGGTGGGCACAAAATTTGAAAATTGCTGACAGCTCAACGCAGATAGAAAGTGCTAAAGTGTTTATATTTACAACCGAGAAAATACGACAAATGGGAAGACTCTTATTGATTGGAGATAGAGCCTGTTTTCCATAGTTTAGCTAGTCAATTTCGTGGTCAGATCACCTCGCGCGTCCTTGTGACCGGTTGAGCGACATGAGTCACGAGACTAATGAAATGTAACGTTTTTTTTTTATGTTACGAATAACCTACTGTTAAAGTAATTACGTAATTAAAAATTGTTTCCTTCAGGGAAACCATGTTTAGTAAACATTGGATCATTCTAATTATCAAACATTATAATTAGCTATTAGGTAGTACTGATTAGTAGGGATGCAACGATTACAAAGCGGTGCATCGTTTTGCATCTGTAATCGTAATAATTACGGTTAATAACGAAGCGATGCATTGTAGTAAGAATCGTGTAGATTATTAAATTAAAAAATCAGTGGCAACTTCACCAATGCTCTGAGGTAGGGGTCATCATCATCACCGTTTTACCATCATTTCCATCATTCATGACACAAGAAACCTTAGACATAGCTGCATGGGCTTAAAGTTCCCTTTGCCTTGTCACATAGTGAAAGAAATTAACCAAATTTTTTATTCTTTTCTTTATTATTTATTATCTGACACATTTTTTTTAATAAATGTAATGCATCGGTTATCGTATTAAATAACGATTAGCTTGCTAGTCGTAATCGTATTTGTAATGGCCGAATCGTTGCATCCTTACTAATTAGTCATATGCAATTTTTTTTATTACCCTGGACGGAACATCTAGAAAAGCAAATACCCACTGATTTAAAAAAGAGCCTTTTTGGAATGTTCTTCTATACTATTTACCTATAAATATAAAACGATGGTGAGAGGATTCTTTCTACCTATTGTTGTTTTAGATTGTTGATTTAGTTGGCAAGTTCCCTCACAAGGATATTACACGAATTAGTGCCAAAAAAATCATTAAGTCTGTACCTGAGCCTGACCAACTCCAGAAATTCGGACACTCCTTGTATTGAAAAAAATATATTTGGTTTATTAATCTTTTCTCTAGGGATCTTACGTATAAACAATGTACTAAGATTTATACTTTTGTCAAAAAATTAATGTTTTGCACCCTCTTTTTTTTTTGTTTTCAAACGTTCGTTTCAAAGACGCGGTTAAGAGATCAACTTGTTTTTTTTATAAAATAGGCAATAGAAATATGAAGGAATGTTACCTAAATCCAATATTTTTTTCCCTACAAAATATTTCAGTATTAGCTAAAAACACACCAATTTGTTGTTCCGCTGCGTGATCACTAGTATTACGCGTCCAAGAACAAGAGGCCAAAGAGCCAACATATAGTCGCCACTATGAAAAGTAAATACGGTCTTTGCCATTAGACTTATTGTGCTGGACGGGTAATAAAAATAGTTGCTAGGGTATGCCATCCTCTTGAGTTTAGTTCTGTCAAATGAGCCCTGCGTTCCGAAATAGAATTATATCGCTAAAATCGATTACGAAAGTATGAAGTGAATGGCTTATGATCCATTGTAATTCTATTACGGACCGCAGGTAAGATAAGCCGTGTTGTGCCGAATCGACACAATTGTTTTTCTACTTAAAATTATAAATGGTGTTATTGATTGTCTTGACTTGCATGAAAAACTCAAATTTCGTGCACTAGATAAGTTTTTGCATAACAATACCGTGTTCTCCTTACCCGTAGTACCAAATAATTATAGGCTAAATTCATATTTGTGGCGAGTTTGCGATAAGTTGAACGAGTTGGCACGCAGTATGGATATTAATTTGTTTACTTTGTCAACAACAGGGGTGAAAAGACTTCTTAATTCGAGATTTTTCAATCAACATTTTTAATGTGTAATTACTTCCTTAAATTAACTTCAAATGGAACCAGTTTTTGTATTTTTGTATTTCAAGTTTTAATGTTATACCTAGTATGTAATCTTATTTCTAATTTTAAGCTGGTAAATCCAATTAATTAAGTGTTACTACTTGTGGAGACTTTTAAATTACTTTTTATTATCTATTTCATATTCATTAGTTTAAGTTTTTTTATAAGTTGATAGTATTCTTAAAAATGTAAAATTTTTTTTTTTTTAATAAATATCTCCATCTCCAATTCTATATTTGAAATTTAATCTCCAAAAACAGTCACTATAATCAGATAGGAACCCATGATATTTTAGTTAGTGTAAAAACATTTCTTTTTTGGCAGTCTTTTGTACAGTCAATTAAAAATTAATATCGTCTCACACATTTTAGTCAAAAAAATTCCAACAAGCGAGATAAATTCATAACAATCTGGTACAAAGAGGTCAATAGCTGATAAGCAATATCACTTTATAACTAAAAATGCAGATGCGTAATATTCCGAGAAATTTTATAATGTACTTAAGAGTATGACATAGCCAAAACAAAAACCAGTTCCGGGCGTGGCTTATTCTATTTTACGATAGCGCGCGGGGGGAAATTCGTCCCGGTCTCTAAGCTCGCGTCACCATAGCAAAAATACGAATAGAGTGGACGAGGCAGGGTCAAAAGACGTATTTTATTTTATCTAATTTATTAGTGTATTTTGATCATCGTCACACGGCATTGATCCTACTTGCTATCACGTCGGGACGTAAATTTATTATGGTCGGCTAAAAGTGATTTTTTGAGTGTTTGATTTATCAGTTGACCCTCGGAACATTTCAGACACTCCTTTAGAGATACATAATAATATTGTGACGGTTAATTGTCACCATTACCCATTCTTTAAATATTTTTCGCCCGTTGAGCTGGTTTTACACTTGCGGGAAAATAAATTGGACCAAAAATTTCTTTACAAAAAATTTTTACTAAAGTTGTTATTACAAAAAGTGGAAACTAACAAATATTCTCAGAAGGAATGCACCACGTCACTATCTATCTCACTGTAGCCTATATCTCTCACTATTTACTATTTATCTCACTCTAACGCGTGTTAAATGGCATTTCTAATGAACGTCAAATATTTTTACTGCCCGCCACTCTTTCATTCTAAATTCTAATTATTTAAAAAATACGCAGCTCCTTTGGTAGTAAAATAGCAATAACTTTTTTTTCAAAAGTAATACACAGAAATTGCCAGATCATTTGAAAAACAATATTTGATGAGCCGTTATTTAAGACAATTTGCAAAACTAACATAGGACATTTTTTTTTCAGGGTGTGGTATCGAACTAACCTAATTACAAAAAATTGCTCATAAATTGGGTTTTTATTTTTCTTCCTGATGTAACAGCATTTCAAGGTTTATTTTTGACTTTATCAATAGCATGACTATTCAGAGTTGCGCAACAAAAATTTTATTCTTAGAGTTTAGAACTATCTATTCGAATTTATAAAAGTACCATCAACTCGAAGACTATCTACTTTTTGCTGAGGTCATAATTTGATATTCTGGTCAGTCATGAGCTGGCCTACCAGCCTTCCAAGGGAAAGCGTTGACTTTTGGGACACCTGTTTACCCTTGGGATAAATCGCCAAGTGTTCAAAATATAGAAATTTATTTGTATCATAGTTTGAAATGTTCAGGTCCCTTTACGCAAAATGAAAAAACAAAACTCTTTTAGAATTAATTTGTTGTCCCTATGTTTGTCTGTTTGTCCGTTTGTCTAGGCAATTTTTCTGGGTAAAATTAATAAATGCTAATATTTACAGCCCTGTAAAATATACATATCATAACGTTTTTATGGCCTTTTGTTTAACTTTTTCATACAAATTTTCTCCTTATGAAAATATAGAGATCAACAATTCACATAATATTTTGCATTTGAAAGAAAGCACAGAAAGGAACTGTAGAACAAATAATGTAAAAAATATAAAACCATATCTTTCTAATCTAAAGAGATTAATAATTTACTGTTTGTTCTATGTGGCGATAGCTTTGTTTATTATTATTTTTTTCTTTGTTACAAAGATAACAAATATTTTCATACAAGGTTTTCCTTAAGGGCTATTTCTCCGAATTTGTAACAAAATATTAAGAAATAATTATAACGGTAAAGTACAACTTTTAGCTAAGACAATTTATTGTTAAAAGTTTGCTAAATGCATAAACATATTTTAATGATATTATGGTATCTTCAAAATAATTGGGTTTTCCATAAGCGTGATATCAGATTATTTTAGAAATTTACGGCTGGTATCACGACGACGGATAAACCAATTATTTTATTACTATTGTAATATAATTAAAAATATGTTAATGCATACAGCAGACTTTTAACTATAAGTTTTCTTAACTAAAAGTTGTATTTTTACTTATTGAAATTGTATTTCTCATCAAGAAGTGCAAGATGACAAGATATTCAAAATAAGTTAATTGAATTTGTGAAATGGTTTCAGGTCAAAACAGTTTTCCATGAAATGGTAATTGTTTATACTTAGCAAAGTGTGTAAACTTAGTCATCTTAACATGAACGACGCCTGTATTTCTCTCTTTTTTATTTCCAGTATAGAAAAAAGTATACAAACTTGTTAAACTTTGCGTAAAAACGAGGCAATATTGACGATATCCTGACAGCTATTATGATGGTGTTTTATCAAATTTTGCTTTTTGGGCTGTATAGAGACGTAGTTAGATGTCACTAGAATATACTCATGAAAAAATATATGAAGAAAATAAGCTGTAGACTTCACATTTGATTTATACCTATTGTATGAATTTTAAGAAAAATACAGGGGTAAAGGGACCTCTTAAGGATAACCTTGTATTAAACTATTTATTATCTTAGTAAAAAATAATTCAAGGAAAAAAATAAACAAAGCTATCGCCACATTGAACAGTAGATAATTAATCCCTTTAGAATAGAACAACATGGTTTTCATATTTTTTACATTATTTGTTCAACAATTCCTTTCTGTGTTGACTTTTAAATGCAAAATATTATCTCAAGTGTTCATCCCTACATTTTCATAGTGAGACAATTAGTATGAAAAACGTAAAAACCTAAAACGTAATATAAATAAAAACTAAGATTATGTTTATTTTGCGAAATCCATCGCTATGAATACTCTAAATATTATTAGAGTGCAATACAAACTAGAAAATATCAATCAGAAACAAACCGTTAACATAACAAATCATAACAAGAGGTCGCAGGTTCGAATCCTGGCCCGGGGAATTTTTTCATATTCTTGTCTTTGGGTTTGTTTCTGATTGATATTTTCTAGTTTGTATTGCACTCTAATAATATTTAGAGTATTCATAGCGATGGATTTCGCAAAATAAACATAATCTTAGTTAATGAGAACTGTGAATTTCTTAACTGTCTGAAGCAACAATATTGTAGCGACGACAGCGCCATCTGTTTCTAAGAACAAGGCGTGAAATCACATAACGCCCTCGTGAGCGTTCTATATGTGTTGTACAAGCTAGTATATCAAGCAGAAGCAAAAATAACAGTGGACAAGTATGATGGAAGAATTCACCGGTCCGGGTAGGAACCTCGGTGGCGCAATTGGTAGCGCGCTTGTCTTGATAACAAGAGGTCGCAGGTTCGAATCCTGGCCCGGGGAATTTTTTCATATTCTTGTCTTTGGGTTTGTTTCTGATTGATATTTTCTAGTTTGTATTGCACTCTAATAATATTTAGAGTATTCATAGCGATGGATTTCGCAAAATAAACATAATCTTAGTTAATGAGAACTGTGAATTTCTTAACTGTCTGAAGCAACAATATTGTAGCGACGACAGCGCCATCTGTTTCTAAGAACAAGGCGTGAAATCACATAACGCCCTCGTGAGCGTTCTATATGTGTTGTACAAGCTAGTATATCAAGCAGAAGCAAAAATAACAGTGGACAAGTATGATGGAAGAATTCACCGGTCCGGGTAGGAACCTCGGTGGCGCAATTGGTAGCGCGCTTGTCTTGATAACAAGAGGTCGCAGGTTCGAATCCTGGCCCGGGGAATTTTTTCATATTCTTGTCTTTGGGTTTGTTTCTGATTGATATTTTCTAGTTTGTATTGCACTCTAATAATATTTAGAGTATTCATAGCGATGGATTTCGCAAAATAAACATAATCTTAGTTAATGAGAACTGTGAATTTCTTAACTGTCTGAAGCAACAATATTGTAGCGACGACAGCGCCATCTGTTTCTAAGAACAAGGCGTGAAATCACATAACGCCCTCGTGAGCGTTCTATATGTGTTGTACAAGCTAGTATATCAAGCAGAAGCAAAAATAACAGTGGACAAGTATGATGGAAGAATTCACCGGTCCGGGTAGGAACCTCGGTGGCGCAATTGGTAGCGCGCTTGTCTTGATAACAAGAGGTCGCAGGTTCGAATCCTGGCCCGGGGAATTTTTTCATATTCTTGTCTTTGGGTTTGTTTCTGATTGATATTTTCTAGTTTGTATTGCACTCTAATAATATTTATAAATAAAAACGTCAAAAGTATGTTTTTACAGCTCTATAGAGGGCCGTTAATATTGGTATTTATTAATTTTACCCAGAAAAAATTGTCTAGACAAACGGACAGACAGACAAACATAGGGATAACAAATTAATCCTAAAAGAGTTTCATTGTTTTCATTTTGCGTAACAGAACCTGAACATGTACCGACAGGATTATCTACGATCTAATAATTTTGCCATGCACTGTAAATATTTCAAAATAAATTTCTATATTTTAAATGCTTGGCAATTTATCCCAAGTAAGTGTACCTATATAATTTGCAAAAAACTTCACTTATTGGACCTGAAATGGTGAGCCAATACTAGAGGGTAATTTCACGAAAAGGTCGTTGACCTTTGTTACAGATCTCAGTAAGTATAAGTAAATTAATTTGGGTTTCAATAACGATCACAAAATTATTCTTTTAGACTAACATATATTATTTTCCCGCATAAAAGTATGAATTCAATCCAAATTCATTCAGTTTTGTTGTTATGACTATGGCACGATGTAGCTAAATCACTCATACGCATATTTTGTTGAGTTTTAACGGCAGGAATATGATGCTCCTCGAAATATTACTTTATAAAATTAATTTCAATGTGTTTTGAGGTAGTTTTGGGAGATATTTATAGCTTGCAAAAAAGGGCACAGGTTCCACGTCTTACGGGCGCCAACGCTAGGCGCAGACTGACAATATCTTGCTGCCGCTGACTGCATCAGTGGATTTACGTATTTTTGGAAAAAGGGGGTGCTTTTTTTGACCCGAATAACGTGGTATTTGGAAAATGAATAGATATCATTCACACTAATTTTATTTAAAAAAAACCAACAAAATCGCGAAAGCGATACCTGAAACAAAATCGATAAGAAGTGTGCAATAGAGGGTTACAAAAAAATTCATTGACAGTACAAATATGAATCGATTAACGTGGTTTGTGGAAAATGAATACCTTAAAGTTCAACCAAAAACATGTATTTTTTTTATGGCTATACGTAACCTAATTATTGCAACAAAATCATCCGAAAGCTGACATTTTATTTCTGTTTGTATTTTCGTTCCCCTTAAGTATACAGTATATTTTCGAAATAGAAATCCCTCAAAAATACTTTCTTACTGAAGACTAAACTAAACCTTACTGAATTCTACTTGAAGGTTAAACATCAGTCGCTCGGTACAAAGTGCACAACTTAACTTTGTTTTTCTTGTTAAGAAGTTAAAAGTGAAAAAGATATTGGTCTATCTATGGCAATTCACGCCAGTAGTTTAGTTCAGGGGATCTAAAAAGGCCGACTTGGATGAATCATAAAATGATTTGAAAGTAGGATGGAGTCAGAGTTTTTTCACGCGTGCAAAAGAGACGGCATTAGAACGGAATCATAATATGATTCATCTAAAGCGAGGTCCTCTAAAAAAGCCATTATGCATGAATCACATTATGATTCTGTTCTAATGCCGTCTCTTTTGCACGCGTGAAAAAACTCTGACTCCATCCTGACGGCATTAGAACGGAATCATAATATGATTCATCTAAAGCGGTCCTCTAAAAAGGCCATTATGCATGAATCACATTATGATTCTGTTCTAATGCCGTCTCTTTTGCACGCGTGAAAAAAATCTGACTCTATCCTGCATTCAAATCATTTTATGATTCACCCAAGTCGGCCTTTTTAGATCCCCAGTATAAGTGCGGTTTTTGATTGTTTATTTATTACTTTTTATAACTTATGTACTCGCCACTACAGATAAGCCAATTGGCTTTCGCTAGATGGCTATATAGTTTAGGTTAAGATTCATTGTAATCGGGATCAACAAAGATATATAAAAAAAAAAGTTAAGTTTATGAATTAAAATTTGAAATTTAATGCACAATTAGCCATGATTTTGCCTAAACAAATTTAAAACACCATTTTAAACTTGTTTGGACAGAATCGTGACTAATTGTGCATTTTATTTGAAACTGTTGATTTATAAAGCTAATTTATACTGAACTATTGACGTGAATTTATATAGACAAATATCTTTTCCACTTTTAACTACTTAACAAGAACAACAAAGTTAAGTTGTGCACTTTGTATCAAAGACTCGAATACAAAAATCTATTAACTTTTTGGCTCGTAAGTGTTTAACTTTGTATGCAGTTGGCAAAACGAAACCAAAGTTTATACATATATTTTCGTTTGTTTATTGTCTATCTATTGTATCATTTGTTGATCATTTTCAAAATTTATTTCAAGATGCTATTAGAATAGGACCTTTTGGAATGGAGTGGTTGATGATGCTTGTGTGCGTTAGCAATGATGACTGAAGTGCGTGAGCACCTACTTTCCCCCGATTTTAATTTTTCAGAATTTTCTAAATTTGTTAAAAGTCTCAAGTTGCATTTACATAAATATTAATAATATGCTATGGGTTTCTTATAACAGCTACTTCCTTATCTCTTTTGTACATATTCTAAGAAAAGTATGTAATGATTAAATCTCTTTTAATCTATTAGGAAATAATTACACATACATACATATACTCACGCCTGCCTGTCTCACAGAGGGGTAGGCAGAGACTACAGATTTCCATCTGCGACGATCCTGACACACCTATTTTGCCTCTTCCACATCCATCAATCTAGTCATACAAGTTCTTCTATTCCGGACACTTTAGAAATTGCCTTTCTTCAATATGTCGCCAATTTGGTCAGCATAAGGGCGGCCTGGCGTTGCGCACCATAAATTTCTTTCGTCACTCTACTTTCATTCACCCTTTCTACATGCTAAACAATCTCTGTAAAAATATGTCATATCATAACCACAAACAAAAATAGAATTGAAAAAAAGTGCAACACAACAAACATCTCATAAAGTATACATCTCCAAAAAAAAATATCACTACCTACTTAATAATAACCAACTTTTAGATTAATGTTATATAATAAGCAGTGATACTTAATTGTACCACAAAGGTTTATCCTTTACAAGCAGAGTTTGTCAGCGTTATATGACTGCTACAAAGTAAATGTTTCAACATCAAATAAGGTGCTTATCAAGTGCAGATAAGGCTCACTCACAACAAACGTGGGTCGGTCTGTCAGCCTATGGTGAAGAAAAATTTAAATTGGGGAAAGGTTTAATGCATGCTTCTGTGAATTATATTCAGAAAACAAGCTTTATATTCAAACTTGAACTAAAAATACTACTAATAACAAAAAAGTTTGTTCTTTGACATTCTGCCTTATGATATTATTCTTGGTTTTAAGCAAATTTAGTTCTAAATCTGTCTGTCCCATAAACAGCTAAATGTTGGGACTGTTTAAAAACTTTAATCATATTCGTATAACTTGAATGGGGCTTTATTTGAATTAATTAATTATCAAGAAAGCATTTTCATGTCCAATAATAAAAATTATTAGTCGTGGATTGTTGAGAGGACATTAGTGTCGATTTGGTGTTTGATGTAACTTATTTGGAACTAAATTTAATTTAACCTTTGGCTGACGACGTGGTCTAAATGTAACTGTAACGCTGAGGTACCGTCTCACAGACGTAAAAATATTAATGTAAATTAAATTAATTTTACCAAACAATACCAACTGTATGAGTTTCACAAATAGATGGATATATATTTTGGTAATTGAATTACAAACAAAAATAAAACTGCCATCTTTATTTTAATAATTATTAACATTTATTTATGAAGTCACAAAATTAACTTAGTTGAATTTAGGAACTTAGTTCAGCCTTTATAAAAAAAAAACTTTTGTATAAATCGAAAAATTAACTCAAACAATCGTTACTTCTATAAATTATAATTGAAAAACAACAAAAACTAAAATCCTTACTCTAATAATAAAAATAATGACAAGGCACAAATTTGGTATTTTTTTTACTGTCGTAGCTTACAGTCATTGCATACTTGAAGGCAGCAAGTAAGGCACTTTGGCTTTTTGCAATGATAGCAACAGTACTTTGTCCTTCTTTTTAGGCGACTGGGACAAACCGCACATGTTTTCCGCGTTCCTGGACCTGGTCACGTCAATTAGACACTATGAGCATATCAACGTAAACACAGAGGTCACGACCAAGAGACGTGCAAAGATTTGTACATAAACACCGTACTAACGTCTGTCAGACGGCGATTGCTTCTACGTGATAACGTGTTCACTCGACGCGCTCGAGGCCGTGACTGGCGGTAAGAAGATGGTAAGAGGGGAAGGTAGAGGGAGGGGTAGCGCCACGCGTCGTATATTTAAAAAGATATTGTAATAACAATATTAATCACGTCTGTGAGACGTATACCACGTCAGTTAAAGGTTAAGCATTCTGTCTTTTTCATTCTGTATCGAAAAGACAAAGACAAGATAATAAACCTTAAAATAAGATTAGTCCTGTCAAATAAGTTAAGTTGCATTCCACTGAATTAACACCACTGTTTTCACAAAAAAATATATAAACATTTATATATTGACCTTAAAAAGAGAATCGCCATAAAATTCTTCACTTCGGTTTCATTAACGTTTTAGTAGCATTCCTAAACGCTGGGGTAAAGGTAAAATTTAACGTGAATTTTACATTTCTTATAAGGACTTCGAACGGTTCATTTTCACTCCGGTAGTTGTGGAACAGGTGACAGATTATTTTTACCTTTACAATTGTAATTACAATTTAAAGAAAACCTAAATAAACTAGTTTGTGTGAAAAAAATAAAAGGAGATACTCACTCACTGTTCTCTTTCGATTTCTCTACATGTTTTTTAATGTCTGCGAGTGAAGAATCCACTCTGTTGAGAAAGTCATCAAAACTCTTCTTCTCATCAGGACTACCAGGTGAGAAGTCACCCCTGGGCATGCCAGCTATCGACGCTCGATGGCTGGGGGGAGCAGGCTCCATAACTCGCTCCCCACTCTCATAAAAAGGAGAATCTTTGGTCACAGGTATCAACAAAAACTCCCTCAAAAATAAACTGTCCGAGGCAAATAACCGGTTCACTCGTCGTATCTTCTCCATCTGGAATGAACAGAATAATAGTTAGACACTATAATCCATTCACTTCTTCAATTATTAAACAAGATAATCGCTGATATTGCCAAATATTAACACTTACAGTAACACCATATTTTAACGCTAATCCTTGCAAGGTATCGCCTTTAGAAATCACATGTTTAATGTATTCTTCGTTCCTTTTCATATGGTTACACGTACTCCCGTATTTTTTCAAGGGTCGAGCTGATTCTCGAATTGCAACTCTTTCATCGAAAAGACGATCCTCCTCCATTTTTTGACGTTGACAAATGAAATGAATGACAGATAAATCAACAACCTGAAGTTTATGCGAATGCGAACTAAAAGATAGTTCAGTTTTCAAGTTGGACAACGTAAAGAAAAAAAAACGTTACCAGTACACAAAAAATATACAGCGCCATCTAGTGATAAAAAAAAAATAGCGAACAACGCCATCGTTCGTCCATAAATTAAACTAAAATACTTCAAATGTTTGGCAAAAGATGGCAATGTAATTTACGCAACGTTTTATTTTTTTTACGTATAGACCTACACAGCCGTATACAAATAGTGAAACCAAATTTGGTACAAATCGTTATTAATTTTCTTCCTAAGTGCACCTTAAAACTTATTTGTTACTAAACTTAATATTTAAAGCTTGAACCAGAAAAATAATATACAGAAGTTGCGGAAGCTGAAAACTGGAACAGACTAGTTCGCTAGTTCGTTAATTATGATAAGGTGTGTTAATTCGAAAACCATTCCAAGATTTAGCTATAAAAGCCGTATTTTAGATCTTGAAGTCTAAAAAACCTCATGACGATGAATATTTTACGAAAAAGCTGCAACTTCCATTTGCCTTTGTGTGATGTCACTTGAGAAAAAGCTGTTTAGAAATGTGTCCTTTGCTATCGAGATAAATTTATAATAATTTGCTTAATTTTTACACCAAAATAATGAAAAGTATGTCCTAAAATGACGTATATCATCTGAAAAAAAAAAAATATCTTTTAGAAATTAAGCTATGGGAATTGAGAAATCTAGAAAATAGTCAGTTGTTTCATACATTGTGGTCGGTAGCTATATAACTAATATATGTGAAACAGCTGATTTTTTTTCGCCATTCGAAGGTTGCCTCCATAGTTGAAGTTTTTCGTATGGACGATGACTATCGCCAGTTTCCGGCTCCCATAAGATCATCTTAATACCCAGTATATTTTTAAATCTATTTCTTGCCTACCCCATGTATTCATGGTGACTTTTGCAACCTAAGTTTTTCTAGGTACCATAAGCTATCTCTATGGTTCATTCCGTCATTCGTCATGTTTTCGTTCAACGTTCTCAATCAACTTCTTGAATGAATCGTTCAATCTAAATCAATCGGTCAGTTCAGTTTGATTGTGGCCGTGTATGGGTATTGTCGCGTGTTGACAGTTCGTATAAAAATAATAAAATCAATGGAAAAGGCGTCCTGAACTTTAGGAATAGCATTTTCCTCAATTACAGACATATATCAACAGGCTTAAAAGGTTTTCATTCAGGAAGTGTCGTGTTTATAAAACTGCAGTGCTTTTCGATCGTGATTTTATTTTTCTTCCAATGATTCGTGAACACATGTGATCGATTCCACAACAAATTCTTCATTCTAAAAGGTATGTATGAATTAAAGTCCCAATATTAACGTCTGCTTAGTAATATTTTAGTATGAGCTTATGTTTGTGTACAACCCTCAACCAGCCACAGTAAGTTGCCTACTACACACCCACCCCTTGGCAAAACGATATTTTATGCGAGGGTTGCTTTCGAAGCACTGACTCTTTTATTTCTCGGAGCCCTATTTTTCCTATAATATGTTAATGTTATCATTCCTCCCTAATTTTATAAATTGAGTGTCCGAAATTGTATCATTTATTAGATCTTATTGAGCTGATAAAAGAAAAAACTTGAATCTTCCTAAAAACTGTTTTTGCTGCGACTCGAAAATCACTGAAAAAATAAATTACCTCTGCCTGCGCCGCGCATTTTAGTTTGACATTCGAATCGAAGTTATCCATCAATAAGAAGGCATCAGTAGCGGATCCAGGGGGGGGTTGAGCCTCCCCCCCCCCCCTTCAATGTATACATTATAGGACTCGCACATTTCTTTAATACTTTCACCTACATACTTTAGCTGATTTTGAAGGTTTTAGGTTTAGTGCTCTCAAAACTAAAAATGTTGCAAGGTACCTTTAATTAAGCTTTTATTAAGTTCAGTAAATAGGTACCATTGAGCAATGAAAAAAAAACATTTTGACAGCACCACAGCCTTTAAAATTGCTTTATTATAACATTAAAGCCGATTCTGAAGGCTTTAATTTTAGTTTTACTGTCAAAACTAAATTTAAATTTATTGCGAAATAGTCCTTAATTATCGGGAATAGAAACTAAATTAATTTAAATAAAAAATAAGCTCTGACAGCATTTAATTAAACTGAAATTAAAGCCTTCAGAATCTTCTACAATTTCTTACTTATGTTGTACTACATACAGTCTTAAATTTACCTACACGTATTTTAATAGAACAGGATTATGATTTCCTGAAAAAGCGATGAAACCTACCCTCAGCCCTCCTAAACATGTTTCTGGATCTGCCACTGGAAGACAACTAAGTTAATAGATAACCCATTGATGTAGGTAGGTAGTTATCCAATCAGAATCTACAGAAAAGTGCTTGCCTGTATTCCTTAGCAATCTCTACATTCCCCTCTGCAGATTAGCTATAAATTTATCAATTGTGACCCTTTGCACATATTTAGAGTAAGATCTTCAATTGATTTTATTGTTATTTATGATACAGTTTCTTTTCCCTGTACTTTTTGTCGGATATCTTGTACCATCTGTGGGTTGACTGGTAGAAAATGCTTTAAGCATTAAGTTCTCCATTTTGTACTCTTATTGTGCACTAAAGAATTTATGATGATGATAAGAACTACCTACCTTACCACTTCATAGGTGTAGGCTACCTACTTTACCACTTCATAGGTGTAGGCTACCTACCTTACCACTTCATAGGTGTAGGCTACCTACCTTACCACTTCATAGGTGTGGGCTACCTACCTTACCACTTCATAGGTGTAGGCTACCTACCTTACCACTTCATAGGTGTAGGCTACCTACCTTACCACTTCATAGGTGTAGGCTACCTACCTTACCACTTCATAGGTGTAGGCTACATACCTTACCACTTCATAGGTGTAGGCTACCTACCTTACCACTTCATAGGTGTAGGCTACCTACCTTACCACTTCATAGGTGTAGGGGACAAGTGGGATTATGTTTTCATTCCCATTTCTATCCTTTTTAGGTAACTTTTATTTTATTTTAGGTATAATGTGACCCCTTCTCTTATCCTTATGTCTCTTATGTCTCAGGAAGAAAGTATGCTAGAGAAAATCAAAGATGATAAATTACCAGAATATAAATAAGTTTTTGTATATGCAAAGTAAGTAGGTACTTTGGGCACATCAAAATTAATATTGTTGCAACATTCATAAAACGTGGATTAAGTAAATTAATAATACAACAAAGTTGCAATGCAATATACTATTGTGCCATGCATGTAGTGCAATTCGCTTAGGTTAGATTATGTTAAGGTGTGTTAATTCGTAAATCATTTCGAAATTTATATTTTAGAACTTGTGGTCTAAAAAACCTCATGATGATGATTATTTTTTAAGAAAAAGGTGCAACTTCCATTTGCCGTCGTGTGGCGTCACTTGAGAAATGGCTGTTTAGAAATGTGTCCTTTACTATCAAAATAAATTTATAATAATTTGCTTCCGACTGATTTGACAACTGGATGACAGATGAGTAGACAGACAGAGACAGACCACATTTTTATAAACAATCAGACGTCACAATCAGTATAATGTCTAAAATTCTCAAGTGACGCCATATCGGTCAATTCTTTAAAAAAATCTAGAAAATAATAGCTAATTTATATACCAAAATAATTAAAACTATGTCCTAAAATGACGTTTATTCTCAAAAAAAAAATTAAACAAATATCTTTTAGAAATTAAGCTGTGGGAATTGATTACCTACCTCACCCACATACGCATACATACTCGTACCTATGGAAGCAATGGTTTGTATAGTATTAAATACATAATTTTTTGGTATTTATTTTAGTGCCTGTTAAGGTGGAATTTCTCCATAAATAACCACTTATGATTTATTGCCTAGTTAAGGCAAAATTGGCCAAGCATTCATGATAAAGTCATGGTAAATGGCTATTTTTCATATTCTCACGACAAAACAGGTGAAAAGAAAACACCTACCGTATATAATTTTTATTAGAGGTATTCATTCGAATTAGGCACAATTATTAGCTTCATCCCAACAAGGGATGTTCTTTGTCCCTGTTCTTTGTTCTAACGTCATTCATATAATTTCCGGGAGACTAAGGTACAAAAAAGTGAAAACCTTATCGAAATGCATTCAGTAGTTTTTACGTTACACAACTTCTTAACGAATAACTACACCTATATTTATACTAGAGGGTGTCTCAAAAGAAAGTCTATATTTATTTTGCTTCCTGCGTGAACGCAACGAATCCGGGGAGCGCGGGGAGTATGTCAATCTGGCTTCTGGAAATTTAGACACTATAGAGGTTTTTTCAGCGGCTGGGCATTCTGTGTGTTAACACTTTTCAAATGCCCCAAAAACGGTGATTCAGCTAAAAAACGCGCAGAACGCGTGGTCCCTCCCCGAGAAAACCTCCATAGTGTCTAAATTCCCAGAAGCCAGGCTATCGATTGACATACCCCCCATGCCCTTCGGGATTCGTTGCGTTCACGCAGGAAGCAAAACAAATACAAACATTCTTTTGAGACAGCCTGTATATACGTAGAAGACATACAACTATTGTATGTACCTCTAGAACATTAATTAACCAAATGATGATTACTTTCTTACCCATAATCACAGGCTTAGAAATACTGCAGCAAGGAACCTTAATGTCTCCATCCATCACCCAAAATTGTATAATTCCTTTCCTTTTATCGGCTTATTCATCTAACACCTACTTACGGTCGTGTTAATTCAAGAACTCGGTAAAAACTTGAAAAATTAACCAAAAGGCCTGCATGACTCATCGAAAACAGATCTTGTAAGTCAAGATAATGTTGTCATGATGAGTGACCGGTGAGTCATGGACCTCACAGCGATTACGTTTGTGCCTCAGGGGATACCTCACTTATCTGGTTATAATCACATTCTGATTGATGCTATCGATAACCCTATTATCGTCGTTAAAAAGCTTAAATATTCCATAGCTAACGTGTTTTTTTAGTTGAAAAGGTGTCTCGAAAACGTGCCATTGGTGTCGATTAGGTGTAGCACATCTTAACTTATTTTGTTAAATAAACTTATCTAAACTACTTCTGACTAAACTTAATCTGTCCTTGTCTTTTCGATAAAGAAAGAAAAAGACAGGACGCTTAAAATAAGGTTAGTCCTGTCAAATAAAGTTGAGTCGTGTTATGCCGAATCGATACCAATATGGACCAATAACAATGTTAACGCGATATGTATCTAAAAGTTTTAGCGTCCCCGTTACTCCATATGCGAAAAACCCTCAGTGCGAGAAGGACGGATTCGAGAAAAAGTTGCGAAGAGTATGAATGAATGAATAAACACTTCATTGCACAGAAAATAAAAATAAAATAAAACACAGAATACAGAACAACAAAAAGCAAGGGCGGACTTATTCCTTAAAGAAATTTCTTCCAGTCAACCGATGGTGTGGAGAAAGAAAAAAATTTACAAGTGAGGTTATATTTGTGCAAAAAGAAAAATAATCTTCTTCAAGCCTAATATTTTAATTTAATACACTACATACTAATACATACACAAATACATAAATACATACATACAAATAAAGTAGCATAGTCAGTCTAGTCAGAGAGATGAAAGGTTAAATCTAAAAGAGGAATCTAAATCTAAATTAGGTATTTAATTAATTTAAAATGTACTAAAGTTGCTATCAAAATTTGGTTTAACCACCTAGATACTGTTAAAACCCATCTATAGTGCTACAAGGATACTGTTAAAACCCATAATGGCGCATTGATTGGTTGTGTCCAAAATAGAAACTAATGCCACTACCATACTCCTTGTTTCACAGCCGCGCCCCCCTGTCACTGTCATCCACGCGCCATCAGATCCTTGTAGCAATGTAATTAAATGTAATTGCAGTCCATATGCCATTCCTAATTGTCAAACCGGGATAATTGGTGTCGAAAAAGACCTCATGTCAATAAATATTTGTATCGAGCCGAATTACTCCAATCGCGTTTCTGTTTAAGCAGATCCCTAAAAAAAGATTCCAAAAATAATATACTATTTTATCAAAATAATACTGTTTCTTTACTGAAGTAGATATGCAAGTTCTAAAAGTGTCGATTTTTTTCCGTAGCGCCTTAAGTACCTGCGGGTCTACCACGTAATTCTGATTTTCATCAACATCAACTTGAGATTGAAATTTGACGTGCGTGCGACGACGCCCGCCTAACATGCCATCTCTTTTGCACGCACGTCAAATTTCAAGCTCAAGTTGATGTTGATGAAAATCAGAATTACGCGGTAGACCCGCTGCTTATCTTCCTTGAAAACAGCAAAATCCAACTAATGAGTCTTGCCACAAATGGAAGACACCGCTGGAGGAGTTTTTTTGTTTGTTAACAACTCTGAAAAAACTGCGTATCAGACAAAGCCATGTTTGTCCTATAAAATGTCTATAGAAATGTTTTAGAATGTTATGGTTGATTCTCGGAAGCACTGCCGCAAATTCTGCGACATTGAAACCAAACATTAAAGGGTGTGGTCATCAGATTCAAACAAAATAAACACTTACTCAGCTATCGTGAGTAAGTCGGTTATAATATTGAATATATATATATACATATTATGTAAATAAGCAGAATAAACCAAATTCAATTCAAATTCAAGTAGTTTATATTGCACAGTAGGTATATATAATACACTTTTTACAAGTCAAATTTAATCCTATAAAAATATAAGTAATAAAATAATTAATGTACCTGAACTAAATTAAAGGTTTATTTAATTTATGTAGCAATATATACGATTAAAATGATAGGTAAAATATATATTATACAAGGTGAAATCCAATCAAACGACCGAACCCATACCGGAGACCCGGCCAGGGACCAGGAACAAGGTTCAAAGATCACCAACCGAGCCCGCAGCACGAATCCAGGCGGCTGACCAAATCCCATCCTATAGTATATATACTAGTAATATAACATACTAATAGGTTACATATTTAAATACATGCCTACCTCCGCCCATTCGATTACTCTTGCTCAGAAGAAGGGCAAGAAACTTAGCAAGATCATGTCTTTTTTTTACATAAAACTTATACTATACAAATGACTTATATCTACTTTAACTAAGGGATAAGAAAATACAAGACAGCAGGAATTCATGTTAATGAAAAAAAGAAAAACATATATGTATATCTTTGTCTACCTGTCTCACTCATATAGTCTATTTCCTTTTACAGTCTGTGTTAACGCCTTAGAGGAATCATAAGTTAGGAAATTATACTACTTAATTAAATTATAACCTACTATCATGACAAATATCATTATGACTGTAACACCATGCTTCACCACACCACAGTACATACCATGGTGGTTTATAGTGGCCTGAAGCTAGCTGCACAATCACGTTTGACAGCTAATTTTTCCCCACGATTTTTGACGTTTGTTGAGGGTCATGACCAAATCGTGGGTGTTTATAGTGGAAAATAGTAGTTTATTGCGATCTGCGGGTCTATTATGTATCTCTAGTTGCCATCTGGACTGGGTGCCTATCATCAAAACCATAGATCTACTATCGAATTCCGATTGTCTAAGGATATGTTCGCACTTGAAGTGACGACACAGTTCGTAAATAGTTCAATACCCACTAAAGGCAATTTTGAAAGTTCAGTTTTTATCTATGTTTTTGATGATAAGCACCCAGTCCAGTTGGCAACCAAAGATACAGAATAGGGGGGCTGATGGCCGTACCCAAAGTAGAACAATGACGTCAGAGCCGTAAATGCGTCACCACTTCCCCCGAACTTCCAAGAACAAGCGCATTCTCTCTCTGACGTGATGCTGCTGATCCGGTATGCTGCGGTGACTCGGAGATGTTGTGATTGTGACACAAAGCATGAGCACACGTGGGTTACGCAATAAAACTGTCAGTCGTTGGTGGTCATAACATGGAAATGCTTTTGAAGAATGTTAGATATGGGAAGTACTATGGACGCCACTTCGCAGGCACGTTTTGGAGGGGTCCATATATACAAATTAATTTATAAAGTCAAGTAACCTCAGTAAGTGCTCAGTATCAAGGTTGGATGACATTTATTGTGAAATTCTAATTTATAATTCTAGCCAATTACAGGAAAACTATAACGATGAAAAAAATTGAGCACAAATGAGAAATATAAATAAAAAAGAAGTAAAATAAATAAGTAATACAATATGGGTATCAAATTGTAGGTATTAAAAAGATGATTGTAAAAATATATACTTTTACTAATTACTGGCACTGCTTTCGAGAAATCTTTAAAAAACCTCAAAAATATGATTGTCATATTGATCATGGTACTTAATATGTGTTTACGTAAAGATTACAGGAAAAATAAAGCGGTTGCGAAATTCACGAAAAAAAATGACAAAATTAAATTTATCATCCACAATACGGAACCCTAGGTACGCGAGTCTGACTCGCACTTGGCCGGTTTTCTCATAAATGTTTTATGCGAATGCGGAGGCAGCGGGATTTTCAACAGTTTTTTTTACAGTAACAATTTTACTCAATAATGTATTATGATTAATATTAATACTTGCGATTTTATCATCTGCAATGTAACATATAATAGTTTCCTGTTTGTTGTACCTTGATGATGCCGTGAGGCGAAACCGGTTGGAGTTATAAATATATATTGTGAAATGAAACAGTACATGTGTTTTTATCAAGATGATGAATAATGTATTAATTTAATAAATATTCATTCTCCTGTCAAATTCACCATAAAATTAACGTTGCCTGGTAACCCTACTTCCAGATGCATATAGTCCATAATGGCTCCAAAAGATTGCCCACGAAATGGCTGTATAATAATCTGAGTAGACAATAGCGTACTAAACGGAGTGGACACGACTTGACCCCGGCGCGCCGTAGGCATTTGCCCTCGCAATCACGACGTGGAAGACTTTATGTCACATTTATTGCATGATATGGCAAAGTAACTGTCGCAGGGAAGTAACGGTCTACGTGGAACACCAGGGATAGGGGCAATCTTGTAACGGTGTTACGCTTTTTGGGACATACATCGTTTGGGTACTTATCTACTTCATTAGCATTGCCTATGTGAATTTTATTTTTGTTACTGTCACTCCAAATGAAAAAACCCGCAGTGCGCAGGGGGCAGATTCAGGGTAGGAAAGAAAAAAGCGTGTTTTTTTTAAGCGATTTTTGGTAGGGCAAAATCTCATGGGTTATCGACTACTATTTTGACAGTAATGAATTCATTTCTGTCGGCGGTCCCCATGACTGCCTGTTTTTTTTTTATTATTTTGTCTCTATAGAACTTGCATTCGCAAAATTTCCATTGGTTTCTGTAAATTAGAATAACAAACTTGCCTAATTCAATTTTTTTTAAATAATAATTTGCAGAAACTAATGCAAACTTGGCAATGGCAGCATACACAATACATAGGTAATAAGGTTTTGTTGAATAACCCAACTATCGAGTGAATTTTGAATTTAAGTGTTCTGTTTCGATTATTTAGAAAAAGGCTGGTTAGCTTAATGGTGTCTCATTTATACACAAAAGAAATTATAGAATTTGGATTTGTCATTCCTAAAAAAACGCAAAAAATGTTAGTACAAAAAATTGAGTTTCCTTGAAATTGTCTAGAGAAAACGGCAATTTCATATGTAAAGACCTATTATATTATATATATTAATTATTATAAGTAAGCCACTGTTATTTTCCACGTTGCATCCAGAAACAGTAACAACTCAACAACCTTTTTTCTCTGAAGTCTTGAAGGGCTATAATTAACAGTGGTTCGGATTCCAGTTGCCGAATAAAGGTACCAGATGTTTGAAACCACTTTGTGACAGGTGTGCACGCGCCCTTAAAAACCTTGTTTATTTTTTAAGAAAAAAATCTTTTGTCTTGCTCTTTCTCACGGCGTGCTTCTCTTTTATTTTGACTTGGGTCAAACAATAGTTTATCAAGCGTTTTATGCGTGAAGAGAAAAAGTGAGTATGTTGCGTCCCGACCACAAAAAATTCATGGGTGCTAAGTGAAACAATTTTTAGGGTTCCGTTTTATAAAACAATTAAGAAAAACCGGCCAAGTGCGAGTTGGACTCGCGCACGAACGGTTCCGTACCATTATCTATAAAAACGGCAAAAAAAACATGTCTGTTATGTGGGAGCCCCCTGAAAGATTTATTTTATTCTGTTTTTAGTATTTGTTGTTGTAGCGGCAACAGAAATGCATCATCAAAGTCGTTATATAAAACTTGTCAAACCCTCTTTCAGGAATCATTGTCTCGGTTTTTTTTTTCCCGACTTAATTCGAGGTTACTGTGTAAGGGTGGAAATAATAGATTTTTCAATGCAAGTGTTCGTAAAGGCCCACTTTTTATGCATCAAAACCGAACAGAAAGTCGATTATTTTGCCCTAGGGCATAAACATAAACATAAAAAGTATTTATTTTCATACAGGGCGTTATCATTATTATTATTTTTTTATTTATTTACGAGAAGTTGGCTAACCTGCAACCTTTCCTGTGCACCATAAATGTTATACTTTTTTTCCACTGCTTAACGGCTCTGGATACAGTCCTTTTGAGCCAATCATAATTTAAAGTTCACAAGATTATATTTTTTTTATTTCCTCACACTATGCATTGAAAAACGTAGTATGATACACGGGCGTAAGAGCAATAAATTACTCGGCTACGTTTAAAACTTAAAGAGTCACGATTAAGTGTGAAATATGAATTTGTATTTGGCCGGCTATTTATACTGGTCCTTTAGTCTTTAGCTTTCACCCACCCTGGCATTTTATTCACCAACCCCTCTATATCATGAAATATTTGAAAATTTTTCAGTGACATACATTCATAAATAAAATAAAGGAAATTAAATAAAAATAATTTCAACATCCTTAAGTAACCTTTACGTTTTGCCCCCTCCCACCCCCCTTCCCCCTAAATAAGACAAAAAATATTTTTGCGACAATAATCCACTAACTAGGCGAGGTGTAAATAATCAAGAAAATCTTTATAATCTTGAAAAAAAAATCGTCTCTTAAATAATCCCCGAGAGGGGGTCAGAGGTGTTCCTGAGTGAGAATTGTGAAATGCAAGTCACGCTGCACCCGCTTTTTACCGACGATTATTGTGTACGTCCCAACGTGATGGTGAGCCCTATCGCCGTTCGTCGGGCACAAGCGCACGCTTTTTCAGGGCATGCAGGTTTCCTCACGATGTTTTCCTTCACCGTTCAGCAAGTGCAAACACTATACAAATAAATTCCCAAAAACTCAAGGGTGTATGCCCGACCGGGGATCGAACCTGAGTCTCAAGATGGAGAGGCCAGCTTTCTACCGCCTGAGCTACCGACGCTCAAATAAGATAATATATCAATATTATAACAGGTTTGTCTGCATGTTGCCAACTGCACATTTCGTCGATGACAGGTGCACGAGACTGATTTTCTACTTTTTGCACGACTCAACTGCAACACCGGCCTTCGATTTGCATTTTTTTCGACCTTTAAAATGCGTGCTGCGGCTAAATCTGAATTTAATTTCATTATTTTTTATGATAATATACACCTTTAAGGTAATTTGCCAGTTGGTAAATCGTTGGATAAAAGCTTTTACATAGTTATTTTGGTAACACATCTGCTTGAGTACAAAGCACTCAAATGTGCTTCCGAAAAGAAGCTTTCTTGAAGCACAATGGGGCCATTTCTCGAACGGATTACGTTAGTCAGCTTTTACCTTCAAGAACTTGATTTTGTCTGCCATAGTATTAGGTATACCTGTAGGGTTCAGTCAAAAAACGTGAACCATTTAGCTTGTTCAAGCCCCGGTGGCTTGTTTATCCGTCCACGACATAGCTCATAAACTGCTAGAAAAGTAAAGAATTATACGAGGAATCAAAGAAAAAGACAGAAAAAAAATATCGCTATTTAAAATTTTTTTTT
The DNA here is from genome assembly GCA_934047225.1 of Ypsolopha sequella. Lineage (NCBI taxonomy): Eukaryota > Metazoa > Arthropoda > Insecta > Lepidoptera > Ypsolophidae > Ypsolopha > Ypsolopha sequella. The sequence goes on from OW203991.1 coordinate 19,405,393, forward strand.
TTATATAAATAACATTAGTTTGTAAAATGGACCCAAACAAAGAGCAAATTGCGATCCAAACCACGATCCGGACTGCGAATTATGAAAAATGTTTTGCTATTGTTTCAAAGATAATGAGAATTAAGAGCCCTTTGGTAAAACAATAGATCGCTGTCAAGATCGTGGCTCGGATACACCTTGCATATTAATTTGTAATAAATTTAATTTTTCAGGAATATGAAATACGTCTTATAGGTGGAACCCATAATTTTTGAGCGACGTACGCTTGACAGGCCTTTTACTTGTTTATTCTTTCACGCTTTTTGGTGGCAATTTTTCTTTTAAAAACCATTTTAAGGCGATATGCGAAAAAAATACGGGTGTTTCTTTTCTGTGTATTTCATGAAATACACGGAAAATTTTAATAAATTTTTGGTATAAGCATTTTGACTATATAATCTAGGGTTTTGAGATTGGAAAACAGTTTGGATAAATTTTCCTCGATAGAAATTATTGTTGAAATGAGGTCTTCAACCACACTTTCTCTCCTCTTTTGACGAATAGGAACCATATATAGAACTAAAACATATTTTATTAGGTGTGTTTCAACAATATCTAGAGATTTGATATTAGAAATTTTGCCAGATATTCTAGTTTTTTTAATAAAAATATTTTTTCCCTTTTGCCATGAATCCGCCCCTCTCGCACTGCGCGATTTTTCGCTTGTAGTGACAGTGACAAAAATAAAATTCCTAATTAGCGAAGAGCGGTCAGCTGGCATACGTACAATATTTCAGACCATTTGTTAATGTCCAAAACGTTATGGTCATAACTGGTCAATTATGTAGATAGGGTCTAATGGTCAAAAGAGATGGTCTTTAAGGCGATTACCGTCGCCAAATTAGCAGCTCAATGTTTGTCTGTATGAATATCGACGGAAACGACATTGAAATAACGTTCAAATCAGTGCACAATGCGTGGTGGCTGTTACGACGCTCGCTGCGTCCTTGATAGGGCAAAATAGAAGAAAATAATACTTTTCACATGGGCGTCATTGTTCGATTGAATAATTCTATGTTATAGTTATAGCTATCAAGTTTATCTATTTATCAAAGCATAAATGAATTAAATCACCTAAGCCGCTTAGGAGCAGTAGCAAATTCAAGCCAAAAAACACCATTCAGTTAAAACAATATTTCATATAGAAGTTTTGGTGGTACGAAAAAGAAAAATGTTGCATATGTTGTCCTAGAGTTGATAATCCATAATACATTTTTTCAATATTTTTGGTTAGGCCATAAAAAAGGAGTAGGCTTTAGAAAGTACCCATTTGGCGGTATTAAGGGCCTTAAGGAACTTTCTACTGATGGATCTGTGACCAATGGCGGTGACGACCGCCTTCAAGAGACATCAATCATAAGCCGTCTCTCTTTGTTGGAAAATGCACCGTAGTTATTGACTATATTTATGGTCATAACTTTTCATTCTCTTGGGCGAACAATGAAAGGTGATTTCTATATAATAAGTAGTAACCCTTTAGCAAGGCATTGTTGTGTTTATTATTTAAACGTTAATGATTTTATGACCCATTTGTTTTTGTCTTTATTAGCCTTTTGGCCCAACATTTTTGGGTGCAGACAACAGTTATGTTTTAAGGTCTGCCATATTCCATTGCAATAACTGATGTATATATTTATGCATACTAATAACCTTTCACCTGCGTCTCTGCCCGCGTTTATTCAATTGTCTTTTTTGATAAATTGTAATCTTCATTGTAATTCAATTGTAAAAGTTTTCAAAAATAATATCCTATTTTATCAAAATAATACATTCTTTATTGAAGTATATATGCAAGTTCTAAGTGTGATTTTTTTTCCGTAGCACCTTAAGGCGACACCAAAAAAAAATGGGGATTTTCCGAATCCATTTACTCCACTATAACGTCATGTACGTATTTCATTTTTGGGTAAATGTTTATTAAGTATTTGATTAAGATTTTCACTGAAGGAAAACGCGATTGGATGAAATTTTCTCGATAGAATTTAATTCCGAAAAGACTCTTAATTGTTTTATTTTTTCCTGTAATTCTGAAATCCTAACTAATTTCATTGTGAAATTGCATTCAAAATTTACATAATATTAAGTATTTGTAAAGTCAACTTGAAAATATTTTTGACAAAATAGCTTAGTTAGTACGTTTTATATTAATAAAAAACCGACTTTTTGCCACTTTTCCACGAATCCGTCCCACTCGCACTGAGGGTTTTTTCTCATATGGAGTAACAGGGACGCTAAAACTTTTACGTATCGCCTTAAACTGCGCTTGTCACAACAATACCACACAATCCAGCCATGCAAAAAACCATAGGAAGGAAGCATTTAAACCGACATACTTAGCTTATCAGCAGAAACAAGCGTTTAAAATGTTTGAAATATCCTTTCCTGGTCAATAACCGAGGGATGCAACCCGGTATCTTCTGTTATCTCCAACTTGTTCTAGACTAGCCCAGTGTGTTGGACCTTCTTTATAAAACCCCAGGTTTATTATCTAACTAGCTTATGCCAGTGGCGTGCACAGAACTTTTTGCTGGAAAAGCAAGCAATTGGTCAAGAATAACAATAAAAAAATATGAAAAAATTTAAATATCACTTTGAAAAAAAAGTTTGTATAGGAAATTTTCACTCTATGGTAGACATTGTCTACCCTGGCGTCATACAATTTTTTTATTTTCAAAGTGATATTTAAATTTTTTCTTTTTTTTTTATTGTTGTTCTTGACCAATTGTTTGCTTTTGCAGCAAAAAGTTCTGTGCACGCCACTGGCTTATGCCCGGGTGGCCTACAGGAAACAAATGACATATTTTTATTCATCTCTGCCCCGGTTTCGGTTGGGGCGACATTTTATTAACACCCCTTATAGCCTATCGGTGTAACTACAAAACAGTGTTTAACTGTAGACAGTGTTTAAATCTGTTGCTGTCACTCTTTTACAATGTGAAAGAAAAGGCGACAACAACAGATTTAAACACTGTCTAAAGTTAAACACCGTTTTGTAGTAACACCGTATATGTTGAACAGGGTCACTACGATGATAATTAAAAAATTCTAAAAATCTCTGATTTGTGTTCTATTACTCTTATTTGTCCCTTTCTATTTTTATTACTTTTCTTCAATGTACAGACACGCCGGGTTCTACTCTTATTATATGTATTGACTTCAACAGCTATCGCTATCGCTTTAAAATATATTGATTGGCTACAAATGATACACAATACCATATTTCGCACACCAAAAAACAAAATAAAGCGACATATGAAAAAGTTAAAACAGGGTAAAATTGGCTGTCTTATCACTAAAACGCGATCTCTTCCAGACAACCATTGGATTGAGAAACTCTTAAAAGAATAATTAATAATTCATAATTTCTAGCAAATCATCCTTTAAAAGCGATAGATGTTGTATTCAGATAATAAGACCAGTGGCCCTCTAAGGCCAGGTACATTTTGCAGCCATACACAATAATGAAGTAGTTCAGACGTCTTGGCTACTCATCTGGAGATAGGCGGTTTAAACCCGGTATGGGCAGATTTGCGTTCGGTTTGCGTCCTTAGCCATTTTTGATCCGATAGATGTTGGACTCAGATAATAGGAGCCTGGCTCTCTAAGGTCAGGTAAGTTTTGCAGCCATACACAATAATGAAGTAGTTCAGACGTCTTGGCTACTCATGTGGAGATAGGCGGTTTAAACCCGGTATGGGCAGATTTGCGTTCGGTTTGCGTCCTTAGCCATTTTTGATCCGATAGATGTTGGACTCAGATAATAGGAGCCTGGCTCTCTAAGGTCAGGTAAGTTTTGCAGCCATACACAATAATGAAGTAGTTCAGACGTCTTGGCTACTCATCCGGAGATAGGCGGTTCAAACCCCGTATGGGCAGATTTGCGTTCGGTTCGGTTTGCTTGTCGAAGCAGCGGGATAGATTTCACAACCACCGCCACACTGGGACGTAATAATCGTCGGTGAAACGTGTGTATGCGAGTATCGACTGTGACTTACACTTAACAGCCTATACTTGGTAACACCTCTGACACCCCAAGGGGATTGATGTCGTGACGACGTATTTTTGTTTTTACCTACTTGATTTTTGATAGGGGTTTCATGTGTTAGATAGGCTTTACATTACACCATCGCGCTACGGTATCATACATTTCAAAAGCCAAAGATATTTCTTAGTCTATATAACTACTCCATAACGACACAAATTTTTGTCAAGTGGTCCCTCACTCAAATAAGGTTAAGAACCACTGGTCCATTTGAATACACGGCCCGGCACGATTCTAGGGGCATGCATGACCTTGAATTGCAGAAGTGATTTTTTGGGTATGAGTCATACGCGCAGATCCCCACTACTTTGCTACTCATGCCTCTAGAACCGTGCCGGAGCGTATAGAAACCCGTATCAGCCAAGGGATCGTTCAACAATTACGTGATCATTTTTGGCCGTTTTTTGAAATCCCCCCCCCCCCCCCCCCCCCCCCTATGTGATCACATCGTAATCTTTTGTTTTTAACCCCCCCCACCCCCCCTTCGCCTTGATTACGTAATCTTCGTCCGGGCTTAAAATATATACTGATGCTTGGAAAAGTCGATAAAATATGCCGAAAAAGTATAAAAATACTGAATCTGGTCACACTGTTCCACAGTTTGTCTATAGCAGAGGAAATCCCGTTCCATCTAGTTAGTGTTACCAGTAATAGACTTCAAAATTGGACGTAAATATTTAAATATAATTTATTTATTTTCGGAACCCCCCCCCCAAATAATCAAAAAATCTAGATGTATATACAAGCACCCGACCCCCCCCCTCCTTCCGGTGATCACGTAATTGTTGAATGATCCCCAAGGGTCAAGTACCGATGTCAAGACATCCTAAGTGGACAAAACTCGAAGGTTTGGTCAGTCTTGACCCAGCCAGCTGCCATGACAGTTGGTAGCGCAGTCCGTGCTGGCTTATCACGTGGATAGTACAGTAGTACGAACAAGGAATACTTTACCAAGGATAAATATGAAAATGTTTACTTGGTGGTTTCCTACGTGCTGGGTTTAAAATTTAAACGATATCCCGCTGTTTAAAAGCGGTTATCAGCCAGGTTGTGAAAAACACGCCTTTTTCTTATTAATCCAATGGTCCAATGGAAACTTTGCTATAGCAGCATACTCAATACATAGGTAATAAGGTTTCGTTGAATAACTATTGAGTAAATTTTGAATAGAAGTGTTCTGTTTCGATTAATTAGAAAAACGCGAGTTTTTGGCAATCCGGCTATCAAACAGGCCTTACTTTTCTCTATCTAGTCTTTGGCGCACTGCTCCAACAGTGGTGATTATATCCAACAGCCGCTTTTCTTAATCTTGTTACACAATTATGTGGCCAAGTGAGAGTCGGACTTGCGTACAAAGGATAAGGGTACGAAACCTTATTGTAAATAACAACAGACAGTCAGCGGACTTACGGAGGTAGCCACAGTGTCCTGTTAGGCACCCTTCTGGTACGGAACCCTAAAAATGGTTAATAGCCATAGCGCAATAATACAACCCCCAAACCTTTATCAAGAAAGCTAGAGATAACGGAAAACCGCGTGCAGATTGGTTCAGTGTGTCTCTAATTATAAGCGAATAGGTATGCACTGAGAAAGTATTCTGTACAAATGAGAAGAGAATTCAAGCCAAAAAACACCATTCAGTTGAGATTTTTTTTCATATAGAAGTTTAAGTGGTATGAAAAAGAAAAATGTTGCATATGTTGTCTTAGAGTTGATAATTCATATACATTATTTTCAAAACTTTTGGTTTGGGCAAAAACGAGAAGTAAGCTTTAGAAAGTACCCAATCGGCGATACTAAGCCCCTTAAGAGCCCGCCTTCTCTTTGACTCAATGCGTGATCCATCCATCCATCAGCCTAGTTAGTCCACTGCTGGACATAAGCCTTTCCAGGACTTTGCCACTCCCGGCGGTCATCCTGGAAGAATTGCCCATACTCACACACGCTGGGCAGGCGGGATGGTGAGCGCGGTGCCGGAACCCTCGCACCAGTGACGCCGCTGCCCGTCACCAGTCTGTTCCATATAAGGCCCGGCTGTTAGGGATGGAAATACCGCCATCCATCGGTCCCAGGCGTGGTGGGCCTCCTGGTTTTTTGACTGTGAGCTGTCCTCTTACTCTCCCCCGAATTACTTCGAGGGGGTCTCCAAGTAAGATGGTGGTACCTCCACAGTCGAGCCCCGCATCAGCTCTACCACCTGATAACCAATAAAATCTACCAATGCGTGAAATAATTACAAATTTTACAGTCAAACAAAACCGTGTAACATTGTCAAACAGAGCTCATGTTCTTATGTAGCCATAACATAACTCATAAAACACATTTAAAACCAACATCAAAATTCCACACAGGGCGTCCATTTTATATTTGTTTATTTACCACGGACATCTGGGCGCTAAAAACTACATTTTTAATGGTCTCGAAAAAGCTATAAAGACAATTCGATTTTCGTTTTAACGAATTGTAAATAAACTGTTTTCACAGTAACTGTATTCTAAGAAGTAAGAAGTTTTTGTTTGAAGTAACGCTCTTCCAGTCAGGTGCTTGCAATCTGTTGAATTTCTTGCATAGTTCTCGCTCTTATTTTAAGGTTATAAGGATCAAAATAGATCGAACGCTTTGTATATCCTCAATGTACGTATTTACATAGTTGCTGTGTAGAAATTCTGGAGCAATCATTAGTTCTCACTCATTAATTCCTAATTTCCTGAACAAACATTAAGTGCCCTAATTAATAGTCCGGTGTCTCATGAATGCTTAATTCAGGTATTCCATTAGGCAATCTTAAAAGCCTCCTTTTTTGTAGATTAATTTGGTTCTAGCAGATTTGTCCTGTAATTGGATTTTTTTACATTTGCGCCCAATACCTAGCCCCTTTTTTGCACCCGAATTTCGTTGTCTATCTTTAGTCTGAGGCTATCCCGCTGTCAGTGCTAGGCGGGCGTCGTCCGACGATCAAACTGAACGCAGCCCTGATGTAACAAACCTACAGCTTGGCAAAAAAGAGGTCGATGCTGTGACAGGTGGAACTTAATATTTTGGTCGAAGTATATTTGCGTTGTAGTATTATCTAATATTGGGCACATGTGTGGTATAACGCCGTCATTTTTTCTGAACTCTTTTTGCAAACCAGCACTTTTTTCTTGCCCCGTCTACTGAATTTTCACCTGGATATATTTAACAAAATACATTATTTTCTATCTTGAACGGGTAGTTAATTTGAAAAAAAAGCATCGTAATTATTTTAACAATTAGGTTTAATACTAAGAAGAAAATCCTAGATAAACCTTCAACTTCTTCGTTTAAAAGCTCAGATGTCCTAAAAATCTCAAGACTGCCCCTTCAAAGTTTCTTGCGAAATGGTACATATATTGAAGTACGTATGAACTGCCACTATCGAGCTCTTAAAACTCTTTATGAGCTATTTCGGGCAAATAATTCACATTGTGACCGAATTCGTGGCAATATTTAGGTTCCACGTGGCCCGGTTGTTGACCCCTCTTCCAAAATTGAACCCCTGCTTCGGACACGTGCGATCCTCGATCAGCAAACACTGAGCTTAAAAACAACAACGAAACTATATACATTGGGAGTTTGAAGAGCTCTTTGTCCAATTAATTAAACATGAACAAGTGCCTGACCGTATTTTTGGAATGCATAGATAGGCCGTTTGATATTGATTCCGTCTCCAATCTCAAGAAAATCAAGGCTTTGGACAATTTTTATGTTGCTGACATCAAGGTTGGGTTGGAGTAGAAAAGTTATCAGATTTTTAAAGGAACAAATTTTTTCAGCTCCGTTTTCATAATTGCGACCCGGAACCAAGGTTGCCAGGTGTTTGGTTTTTTCCGGGCCGGACCCTAAAAAAAGGATTTCCAATTCGATATTCGGTTCTGGGTCAACATTCTACAAAAAAATTCTATTTCCAAATCTGTTACTCATTCCGTCTACGAGCTAGAGACCCGTGACTTACGGACGGATAGCAGAGTGACATTAATTAATAGGGCTCCGTTTTGCCCTTTGGATACAGAACCCTAAAAAGCAGCTTAACGGCAGATTTATATTTCATGAAAACTTATACATCACAATTACAAGAACAATAAATGCATCTTGCGTTCTGTATAACAGAGGTGGTATTGCATTGGCCCATCGCTTTCGGTACCATAAATGTTGTGACAGTGAAGAAGAGTCCTTGACTTCCTCCTCAACAGGACTGGAGTGACATGAGGGTTGGTTGTTCTTTTGGATGTCTGTCAGGGCTCGTTGGTAGCTTTGGTTTGAAGGAAATGATAGAGTATGATTTTCTTCTTCTTGAAGTTTCTCTCCAATCACTGGAGGTTAGCAGTCAGCCTGCTATTTTCATTTACCTCTCGCGAGGCGAAATAGTTTTGCTGCAATCGCACTTTCTCGCATTTTTCGAAGGCATGACTTTTTTCTACGACCAACACTTTTGCCAGCCACTTTTCCCATCATATGAGTATAATAAAAATATAAAGTAATAGCTGAAATGAAAATTCTGCGCTAGGCTGGCGGTGCCACGCGCCTTGATAAACTGCCAAACGAATATGTGGGAGAGTTCTTTAAAGTTGCACTTATTACAGAAAAGTTAAATGTAATGATGTTGTGGGCAGAACGTAAAGTACGAAATCGAAAATCTTTCACCAAAAGTCAAAAATACGAGCGATGACGAGCGAAGCGAGGAAAAGCGTATTAAATAAATTTGGGGAACCAAGCGAAGCGGAACGAGGCGACCTCCTAGTTTTAACAGAAATATAATATGCTCGGGCAGATCATGATATGCCCAATTCTACGATGTCCCGACGACATGCACATGTGATGAGACGAGAGGATAATATATCGTAAAGAAAACCATAAACTTTCCAAATCAACCAAGAAGACCAGAACCTGTCCACAACAAACCGGGATAGAATATGCTGGCGCGACAAACGAGGAGGCCCGAAGAGGGCTAGAGGAAGAAGAAGACATTAAAGTAGTATATTTTAATACCAATACATCAAAATTTTAGTAATTTGACTTTCTATCGGGAAAGATTGCTCAGATCAACTTTTCGCCCTTACCTATACGAGGTGACTTTTTGATCATCGTCCAAATTCATACTGGAGGCTCAATAAGTGATCAGTATCTTGGATCAGTAACAATTTCTGTGAAATTCGTAAATTGAAATTTCGGCTTCCCATAGAAATTCAGTTCCACTCCCGAGTGAATCACTATGGGGAGTCGAAATTTCATTTTACGAATTTCACCAAAATTGTTATTGATCCATGATACTGATCACTTACCAAGCCACCTGTATGAATTTGGACGATGATCAAAAATTCACCTTGTATAGTAAAATCGAAATGTGATTGCCCGAACTCTCGATGGTATGGGAGAAAATTTCTAAAACGTCATAGTACGGGTTGCTTCTCTCTATGTTCTGTTTGAAAAAACGTTTTATTTTTCGTCTCCGTCTGAAATGTGACGTCATCGAAGAAATTCCGTAAGTCTACATTGTGGTCTACATCATATTCACTTATTACCAGAGACGTATATTACGATAATGAGTATGTATAGTACCTATTTAGCAATGATAATTTTGCGGCTCGTCATTTCAATCAGGAATTCCCCAAGTGACGTGTCAATCGCTCTCTCCATTAGGTAAAGGGCTTAGTTGTTAATGAAATTAGTCTACTCGAACATTAAATGGAAAGTTCTAAAATTCTTGGAGATATCACTTGCATTTAATCTATCTATAAGTACTAATAAAAAATTGGGTGAATGCAGTGGAAATGCATTCCTCACGGAATATGAAAGAGTGAAAAATATCTACAAACGGGATCGTTGCGGTCTGAAAGAAGATGTAGTGACTAGAATAGAATAAAAAAACCGGTCAAGTGCGAGTAGGACTTGCTCCCTGAGGGTTCCGTGCCATTTAAATAGGTTAATATACTTAAATAATTTTAACAGAAATTACTAACTTATCACGACATACAAATTGTATGAAACAAAGCTGCAAAATTAAGTTGGTTGAGTATTTTGGGACGTAACCCTAAAACTGCATTATAAATCGGCGTTTTCAGTATTTTTTGTTTAAATACAACATATTTTATGGTACACAATATACAGAAGTTTCAAATTCCTAACTACTTTGGTCTTTGAGATAGACCCCGTAACAAAAATGGTCCAAAAATGACAACTTTGATAGCCTCCCATTTCTTTATTTTAGAAGATTAAAAAAAATACATTTACACTCTACTTAATGAGCTACAATGACTTTTTTTTCTGCTCTATTTTAGTGTATGAGCCCCCCCCTGAAAAAATATTTTATTTTATTTTTATATTCGGTTTCGGGTCAAAATTTTACACAACATTATCAAAATTTCAGGTCTCTATCTCATTCCGTCTAAGAGCTAGAGACCCGTGACATACGGATAGACAGACGGACAGCGGAGTGACATTAATAGGGCTCCGAATTGCCCTTTGGGTACGGAACCCTAAAAAGGAATGCTTCTGTGGTTTGGACATGTAGAGAGAATGAATGAAAGTAGAGTGACGAAAGAAATGGAAGGTACAGCTCGACCACCGCGCCCTAGAAGGACGTATGCTGACCAAATTGGCGACATACTGAAGAAGGGCAATGTCAAAAGTACCCGAAATACCTGGGGACCTAAAAAGGCCAAATTGGGTGAATCATGAAATGATTTGAAAGTAGGATAGAGTCAGAGTTTCTTAATGCGTGCAAAAGAGACGGCATTACAACATAATCATAATATGATTCATCCAAAGCGGCCTTTTTAGAGGACCAGGCCCTCTAAAAAGGCCGCTTTGGATGAATCATATTATGATTCCGTTCTAATGCCGTCTCTTTTGCACGTATCAAAAATCTCTGACTCCATCCTACTTTCAAATCATTTTATAATTCACCCAAGCCGGCCTTTTTAGATAAGCTGGTCAACATACAGGCTGTAAGGGGTGTTGATAAAATAATATCCAAGCCGAACACATCGGAAACAAACAAAAATGTTGCTATAAATTTTATGGAGTTATGTACCTAACAGAAAAACTAATTACTGCCATGCTTCCGTTGAAGAATTATTTATTCACGCAACTTGGAAGTTTTGGGTTGATTTGTTAGGTCTAGCTAGATGACATGCATAATTTACTAATTATAAAACTCGCGTGAGCTGTCAGCTGACATACTGAACTGTACGCTGACATACTGAAATATGTTTCCTAATGATAAATTAGTAAAAAATTCGTATTGAATATTATTGCGAGGTTTTAAATGAAATGGGCATTGACACGGTAGAAATGGGTTACTGAGGTCAAATATATATTTTTAAATGAAATGGTGCTTTGTGCTCATTATGGACCTGGTCAACAGACAGCACTGACAGACATGACCCGACCGACCGACGAATTAGACCGCTCAAAATTCCAAGTAATAGCAACAACAACTCCCACAACCACATAACCACCATCATCCATCATCCAAGAAGAGCAGTGATTAAATAATATCAAAAATAACCAACACCATCTTTACAGAAACCTACTTTTTAACCGACTTCAAAAAGGAGGCGGTTCTCAATTCGACTGTATGTTTTTTTTTTTTTTTTTGGCGTTGTTACTCCATAACTCCGTCATTTCCCAACCGATTTGAACAATTCTTTTTCTGTTTGAAAGAGTATACTTCCAGGTAGGTCCCATTTTGGGTTTGGTCATGATCTGATGAAGGTCTTCAGAGATAGGCAGTGGAACTCCTCAGAAAATGACAGCATATCTCTCGAAATTGAGGCAATCGCTATGTACTTGGGTGCTGATTACAAGGTATTACTTGAAAATCGACAATCTTCCACCTGACCTTCGATCCTGGCTTCATCAACATATTCACCATAGAACTCTTCAACGGATCAGAGCACATAACTCGAGATTGCGTCAATCACTGCGTTAGGGTGCTGATTCAAGGGTATTACCTGGAGATTATCAGAATACCCACCTGACCTTCGATCCTGGCTTCATCACCATAGAACTCCTCAACGGATGACAGCACATAACTTTAGATTGCGGCAACCAGTTTGTGTTAGGGTGCTCATTGCAGGGCATTGCTGAAAATTGCCAGTGTACCCACCTGAATTTCGATCTTGGCTTCATCACCGTAGAACTCTTCAATGGATGACAGCACACAACTCGAGATTGCGGTAATCATGTTGTGTTAGGGTGCTGATAGCAGGAAGCTACTCAAACATGGCTACTTATACTCACTTGAACTTCGTTTCATATTAACACCACGTTTGCAAGAACTACCTATACCTCACAATTTAACCCAGCAACACTAAAAAATGTGAAATAAAATAAACTTTTAACAAAAAAATAGCAACCGACTTCAATAGTAACAGCAGTCATTCACTAAAAAGTTAATAATAATTCTATAAAGACCGATGGTACCGAAGCAACACTTTTGCCGACTTCTTTCTTCCTAAAACATTATGTTATCTAGAAGTCGGCGTATTTCCTACGATATAGCAACATAGAAACCAATATAAGAACGCCGACTTCTAGATAACATAACGTTTCAGGAAGAAAGAAGTCGGCAAAAGTGTTGCTTCGGTACCATCGGTCTTTATAGAATTATTATTAACTTTTTAGTGAATGACTGCTGTTACTATTGAAGTCGGTTGCTATTTTTTTGTTAAAAGTTTATTTATTTTTATTTTTTAGAAAATAGTTTAAATCTAAAATTGTTTACAAGTGTCACTTATACTTTTTACTTTTTTATTTTTATTATGATACCTAAATTGTATGTCACAATTATTTTACATTCGACTGATGACGGCCCCATACCGAGGGCCGAAATATATCGAGTTATAATTTTTTTTATTGTTTTAATAATAATAAATAATCAAAAGCTCATAAAAGTAAAATATAATATACTTATAAATGAAATGGGCAATGACATGGTAGAAACCGTTATAAAATTATCTTGATAGCAAAGGACACATTTCTCAAGTGACGTCACACGGAGGCAAATAGAAGTTGCAGCTTTTTCGTAAAAATATCCATCATCATGAGGTTTTTTAGACCACCAGTTCTAAAATACGGCTCATTAAACCTAATTCTCGAAATGGTTTTCGAATTAACACACCTTAACATAATTTAATCTAAGCGACTTACTGTCTCTTTGTCTGTATAACCACCCAATGGATTTGGATTCCGTTTTCTTTATTAATATCGTTGTGACCCTGGTAAAAGGCTATCGGGGTGTTGATAAAATAACCGCCAAGCCGAAAACTGACAATAATCGAAAGACGAAGCCGCGGGCAAAAGCTAGTATTTTGATAAACGGATATTACACCCACGTATCGGTGAAATAGTTGACATGCAGTCAACAACAAGTTACTTACTTTGGAAATCGTTGTAACGTTTAATAAACACTTACTCGTATTAATTTGTTATTTTCGATTTCCACTTTTATATCGGGAATCTGCGTATTTTATACATCCATCAGCCCAGTTCGTCCACTGCTGGACATGAGCCTTTCCAGGACTTTCCCGGCGGTCATCCTGGAAGAATTGCCCATACTCGCGCTGGGCAGGCGGGTTGGTGAGCGCGGTGCTGGAACCAGTCTGTTCCATATAAGGCCCGGTTATTAGGGATCGATATACCGCCATCCATCGGACCCAGGCATGGTGGGCCTCCTGGTTTTTTGCCTGTGACCTGTCCTCTTACTCTCCCCCGAATTACTTCGAGGGGGTCTCCAAGTAAGATGGTGGTACCTCCACAGTCGAGCCCGGCATACCTTTTATACGAATATCCTTAATAACGATCACTCTCCCATTTAACCTGAAGAATTTTCGTCGGTATTTTTAGCTCTTTTCAGAATACCCCATCGCGTGCTATAAACACCACATTTTAGACATGTTATTAAATCTTATCGACCAGCAATACAGCCTATTATTGAATAGCCCGTACGATAACTTTTCGTGGTGTTATATTACCGGTTTAATCATAGTAATCTGCAGTGATTCTGATCGACACGCGAGCACTATTACTCAGCCTAAGAAAACGTGGGCTTCTGTTCCGAAGCTGTCACGACCTACGTCACTAAACATGTTGCCCCTTTATTTCACTATTATATCAAATCATATAATATTAAATTAATCTGTAAGATGGATCAGGTCCTCGAAAAAGGCCGCTTTGGATGAATCATGTTATGATTCTGTTCTAATGCCATTTCTTTTGCACGCGTGTAATAACTGTGCTGACTCTATCCTACTTTCAAATAATTTTATGATTCACCCAAGTCGGCCTTTTTAGATCCCCAGGACCATGTTCTGAACAGCGATCTCGTGTATTTTAATTGTTATAAGGTGGGCTTATCCCAATATTGTCTCGTCCCATTCATTTTAAATCATGAAGTTGGGCTATTTTATATCTCAAAATAAAAATGTTTCAGATACATCCTTACTGCAGATTTTTTTGCGGTTCGAAATGCGATACGTTATACTTTGCTTGATCGAAAAAAAATCCGAATCATGGTCGATATTATCATGTATTTTTTTTCGTTTTATATTAAATTTACATTTACAATACCAAATTCTATGACAATTACAGGAAATTAAGAAAAAGGTAATCAAGTAAGTACTTTTGCGTAAGTTTTATGAAAATTTCACCGTAAAAACGTTTTTTAAATGAAAAACGAGTTTTTTGCAAGCGCGCGATATTTTGGTTCAGAGCGATGAAAGGTCATAGAGTTCAGTTCTAGTTGATGCAAAATGGAGTGCTCAATGTCAGGGATAAGGGGCCCGGGCCCTTAACGGGACACCTGAAGCTAGAACATCAACAACACCAGGTTTTCAAGGGTTCATTGGAAGAAACTAGGTCTCTCCTCATATTGAAGAAAATATATTTGATTTATCGATCTTTTATCTAGGGATTCCACCTATAACCAATGTTTTAAGATTTATACTTTTGTCAAAAAAAAAATGTTTTTCACCCTCTTTTTTTGGTTTTCATACGTTTCAAAATCGCGGTTAAGAGATACACTTCATTTTTTTTTATAAAATATGCAATAGAAATATGAAGGGATGTTACCTAAATCCAATATTTTTTTTCCTACAAAATATTTCAGTATTAGCTAAAAACACATAATTTTGTTGTTTCGCTGCGTGATCACTAGTATTACGCGTCCAAGAACAAGAGGCCAAAGAGCCAACATATAATCGCCTCTATGAAAAGCAAATAAGGTCTTTGCCATTATACTTATTGTGCTGGACGGGTTATAAAAAAAGTTGCTGGGGTATGCCATCCTCTTAATTGAGATTGAAATTATTTATTTGTCTTAAAAACGTAATTAATTAAATTACAGAGCAATGTGTTGTTGAAAAGTATGCGACAAAAAGGAATACGCTCAACTATATTTTTAGCCGCCTTTTTGTTTTTGTTGTTCGAATATTACCGGTTTATACTCAAATTTTGTCAAAGGCTTGCTTTGTGGTGCGTGATGGTAATGACGCAAGTCGTGACAACCATTATTTCTGGGAAGAAAGGAGTGGGGAAGAGCATACCTTGATCAGTATAGCATACAATACGATTACTATGCCGTCTTACGAGATCGATAACGTCGTAATCCGCCTTATCTACAACTTAAATGCTTGTAACCAACACCGGATTATAGAACGGTTTTTCTTACAAGTTTCATAATTTATTTCTTGTTTCTGCTGAGGCAATAAAGGTAGGACGGACGGACAGCTATAAAATCTTAAGGTTGAAGGCCGTTTTCTCCGCAGAAAAGAGAGACAACCGCAAAAAAAATGGCCACCCCATTTTCTGCGTTTTACGGCTGGGTTGGTTGATATAAATCATATGAATTTTACATATGAAATTGCCGTTTTCTATAGAGAATTTGAAGGAAACTCAATTTTAAGTCTAAAATTTTTGCATTTTTTTTAGGAATGACAAAACTAAATTGTGTCATTTCTTATGTGTATGAATGAGACAACATTAAGCTAACAGCAACATTAATTAAATTATGAAAAGTGTCATCTGTAAAAATTATTACGAATTTTATCATGGAAATGATAATTTAGGACGAACTGTTTTTGAAGATTTAATTTTTATAATCAAACTGAAAATAAAAACAAAATTTTATACGTAGATAAAACCTTGAAATCAACTTTCAAACAAAAAACAAATAATTTAAATAGCTATTGAATTACAGGAATTATGAACTCATGAATCTGTAAGAAAATTTCAGCAATTTCATAAAATGTGCAGTTTTTATTTTTACTGAATATGTTATAAATGGCAAAAGCAACCTAAAAATAAAGTAATTAAGAAAATCAAGTTAGAAACTGCCTATAATAGTACGCTTTTTCAAAATAAATAGTTCTATTAGACAGCGATCTACCATTTATGGTAAAAAATACGACACATAAATGAATAAAATAATGTTATATTTCATAAAACAAAAAATTCTGCCAAAAATATAAAAAAACGTTTTTTTTTATCAATCGTGAATCATGAGAATCCGCTTCAAACGTTATCCACACCAATTTGTAGAACAATCACTTTGTATCGGGAGCATCAATTCACTGACATCAGTGGTGTGGAAGTCGATGTTTTTGCCCCATGTTATTAAAACATTCACAGCTTTCTATGCTCGGGCTGTCACGATATGCTAATATGTACGTAGACCAGCGGTTCCCAATTTGTTTGGGCTATGGAACCCTAAATAATTGTCCTTCTTTTGGCGGAACCCCAACTCCTATAATGATGAAAGTTAAGAAGATGAAAGTTAAGCTTTCTTATTCAAGAGTTCTTGAATAATCACACTGAGTCCACAACATTCCCAATCTCACCACCCATCCATGGCCTCATGCGTCGTCGTAAGAGCCCGTCCTGCGGCCTCGCGATACCCAAGTAATCGAAGCTCGCTGATTCGACGTCTTCAAAAAGATGCCCACCCATGGATAAATATTACTCGTCTCTTCACAAATCCAAGGCGTACTCTAGGATGCATATCCGGTACTCTCTACTATCCTATCCACATCCTAAGGGCACAGTCTTCTCTACCATTACAGTTATATTATCCATCCATCCATCGGCCTAGTTCGTCCACTGCTGGACATAAGCCTTTCCAGGACTTTGCCACTCCCGGTGGTCATCCTGGAAGAATTGCCCATCACACACGTTGGGCAGGCGGGTTGGTGAGCGCGGTACCGGAACCCTCGCACCAGTGACGCCGCTGCCCGTCACCAGTCTGTTCCATATAAGGCCCGGCTATTAGGGATGGCTTTACCGCCATCCATCGGTCCCAGGCATGGTGGGCCACCTGGTTTTTTGCCTGTGAGCTGTCCTCTTACTCTCCCCCGAATTACTTCGAGGGGGTCTATTATTATTTATTTATAATTATATTATTTATAATCCAACAGTTAGCATAGATGGTTTTTGGCCCTTTTTGCGAATAGGTTCTCTATCCAATAAGCACCGGCGCGGCTCATCGGCTGCCTGCTTTCTGCGACAGCGTGTATAATAGTATCATATTACGGGGAACCCCTGTAACAGCTCTATGGAACCCCAGGGTTCTACGGAACACTTTTTAGGAACCGCTGACGTTGACGGTACATATTCACGGGTAATCAGAAGATGGGGCCGAAAGATATCGTTCTCATGACGAAGGCTGAGGACTTTTTTGCGTGTTGCTGCCATGATTAGGCTGCAGTAGCGCTGCGGGTAATTCTTCTTGGTCTTTTTCTTTGTAAAACTTTGTTATGTGTCGCCGGTTTCTTCGAAAGAATTGCACGTCAAACGCCGGTTCATGACGCGCTTTTTAGGGTTCCGTATTTCAAAATTAAAAAACGTAACCCTTATAGGATTCACTTTGTTGTCCGTCTGTCTGTTTGTCTGTCACGACCCTTTTGCTCGGGCCCCATATGATGTATCAAGTTGAAACAGGTACCTCCTGCAGAAGTCTACAGACACATAGTGCTGTAAAAAAATCAGGCTTCTAACTCAACGTGAAAAAAGTTATTGCACTTTACATAATCAATTTCATACAAATTTGCTCACAATGAAAACCTATAGGGCACTTCCAGTTGACTGAATCTTGAAAAATCGTTTACAGAGGTCTTATAGCACACACACAAGAAAAACCTGAAAATTACAAATTTTCGACGCGAAAAAAAAGCTTGCACCTTTTTACATAATAAATTTCATACACATTTTTGACACTCGCAAAGGAAGTCAAAATCTATAGGGCCCATCCGGTTGACTTGGAAACTTGAAATTTCGTTTACAGGTATATATTATAGCACAAAAAGGAAAAAAATTTAAAAATTACAAATATTTAAGTATTTAGAATTAATTATCAATGACCAACTTCTAATTAAGTTACCCATAGAGTTTAATAGATCGTAAGTATCAAATTAAGTTAGTTCTTAATAAACTGCAAGAGGAATATTTACCATAATGTTTTTAGCGTTCCGTAGTCAGTACCCGTATTGTGTGGTGGTACAGAACCTTTTGTGCGCGAGTCCGACTCGATGGTACATTATTCTTTGCTATATAGTTTATTAGAATTCCAAGCCATTGAAGAAATACTTAGTAGAAATTCTACTATTTCTTCAATAGCTCAGAATAATAATAATAATAATAATAAATGAAAAAAAAAATAGGTCAAGTGTTTCTTGATAGTTCTTATCGTATGAAAAGGACTTTTCATTAAGTCGCTACCCAGAAGAAACAGTTTTCCATGGATTTTCGTTGATTTCACAGATTTTTGTTTGAACATCCTTAATTTCTGCAACTTTGTGACGAAGTTTAGCTTAGTTCTGTTGGATTTTGATTAACGATGTATAGAGAAATAGGTACACCGAGGCTTCGCTTGAATTCTGCCCTAAATTCCGATTCTTCCCTTAAAAATAATAGGTACCTTTCAAATCCATCCATCCATCCATCCGCCTAGTTCGTCCACTACTGGACATAAGCCTTTTCAGGACTTTGCCACTCCTGGCGGCGGTCATCCTGGAAGAATTGCCCGTACTCACACACGCTGGGCAGGCGGGTTGTAGAGCGCGGTGCCGGAATCCTCGCACCAGTGACGCCGCTGCCCGTCACCAGTCTATTCCATATAAGGCCCGGCTATTAGGGATGTATATACCGCCATGGTCCCAGGCATGGTGGGCCTCCTGGTTTTTTGCCTGTGAGCTGTCCTCTTACTCTCCCCCGGATTACTTCGAGGGGGTCTCCAAATAAGATGGTGGTACCTCCACAGTCGAACCAGAAATATGTATAATATGTATAAATTTTCCGTAATATTAGGACGAAATCATTTCCATATGTCGGCAGTATGCCAGTATGTCTTGTACAATCAGAGATGTGACAAAATGATAACATTCTTGTAAAGAGTGAATTGTTCGGAGGTGCTTCACACGTGTCGGATAGCGGGCAACGTTTTCTGCGAACCCTTGTTTAAATACCAAATGAACTGCCTCGCTGCGCTTACGCAGGTGTTTCTATTCTTGTGCTGTGGTTTTGGTTTGAGGTTTCCGGATAATTTCGCGAATTGACTTATCTGAACCATACTCGCGTCCTGTACATCAAACGTCACAAAGCAATTCGCATAGATTAAATTATGTTAAGGTGTGTTAATTCGAAAACCATTTAGAGATTTAGGTTTAATATGTCGTATTTTAGAACTTGTGGTCTAAAAAACCTCATGATGATGAATTTTTTTACGAAAAAGCTGCAACTTCCATTTGCCTTTGTGGGACGTCACTTGAGAAATGGCTGTTTAGGAATGTGTCCTTTGCTATCAAGATTAATTTATAATAATTTGCTTCCGACTGATTTGACAGCTAGATGACAGATGAGTAGACAGACAGAGACAGACCACTTTTTTATAAGCAATCACACATCAAAATTAGTATAATGTCTAAAATTCTCAAGTGACGTCATAACCGAGAATTCTTTAAAAAAAATCATTAAAAAATAATGGTTAATTTATATACCAAAATAATGAAAACTATGTCCTAAAATAGCGTACATACACATTTTTTTATTAAATCTTTTAGAAATTAAGCTATGGGAATTGACTTATCTGAACCGTACTCGCGTCGCGTACATCAAACGTCACAAAGCACGGTAAAAGTATTATAGGATTAATAAAATTGTTTTGAAAGTAGGTATTCTATTTTTGTGAAGTGAATTAAATTTTATCTCAATTTCAATTTATAATTTATTAGCCAAATGGTACTCAGTCATGATTGCAATTGTGTGGGTTAGTGTAGGTATTTTGCTTTATTTCAATTTCATTTATAACTTATTTTACTACGAATAAAATTGTTTAACATAACTTTTCTACTCGGAAGAAAATTCTGGTACCCCAAGTTAGCTAGCTAAGTTTGGGGAGGGGCTATTTCGCAAAAATTTACACATTTTGAAGCATTTTGAATTTTACTTGCGCATCAGAAAAAGTCACTAGGTTGATAAATTCTAGTTTTGTTAGTTACAGAAACGGGTTTGCTGAAATTTCGCTCGCTAGAAATAGTTATTGAAATTAGGTCTTTATCGACACTTTTTCTCATAGTTTGACAAACAGGAATGACATGCAGACCTCAATTATACTTTATTAGATGGATTTTAACAATATCAAAATTATGCCAAATTAGCTATGTTGGTAAATTTTATATTAATTTAAAACCGACATTTTCCTGTCTCCGGAATCCGTCCCTCTTACACTGCGCGGTTTTCCGCATAGATAGAGTAACGGTGACTTTTGCAAGCGTGTTGTATTTTAAATTGCTACAAGGATCTTTTGGCGCGTGGATGACAGTGACAGGGGGGCGTAGCTGTGAAACAAGGGATAGGATAGCAGCGTTAGTTCCAATTTTGACCACGACCAATCCACGCGCCAAAAGAGCCTTGTCGAACTGTATGTGAAGTGTGTAATCCAAACCATTAAGAGGCTATGCGAATTTTATTTTTGTCACTGTCACTCCAAGCGAAAAATCGCGCAGTGCGAGAGGGCCGGATTCAGGGCAAAAGGGAAAAAAGTTGGTTTTATATTTTTATTAAAAAAACTAAAATAGCCAGCAAATTTTCAAATATCAAATCTCTAGATATTGTTGAAACACACCTTATAAAATATGTTTGAGTTCTGTATATGGTTCCTAATCGTCAAACGAGGAGAAAAAGTGTGTTTGAAGACCTCATTTCAACAATTATTTCTATAGAGGAAAATTTATCCAAACGTATTTTCCAACTTCATAACCCTAGATTATGTGGTCAAAATGCATATACCAGAAATTTATTAAAATATTCCGTGTTTTTTATGAAATAAACAGAAAAGGAACACCCGTATTTTTTTCGCATATCGCTTTTTTTTTAACTGCAAAGGCACGCGTTTATTCGCTCGCCTAACCCCTCGGCCATGACTTCAGGCTTCGAGAGGCGCGCCAAGCGGTTCTTCTTGCGACGGCGCCGGCGGAGAGAACAAATGTATGAAGTTGTATGTATGGCCATGAGTCGCCGCTCGCGCGCCTTGTCCGGCTTCGAGTGACTTGCGCTCTCTCAACGGCGGCGGTGTGCGGGGATGCGGCGAGCCGCGCCAGTGATCGAGGGCACAGGACGAACTTAGTGACGAGCGCTTTGAGCGAGCGAGCGCGCTATACATCCGATGCGGTGGAAGCCTGGAAGGCGCCGACAGGTGTCGTGGCAGGGCAAAGCCCGTCGCAAAAACCGCCTGGAAGCGCAGCAAGAAGCGCCGCCAGAAGCCTGAAGCTATGGCCGACCGGTTAACAGGGCGAGTGCGGACATTATCGAAAATAACCAACAGCTGTCGACAATACTGAATGCCAATGTACCGTTTCATTTACACTGCATATTTTGATGGCCGGTGACTAATTATGAGGTCATATTGCACGCTTCCGTGTCCTGGAAAGGACTGCGATATTTTAATGTGGCTACTTCAAATGGCTTCTGTTTGAGTATTTTTTGGCAAGAATATTGTATACCGTTGTATATTGTTGTACAATAACATTTTTAACGTTCCGGTGTTGTGTGGTGGTACGAAACCCTTTGCGCGAGTCCAACTCTTTTTTTTGTCATTTGTATATTTTGTCACTAATACAATTTGACAATCATGGTTTTTGACATGTCAGTGTTTTCTCATTCGTTAACTTTGTCAGTCTTACTTTGATGTACTTTTGACTTTTGTACATTTTGACACTGGGACAATCAAGCTATGTGGACATTTTGGCATATGGACGTACGAGGGGAGGCTGAAAAGTAACCTACCTAACTATGAAAGAAAAGACGTAACTGGATAGTTTTTTTTATTTTTCTATATAGTCCTTTGCTAGTAAAATGCACTTATTAAATTTTTCAAATATTGAAATTAAGCCATTAAAAAAAAAAATAACGGTTTGTCGTCAAAATAGTCAGAAACCGCTGCCTTCATTTCGTCATCGGTCATAAATCTTCGTCGCTGAGGTCTTTCTTGAGAAGTCTAAACAGAAAATAGTCACAGGGGGCTAGATCTGGACTATAAGGGGGGTGGTCAATGGTTTCGAAGCCATTGTCTTTAATTGCTAGCTTTGTTGTGCGTGCGGTATGCACTGGTGCGTTATCGTGCAAAATCAGAATTCCTTTGCTTAGTTTACCTCGCCGTTTTTCTTTTATTGTCTCTCTTAGTTGATATAATAAGTTTGAGTAATAATCAGCATTCATTGTAGTTTTTTTTTCGGTAAATAATCTATGAGCAAAATCCCTTCTGTGTCCCAAAAGATTGTAGCCATAAGTTTACCGGCCGATGGACAGACCTTAAATTTCCGAGGCGGCTTCTCATCCTTAAATTTCCACTGTAACGACTCTTGCTTACTTTCCGGGTCCCATTGTCGAATCCAAGTCTCATCACATGTTACAATTCTAGAAATTATTTCTTCCTCTTTCCCTCGACTCATGTCCAAAAACTCTTCGCAATATTTGACACGCCTCTCCATGTCAAATGCAGTCAACATTCTAGGGACCCAACGTGCACTAACCTTGGACATGTTCAAATGCTCATGAATTATTTCATTGACTCGCTCTTTACTGACGCCCACATCTCTAGCTATCTCCCACTGCTTCACTCGTCGGTCCTCTAATATATTTTTTTTTCACCCTGGCTACATTTTCATCGGTGACGGCCGAAACTGGTCTTCCGCTACGAGGATCATCTTCGAGGCTCTCACGACCTAATTTAAACTGCCTTGACCAAAACTTTATAACAAATTCGGAAGATCACGAACTGCCAAACACACGTGACATACGCTGTCTGATCTCCGAAGGCGTATTCCCTTCTTTAGTCAAAAACTTAATCACCGCACGCTGCTCGATTTTATCCATTTTCACTTTTTCTACCGACATGTTCGAAACAATTGTAGGAGACAAATAAACGTGATGCAATAAACAAATGAATGTAATACATTTTGAAAATAGAATAACAAACGAATATAAATCCATACCAGCCAGCATTATTTTTGTATATATTTCTGACCAAGGAGATTACATATCAGCCGCCCTACGTACAATATCCGGTTTCGATTTTCGGGGTTTCGTTGAAATTTTCGAATAAAAAAAGTATGAAAAAATTTAAAGAACACATTGAAAAAACGCCAGGGTAGGTACTGCCTACCGTAGAGTAGACATTTTCATACCAACTTTTTTTTTCAAGTGTTATTTAAATTTTTTCATATTTTTTTTACTGTCAAACTTGACCTACTGGTTGCTTTTACGGAAAAAAGTTTTATGCACGCCACTGGTCTGTCCATATAACAGTCTGTTATTGGGTAATTTTATACTTTAATAAATATGTTAAATACGCTTTGATTAGCTTTTTTTGATGTCGCAGGTAAATTGTCAGAGCCGTGAAATTATAATTTCACTAGTGAAATATACTTAATTATAAATCATAAACAATAATTGGAGAATTACATTTACACTCCCTGAAAAATAAACACAATAATCTGATGACGTCACCCTTTGAAAATTCATGTGTTGCGTGTGTCAGAAGCAGTTTTGAATTCTTGTGGTGTGTCAAATGAAGCGTTGAATTCATGTAGTGTGTCAAAAGAAGTATTGGAGCTTATCTGGTGTGTCAAAATAAGTGTTGAAGTCATCTGGTATGTCAAAGTAGATGTTGAAGTAATCTGGTGTGTCAAAATAAGTGTTAAGTCATCTGGTGTGTCAAAATAAGTGTGGAAGTAATCTGGTGTGTCAAAATAAGTGTTGAAGTAATCTGGTGTGTCAAAATAAGTGTTGAAGTAATCTGGTGTGTCAAATAAGTGTTGAAGTAATCTGGTGTGTCAAAATAAGTGTTGAAGTAATCTGGTGTGTCAAAATAAGTGTGGAAGTAATCTGGTGTGTCAAAATAAGTGTGGAAGTAATCTGGTGTGTCAAAATAAGTGTGGAAGTAATCTGGTGTGTCAAAATAAGTGTGGAAGTAATCTGGTGTGTCAAAATAAGTGTGGAAGTAATCTGGTGTGTCAAAATAAGTGTTGAAGTAATCTGGTGTGTCAAAATAACTGTTGAATTCACAGAACTCGTACATTTTCGTACTTTACATAAAATATGGATTCATGGTACTACCTAATTATAATTATTGCGTTGAATTAGTACAAAAACTAGAAAAACTAAGAATAAATAAATATGAAATGGGAATTATAACCGATTCTTTCTATATTAGTGTTGTTTACGGGCCATATATCATAAACAATTTTTCATGTTTGTGTCTAGGTAATTCAGTTGGGAACATTTTAAATTTATTTTGCGGTGCAATCTACATCAAGAATTGGTACGGTAAAGACCAGCATCCACTGTTTGCGCTATGCTGCGCTATATACCAATCTCCAATCGTTGAG
The DNA here is from genome assembly GCA_934047225.1 of Ypsolopha sequella. Lineage (NCBI taxonomy): Eukaryota > Metazoa > Arthropoda > Insecta > Lepidoptera > Ypsolophidae > Ypsolopha > Ypsolopha sequella. Next base: position 19,430,371 of record OW203991.1, read on the forward strand.
ATACTGAATCCTTGTATAGTTTTGCTCTATCTTCTGTTTACCCCATAACTTAAAAACTACCGTACTGATTTAGCTGACATGTCAGTGCTTATCACAGTTAGGGTTACCAAGACTAAATTTAAAAAATTTTGACAAAAAGTCGGACATTGCAACAAAAGTCCGAACGTTTTTTTCACGAAACCAAATAATAAATCCCACGCGCAGCGCACATTTTACAGGGATAGCAGTAATAAATTTAAAAAGTTCGCGGTAAAAATAATGTTATTATTTTGTGTCAAAGTTCTTTATTCTTAAAAAATAATTATTACTTTATGTTTGAGCTAGTAGTAAAAACAGGCCGAAAGACCGGACATGTTCGGACAAATCCGGATAGATGGTAACCCTAACCACATTAATCACGCTAAATTAAATAGGGTGATTGCGAGTCTGAATTAAGGTAATCGATGAGCTTTTCTATGAACAGAAAATTTACAAAATCTGTACGGTAAACATTCGACAGACAATAGTCGCGACCGCTAGAAAAGATACTGTATTTGACAGGCTTCATAATATTTTCAATAGGTATTATAGCTTCGAATGTCTTCTAATTCGCTTAGATTAAATTATGTTAAGGTGTGTAAATTCGAAAACCATTTCGAGATTTAGGTTTAATAAGCCGTATTTTAGAACTTGTAGTATAAAAAACCTCATGATCATGAATATTTTTACGAAAAAGCTGCAACTTCCATTTGCCTCCGTGTGACCTCACTTGAGAAATGGCTGTTTAAAAATGTGTCCTTTGCTATCAAGATAAATTTAAATTTAAATATACCTTGATAGCAAAGGACAAATTTATAAAATAAATTTAATTTAATTTATAACGTGACGTCATATCGGACAATTCTGTATAAAACCATATAAAATAATGGTTAATTTATATACCTAAATAATGAAAACTATGTCTTAAAATGGCATTCTATTCTCTGAATATTTGAAATATTCTCTGAAAATAAAAAAATTAAACTTCCGTGTCTATATGCCACTGCTATTCAGGTGAATTACACTACCGCGATGCGACGGACAGAAAGACTTTGCTATGAAAAAGTTCCGTCCTTTTAACAGAAAACTCCCAAAAACTTTAATTGCAATTGTTTTAGTAGCTCTGAGTAGACAATCGCCCTAACAAACGGATATTGCTCGTTGCATATTTTTAATGACTACTTCCTTAATGTAAGTTTAATGAGTGAGTGCATACGGGAATTGTTTATGAAAATTTTTGTTTTTCTCTCTCGTTCAGTTTATTTAAGCAACGACCTTTCAAATATGCCGAACAAAGTAAGATGGAATTTACGAGCTTTTTAGACTAAGATCTTAAGGTCGTAACCTCTACGTCATCTAGGCTTTAGTTGGTAAGATCGTGGCTATAATCCATATGATGGGTTAATTTAAAAGAGATGAAAAAGTCACAAAATGATTAGCATCAATTAACGAACTAAATTGGCATCAGTCATTGCAAATGTTGGAAATACACTTAATTTGATACCCACATGAAATGTTTGAATCAGTGGCGTGCACAGAACTTTTTGCTGGAAAAGCAAACAATTTTTCAAGAAAAGTTTGTATAGGAAATTTTCACTCTAGGGTAGACACTTATGTCGATTCGGCTAAACACAATTTAACTAATTTGACAGGACTAACCTTATTTTAAGCGTTCTGTCTTTGTCTTTTCGATACAGAAAGAACAAGACAGAAGACTCAAATTAAGTTTAGTTCTGTCGAATAAGTTAGCCGAATCGACACAATTGTCATACAAATTTTTTTTTTCAAAGTGATATTTAAATTTTTTCATATTTTTTTTATTGTTGTTCTTGACCAATTGTTTGCTTTTCCAGCAAAAAGTTCTGTGCACGCCACTGGTTTGAATGTGACTTAACTATTTTTTTTGTATGTATTCTGACTCCAAATGTATGTAATTATTTAAAACAAACTAGCCTTTTTTTCACGGCTGTGCCTGCGATGAAGAAGTAAAAAACTTTCACAATATATAAAATATCTTAGTGGATATCTTGTTGCTTGTGGAACCTACCTACCAAATTTCAAGTTGGCAGGCTCTATAGTTCTGGAATTTTTTTCGTTATGAATGGTTGAGTGATATTTCAACCCACCATTTCTTGAGTTATGTCGCCTTTTTTATGAAAGAGACAGTACACACCACGGATATCTATGGTACACACCGAAAGTTCACAATGAATGGTTACGTTTTTTGACGGTACTATAAAAATAACCCTCAAACAATCTGGCCTTCCCTAACGTAGCTTAGCCCACGGTTTGTACCAACAAGGATTAAAGTTAATACAAGATGGCGTAGGGGTTACTACTTAGAAATCTTAGGCTATTTATAGAAGGGGTGGTTACGCTCGTGCGAATGTCGGCCAGACGGGTCTTTTTTGTCGGCCGTACATTAATTTATTTTGAGTTTTCAGTCTGGTGAGTTTTAATTTTTACTTTTTATTGCCTAGAAAAGCCAGGTACACAAGTTGAAATTTTAAATGGGCGTAATTGGCCTTGGCTGATCCAAATATATATATATTTTTTGTTTACTGTTATATATTATATAAACTATATTATATGTATATAATTTGATATTTTAAATCGAGCAAATTTTGATAAAAAATTAAAACGGCAATATTAGATTTTCGAAAAAATACGTCCAATAATCGATATCTTATCTAATATAATATATTATTTGGATATTATATCCAATAAGGTGTAGAATTATGCTTATTGCCAACGTGTATCTTTCTTCAAAAACAAATTAACACTCCCTTCCCCTCTTCAAAAACTTATTCGTATTTGCCGACTTCGCCTGTTTCACAATATTTCAGAAATCCAATAATGGCCGCCATCCGTCTTCATTGTCCTACTACGGCAGGAAAATTCAAGTTAAAAATAGTAATTCCCGAACTCTAAAGGCTTTCAAACTAATTGTACTCCTTGCTCGATTTATTTTTTCTTTATATTTGAAATAAACATTATTAGGAGTACGGGACTCACCGTGTTTGGTAAAAACCACTCCTAATAATGTTTATAGCGACCGTGTAAATTTAAAATCTTAATTTGAAATAAAGTTTACATGAGAGTTCACGAGTCCACAACAAAACTTTCTGTCTGTATGTATCTCAGAACATTTAAATGTTCTGTGGTATGTAATAAAAAGTAAAAATGTATCTTGTCACAGGCTATAAGGGGTGTTGAAAACTGTCGATAGTTGAAACACACTTCCACGCAAATGAAGCCGCGAGTAATACTAGTAACCGTATACAATACGTGTGAAATGTTGTACTCCTTGAAACAGTCTGTAAAGTTCAGGGGTTCTTCCAGTGTTACCAAGAGTGCCTGATGATGTTACGCCCTTTGTTAGCCGAAGTCGATCAAAACTTGGGCGAAACTGCAAACAACTTCTACTGGAAATTCTACCTTACTTTTGTTATTTTATTATCTACTTGGTTATTTATTTACTACATTTGTAACTTTTTCCAATGTTTTCTGTCGGTTATTTTCTGAAAAGTGATTTTCTGATCGCTATCATTTACTTTCCCTGTTCCTAATCTTAAGGGCCCCTTATACTTGACATTGAGCACCTTATTTTGCATCAAGTAAAACTGAACTCTATGACCTCCCATTATTGTTTAAAATAGCGCGGTCTGACCCGTGGCTGTTACAAAAACCGAAACATCGCGCGCTCACAAAAAAACTCGTTTTTCACTCATAAAACGTTTCTAAGGTGAAATTTTCAAAAAAATATACGCAGATGTACTTACTAAATTACACTTTCCATAATTTCCTGTAATTTTCCTACGATTTGGTAATGTAAATTTTACATATACGAAAAATGAATGAAAAATCGACCAAGTTTCAGATATCTTTTCGATCGAGCAAAGTATAACGTAGGAAAATTACAGGAAATTATGGAAAATGTAATTTAGTAAGTACTTTTGCAGATGTTTTCTGAAAATTTCACCGTGAAAACGTTTTTTGACTCGACTGTGGAGGTACCACCATCTTACTTTGAGACCCCATCGAAGTAAGAGGACACAGGCAAAAGACCAGGAGGCCCACCATGCCTGGGACCGATGGATGGCGGTATATCCATCCCTAATAGCCGGGCCTTATATGGAACAGACTGGTGACGAGCAGCAGCGTCACTGGTGCGAGGGTTCCGCGCTCACCAACCCGCCTGCCCAGCGTGTGTGAGTATGAGCAATTCTTTCAGGATGACCGCCGGAAGAGTCTAAGTCCTGGAAAGGCTTATGCCCAGCAGTGGATAAACTAGGCTGATGGATGGATGGATGAGCGAAAAACGTGTTTTTTAAGAGCGCGCGATGTTTCGGTTGTCGTAACAGCCACGGCTCAGAGCGCGCTATTTTAAACTATAATAAACGATCATAGAATTCAGTTCTACTTGATGCAAAATGAGGTGCTCAATGTCAGTGATAACGGGCCCTTAATCAAGCCCTTCTCTGACAAGGTTCCAATTGATTAACCCCTAATTAAGTAACTGTTTATCAACAAACGATAAAACTATAATTTCTCAACCGTGTTCGTTTTAACATTGTATTGTTAGCAGTGAAAATCACCAAGATAAATTTGAGATGATGCTTTTGAATAATCGTACTTGTTATGACGTGCTAAGGGTTTACTTAGGTCCCCATTTATTATGGTCAGCTAATACCAAATAAATCCTCGTCCCGTTGTCTAAACGCTCAATCTATCGGTCCGATGGAGCGGAACAGTATTGATAATGTCGACAAGAAACTAGGATAACCAAGTAACTTAGTTAAGGCGAATGGATACGCCAACTGCAATTTGGACCTGTCTTTGAAGGCCTACTCCTCCTACATGGGTGGTCCAAAAACTTTCAGAAAAATATATGATAGGCATTATAGAGTCAAAAATAAATTTTAAGTTTCATAGACTGTTTTTCTATTGTTAGATTTGACAAAAAAAATCGAAAGTCATCGAAAGTTTCACATGATTAACAGAAGAATTCTCTTACTCCTTCCAAACGCCTAAAGCGATTTTAATCATTATTTCACCAAATTATAGAATATTTTTAGATCTAAAAAAATAAAGTTTAAAACTTTTTTTCGTTCATGGCGTCCATGTGAAAAGTATAATTTTCTCCTATTTTGCGCTAGCCGGAGACGCAGTGGTTGTCTTAACAGCCACTTTTTAAGGCACGCTGAAATGAACATTATTTCAATGTCGTTTCCGTTGATATTTGTATCGACACACATCGAGTTGCTTATTTAGCGTGGTCATACGCCTTGAAAGTCTGAGTACTCGGTGGAGACACCGGGTCATATCATAATCTTGCGGGCATTATATCTTTTTAAAATATAAATATATTGTCACGACATGAATCCCCGAGGGGGTGTCAGAGGTGTTCAGAGTGTCCACACTCGGTACACCCGCGTTTCAACGACGATTATTAAGTCCCAACGTGATTAGTGGTGAACCCTATCGCCGTTCTTCGGGTACAAATACACAATTTTTAGGGCATGCAGGTTTCCTTACGATGTTTTCCTTCACCGTTCAGCAAGTGGTAAGTAAGAACAAATACTATGCACATCAATTTCGAAAAACTTATTGGTGCATGCCCGACTGAGGATCGAACCTGGATCTCAAGATTGAGAGGCCAGCGTTTTACCCCTGAGCTATTGCTGCTTGTTGATTTATTGCAGTTATCACTTAGATCCAAAAAAAAAAAAACACTTTCTGACATCCATATTGTTGCATGAGATTTAAGGTCAAACGTCAGTCGCTTAGCACAAAGTGCATAACTTAACTTTGTATTTCTTGTTTAGAAGTTAAAAATTGAAAAACATTTTGGTGTGTTTCAGTTGACGCCAATAGTTCAGTATAAGCGAGGTTTATAAAGCATGAATTTGAAATATAATGCACAATTACACATGATCTTCTCCAAACAAAGTTAAGACCGCATTTTAAGTTGGTTTTGAGAAGATCATGATTAATTGTGTATACAATTTTAAACTCTTGCTTCATAAACCTCACTAATACTGAACTATTGGCGTCAAATGGCACATACCAAAATGCTTTTCAATTTTTAATTTCTAAACAAGAAAAACAAAGCTAAGTTTTGCACTTTGCGCTAAGCGACTGACGTTTAACCTTAAGAAGAGCTCCATGGACATATGGAGTCTATTCCATAGAAAAGACTTTCAAAGTTCACAAACATTGATAGATCCTACGCCTATCCTTGAAGTTTCAAAAGAGTTTTGTTTAGATTCGAGCTCTACAACAAATCCCGGAAACTTGGATGCTCCAAATGTGAAATCCCAGGAAATCTCTTGGCAACCGAAATTTACTCTAGCTAGACGAGGGTTTCTCAAAGTGGGGTACACGAACCCCCAGGGGTTCACAGTTGATCGTAGATTTACATTATGGCGGCTGACTGGGTATATAGCTTGCGCGGGCAACACGAAAATTGAGCAAAATTGCTCCGAAAATCGACTCAATTTGCGGCAAGAAACAAGCCCACCTATCACATTAATTAATTAAAAACATTACTTTATGACTGTATTATCTTTTATATTTAAATAAAAATCCTTCTATGGCAAGTTTGTTTTAAAGGGGTTCGCAGTCGACTGGAAAATTGTATAGGGGTACGTGGGGTTATAAGTATGAGAAACACTGAGCTTTACACTGGGTGTTAAGATGAAGATGCTGAAGCCGGAAACTGGCAATAGTACTCATCTATACGAACAACTTTTACTACGGAGCCAATACGCGAATCGCGAAAAAAATCAGTTCTTCCATGGACAGTTAACATAGCTACCCGAAAAAAATTTATGAAACAACTGATTTGTTGAAATGAAAAAATTTAGTATGGACGAGTACTATCGCCAGTTTTCGGCTTCCGATTTACCTTATTTGACAGGACTAGCGTTGCCATCTCTAAAAATCTAAAAGCCGGCTTACCTATTAAAAAAGCCGGACTATTGGGTCCCAAGGCCGGACGCTAAGATAAAAAGGATTTTTAACAAAAATATCGAATAAAACACTATTTAAAAGCCGGACTATTTAGTCCCAAAATGGGACGCTAAAAAATTTGACGAAAATTTTCAATAAAATACACATTTTTCAAGAAAGTTATAATTAGTAGGTATTATCATTTAAATATTTTTATGTGAATGCGTGTCTTGGCGAGTCAGCGATTCTCGTCTCGCTCGCTCGTTTCTGACTGAAGTGACTGAACGATAGATATAAAAAGACTAACAAAAGCCGGACGGGCAGGACAAGAGGTCAAAAAGCCTAATACTGTCCGGCTTTATCCAGACGGATGGCAACGCTAGACAGGACTAAACATGATTTAAGCGTTGTCTTTTTCTTTCTGTATCGAAAAGACAAAGACAGGATGCTTAAAATAAGGTTAGTCCTGTCAAATATGTTAGGTCGTGTTACACCGAATCAACACCATTGTGTATGAATTCCGTGAAAAGTGGTGTTTGGTAATCGTATTTCGATACGGTAGTAACCAATCGAATAATCATATTGCATGCACCTTTACACAGCAACAGAGCCGTATTGTAAGGTGTGGTGGACTATGGCGACCCCTGGGCAATTCGCTTAGATTAAATTATGTTAAGGTGTGTTCATTGGAAAACTATTTCGAGATTTTTTTAGAACCGTGGTCTTAAAAACCTCATGATGAATATTTTTACGAAAAAGGTGCAACTTCCATTTGACTTCGTGTTACGTCACTTGAGAAAAGGCTGTTTAGAAATGTGTCCTTTGCTACCAAGATAAAATAATCATATGCTTCCGACTGACTTGACATATGAGAAGAGAGACAGACCACTTTTTTTATAAACACGGCAAAGGTCCACAATCAGTATAATGCCTAAAGTGCCCCAAGTGACGTCGTAGCTGAAAATTCCTTAAAAAATTATTATAAAATTATATACCATAACAATGAAAACTATTATCTAAAATTGCGTATATTCTCTGAAAAGAAACAAAAAAGCTTTTAGTAATTAAGCTATGGGAATTACTATGTAGAGGGCTTTCCGTTTAACCATATTTTTCAACGAAATATTTTGTTCTAATTAGTGTTTCATTTTGCTCTCTAAAACTAGTAACTGAATTACCATAGTTACATATATTGATAATTACAAAATTGATAAAAATAATATCACACAAAAACGAATAAAAATTACTACTTTGTAGCAATTTAAGCTTCATGCATTTTATTGACTTAGTCTGACTATAGCCCCGTTGCCTTTCCCTAAATCCGTCGCTGTGCAGCAAGTTTTTGCTCGAATACCTAATAATGACGGAAAGAGACGAGAAGACTTTAGTTTTTATTCTGCGAAAATATCCCAACCACGGACCTCTATGTTATCAAATAATTTAGGTATCAAGTTATATTGTACGTGTAATCTCGACCCGAAGTTGTTAACAACATTCTGCACGTTCAGTATTATCGGTTATCTTCGTGGATGCGTTCATAAAACTTGATAAGTATCGGTTTTGCCTGCACATTGCACATTTTGCTTGTAAATTGCAGAAGATGACTATCACATCTGTAATAATGAGAGCCCATCCCATTGTTATTTTATTTAATGATTCATGAAAGTTGATAGTAGTATGTTTACATCGTAGTACCTCTTAGTATCATAATAATAATATGTAAGATAGACACAGCACATCAAAATACAGTGCTACAAGGATCTTATGGCGCGTGGATTGGTTGTATCCAAAATCGGAACTAATGCTACTACCATACTCCTTGTTTCACAGCCGCGCCCCCACGCCATCAGATCCTTGTAACACTGTACAAGGATCTTATGGCGCGTGGATTGGTTGTATCCAAAATCGGAACAAACGCCACTACCATACTCCTTGTTTCACAGCCGCGCCCCCCTGTCACTGTCATCCGCGCGCCATAAGATCCTTGTAACACTGTACAAGGATCTTATGGCGCGTGGTTTGGTTGTATCCAAAATCGGAACTAATGCCACTACCATACTCTTTGTTTCACAGCCGCGCCCCCCTGTCACTGGCATCCGCGCGCCATCAGATCCTTGTAACACTGTACAAGGATCTTATGGTGCGTGGATTAGTTGTATCCAAAATCGGAACTAATGCTACTACCATACTCCTTGTTTCACAGCCGCGCCCCCCTGTCACTGTCATCCACGCGCCATCAGATCCTTGTAACACTGTACAAGGATCTTATGGCGCGTGGATTGGTTGTATCCAGAATCGGAACAAACGCCGCTACCATACTCCTTGTTTCACAGCCGCGCCCCCCTGTCACTGTCATCCACGCGCCATCAGATCCTTGTAACACTGTACAAGGATCTTATGGCGCGTGGATTGGTTGTATCCAAAATCGGAACTAATGCCACTACCATACTCCTTGTTTCACAGCCGCGCCCCCACGCCATCAGATCCTTGTAACACTGTACAAGGATCTTATGGCGCGTGGATTGGTTGTATCCAAAATCGGAACTAATGCCACTACCATATTCCTTGTTTCACAGCCGCGCCCTCCTGTCACTGTCATCCGCGCGCCATCAGATCCTTGTTACACTGTACAAGGATCTTATGGCGCGTGGATTGGTTGTATCCAAAATCGGAACTAATGCCACTACCATACTCCTTGTTTCACAGCCGCGCCCCCACGCCATCAGATCCTTGTAACACTGTACAAGGATCTTATGGCGCGTGGATTGGTTGTATCCAAAATCGGAACTAATGCCACTACCATACTCCTTGTTTCACAGCCGCGCCCTCCTGTCACTGTCATCCGCGCGCCATCAGATCCTTGTTACACTGTACAAGGATCTTATGGCGCGTGGATTGGTTGTATCCAAAATCGGAACTAATGCCACTACCATACTCCTTGTTTCACAGCCGCGCCCCCACGCCATCAGATCCTTGTAACACTGTACAAGGATCTTATGGTGCGTGGATTGGTTGTATCCAAAATCGGAACTAATGCCACTACCATACTCCTTGTTTCACAGCCGCGCCCTCCTGTCACTGTCATCCGCGCGCCATCAGATCCTTGTTACACTGTACAAGGATCTTATGGCGCGTGGATTGGTTGTATCCAAAATCGGAACTAATGCCACTACCATACTCCTTGTTTCACAGCCGCGCCCCCCTGTCACTGTCATCCGCGCGCCATCAGATCCTTGCAACACTGTACAAGGATCTTATGGCGCGTGGATTGGTTGTATCCAAAATCGGAACTAATGCCACTACCATACTCCTTGTTTCACAGCCGCGCCCCCCTGTCACTGTCATCCACGCGCCATCAGATCCTTGTAACACTGTACAAGGATCTTATGGCGCGTGGATTGGTTGTATCCAAAATCGGAACTAATGCCACTACCATACTCCTTGTTTCACAGCCGCGCCCCCCTGTCACTGTCATCCGCGCGCCATCAGATCCTTGTAGCACTGTACAAGGATCTTATGGCGCGTGGATTGGTTGTATCCAAAATCGGAACTAATGCCACTACCATACTCCTTGTTTCACAGCCGCGCCCCCTGTCACTGTCATCCGCGCGCCATCAGATCCTTGTAACACTGTACAAGGATCTTATGGCGCGTGGTTTGGTTGTATCCAAAATCGGAACTAATGCCACTACCATACTCCTTGTTTCACAGCCGCGCCCCCTGTCACTGTCATCCGCGCGCCATCAGATCCTTGTAACACTGTACAAGGATCTTATGGCGCGTGGTTTGGTTGTATCCAAAATCGGAACTAATGCCACTACCATACTCCTTGTTTCACAGCCGCGCCCCCTGTCACTGTCATCCGCGCGCCATCAGATCCTTGTAACACTGTACAAGGATCTTATGGCGCGTGGTTTGGTTGTATCCAAAATCGGAACTAATGCCACTACCATACTCCTTGTTTCACAGCCGCGCCCCCTGTCACTGTCATCCGCGCGCCATCAGATCCTTGTAACACTGTACAAGGATCTTATGGCGCGTGGTTTGGTTGTATCCAAAATCGGAACTAATGCCACTACCATACTCCTTGTTTCACAGCCGCGCCCCCTGTCACTGTCATCCGCGCGCCATCAGATCCTTGTAACACTGTACAAGGATCTTATGGCGCGTGGTTTGGTTGTATCCAAAATCGGAACTAATGCCACTACCATACTCCTTGTTTCACAGCCGCGCCCCCTGTCACTGTCATCCGCGCGCCATCAGATCCTTGTAACACTGTACAAGGATCTTATGGCGCGTGGTTTGGTTGTATCCAAAATCGGAACTAATGCCACTACCATACTCCTTGTTTCACAGCCGCGCCCTCCTGTCACTGTCATCCGCGCGCCATCAGATCCTTGTAACACTGTACAAGGATCTTATGGCGCGTGGATTAGTTGTATCCAAAATCGGAACTAATGCCACTACCATACTCTTTGTTTCACAGCCGCGCCCCCCTGTCACTGGCATCCGCGCGCCATCAGATCCTTGTAACACTGTACAAGGATCTTATGGCGCGTGGTTTGGTTGTATCCAAAATCGGAACTAATGCCACTACCATACTCCTTGTTTCTTCACAGCCGCGCCCTCCTGTCACTGTCATCCGGGCGCCATCAGATCCTTGTAACACTGTACAAGGATCTTATGGCGCGTGGATTGGTTGTATCCAAAATCGGAACTAATGCCACTACCATACTCCTTGTTTCACAGCCGCGCCCCCCTGTCACTGGCATCCACGCGCCATCAGATCCTTGTAACACTGTACTCCCAGAGAGCACAAGGCCTTTCCCTAGATTTACTTTTTTTTTTATCATGAATACGTCGATACTGCTATTTTAAGCACATGTTTTTTGCCAGTGTCAAGTAAGATTTCGACATCTTGGAAGATATGACATGTATAATTTAAAAGGGTTTGTCACGTTCAAAATCTTTTGTTTTTTACGAACGCGTTTACAGCCAGTATTTTCGCTTCACTGAAAACAAAGATTGAACCAAAACATACAAAGAAAACTTTTCTAAGTCGATCTTTTCGCTAGGTGTTCCTTTCCCACGTTTTGGAACGCTTCAAAAGACGCGATGTTCTATTGTTTGTGCGTATTTCCTTTATTTCCGGCCAGTGCTTTTGAGTATTCGATATTTAAATTCAGATCACAGATGCAGAGTTCGAATACCTTGTCCGTTGCGTACGGCCGCGTACGTAACAAAAGATGATGTGTCGATATAAATTCGTACCGTAAACAGCCCAGTATTTCCCGGTCCGCCCATCCGATTGCCGCCGGCAACATTAGATATAATAATGCCGTCTAAAGACCGTGTAACGCATTTTTAATATATCAATCAAAGTGAAAATGTTGGCAATTTGACTACTTGTACGCGACTATCTTGTGACAAAGGAATACCTTTTTATTACGGTACAAACTTTATACAAAGGGAGCTCGGTTGACATAATTTACGGGACAATTTACACTGGCACGGCTTTCACAGTCTATAGGTAAATACCTAAATATCAACACTAAAAAGAAAATTGCTTAGGATACGCATATTAAAATAAAACCGTTCAAGTGCGAGTCAGACTCGCATTCCTAGGGTTCCGTATTTAATTATGTAATTTTATTTTCGTGAATTTCTCAACCTCTATAGTTTTACTGTAATCTTTACGTAAGCACATATTACCATGATTTATTTTTTTATTTTTCGGTTATCCATTTTCGTAGATAACGGGGGAGACATACTTTTTTGTGGTTTTTCAAAGGTTTCTCGAAATCAGTGCCAGTAAATATAGTGAAAGTAAATATGTTTACAGTCAGCTCTTTAATATCCACAATTTCATATCAATGTTGTATTTTCAAGACAATTTCTCTCTCTTTTTTCGGAATATTATGTGCATAGTATTTGTATTACCTAATACTAACTATGGTACTGGCAGAATATCAGTGTCACAGATTATTCTGTGGTGTATGCTGAGCCAGCGCCCTTTCAGCCTCTGTGTCAAAGATTGTTTTTATTTTAAGGATTATATTTATTATTATTATTTGTTATATGTTAATTGTACTTTTTGTGTTTTTTTGGTAAGAGGCATTGAATAAAGTTTTTATCTATCTATGCACTTGCTTAACGGTGAAAAAAAACATAGTGCTGAAACCTGCATGCCCTAAATCGCCTTAAGAGGATTGCATACCCTAGCAACTTTTTTTATTACCCGTCCAGCACAATAAGTCTAATCGCAAAGACCTTATTTGCTTTTCATAGAGGCGATTATATGTTGGCTCTTTGGCCTCTTGTTCTTAGACGCGTAAGACTAGTGATCACGCAGAATAATTTATATTCTGTGACGCAGCGAAACAACAAATTGGTGTGTTTTTACCTAATACTAAAATCTTTATCGAGAAAAAAATATTGGATTTAGGTAAAATCCCTTCATATTTCTATTGCCTATTAAAAAAAAATCAAGTTGATCTCTTAACCGCGTTTTTGAAACGAACGCTTGAAAACCAAAAAAAAGAGGGTGGAAAACATTAGTTTTTGACAAATGTTTAAATCTTAATGCATTGTTTATAGGTGAAATCCCTAGATAAAAGATCGATAAATCAAATATATTTTCTTCAATATGAGGAGGCTTAGTTTCTTCCAATGAACCCTTGAAAACCTGGTGTTGTTGATGTTCTAGCGTCAGGTGTCCTGTTAAGTTCCGCCAAAATTAACACAATGTCGTCATTTTGTTACAGATTTATTAAGGATGAGGCGGCCGTAACGTAACGAAAGCTCCCGTCACACGAGTTATCAATAAAGAGGTGAGTTACTTTTGTTTTTTATAACTAACGAAGACCTTTGTGAACTCTTCTTGGAATATTTCCTTATTTCTTGTGTATTTCTTCGTGTATTTTATGGACTGTTTTTTCTACATAAATTAATTAAACCTTTAATTTATTTAGTTCATTTACATTATATTTTTATAAGATTTAAATTTGACTCGTAAAAAGCGTATTATGTATACCTACTTTACAAATTAAACTATTTAAATTTTGTTCGGAGCCCTTCTTTTTTACTCGGGTGGTTGTGGAACGGTTGACAGTTAAATTTTAGTTTACGAACGCAACCTTAAATTCAAAATTCGCCTAATGTTATTCAACAAAACCTTATTACCTATGTATTGTGTATGTTGGCAAAGCAAAGTTTCCATTGGTTTCTGTAAATAGGAATTTCAAAACTTTAGAATCGAAAATTTTTGTTTTTTTTTTTTTGAAAACCAATGGAAGCTTTGCCGTGGGAACATACACAATACATAGGTAATAAGGTTTTGTTGAATAACTATTGAGTGAATTTTGAATTTAAGTTTTCTGTTTCAATTAATTATAAAAAGGCGGGTTATTCACAATCCGGCTGCGAAACCGCTCTTAAGGCGATATGCGAAAAAAATACGGGTGTTTCTTTTCTGTGTATTTCATGAAATACACGGAAAATTATAATAATTTTATCAGTTTCTGGTATATGCATCTTGACTATATAATCTAGGGATTTGAAATTGGAAAATGTGTTTGGATAAATTTTCCTCGATATAAATAAATGTTGAAATGAGGTCTTCAAACACACTTTTTCTCCTCGTTTGACGAATAGGAACCATTTACAGAACTCAAACATATTTTATTAGGTGTGTTTCAAAAATATCTAGAGATTTGATATTTGAAATTTTGCTAGCTATTTTAGTTTTTTCGCTTTCGCTTTCGCCCTGAATCGCAATTTTTCGCTTGGAGTGACAGTGACAAAAATAAAATTCGCCTAGCCTCTTAATTCAAGTATAAACCTTTTTACCTTCCTTTATGGCAATTTTCTTATTCATGGTTTTAGAACGGGTCTCGAGCCACGAGATTATTTCGAAGAAAGCTTAAAACACCAGCAATATTAAGGTTAATATTATTTTAATGAGCACAACAATGCCCTCATTTACAACATACGCCATACAAAAAATCGTAAGAAGCTTTATTTCAAACAATGAGAGGGCTTACTTTTTAACACAGCCCCTTTCTAATCAACAGATTAATTCAATCAACAAAACAAAAGAAATATAAATAGAAAGCATTTATGAACACTTACGAAGTCAAAACTAATAAAGCGACACCTTTCAATCCTTACTCACTTCCCCCTTTTAAGGCGATTACTGTCTCCAAATTAACAGCTCGATGTTTGTCGGTACGAATTAGGGTTACCAGCCGTCCCGTATTTGCCGGGACGTCCTGTATTTCAGGCATAATTTTAAATGTCCCACCGGGACAGACTCTGTCCCGTATTTCAACATATTCGATTAATATTAGACACCGCGTCGCGCATGACCGAATTATTTCAATATATTTCAAATTATTAAAAAAGCCCGGAAATTGCAACGTCTTTTGATGACAAAAGTATGGGTGCAACTGAAAAGTGGAAGAAAATAATTGAAGGGTTTTCCAGGAATTAAATCCCTAACATTTTTTTAATTATATCGTTTATGTTCAGTATCCCTGGTTCAAATTGCTTTGTAAAGAGGATTTTTTCGCAGATGGCATTGAAATGGAGTGACGTGCGCAATAAATGTACCCCGGATTTGACGTTGATATCAGCGCGCAATAATGGCTGTTACGACGCTCGCTGCGACCTTGATATGGCGAAATAGGAGAAAATAATACTTTTCACATGGACGTGATTCTTCGATTGAATAATCGTTTGTTGTGTTTATAGCTATCAAGTTTATCAATTTATCAAAGCATAAATGGATTAGATCGGCCAAGCTGCTTAGAAGCAGTAGGGAATTCAAGCCAAAAAACACTTGAAAATTTTTGTGGTATGAAATAGAAAAATGTTGCATATTATGTTGTCTTAGAGTTGATAATTCATAATACATTTTCAATATTTTGGGTTTGGCCATAAACGAGAGTAGGCTTTAGAAAGTACCCATTTGGCGATACCAAGCCCCTTAAGAGTCGATTCACTAGATTTGTAACAAAATATTAAGAAATAATTATTACGGCTAAAATACAACTTTTAGCTAAGAATAATGTATACCAATAGCTTACATAGCATAGACGTATTTTTTAAGATATTACGGTGGCTTTAAAATAATTTTATTGAAATTTTGTAACTAAATTTCTAAATCACTCTTATGGAAAACCCAAATATTTAGAAACTCTCATAATATCATTAAAAATACGTTTATGCATATTGTAAACTATTGGTATACTTTACTCTTAGCTAAACGTTGTATTTTGGGAGTTGTAATTTTTTCTCAATATTTTGTTACAAATCCGGAAAATCGACCCTTAAGTCTCCGCATCTAAACTAACCGCGGGAAGCGGGGTAGATCTTAAATAAATTGACAAAGTCAGGTATACCGATCAGCTAAACGTCGTCGTTTTCCAGAACATTAGCGCGGGGCGGGGTGGACTCTTCACTGAGAAGGCTAAAACTTCACGTGGCTCTATATAAATGGTGACAATAGACAATGGGTGTCTGCTTGTCATTCCGGATGGACAATCCTCAGGAAGTGTATACGTGTTGGTTGGTTGTGGTATGGATAGCTGAGGAGAATTACGTATGCATTCTACGTGTATATTTTTTTTTATTGTATATTTCGTGAGGTACAGATAGCATAGACCTTTATTAACTGTACTCACCAATGATATTAGAAGAAAATGTAGATAGGTCATAGGCGATCCGCGAGTGGCACGTTAAAACTTGGCTAATTTACCAACCTGAACTCATTATCGCGTTGGCGTCAGCGAATGACGGACGAAACATATAGGTCAAGTCTCTTTTTTGCTCGCGATAATTATGATTTTCACGTGTCAATGTGACATTGCAATACTGTAATTAGATGAAGTCGTTTATAACACTAATTTGTCGTTTATAACAGACTGTTTACCTATTCCAATCAGCCCGACGATGTCAAATAGACGAAACTAGTCGCAATAATTAAGTAAATAAAATAGTGGAACTCGTACAAGAAGACTTTTATTAGTGTTAGAATGAAGTTCCATCAAGGAGTCACACCTTACAGTATAAATTATTTGAAGTCGTTTATGTTGTGTTCCGTTTTAGAAGTTCGAATCTTGTGTAGGTAACCTATCTACACTTTCTTCTGATATCATTGCACTCACCCTAATTTTAGTATTGTATGTAACGACTCAAAACCTCCTCCTACGCGAGTTTTGCCATTCAGGCGAACTGTCAACCCAAAATTGCCAAACTAGCAATCTATAAACTTTGTTTATTTGTCACCAGAGGTCGCTAACCCTACTGATGGTAGTATAGTGGTATAATGTGCCACTGTCTCCACATACTCTCCTACTGGCACTTGAGGATCTCAGCGCGACCCAGTTCGTCGCATTGACACATGCTGACTTTACTTGATGTTAAAGTCATGCTTCCGTTTTGAGATGGCACCCACAAATGTGTTTTGGCTCTCTATTATATGGCAGTAAGATTAGATTGGTCCAATTCTGGAAATTACTATGGGACTGTCTATAAATTACGTCATTTGAAATTTTGGTGGTTTGCGGTTGATTTTAATAATAATAATGTCTACTAATTTGTCTACTACCTTTATGAAAAAGTTCCATTTAATACTCGAAATTAGTTTTGAAAATCGAACTTTCCGGGCCCCGTTGCGGAATGACTATCAAATCAGTTTGAAATATCGTATTGAAATTTAAATTATTGCAAAATTAGGTTCTTTTTGACGTTTGTCTTCATTTCATGCTAAATTACGTTCTTTTTGACGTCCTTAGTTTGTATTTAGAATCGAAATTCCCTGCGTTCCGATTCACGACATAATCGATTATATCGCGTCTGAAACTCTTTTTTCGCAAAATGATACTGGCCACAAATAAAAGTCGCCGGACGAAGCCTGCAAAAAAAAATGTGAAAACCGCGCCGTTCTTTGCAAAGTCATAAAATACATTAAATTTGTAAAGAAAAATTAAATATTTAAATACATAAATCAGGTAGTAGAAAAAGTATCGTTCGCAACGAGTAAAAATGGCTTTTCTTACCCTCGGAATGTAAGCTTTCGACGTTCGCCTTCAGCTCACGTCGAAACTAGCTTCATTCCTCGGGTAAGACAATCCGCCTCTTTATACTCGTCACGACATATACTATTATATCAGGCAACACATGACAAAATATGTCATACATATATCATGAGCTTGAGCATAGATGGCAACAATCTATTGTGTTAACAATAATATTGATTTTGAAATACAGACAACTGAAATAACCCATTTTGTAATAGAGTGAAGTCATCAGATAATGACTATTGTAGGGGGGATGGCCCCTCCCTATGTAATTGTGCAAAAGTTCAATAGTTAAAATTTTCAGTTGAAAAAATGACTAATTCATAAAAGGACTAACTTTTCTCAGATACGGTAGGTTTTTTCGGCGACCAGCCTCAGCTAGCTCCGGCTTCTTTAGTCCTGCTCCTCGCCGCACGCCTTCGGTTTCTTACATTTCTTATCAGCAAAACCCGATTTTAGGACAAACTAGTTTGTCCTAGGCCACTAGGTTAGGTATGACGCGCCGCGTCAAGTGACGTGACAGCCATACATAACCTACGTGTCTATTATTTCATGACAACCCAGCACCACTTTGGCCCAGGCCAAACCAATTTGTCTTATACTTACCACTTGCTGAACGGTGAAGGAAAACATCGCGAGGAAACCTGCACGCCCTAAAAAGCATGTATTTGTGCCTGAAGAACGGCGATATGGCTCACCAACCACCCATTACGTTGGGACTTAATAATCGTCATCGAAATACATTTCACAGTTCACACTCGGGGTCACCTCTGACACCCCCTTGGGGATTCATGTAGTCATCAGTAGATGATGTCCATTTACACCAACACGCAGGACAACGTGTAACAGATAGGTGTAACCATATTTGAAGAGCTTTTTCAGTCAATGGTATAGAACAACTTTTACTATGGAGTCAACCCTGTATATTGAAAAAAAAAAATCAGCTGTTTCATAGAAAAATGCAATGCAACTCGGCCGAAATGTATGGAAGAGCAGACTTTGTTTTTTGAGTTTTCAGGATTGGTTCCATAGTAAATTTATTCTATACCATTGACTGAATAAGCTCTTCAAATATGGTTACACCTATCTGTATACCTTGCAAATTCTTAAAAACGCTAATGGGATCAATTAATTGAATCAGTTATGCCACTCAGGCAGTATCAATTGAATTGCCACTATTACAATACAAAGCACGACTAGCTTGGAACTATTAACCCGTTAAAGCTCGTTGAGAGGCTTAGAAGACCGCCTCTTGAATACTGGCGAAGTGGCGACCTAATTTCGTTAAGTCCTTTGGTCTAGTTGAATCTAGCCTTAAAGATGTTTCTATATAGGGTTAGCTGCTTTTTTTGGATTTAGATTTTCAAATGATTTATCTATTTATTAAGGAGCTCCAACTGCGTACTCCGATTACAAACATCTACTTATTGACTATACATTAGCCCTCGCATAATGTTACAATGTTAACAAGCAAAAAAAAAAACTTAAATGAAAAAAATAAACATGCAAAATTTTTTAAATTACTTAAATCATGGAATAATAAACTATAACTTACACCAATTTATTTCTATGTAAAAAATATCGCATATCATTATTCTTCTAGGAAGACGAAATTGAATAGTAACAAAAAAAAAATTTTTGGCACCATTGTATCAATTACCAGCACGTCTAGCATGAAAGACTTTATAGCTCTAGCGCGAGCGTGATACAGTGCTCTCTCTCTCTCTCTCTCACTCTGTTGATCTACCTAGAGCGGGGTAGAGTGGTGTATCCAAAGCTCTATAGTCGTATATATCATGCCAGATTTTGGGGTTTCATCTTTGGATCACTCAAAAACAATTATTATTTTCCAATCACTATTTGTTTATACCGAAATTCATCACTTTTCTTGAAAAAAATCGTACTTACTAACAAGATCATTAACCCTTTACCACTCATTAGAAACGCTACTCAAGCATCGCCGACCTAATTCCAGGCCTCAACGACCGCCGCGCGCCGACTCAGCACTTCCAACTGCTCGGTCGACTAGTTGGCAGACGGGTTGAGTCGTTACGTAAAAGTTGAATGTTTGTGTTGCTTGTTTGTAAACATGCTTTATTAAAATTAACTTTGTAATAAAATCATTCTGTATGGTTTTGTAGGTAGTAATTTTCACGTATTCGTCACGTGGTAGGTTTTCCCGCTATGACGTCATAAATTTTTGCCTGTGATGTATTTTCTTGAAGCTTACTATTAGTAGGTATATTTATGTCCGAAGTACAGCGATAGGGTTCACCCATCACGTTGGGACGTAATAATCGTCGGTGAAACGCTGGTGTACCAGGCTGTATCTCATGAACCGTGAAGGTTAGACAATTCAAATTTTCACAGATGATGTATTTCTGTTGCCGCTATAACAACAAACAGAATAAAATAAATATGTAAGGGGGCTCCCATACAACAGACATGTTTTTTGCCGTTTTTATAGATAATGGTACGGAACCCTTCGTGCGCGAGTCCGACTCGCACTTGGGTGGTTATTATTATTTAGCTGTTGCCTTGTTCAGGTAATATCAGGTAGTACAGTGGAGACCACATCAAGCTATACACATGCAGTACGACATTAGCCCCTACAGAGAAGAATATAAGATAGGTACAAAGACTACAAGTCCAATGTGTCTTACTTGATGCGGTCTTCACTGTACCAATATCAGGTAGCCAGCAAAACACATTTTTCAATGCATGTGCTCGTAAAGGCCCACTTTTTATGCATCAAAACCGAACAGAAAGTCGATTATTTTGCCCTAGGGCTTTAATATTATTATTTTTTTTAATTTATTTACAATGGTTGGCTAACCTGCAGCCTTTCCTGTGTACCATAGACGTTATATTTTTTTACACCGTTTAACGGCTATGGATACAGTCCTTTTGAGCCAATTATAATTTAAAGTTCACAAGATTATATTTGTTTTCATTTCCTCACACTATGCATTGAAAAATGTAATATGATACACGGGCGTAAAAGCAATAAATTACTCGGTTACGTTTAAAACACTCGCTACGCTCGTGTTTTAAATCGTCCTCGTAATTTATTCCTTTGCGCCCTTGTAGCATAAACTACTATTATAGTTTAAAATTATAAAAAGTAGATAACGAAAACGAAAAACGACTGAATATAATTGCTATAATGATACGTAACAAAAACGAAATACTTGGCAATTTCAACGGTTCTTTTAAATGAGCTTATTTGTAACGTAATATTTCTATTAAAATCTATATTAAACTCATCCATCAATGGTCCGACAACGTTTTTGTGTAACATAGCGTGTGTGTAGGTACACTAATGTTTGTAGCTACAGTTTGTGTAACTGTCGAGGACTTGTGACTATTTATGTACTTGTTTTTTTTTTTTTTTTTTTTTTTCTTTGAAATGTACATATATAATTCGAACCTCGTTTATATATCTCATGGGCAGAAAATCCGAAAAATGTATTATATATATAAACCTTTCTCTAGAATCACTCTATCTATTAAAAAAACCGCATCAAAATCCGTTGCGTAGTTTTAAAGATCTAAGCATACATAGGGACAGACAGCGGGAAGCGACTTTGTCTTATACTATGTAGTGATGTAACAATCTACTATCTACCCATAGTATTGTTCAATAAAGTTGAACAATCTAGTCGTAAATTACTTAAAAAGATCTGCGGGGACTTATTCTCTAGCTTCAACATCTATCGCTATCGCTTTTAAAGGTAACGTTATCGGCTAGAAATGACATCGCACACGACCACACACAATGCCAATAATGACACCTTTGAAAGTGATAGCAAAAAAAAAAGGCTCCTCAGATAAACTAAGAAAGAGGGTCGTTTCTCCGGATTTGTAACAAAATATTAAAAAATAATTATAACGGCCAAAATACAACTTTTAGCTAATATAACTTATTTTTAATAGTTTGCTATATGCATAAACATATTTTTAATGATAGCTTCAAAATAATTGGATTTTGCATAAGTGTGATTTTTGATAATTTTAGGAATTTACGGCTGGTATAACATCTATGGAAAAGCCAATTGTTTTATAGATTGTTATATCATAATAAACAAAAAATAAAATAAAATATAAGTTTAATGGTTATAGATAAAACACAACAGAGATTAAACATAACAAATGCATATACAATCCGCAGAGAAGGTAAAAAAAAAATCCAGGGGTCCCCAAACTCTGCTAGGCAGGAAACTTGGGGTACCAAATGACAATTTCGTATCCAGAATTACATCGTTGTACAGTGGAGAGCAAATCAAGCTATACACTTGCAGTACAACATTAGCCCCTACAGAGAAGAATATAAGATAGGTACAAAGTCTAATGTGTCTTACTTGATGCGGTATCCACTGTACAACATAATAAAAATAAAGCTAAAAGAGAAAAAATATATAAAACATAATTTTTACATTAGACATAAGAACTTAAGGTGTTTAAAATATACTTAAAAATATGTTTATGCATATAGCAAACTTTTAACAATAACTTTTCTTAGCTAAAAGATGTATTCTGGCCGTATAATATTATTTAATATTTTGTTACAAATCCGGAGAAACGACCCTTAATCCACCCAACATTATGATTTTCAACGCCTGTAACCCGGCAGCTTAGTTATCTGTGATGTAAAGTATTCACCTCAGGCTGTTTTCTATTCAGCCAGGACTTTGTGTCCTATTTCACGAAGCGCTCTGTGCTCTAGGTAGAACATGAGCCGTGTTCCATATTTAGTACATAGCGTGGTCGTGCTATAGTGGATTGTTCGTGTATAAAACGATGTGAAGGCACAAGACTATACAACAGCCTATAATTCCAGTGTGAAACCAATAGTTTCACCCGAGTTAGATACACTCTGCTTTTAATTTTGAGGGAATTAAACAAAAGTCAATTGTCTATGGCTCGGTTTGATGAACAGTATTTTAGCGCCTTTAACAAAGCCTTTAGTTTTTTAGGGTTCCGTACCCAAAGGGTAACCAACGGGACCCTATTACTAAGACTCCGCTGTCCGTCTGTCCGTCTGTCACCAGGCTGTATCTCATGAACCGTGATAGCAGAGAATATAAAGTATTACTGTGATAGTAAGACAGTTGAAATTTTCACTGATGATGTATTTCTGTTGCCACTATAACAACAAGTACTAAAAAACAAAATAAAAAAATATTTAAGGGGCTCCCATACAACAGACATGTTTTTTTTGCCGTTTTTATAGATCATTGGTACGGAACCGTTCGTCCGCGAGTCTGATTCGCACTTGGCCTGTTTTTTTTTTACGGGGATAAGTATCTTGATTTTCTATTATAATTTAAACCAGTGAGGATTTTCAAAAGCTAATTTGATTTTATAGTAATCTATAAGTACTGGGGTCTATACAGGACCAGTGTGACATTGTGTTCGTTAGAAGGTATAGCTGATAGGATCCAGTGGCGTGCACAGAACTTTTTGCTGGAAAACCAAGCAATTGGTCAAGAATAACAATGAAAAAAAATGTGAAAAAATTTAAATACCACTTTGAAAAAAAAAGTTTGTATAGGAAATTTTCACTCTAGGGTAGACATTGTCTACCCTGGCGTCATACAATTTTTTTTTTTTCAAAGTGATCATTAAATTTTTTCATATTTTTTTTATTGTTGTTCTTGACCAATTGTTTGCTTTTCCAGCAAAAAGTTCTGTGCACGCCACTGGGATCCATGTTTTATGTAAGCGTAAATTCTGCTTGGAATCCTCTGGGTAGAACATTGCCCCTGTTCCGTATTTAGCACATAGTGTAGAGCTGCAAAGTATATTGTACTGTGCAATGTACAAGACCTGTGTCTATTGGAAGGTATAGTTGGTAGGAACCATATTTTATGAAAGCGTAAATTCTAGTTGGAATCCCCTTCGGCTAGGGCAGAGCTTTTCATGCTAATTTAGATTTGTTGTGGGGATAAAGGGCATCAATTTCATTATTTATAGTTAGATTAGTTTAACATGAGGTAAAGAATTCCTTATTAGGGTTCCTTACCTCAAAATTAAAAAACGGAACCCTCATAGGATCACTTTGTTGTCTGTCCGTCTGTTTGTCTGTTAAGACCGTTTTGCTCGGGCCCCGTATGAGATATCAAGTTGTAACTGATACCTCCTACAGAAGTCTAAGGCCCCATGGTGCAACATCATGGTGCTAAATAAAAATCAAAATGAAAAATCAATTCATAATTATTGAATTTGTTCTAGGAAAACTATGTAATAAGAATTGCAAACATGTAAATCTTTAAATAAATAAATGAAAAAAAAAAGCTTATAACTAGACGCGAAAAAAAGTTCTTGCATATTATCATTTTCATACAAAATTTTGACACTCGCAAGGGAATCAAAACCTATGGCACTTCCGGTTGACTTAGAAACTTGAAATTTCGTTTACAGGTAGGTAGCACACACATAGGAAAAATGTGAAAATTAGAGCCTTTGGATACATAGAATTCAATAAATAGATCGTAAGTGTAAAATTAAGTTAGTCTATCGTAACTGGAAGTGGAATAATTACCATAGTGTTTTTAGGGTTCCGTACCCATATTGTGTGGTGGTACGAAACCCTTTATGCGCCAGTCTGACTTGCACTTGGCTGGTTTCCTTTTCTAAATGTTTTTACCTTGCTTTTCGTTGATGTTCAAAAACATCAAGTCTTTCCCCGCTAAATAAAATGTTTTTTCTTAAAAATGTCATCACAATATTCCAAAAACTTGAGCATGAAAACGTATTTATTTTTACAAAACCCTCATTAATAATTTCCGTCGACGCTGCGTGTCTACATAGTTTCAGCTTCGTATTTTCGTTCAATTCTCATCCGTAATCCCTACAAAATAAAATCGCTGTAACTAACAGGTGTGGTCCAAAGGCTTGGTTATTTAACAGAATAAACCATTAAGTTTATCTTTCAACATTTACCCTAATTCTCTTTATACAGAAAGTGACGTCGTGCTCATATGTGTATATCATATATTATGCTGCAATATTAGAAAGGTCACCAGGTAACTGGGGCATGCCTGGGAGAGGCAAAGTTTTGTCACGGAACCAGGTGTGAGGGCGGACAAATATTTACTAGAATAAATAAACGGCATGTATTTAAACGCACAACCGAAAACACGAAAAATGCTACTACAGTGTTCTATCAAAAATACTAACTGCACATCAAAAAAATACTGACTTGCACACTAAAATACTAACTATGCTGTAATAGGATTTCTGGGTTGTATTAAAAAAACGGTTAAATGCGAGTCGGATTCAGTACCTAGCGTTCCGTACCGTGAATGAAAAATTTTATTTTGCCTGTAATCTTTATGTAAACACATATAACCATGAATTTTTTTCATATTTTTTGGTCCACCAGTTTTGGAGATAAGGGGAGAGACATACATTTTTGTGGTTTTTCGAGAATTTCTCGAAATAGATGTAAGTAAATATAGCCAAACTATATATTTTTACAATCAGCTCTTTAATATCTACAATCTGATATCCATATTGTATTTTTAGGATAATATTTTTTATTTTGCTCTCATTTATTTTGGAAATATTTTGAACAATTTCAAATTATTCCGTTTTTTTTCACACCATGTTATGTGGGCAAATTAATGCTGTTTTTGTGCCAAATTTCAGGTCTTATCTTTAACGGTGCTAAAGTTATAAGGCTGTGACATACGGACGGACGGACTAACGGACGGACGGACAACGGAGTCTCACCATAAAGGTTCCTTTTGCTCCTTTTAGGTACTACCGAACCCTATTTATTTATTTATTTATTTATTTATTTATTACTTATTTTGGAAAACTAGCGACTATTTTAATAACAATAGTAAAAAACTTAAATTAACTCTAGCTAGTCATTTAAAATTTCCACAGATAGACTTAGACTAGATAATACTTAATCAAACCATGACAAGTTATAAACAGATTAAAAGGAGGTTAATTAAATACACAAGAAATAGCTCTTATTCAAAGAATGGGTTAGTAAGAAGACGTCTCACCGAAGTGATACTGCTATGGAATAAGTCTATAACATTAACATTTTGAGATAAACAATTAAAAGCTTTACAGGTTCGCCAAATATAAGAATTTTGTTTATAGTTAGTTCTTACTGTAGGCAAGAAGAAAGTTTTACAATGCCTGCGGTTTCGATTTGGGGCCAGAAAATTGAGCTTACTCAACAGTTCGGGGCAGTCAATAATGCCTCGTGCTATTTTTAATAATAAGATAAGGTCAGAAATGTCACGCCGCTTACTAAGTGGAAGTATGTGCATTTTACGACATGACTGCTCGTATCCACATGAGGTGTGTTTTGTACGGTAATTGAGATAGCGCATGAATTTCTTTTGAATTCTCTCAATTTTATTTATAAAAACTGAATAACGGGGGTTCCATATTTGGGAAGCGTATTCAAGATTACTGCGAACGTAAGCACAATATAAAATTTTTAAAGTTTTAACGTTGAGAAAATCCTTAGAGGCGCGCATTATGAACCCAAGACTACGTGAAGCCTTCTTGACGATCTGGTCGACATGTTGATCGAATAATAACTTGTTATCGTGCAATACACCAAGGTCTCTAATACTGTTGATTTTAACAAGATCATGACCGTGCAGATGGTATTGATATTGAATATTTGACTTCTTTCTGGAAAAAGTGACACAAAAACATTTAGAAACATTAAGATCCAGCTTGTTACGCGTGCAATAGTCATCAAGACGATGAAGATCCTCTTGGAGTGCCTCTGCATCAGCGTTGGATCCAATTGTTTTGAAAATTTTCATATCGTCCGCAAAACTGAGAACATGAGAATTTTGGAAAATGCCGTCAATGTCCGCAATAAATATTATAAACATTAGGGGGCCCAGCAAAGATCCCTGGGGAACACCGCTGGGAACATCGACCCATCCAGAAATGTAATTACTTACGACCACGGCCTGAGACCTACTGCTGATGTACGAAGAGATCGCCACAAATACCAGCTTTTTGTAATTTTAAAATTAGCAATTGGTGATCAACGCGATCAAATGCCTTGCTGTAGTCCGTATAGATTACATCAGTTTGATGGTATTGCTGCATACTGTCCGTAAGATGTTCATTGAGCAATATAAGGTTAGTTACTGTGAAGCGACCTTATAATAACCTTCTAACCTAATCTACCGGCTCTCTTATGCGCTGAAGAATTTCTGGTGGCAAATTTAGTGTGCAAAATAGTATTTTTGATGTGCAAATAAAAATATTCCTAAATAAACCACTGTCTCTGAGCGGGAATCCGACCTTGGCGATTTACGAGTACACCAGAACAAGAAAGGTTTTGTCCAGGTTTCATCTTCATCACCAGCTAACTTACTGCTGCTTGGCGTCTCTCCTTAAGCGTGCGCGTGACACAACACTCGTCCTCCGGCCAATTCTCATCCAGACGGATCCAGGATCTCATCCAGTCATCGGTCCACTTAACTGCAGGTCGATCCACATCATCTCCACGCGGAACGTGAGAACCCTTCTACCGTGACCGTTAACGGTTCTTCAGCAGATATGACATCTTGTTTTTAACTTTACTCCGGAGCATTTATAGATAAATATATTTAGGGCTAAGCTATGCCAGTCATCATCATAAGCCCATTAAGAACAGACATTATGACGCGACCAACTCAGTTGTGGGCGTGTCCAAATGTCATGCCGTTTCATTTCGCTATAAGGTGCACGCTTCATGGAATTTGCGAGGACAATACAATCGTGCCGATTTCGTCGCGGGCGCAAAATTGAAAACTTGTTTCAGGAGAAACCGGATTTTGGCAAGAATGTGGACGTTTAAATAGACATAATTAATAATTCTGTTGCCCTGTGTAAAAATCATAACCTTTTTAAGTAAAGCCATGCCCGGGTACAACCACAAATTTCTATGGCACCTCTGCACAAGGAATATGTGTGAAAAGTGGAGAAATATACAGCGAAACGTCGCACTTAATGTATGTAAATTTACGCAAAAATGCAGTATCAGATAGGTTAGTCGGTTTCTGGGTCGTGCCCAGGAGCACCGAATCTGTCCTGACCCAGTCCCCCCCTGGCCACATAGATTGGAAGCTGTGAACTTTGACATGATGAAGTTTCATCCGGATTATGTCTCTTCGCCGTGAATGCGGATTTCGCAAAGCTGAACAGAAATTGGAGTAACGTAGCACACCTGCGTATTATGGTTG
Organism: Ypsolopha sequella; assembly: GCA_934047225.1. NCBI lineage: Eukaryota > Metazoa > Arthropoda > Insecta > Lepidoptera > Ypsolophidae > Ypsolopha > Ypsolopha sequella. The sequence continues at coordinate 19,458,644 of OW203991.1, forward strand.
AATTTCGAGCATAGGTTTGTCGTACAATGTACAGTGGAGATCACGTTAACCTTTACACATTGGAACTATGACAGAAATAAATTTCTATGTTTGAACACTTGACGATTTATCCATCGCAAGGAGATGTAATAGTAGTTTATGCTACTAGGGCGAAAAGGAATAAATTACGAGGACGATTTAAAACACGAGCGTAGCGAGTGTTTTAAACGTAACCGAGTAATTTATTGCTTTTACGCCCGTGTATCATACTACGTTTTTCAATGCATAGTGTGAGGAAATGAAAACAAATATAATCTTGTGAACTTTAAATTATAATTGGCTCAAAAGGACTGTATCCAGAGCCGTTAAACAGTGGAAAAAAAAGTATAACATCTATGGTACACAACACAGGAAAGGCTACAGGTTAGCCAACCATTGTAAATAAATTAAAAAAATAATAATAATAAAGCCCTAGGGCAAAATAATCGACTTTTTGTTCGGTTTTGATGCATAAAAAGTGGGCTTTTACGAGCCCATGCATTGAAAATTAACATTATATTATTACAGTATAGAAAGCGAAGATATATTATTACAGAAAGAAAGCAAGTTAGAGCAATCGCCCGGTAAGCGAGAGGTCCCGGGTTCGAATCCCGGTTCAGAGCTCCTCACATCCAGATTTACTTTTCTTTCTGCGTTTCTATACTGCAATGATATAATGTTAATTTACACATTGGACTTTGTACCTTACTTATTCTCTTCACTATAGTGGCTAATTTACTACTGCAAGTGTCTATCTTGATGTAATCTCCACTGTACATGTCGTACACAGTATACAGGTTTCGTCAATATAAGTGTAATGTTCGGTTTCTTTTTTTTTTTCAAAAGGTGTCTGGATATAAGTGCTGTGGGCAGACACCAAAGATTCACAAACAGTAAAAAATACAGAATTTTATTATGGTATAACAGACCCAAGGTGGAGCTGATGCCGGGCTCGACTGTGGAGGTACCACCATCTTACTTGGAGACCCCCTCGAAGTAATTCGGGGGAGAGTAAGAGGACAGCTCAAAGGCAAAAAACCAGGAGGCCCACCATGCCTGGGACCGATGGATGGCGGTATATCCATCCCTAATAGCCGGACCTTATATGGAACAGACTGGTGACGGGCAGCGGCGTCACTGGTGCGAGGGTTCCGGCACCGCGCTCACCAACCCGCCTGCCCAGCGTGTGTGAGTATGGGCAATTCTTCCAGGATGACCGCCGGTAGTGGCAAAGTCCTGGAAAGGCTTATGTCCAGCAGTGGACGAACTAGGCTGATGGATGGATAACAGACCCTAAGACCGGCAAAGGTAAATTGCATGTGGTAGTTTTGGTTTGGTTTGTTGATTTTGATGACATGAAAATATTATGGAGATTTTTTTACTATTTTTCTGGGTGTATTAGCGTCTTACTACTCTTGATTCATCTCAAAGTCGAGAATGATGCTGATACTTCAAGAACTTAATTGCGGTTTTCATCGATAAGGATCCTTAAAAACTCATTTTCTTTTCGAAGCGTAGTAATACTAGTACGAGTAATATGATGTTAGGTCGCTGCTTTGACACAACTTCGTCATTAATTTGCTTATCATTAAGACTTTGCAATGTTTACGTGGAAATCATAAAAGCTTCCATTTCAAATTCTGTTTTGTTTGTTGGGGCTGTGGCGTTGTCGTAAATTTTTCCGGAATTCCCATGTCAGCCTAAATGTCGCGCCGCAGCCTTATCGGACCAGTATATTTGTTTTGATAGGAATATTGCGGATGCTTATGTATATAAGGTGTTTCAATTTAAATGGAAAGTAATTTAGGAGGTGATTCAGTATCGTTAATACATCACATTCCACTGCAAAGTACTTTTTTTGCGCGAATTTTTGCTTCACTTGTCCATACAAACTGAGTCAGCTGATCGGACCACTTTGTACTGAGAAGTGAAAAAAAGTTCGCGCAAAAAAAGGTGCTTTGCAGTGGAATGTGATGTATTAACGATACTGAATCACCTCCTAAATACTTTCTCTTTTTACGAATTTAAAATTGTGGTAGCTCAGTCCGTTGTTGGTGGGACTCCCAATCTTGAGACAAATGTTGAAATACCGATGGTCGAGCAGCATCATCATCATTGGGTACCATCTTCAAAATTAAGTTTGGAGGTCAGTATGCTAAATTGCTTGCGATTCATTTCTGTATCCTTCAAGTCCAATATTTACTAACGAAATATATGGCGGGCCAAGTTTTTGCATTTTTGGCCATATTATAATAATAATATAATATAATAATATAATATCTTTATTGAAACAAACATTTATATATTTTTACATGGTCTCTAGTCCCTACACTAGGATTCCCTTTATGCTGTAGGTAACTAGCCTCTAACGCTCAGTACATTTTCTAATAAGTTTAGTTCAATAAAATAGAATTTAGATAATTGAGATACATTTTAGAAATTGATTTTTCATGATTATTTACTGAAATAAAAATATTTGTGTGTATTTTCTGAAACACTTATTTATTGTGCAATATTACAAAGTAACTATTGAAATCATTAATAAATTTAACTTTCAAAGCTGCGAAATTTCGAACAATACGAAAACTTCACTTGATTTTTGTTTGATGGTCGCGGGCCGAATTTCAACGCTTCGCGGGCTAGAGATGGCCCGCGGGCCTGTTCATATTTCAGTCCACTCACTGTGCTGCATTACAACGTTGGTGTTGCTGGGTCTTTGGATAGCTCAAAATAGGAGAATATAATACTTTTCGCGCGAAAGATGGAAAAAAATATCCATAAATGATTTTTCAATGCATGTGCTCGTAAAGGCTCACTTTTTATGCATCAAAACCGAACAAAAAGTCGACTATTTTGCCCTAGGGCTTTATTATTTTATTTTTTTTATTTTTTTATAATGGTTGGCTAACCTGCAGCCTTTCCTGTGTACCATAGATGTTATACTTTTTTTTCCACTGTTTAACAGCTCTGGATACAGTCCTTTTGAGCCAATTATAATTTAAAGTTCACAAGATTATATTTATTTTCATTTCCTCACACTATGCATTGAAAAACGTAGTATGATACACGGGCGTAAAAGCAATAAATTACTCGGTTACGTTTAAAACACTCCTTTTCGCCTAGTAGCATAAACTACTATTTCTAACCAATATTTTCCTTTAGTGCAAGAACACAGAACTATTAATAAGTGCAAGAACCATACAAATTCCATTAGTGGTGTCAAAGAAATAACCAACTTTACTTAAATTTAGTCCAAAAACAGCTTGACTTTGAACAATTTTTTCATGCTGTTTACACGCGAGATTAATTTCCTTAAATTAACTTATTCTTTTTAGTATAAGTAACAAAATATATATTTTTTATAATTTTTAAACATACCGTTTAAGAAAAATAACTTTAATTTTAAAATTTCAATATATTAATTTTCTGATGACGCTCTGGAAGAGGCACCTTAATAAAAAGAGAACTGTTGGAACACACTTGGAAACACTTCTGACTCCCCGTCGGGCATATGTCGTGATGATACGTTTATAATTGTGGCAAACCCAATAGTAAAATAATCAACCAACTCATTACAGAGAAAACCACAACGCATCAGCTAAGTGTGCCTACCGACAATCCAGACAAGAGCCGCACAATGAACCCTACATCCTCACCCCTCTACCACCCCCTTAGTCTACCTAGCCAGGGGATAGGATTGAGCAAACAGGGTAGATACGGCTAACTTTGCCCCAATGCTCTGGTCAACTTATTTAATATGTGACGGCACAACGGAGGATATGCAGATGATATTCTAAAACTACAGTACATGGGTACAGGGGTGTTGATTCGCTAGATTTTTCTTTACGTCATCTAGGACCAGTGGCGTATTTACCCTAGGGCCAAAAGCGCCATGGCCCGGGGCGGCAGGATGCGAGGGGCGGCGCAAGCTGCTAGATTTTATTTTATGATTGAAATATTTTTGCTTTTTTCTCTATAATTTATGGGGCGACAAACTTTCCAGGCCCAGGGCGCTAAATCTTAAAATACACCACTGTCTAGGATCATAGACAATACAGCGTTTATGTCCAGGACTTTGGACGGAATATCCAGATACATACCAGTTGAGCTAATATAGAATGGTGATAAAACTCGAGCACTTGATTTATTTATTTACCATATGCACTGCGTCAAATTACTTATATCTACATAATCAAATTGAAATGGTGTCTCTCTATTGATTGCCTAGTTATACTAGATAATTTTGTACGGTTTCGCCACTTTGGTTGTTAGATTTAGGGCCGATTTTTCTAAAATTTATTCCTATGAATAAACAACGTTGCTTTCACTCTAACACCTTTTGCTTTATGGAATCGATATAGTTAATTCCTAGGAATAAATTTTATTTGGCAATTGAAAAATCGGCCTATAAATGAAAAAATCAAGTTTTATCTCAAGAAGCCGGCAGCGGTTTCATACAAACGAAATACCAAAACCATTTGTAAATCACAGATATTCTTAAGGTAGTGTGTATTTATTCCGATTGCATTACAGAATATCTAGGTTCCCAAATATATATCAAATAAGAACACTGATTTAAACATGAAATACGAGAAAAATAAGCTTTCTATGAAACTTTTATATTGCTTATTATGTCGTCTCCAAATCAGTATCCTTGCAGAATATGTATTTGGGAACCTAGATAATTATGTAATGCAATCGAAATAAATACACACCACCTTAAGAATATCTATGATTTGCAAATGGTTTTGGTATTTCGTTTGTATGTGCAGTGGAGACCGCACATTGAACGTTGTACCTATCTTATATTCTTTTCTGTAGGGGCTAATGTCGTACTGCAAGTGTATAGCTTGATGTGGTCTTCACTGTACTAAGATTGCTCCGCAGGCCTCCGTACCTAGTGAACTCAAGAACAAAGTTGGAATACGACTTTGTGGAGTTGTCGAACATTTCAAATCCTGAAATTTCGGTGTACTCCTTGCCCTAGTTCGCGACAAAGTGATTAATGACAATTGCTATTCTGTGACGATTAATCCCGTCAATTCCCGTCCCACACAATATCAATCATCTCGATTAAACATTGCGTAAATAATGGATATCATTTTACTAATGATCTCTTTTTTCGAACCTCCCATCTCCATTCACAACTACAAGTACCTAATGCCTTCAACCCCCCACTACTATTGTAACCTATTATTTCACTACAGGCGAAGTAATATTTTTGCTCAGTCTACGAAAGCCTTTATGCACCAATCACTGGCCCATTCATGCCGTACCCGGTTCGTTTTTAGGGTTGCGTCACAAAAACGAAACTCTTATAACGAAGCTCTGTTGTTGTTTCTTGGTCGTCCTTCCGCGGTATTACTCGAAAACGGTTGGGCCGATTGAGCTGAAATTCGATATATAAGGATGGAGGATTACACAGAATATCGAAAAAAAAAAATTGCAAATGTTTATAATTGCAGGAACCCGCTTCTTTTGTACGAAGTATGCTTGACAGGTTTTTCTTTTGTCCTGGCATTCAGCGCTGCGTTTTTAGTCCTGCCATTATTATGGAAGATGCTAAAAAAACTGCGATATTTTCTTTTAATATTTCCTGATTCACATGCATTGTTTGCATATGAAATGTGCAACAAAAATGCAACAAAGAAATTATAATGGCTAATTAAAAGTAATTATTCTAATTACGATTCCGTCATACACGTATCGCTCCTGTCATATGCAAAATGAGTTACGATATCGAATTCGAATTCAGAATCTTAGTTGCAATCAATTTATGCTACGGTGCGTGCACATTTGCATGCGTGTTACTTTGCCGACGCTGCGGCTATGACAATACAATCATCGGTCACTGTTTGAGTAGTTATTGGTGCCAATTTGACCACTTATACATTTGCAGGGTTGACTTGTGCCCTAATAAAATCTGTTAAATGCGTTATTCAATTTGCGGATGCCACAGCTATTGTTTCTATTTGCTCAGTACAGCGATGTCAATTGACAAGCTATTTAATATCATATTCCGTTAGTATAAGATCTACAGAAATTATGATTGCAAGTTTTGTTACTCTGAACTGTTCTAAAACGACTGTAACAGACACCTACAAGGAATTGTCTTTTTTTTTAGGTCACATCACAATTTGTTTTAATGGGATGATTAGTATGATCTTATTTTTTATTACTCATACATAGCTCTAGTGAGATCTGTTATTATTTTTATCTCTCATTCTCTCAATCTTGGAGCACGGCAGTGCCCCGCCAAGTCTCGCAAAAAAAAAACGCGGAACAGCCGTACCATCCTTTTCTCGAATTTTCTATACAATAGTTCAGTAAATGAAATATTTGAGGTCGAATTAAAGATACACTAGTAAAATAATAGTATTTCCATATTATTGACACTCCCCCCCCCCCCCCTCTTCCGGACGAAGAAGATACCATTTTTTATATATTACCAAAATAAATAGACTCCTGAACACAAGTAATAAATACACACAAGTATAAAATTTGGTCAGATTGTTGTACATTCTCTAAAGTAAAACCAACAAATAATAAAAATTTAGGTTCCGTACTCAGAGGGTGCCGAATGGTGTGTCAGGCGCTACCATTTTAGCGGCTTGTTTTTGTTGCCTTGGTGTTGCTATGGTATCAATATTGTTGTTATTTACCATACTATATTAGGGTTTCGTGCCCGTATTGTGTGGTACTGAACTCTTTTTGCGTGAATCCGAGTTGCAATTGTCTAAATTATTGATATATTGGATATTTGAAAAAACCTAAAAAAAAAAAAAAAATTGTTCATGTCACTCTCCCCAACCCGTAGAATATTTTTCTGCTTATGATAAAGCAAACGATGAATTTGTGACAGGCCCCCAACCTTTTTATTTTATTGAGGAGCACACAACCATGTTACTACGAGGGGCATTTGGAAAATTCTTAGCCTAAACAGGAAAAAAAACCGGTCAAGTGCGAGTCAGACTCGGTTCCGTATCGTGGATGAAAAATTTAAGTTTGTCATTTTTTATTCGTGAATTTCTAAACCGGTATATTTTTATAATATATATAATCGGGTCTACCGCGATAAATTTTTACCTTTTTTACGAAAAGGGGGACACCCGACGTTTCGAGACAGGTATATTTTTCCTGTAATCTTTACGTAAACATATATTACCATGATTTTTGTCATAATTTTCGGTCCACCAGTTTAGGAGATAACGGGGGGACATACTTTTACATATATTTTTTGTGGTTTTTCAAAGATTTCTCGAAACATATTGCAAGTAAATATAGTAAAGATATATATTTTTACAATCAGCTCTTTTTTAATATATAAAATTTCAAATTATTCAATTTTTTTTACACCGTGTTATGTGGGCAATTTAATGCTATTTTTGTGTCAAATTTCAAGTCTTTATCTTTAACGGTGCTAAAGTTATGAGGCTGTGACATACGGACGGACGGAGTCCCACCATAAATTTTCGATTCCTTTTGTACATTTTAGGTACTACGGAACATACAATATACAAAACATACAAAAATATAAAAAAAACAAATGAAGTTGACATGATCACTTTATGAATGTGGCTTTAAAATGAGGCTAGTTTCAAAAAGTTTGGATCTGCCTATGTATATCGGGCTACGAATTTTTCAAATGCCCCTATTCATTACGAAACTTATAATTTTATTTATTAACAGGTTTTAACAGGTTACTTTGATAATAAATTCATAATTTAATATGCAATAAATATATTGATGTTTATTTTAGATACATTTAACGAGCAACATAATCCCAGACGCACAACTAAATTACCGGCATAAATAGACATGTTATGCCATAGCGCTAGGAAGCTACAGACCTGGCAAATTGTTCTTAGGATTTACCTCTTCTTTCAGTGCAGTCATACTATTACGGATTGATCGTCATTTCTAACGGAAAATTCGTATAAATATATATATATATATATATATATATATATATATATTATAGAAGAAGGCAATCTGAATTTGCTAAAACTGGTCGGCTATTCTGATCAAAATGGACATCAAACTTCCGCGATTTTCGCACATGATGATTATTTTTGTTCATGAGCATAATATTCGGGTCTTGGTCGCGTAAAGCACATATCCAATAACGCATTTTTTTATTTTTACCCGATCATAAACATCCTTAGACTATATTGTTTTATATTATAAGCGGTCAGGGGGTAGACCGATGGCCCGATCGATGGCGAGACGATATCCTTAGGGCTGTTGGTGGGAAATTGATGAGGCTGGCGAGACACCGACAAAAATGGCGTGGAGAAGAAGAGGCCTAGCTATGCCCAACAGTGGCTGGATGTGGGCTGATTGATGGTGATGATATCGGTTTAAGTAAATATCTCATTATTTAAACTTTTTATCCTACACCTGTGTATGTATGCTAAAAACTTTGTGATGATTTATTTGCGTGTGGTTTTTACGGAAAATATTTTTCATTTCATCTTATTCAACTATGGATTTCGATTGCCATTCTCTAGTTATGGCAGAACAAACACGGATTAAAGAATTAAAAAAAAATTAACATAAAACAATACAAGTAGTTCAAAATATGTCCAAGAAACATCTGGTTAGATCGAACAGTGCAAAAATAAATACAGAGCCGAGAGGAGCGAGTCGTCATTAGTCTGTTATTTTATTATCTAGAAAAATCTGTTTAACTAAATTTGTAAAATCCTAAAATCGGATTTATTCATTGAGTTCTCTACGGTTTCCTAGACCTATACCAGCGGTTATTTAAGCCCGGTAACCAATACACGGGCACGCGCTCTACACCAATTAGATAACCAGAAGATTTATTACACGGCTCCATCGCACGCGCACTAGAGCGAGACAATACTGAGAGGAAGAAAAAAGATGCGAGAGTTCCGTTCATAATCCACATGGATTAGGTATAGTACTTTTCAAGAAAGAAGCCCTGCGCATTATACTGGTTGCAATATCTCGCTGCACGCGGGGTCATAAAACTTATTTTGCGTAGTGTTGTGCTTGCGTCGAGCAACTATGGAAATAAAATAGTGAGTAACGTACACGCTTCAAAACAATTAGAAGACGATCAATATCATTAATCTTAATGACGATTCTGATAAAGATGAATCAAATGACGATGACTATTAATGTTATTTAATAATTAGCAATCATTAATCAGTCATTATTATTTGTCTTTGTTTATCATTATAGTTTTTATTTTCAAGTTAATACAATAAAATTTAATACAATAAAATAAAATAATTTATTTATAGTAAGTAAATGCACAAACAATAAAATAAGACTCAATTGTTTGATTTTAATTTTGTAAACATTTACCGATAACATATCGATACGTGCGTTGTGCTTCACTACGCGTTGCCACAATACCCATAAGTGAGAGTGAGCGCGCAATATGCTTCAATGTGCTCACACTTTTTATTGCCCCGCGTGCAGCGAGATCTTGCGACCAGTTTAGGGCATTTTCGTACTTATTTATTACAATAAGTACTTTAAAAGTAGGACTTCGTTCTAGCTTTGAAGTTTAAAATTTTAAAATTCTAATTTACAGAAACCAATGGATACTTTGCGATGGCAACATACACAATACATAGGTAATAAAGTTTTGTTGAATATCTATTGAGTCAATTTAGAATTTGAGTGTTCTGTTTCAATTAATTAGAAAAAGGCGGGTTTTTCACAATCCGGCTGTGAAACCGCTCTTAATGGACATTACTTATTGTAATTTAACAGTAATTGTTACTCAACACATTCAATGGTGGGTGACACGGCTTTATTATGTACAAATTTTCTAATAATCGAAAACGAAAAATAAACGTTAATTGCTTCTTAAGCTTCAGCTACCTAACGAAATAGATATTACAGCGGAAACTTACTATAATTTTTATAAGAAAAGCTCGACGTTTCATCAACTTAAGAGTTACCTTCATCAGGCTAAACAGTCACACGGGCCTGAGTCAAACTCGCCCTAATTTTAGTAATATTGTTCAGCTACCTACTTAATATTCATTACTTTATCCAGCCTTGTTCGTCTTTGATCATGGATGCAGCTTCGCGAATCCCACCAAATCGATTCCATGCATGACTTAGCTATTCCACCGATAAGCACATTTTCGTTTTTGCTGCACCTTCAGAGCCAGCTATATAGGTAGGCATTCTATGCTTTTTGTTATGGCCATCCATTTCAGAAGGCATCACTTACAGCTGAGTATTCGAACAATGGATATTCGTGATGGATTTTTGCACTAACAGTTGTACGCATTCATCCATCATCACCATCTCTTACTTTTGTACACATTCTCGCTCCTATTACCATCGCAATATCGTTGAATAGTGTGCCTGCGGATGTTCCTTCGATGGTATGTTGTTAAGATGATAAGCAGAGCGTATCGTCGTTCTTTAGATATATAGTCTTGTTGTCTAAACATAAACCCACGACCTCTAGATTAAAAAGCCTCAGCTTAAACTACTGAATCAATAAGTATGAGTCTTCATTTTATTAGACATTAACATTGAACCTCTATAATTACCAACGAGAAGACATCCCCTGTTGATGTAGAGCAAATGATTCTTCGGAAAAAAACTTCATAGGAATCTTATGCAGTCGGTGGCCAGGTCGTTTGAGGTAAGTCATCCCACGTGCAGGAGTTTGGGCAGGCAGGGCATTAAGGGGGTATATCGTCAAAATCGACACTTTTTGATGTTGTTTATCTGCAAGTCCTAAGTTAAATAAATTAGTATAACAATTTTGGGAACTTTTTCTAGATTCTGGACTTTCAGAAACGCGATTGGAGGAATTTCACTCGATAGAAATAATTAATGAAATGAGGTCTAAATTTACATTTTTTTTTATATTCTGACAAATCGGGATAGCATACAGACTTTAAAAATATTTATTTAGATGGGTTCTAACAAAACCTAAATTACTGGTTATGGAAATTTCCATAGCTATTTTAGTTAATTTTGTATTAATTTAAAACTGACTTTTTGTAAATTTTCTCCGATTCCGTCCCTCTCGCACTGCGTGTCTTTCCGCTTGGAGTAACGGAGACCTTTGCACGGACGATATATCACCTTAAGAGTCTATAGTACTTGACATTGAGCACCTAATTTTGCATCAACTGAACCCTATGACGTTTTGAGCCGTGGCTGTTACGACAACCATCAGCATCAAGCGCTCTCGAAAAGCGCGTGTTTAACTGAAAAACATATTATACGTCAAAAATAAAATTTGCATGATTTATATAGAGATCAGTTTTCATGATCTAATTTGAAGTATTCATTAAGCCTATTTCGGTCAAAGAATTAGCCTCGCTGTTCAGCGAGGCAATGCTGCAAGCCTTCTGGGTACACTACCGAACGACGGTGGTGATCTGGCCAGCATTTTTTATTTATTTTTCAATGCAAGTTTAAAGGCCCACTTTTTATGCATCAAAACCGAACAGAAAGTCGTTTATTTTGCCCTAGGGCTTTATTATTATTATTTTTTTTATTAATTTACAATGGTTGGCTAACCTGCAGCCTTTCCTGTGTACCATAAATGTTGTACTTTTTTTCCACTGTTTAACGGCAACGATACAGTCCTTTGGAGCCAATCATAATTTAAAGTTCACAAGATTATATTTGTTTAATTTCCTCACACTTTGCATTGAAAAACGTAGTATGATACACGGGCGTAAGAGCAATAAATTACTCGGTTACGTTTAAAACACTCGCTACGCTCGTGTTTTAAATCGTCCTCGTGATTTATTCCTTTTCGCCCTAGTAGCATCAACTACTATTAATAATTTTAAAATTGTGCATGTTGGTATATAGCTTGTAATTGACAAAGTCGGTGCACAAATATCTTAGACTAAAAGTATTAATTAAATACGATTTGTATACGATACGATTTGATAACGGTCTGCATTGGTGCAGTATTGTTGATATAACAGACGATCATGCGAAGCAAATGTGAGGTTTTATAAACTATTTATCCAATGTTCAAGTCTTCTGGCTTCTGGCGGTTTAATTTCCGGCACTACTGGTAAATTAACTGTATAGTGCCGCCCCTATGACCTATTTTCCGGGTTGATAAGCCGCTTATAGTTGGAATTGATATTGCAAATGCAAAAGTTCCATAAACAAAGCAAATAATAGTATTTTGTGCAACTGTAGCATAATTTGATACATTGGGACACGAGTGCTTGTTTACGAAACGAACGAAGTCAGTTTCTTAATAATTTTGCACGAGTGTCTCGATGTCTAATTATGTCCACACAATACTTTATCTACGACTATCAATTTTACGAAAAATAAAAAGAACATAGGTGGTACAGCTGATGCCGGGCTCGACTGTGGAGGTACCACCATCTTACTTGGAGACCCGCTCGAAGTAATTCGGGGGAGAATAAGAGGACAGCTCATCAGGCAAAAAAACAGGAGGCCCACCGTGCCTGGGACCGATGGATGACGGTATATCCATCCCTAATAGCCGGGCCTGATATGGAACAGACTGGTGACGGGCAGCGGCGTCACTGGTGCGAGGGTTCTGGCACCGCGCTCACCAACCCGCCTGCCCAGCGTGTGTGAGTATGGGCAATTCTTCCAGGATGACCGCCGGGAGTGACAAAGTCCTGGAAAGGCTTATGTCCAGCAATGGACGAACTGGGCTAATGGATGCAGAAGAACATTCGTTCATGAATCTCGGTTGCGTCCAGTTGCGTCGTTTCGGTAATGCGGCTTGAAGGCCAATCTGGATAAAGGGGGCGTGGCGTAAGCCCCCACCGGACGACCCTACCCTCGAGAGCTGCTGCGTGAGTCATCCGCGAGCAGCTCAGAAGAAGATGTCGGAGATTGAAGACGGACTGGGCTGCCGGTGACGTTACCACCGGCAGTCATGAAAAGGGAGTGGAACTGCCGGTCGTAATGCCGGCGGCCCGTCACGACGCGATCTCCGACATTCCGCCAACCATCATATTGGCGGCCCCCCCCGGACCCGCGGGTTGAAGCCCGCGGAGTTGAAGCCCGGGCAAAGATGTATACATCAAGGCCCGTACCTTCGACCGCCCTTCGGGCGGCCGAAGACGACCCACGTATCGTATCGTGGCGTAAGAAATAATATCTGGACTTATTTCTCGTCTCTGTTGTTGGTTTTATAATAAATTGGGCAAATCGCAGTGCAGAATCGCGGTGTTATAATGTAATACTATAACATCTGATAAACAATCTAGGTACTTATAAAACTGCGTTTGATATTGCAATTACCTTATTGCAGTATGGGAGTGGATAAACTACCTTATAGGGAAGTAGAAGTAGGGATAAGAGGAAGCTGGTAACATTATTCAATCTAGTAAATAAATAGGACACATATAGAAGCTTTAAAGTCCGTGCCACCGAAGAACTTCCATTAGTGAGGCGTTTCGGCTCTTATTCCAACGTGAATAAGGACTTTGCCGTGAGATTACTATGGTGCTGGCGCGAGCACTTTATTGCGGACGGGAAAGCATGCGTTAATGTGATAGTGCAATGGCAATTAACTGTATTATTCCGCTGATGACGTAGAAAATTGCCCGGGGCTTTTATAATAGGTCTTTACATATGAAATTGGCGAAATTTTCTTACAGATATATGAGTTCATAATACCTGTAATTTAATAGCTATTTTAATTATTTGTTTCTTGTTTGAAAGTTGATTTCAAGGTTTTACATCTATGTATAAAATCTATGTTTTTATTTTTCATAAAAATTAAATCTTCAAAACCAGTTCGTCCTAAATGGCATCCATTACCATGATAAGATTCGTAATGATTTTTTACAGCTGACACTTTTCAAAAATTAAATTATTGTTGCTGTTAGCTTAATGTTGTCTCATTCATACACATAAGAAATTACATAATTTGGATGTGTAAAATGTTGTTGAGTTTCCTTTAAATTGTCTATAGAAAACGGCAATTTCATATGTAAATACCTAATATCATGTAACTTCAAAGGTTTTCAAACTATTGGATAGGATACCGCAGTTTGCCATCACGCAATGACGATGGCCACCTCGTCATGTTCGAGAGCGATCGTCACTCTTTCCTGGCATGTTTGTACTCAAGGCATCACTCCGAGTTCACAAAACGACCATCAGCTCCTCGGAATATGAGAAATTATTGGAGCGGAGAGTCTTTAAAGTGCCAGTTCCCAAGGTATCTACAACATTTGCTATCGTTTTAGTGTTTTTATTCATCTCTATATCTACAATATAGTAGTTTATGCTACAAGGGTGAAAAGGAATAAATTACGCAAGTGTTTTAAACGTAACCGAGTAATTTATTGCTCTTACGCCCGTGTATCATACTACGTTTTTCAATGCATAGTGTGAGGAAATAAAAGAAATATAATCTTGTGAACTTTAAATTATGATTAGCTCAAAAGGACTGTATCCAGAGCCGTTAAACAGTGGAGAAAAAAAAAACATTTATGGTAGGAAAGGCTGCAGGTTAACCAACCATTGTAAATAAATTAAAAAAATAATAATAATAAAGCCCTAGGGCAAAATATTCGACTTTCTGTTAGGTTTTGATGCATAAAAAGTGGGCCTGTACGAGCACTTGCATTGAAATTTTAAATGTAATCGTAGCGACACGGCCAAATTTTACCTAAAAAATTGGCTTATGTCCCTAAACTATGAAGAAACTGAGGACTTGCTGAAAATTTTCAAATAGTAAATTTAACTTATTTTAAAACTTTTTTTTTATGTGCATGTTCTTTTTTAAACATAAAATTTAAAAATAAAAATATTAATTACATGAAAAATTGTATTAAGTAAATGTATTTGTGTGGTACTTGTATAAATAATAATATATTTCTGTAATTATGCCGAGGAAATGTTTTGTTTTAGTCAAACTACTGCTGGTCTCCCAGGACAAGCTTGCTTAGTGGGGGGGGGGGGGCATTGTAATGTCTTATTATATACTTTCTTCCTCAACAATGTACATCGGCTCGTGCCGCAAACTCACACTCGTCAGAAAACGTTTCATCGCTCTCGTATCGTAATGTACTATTATATTTTGCTCTGTTTTGTGTATCGTATTGTTGTTTATATTATAGTAGTTTATGCTACAAGGGCGCAAAGGAATAAATTACGAGGACGATTTAAAATACGAGCGTAGCGAGTGTTTTAAACGTAACCGAGTAATTTATTGCTTTTTACGCCCGTGTATCATACTACGTTTTTCAATGCATAGTGTGAGGAAATGAAAACAAATACAATCTTGTGAACTTTAAATTATGATTGGCTCAAAAGGATTGTATCCGGAGCCGTAAAACAGTGGAAAAAAAGTATCACATCTATGGTACACAGGAAAGGCTGCAGGTTAGCCAACCATTGCAAATGAATTAAAAAAAGTAATAATAATAAAGCCCTAGGGCAAAATAATCGACTTTCTGTTCGGTTTTGATGCATAAAAAGTGGGCCTTTACGAGCACATGCATTGAAAAATAAATAAATAAATGTGCTCTGACTTGGCAGGAGAAGCCGAACTTCGTTTTGATCACTCGGTCATACTCAGCGCAGTAGTGTTGTTCGTCTTCATTTTATGTGTATAGGAAGCTTTTGGTCTCGTTTTTATTATTTGTAGTTCACCTTCTAAATCTTGAAGGTGGCACTCTTCTATAAAATTTTTACGTTTTGCGGTACGTCATTCTTGCTAGCTGCACTGCTGGAAGCTTCTCCCAGAGCTCTCAGATGATATGATATAATCGTGCATTTTAAAGTGATCATATGAAGTCAACAAGACTGCTTAAGGGGAAAGATGAGGCAAATATAAATGGAATAACAGACTTTGGATGATTTCGTTGCAATAACAATTTATTAAAAAAATACACTTATGTTCTTCTAACGTTTATGAAGTAAGTTTGAACAAACCACGTAAATTGATTCATATATTTACTGTAAATAAAATGTTTTGTAAATATCTATTTTGCTGATTTTGGACTTTTTTATTGATTTTCTCTCGAGTTTCGATTTTAAGAGGATTTAGTTGGTTGTCTCTTTATAGCAATTGTTTGGATAATATTTTGAACAAATCGTGTTTTTATTTCAACCAGAAGCCGAGTCATTTAATAAAAACGCAGTTTTTCGCGAGCTCGTGATATTTCGGTTGCTCAATCTTGGGCCACCCATACCCTTAAACTGAGTAGTCTGATATTTTTATTGCCGATGCTTCCTATTCATGTATCCTAGAAACTAGTCTATGCAATTTTACTGTGTTCAGAGCATCTATACTTAACTTCATAAAGTCTCAATCAGAAAACCAATATCGAGGCTCTACTGGCCCGCGGCAAGCAATTAATATTCACGCCACGTTTGTTGTACCACACATTTGACAACCTTTGACCTTACACCTTAAGAATAGAGACTACAATAGCAGACTTTTGAGACGGACATGTATTCACAAACTGTGTGAAAACAGCGCCATTCTAGTTGAACTATTTTGTTTCTCCGCGTTATTGACCTATAAATGCGATTTAAATAGTTCTCGTAAAACTCAACGGAGTTCTTGCATGGCTAATTTATTCATCAATAATCTCGTAACACTGGAATACGACATGCATCATGAAAACTGACACGCCTTTCTTCAAGGATATTCTCTAACTCATATAGCATTAAAGTTTGTTTGGCGAGAGTTGATAAATTTATGAAAAGGTCTCGCTATAGTGACTGTCACTTTTGTATCGCTGTCTGTGTGACACGCACAGTTTTGTGGTATGAGTCTTGCAGCTGTTATTCGGCCGCAATTTGTAATGAGTTTAGAAAACCAACTTTTATTTATTTAAGTAACAAATTTCAAACCATTACATTACATAACCAATTCAGTAAGCAATGAAAATATAATTACATAATAAGAAATACATGTTATTATTATATCTATTACATTTGCAATAATCAATTGCAATCTTAATCTCTCGTCAAAGTCAATTCATTCAGGACTAATTTTGTGAATTCTGCCATACAACAATTCATTATGTCAGTCATAAGTGCCACATCATTTAAAATCTGTATAGCCCTGGCCAATGGTGAATATTTTTCGAGCGGTCGGCATAGTAAACTTTTTTTTGCCTAATTTCTTGTCTTAGTCGGGGGTTTGGTACTGCCAGAGATAATGAAGCTAGTACATCCCTGTTAACTACCCCTTATGAGTTTGAAGAAGTATTTGGACAGTGCAAGGTTTCTTCGAACTTCCAACCTATAATATCCAACCATACCCAGCACAAATAGGGTTGAATACATAAGCGGATAAAACGGATAGAAGTATTTTAATTTGTTTTTATCAACTCTCGCCGAACAGACTTTAGAATCTATAATGTCAGTAGATTAATAAGCTGATGTGCAAATGCAGGCATGATATATGAAAGCAGACCTTGAAATAGCGTTTTAAAAAAGTTAATAAAATAAAAAAATAATTTATAGCTATGAAATACAAAAACTTAATTCCAGACAAACATTATTTCAAATATAAAATAACGTCTTAAATCGGTTTTCATATTTCACAGCGTTATTATTATCGAAAAATCAATCCAAGCTCTATAAAATACTTATACCAGTATTTCTTATAACGTTACAGAAATATGTATGCAAGTTTTATCAAAACTATGGAACCCTGCCTGATTACAAATTGCCCAGAATAGTATATCATCGTGCCCAGCTAGTTCAGCCAAAACTTTGCATATACCTACAGTTCCTAAGTATAAAATACGTGTCAAGTCAAACCAAAATTAGATTGGCAAAGTTCGACGAAGGGCTTTTGATGTTCAAATTGTGTACAAGCTTCAAATACAGGGTGTAAATGCAAAACCAAGAATCCCTTTAGGGTATGAAAGTATACACGATACTGATACGATTACGATAAAAAAAAGTATACCTTAAATTTATACCAAAAATGATATTGTTTTCCTAAGATCCAGCTACGCAGTCTTATCAATGCAGTTCATTCACCCCGTAGTGCGGTAACGACCAATCACATTGAGTAATTATGTTCTGTGCTACTGACGCTATCAGAGGTCAACGACCAGCGAGATTGTCCACCGGATTAGAGTATTTCAAGTTTAACAAATCGTGTTATTATGTAGTACTGCTAAAAATTGCCGCTATTTTTTTTAAACACTGTATGATTCATACTAACATACCCTAGAAGGATTCTTGCTTTTGCTTTTACACCCTGTATAGTCGTATAAGTATGGTATTTCTACTAAAACTAGGAACTAGTCTATACTCGTACTTTACATTGTACATAGATACAGTGTTAATTCAAAAACCATTTCGAGATTTAGTTTTAATAAGCCGTATTTTCGAAGTTTTGGTCTAGAAAACCTCATGATGATGAATATTTTTACGAAAAGGCTGCAACTTCCATTTGCCCTCGTGTGACGTCACTTGAGTAATGGCTGTTTAGAAATGTGTCCGTTGCTATCAAGTTAAATTTATAATAATATGCTTCAGGCTAATTTGACAGCCAAATGACAGACGAGTAGACAGACAGAGACAGACCACTTTTTTTTATAAGCAATCACACATCACAATCAGTATAATGTCTAAAATTCTCAAGTGACAAGGTCATCGGACAATTCTCTAAAAAATCATCAAAAAATAATGGTTAATGTATGTACCAAAATAATGAAAACTGTCCTGAAATGGCGTATATTCTCTGAAAAAAATTTAAAATAAAATCTTTTAAAAATTAAGCCATGGGAATTGTACTTATAGTTCTATACAGCATCTGTTTAACCTGTCAGTTGTCATTCGTTCCCCGCCAGTTCTGATTTCAGAGATTTGATTGATGTGATAAATTATAATACAACAGTTAATAATTAATGTGTATATGACTAGTTAGTCTTGTTACGGTTGCTGCTTTGATCAACGACATTAATAACATATAATTGGAATTAGCAAATTTTACAATACGCTAAACCTTAAATTCAAATTCAAATAGATTATTTGTAAAGTAGATATAATACACTTTTTACGAGTCAAATTTAATGTTATAAAAATATATTTAATAACATAATAAACGTACATAAACTAAATTGAAAATGAAAATGAAAATATTTATTGATTCCATCAATATGAACAAAACATTAGGCTGTATACACAATACAAAAAAACTTTAAAAAGAAAACCTTTGTTACTTTTCGATGACATTGTTACTTAGCACTAATGAGATGGCTACTGATGCCTAATATAGTAAAAACCGTAATATAGGCATCAGAATCTCTTTTTATTAGACGCGTAACACTAATGATCACGCAGCGAAACAACAAATTGGCGTGTTTTTAGGTTATACTAAAATATTTTGTAGGGGAAAATTGGATTTAAGTAGAATCCCTTCATATTTCTGTTACCTGTTTTATGAAAAAAGGAACAAGTTAATCTCTTAACCGCGTTCTTGAGACGAATGTTTGAAAACAAAAAAATGAGAGTGGAAAACATATACTGTGTTACTACAAAATGATGTTTAACTTTAGACAGTGTTTAAATCTGTTGTTGTCGCCTTTTCTTTCATATCGTAAAAAAGTGACAGCAACAGATTTAAACACTGTTTAAAGTTAAACACCGTTTTGTAGTAACACCATTATTTTTTTGACAAAAATATAAATCGTAATATAGTTCTGTTTATACATTGTTTATAAGTAGAATCTCTAGATAAAACATCAATAAATCAAATATATTTTTTCAATACAAGGGCAGTCCGAATTTCTTCAAACGAATCCTCGAAAGTCTGGCTTTGTTCATGCTCTAGGCTTATAAGTATAACCGCTATATTTCCTTTTACCATGATTTCTTTTTAATTTTTTTCAGTCCTCTTTTTTCGGAGATAAGGGGGGCGGGATATGATAATGTTAAATAATGCTACTTTTTCGAGGTATTTTTGTATGGGGACCCCCCTTGTGTTGAGTTTTTTTTTGTATTTGCCGTGAGCCCCTGATAGAAGCAATAGTAAAACGTATTCTGTGAAAATATCAACTGGCTACCTATAACAGCTGAAGCTGTAGACCCCTGTGACAGACAGACGGACATTGGGTCCTGTTTGGCACTCTTCGAATACGGAACCCTAAAAAAGCCATTCCAAATGTCGCGTGAAATATCGTTGAAACGTGAATAACTTGGTAGGAAAAGTTACGAACTTTTTTCCACACAGCAATGAAAATATGAAAAATGCTTTTACAGCTGAAGTAAAGGAAAAGTTTCATAAATTTGGTTTATTCTACATGTAGTTTTGTATATATATTTCTACAAACTTCGGTTCTCTTTTAAGAATGCCATAAGTACTTGCAATGCTTATAATATTTTCCCACGAATCATTGATACCTATCATGGACGAAATACTTGATACCTATTGATCTATTTTTCTAGTAGTATTTCTAAGGTGAGATGTCTTTTAAGCAATATTTTCTTTGAGTATGTTATTTTTAGTGTTTTGGTGGAAAATTTAATGACTGGCCAATGTTACTTAAGTACGTTAATTACTACCATTTTGTTACATAGTCGCTTGTTTTCCTAAACATTTTCACTAAAAATAAAATAAAAACCGGCCAAGTGCGAGTCGGACTCGCGCACGAAGGATTCCGTACCATTATCTATAAAAACGGCAAAAAAACATGTCTGTTGTATGGGAGCCCCCTTAAATATTTATTTTATTCTGTTTTTTAGTACTTGTTGTTATAGCGGCAACAGAAATACATCATCTGTGAAAATTTCAAGTGTCTAATTATCACGGCTCTTGAGATACAACCTGGTGACAGACGGACAGCGGAGTCTTAGTAAAAGAGTCCCGTTGTTTACCCTTTGGGTACGGAACCCTAAAAAGGAAATAACCTATATTGATTATTGCAAAACGGCTCATCTCAATAACTATTTTCGATCGGGATAGCCGACCAGTTTCAGCAGATTCAGACTGCCTTCTTCTGGGCGAGTGAAGACGCTTTCCGCGACGACGTTGCGCCTCGCGCTGCGCGGGACGTCATCGGTGCAGTTGGCGTGGTTGGTCGGACAGGTTGGGCGTCCGTCCGTACAATTTATTACGGGCTTGCGTTATCTGGACTGTCACCGAACAGCGATAGACACGCAGAACTCATGGTATCTACGTCGCTTTCAGTATATTCTGTGCGTGATCTACTCAGACTAGTCTGAGGTGATCTAGCACAGACTTCTACAACTACATCCAGGGCAGGGACTAACCACTGTCTTTGTCGAAATTGTGACGTCGACTAAATTCGATGGATTCGCGAATTTTACGTGGCACAAATAACTTTTCATTCAGTTACACTTTCGCTTTGTCAAATCGCATGAAATGTATGGTTATTGAGGTGAGCCGTCTTGCATTAATCATGCTTTATTCTTAAGTTTCATTCAGTTCGATAATTACCTAAATTGTGTTTGTTATTTGCATCGTTTGCACCTAAAACATTTGAGTAGTAATGTGATATCTATGAATATTTTAAAATATTTCATTACATACATACCCACACCTGTCTCCCAGATAGGTAGGCCGAGAATACAGGTTTCCATCTGCCACGTTCTTGACACGCCTCTTTCGCTTCTTCCACATCCATCAGTTTAGTCATAGAAGCTCTTCTATTCCGGGTACTTTTCACATTGTCCTTCTTCAATTGTCAGCATACGTCCTTCATTACCTTAGGAAAAATAAATGAATATGTTTGACAAAGGTATGCAACGCCTCTTTCAAGTTAGAATACAACCCATATTGTGAATGACGAAAAGGAGTCTTCAATTTTATTGTACCTATTGCATTCGTTATTTTTCTCTATTTTCTCTTTCGTTAGGACACTAAAATAGTAGTTTATGCTACAAGGGCGAAAAGGAATAAATTACGAGGACGATTTAAAACACGAGCGTATCGAGTGTTTTAAACGTAACCGAGTAAGTTATTGCTCTTACGCCTGTGTATCATACTACGTTTTTCAATGCATAGTGTGAGGAAATAAAACAAATATAATCTTGTGAAATTTAAATTATGATTGGCTCAAAAGGACTGTATCCAGAGTCGTTAAACAGTAGAAAAAAAAGTATAACATTTATGGTACACAGGAAAGGTTGCAGGTTGGCTAAAGTTGGCTAAACTTCTCGTAAATAAATTAAAAAAGAAATAATAAAGCCCTAGGGCAAAATAATCGACTTTCTGTTCGGTTTTGATGCATAAAAAGTGGGCCTTTACGAGCACTTGCATTGAAAATGTATTTACAATGTTGTTTATGAAGTATTTTGTCAAATTGCTTCCTCCATTTATTCATACTTAAATTACGAATATTTTGTTGTTTATTTTCCTTATGGCTTAACTAAAAATACTCTATTGCGTGTTTTGTACACATTCGATTTGAACGTACCATTTATTTTTATGGCAGCAATGCGGAAGCTATCTCTTCATTGAAAAGGCGTTTTTTTTTTATTAATACTAGCTCTGCCATGTCCTATTTAGATTGGTTTTTTTTTTATAATTTGAGATAAAGCAGCCTTTATGCTAACCAGGATCATAAACTGTCCCTCTGCAAAATATTGAAATAAATAATAAATAAAAAATAACATTGTTTTAAAAAAACACTTGTACTTATCCACATATTACTTATAACTTTATTATGCCCGACCGGTTTCGCTGTAAAGCATTTTCTTGGGCCTTTTACACATCCTAACTAACAAAGAAATTATTTATACTACATTTCTTTGTTAGTTAGGATGTGTAAAAGGCCCTAGAAAATGCTTCACAGCGAAACCGGTCGGGCATAATAAAGTCATAAGTAATATGTGGATAAGTACAAGTGTTTTTTTAAAACAATGTTTTATAAATTCCACCAAGTGCCAACAATCACTAGCATCTACTATAATAAAAATAACAGTTTTTAGTATTTTCTAAATATATTTTGGCTCACTTTGGGGCCGGCATCAGTCGAATGGTGAAAGATTTTAAAACAGAATGACATGAAATAAAAAAATAAATATAAAAAAGTAAACCTTATTACTAATTAAATTAGCGTAACCTACTTTTGAACAAAAATAATAAAAAATAAAATATTGCAAAACATTCATAGAGATTGGTCACAAAATTACAAGCTTACACACAAACAAAAGGTTTGTACCTGTGGGTCTACCGCGTAATTCTCATTTTCATCAACATCAACTTGAGATTGAAATTTGACGTGCGTGCGACGACGCCCGCCTAACATGCCCTTCTCTTTTGTACGCGTTGAATTTCGCATGCATTTTCTTGAAGTTGATACAAATGAGAATTACGCGGTAGAGCCCCAGGTTTAAAATTTGGTAATGGAAAGTAATATTTTTTCAAGTCTGGTGGTAACTGGGGCTATTCTCTACATGTATTCTCTACACATTGGATCAATCCAGACAATATGCAAGCTTGTCACTGTAGTCAGCTCTCTTTCATTTGTATTTCTTAGTTTTATGAACATGAAAACTAGAGTGGTTGAAAGGTAGCGGCTGGCTCTTTGAATAGGCGTTTAGTAAATGTAAATACTGCAATCTGCAAGTCTAGCATAGCAAACCATATCAAGCTCGATAGCGCCTGATACAGTGCTCTCTCTCACTCTGTTGATCTACCTCCAGTGGGATAGAAATGTTGTATCCAGCTTTAAGGCGCTACGAAAAAAAAATCGACACTTTAAGAACGTGCATATCAACTTCAGTAAATAATGTATTATTTTGAAAAAAGATAATATTATTTTTTGGATTCTTTTTCTAGGGATCTGTTAAAACAGAAACGCGATTGGAGAAATTCGGCTCGATAGAAGTATTTATTGAAGTGAGGTCTTGACTGCAATTATATTTTATTAGATGGGTTTTAACAATATCTAGGACCTGCCCCCCTATTCTGTATCTTTAGTTGCCAACTGTACTAGGTGCCTATCATCAAAAACATAGATAAAAACTGAAATTTCAAAATTTCCTTTAGTGGGTATTGAACTATTAACAATCTGTGTCGTCACTTCAAGTGCGAACATATCCTTAGGAAATCGGAATTCGATAGTATATCTATGTTTTTGATGATAGGCACCCAGTAAAGAAGGCAACTAGAGATACATAATAGGCCCGCTGGTTAAACGAAATTTTGATAGCAACTTTAATACATTTTATATCAATAAAAAACCGACTTTTTGCTACTTTTCCACGAATCCGTTCAAAATTCAAAATTCAAAAAGTTTATTTTGCAAAGTAGGTATATATAATACACGTTTCACAAGTCAAATTTTAATCTTATAAAAATATATGTAATAAAATAATAAATGTACTTGAACTACTTAGATTAAATGTTTATTTAATTTATGTAGCAATATATATACGATTAAAATTATAGCTAAAATATTATTATACAAGGTGAAATCCAATCAACCGCCCGAACCCATACCGGAGACCCGGCCAGGGACCAGGAACAAGGTTCAATGATCACCAACCGAGCCCCCAGCACGAATCCAGGCGGCCGACCAAATCCCATCCTATATACTACATAGTAATAGGTTACATATATAAATACATGCCTACCTCCGCCCATTCGATTAGTCTTGCTAAGAAGAACGGGCAAGAAACTTGGCAAGATCATGTCTTTTTTTTTAACATAAACTTAAACTATACATTGAATTACTTATATCTACTTTAACCAAGGGATAAGAAAATACAAGACAGCAGGAATTCAGGTTAATGAAAAAAGAAAAACATATATATCTTTGCCTACCTGTCTCATATAGTCTATTTCCTTTTACAGTCTGTAATTAATTAATGTTAACTCTTAAGAGGAATCAAAAGTTAGGAAATTATATTAATTAATTAAATTATTACCTACTATCATTAAAATCAGTATCACCATGCTTCACCATCATCCAAATATTCATTTATTTTATAATATGCCTTTTTCAGTAGGCCCTGCTTAATATACTGTTTAAACTTATTCTCTGACAAAGTAAGGACCTCTTTTGGAAGTTTATTGTAAAATCTTATACCATGTCCTACGAAAGAGGTACTCACCTTGGCGAGTCCCTCTCGTACTGAGGGTTTTTTCGCATATGGAGTAACAGGAATGCTAAAACTTTTACATATCGCCTTAAGACCCCCTGATACAGATTTTATACTGCTTTTAGCGATTTTAAGCGAAAGGGCCCGCTACCTCTCAGCCAGTCTTAGGTTTCTTGTTGAGATGACTAAGATTTACATCTGTGAGAAAGCTGGGCTTGTCAAAAGTTACTCCATTTTGATTTTCAGTAGCTCTTGGCTCTATCTCAAGTGAGGCTATGTGGAGTCCGTTCTCTTTTTACCGAGTAAACATTGTAACTAATGTAGAACAAAATTCAAACCGCTTGATAGTGCAATAAAACGACCCGTCCACACGATTGCTAAAAACCGCTTGGACTGTTTATAATTGGGATTAACGTCACCCGATATGGTGACATATTTAACTCGAGTCTAACTATAATCCGTCTCGTCGCGTCAGTTTCAGCTATTTTCATATGGAATAGGAGAGGCAAAACGAAAATATGGACTTGAATTAGAAAAGTAAATTTAGATGAAGAGGATGTCTTTTCTACGCGGTTTTATTTGGTACCGATTCGGTGAAGTACATCTTAACTTATTTGACAGGACTAAACTAAATTTAAGCGTTCTGTCCTTGTCTTTTCGATAAAGTAAGAAAAAGACAGGACGCTTAAAATAAGGTTAGTCCCGTCAAATAAGTTAAGACGTGTTATGTCGAATCGATACCATTGAGTTTCAATTTTAAATGTGTCAGATATAATAGGTGAAATGAATATGAAATTGCCAAAATTTTTTTACAGATTCACGATTTCATAATTACTGTAATTTTGGTAAAATTTGAATTTATTTTCCGTAATTCAACATTTATGTTAATAGAATTTATGTAAGAAATCCCGAATAATCGTAGAATACCGAAATATAGTGGTCCCAGTTTTACATTTTCTGTTTAAGTGATATTTTTCTAAATAAAAAAAAAACTTTTTTTTTGTATGGAATCATTCACATTTAAACAACGTATATTTTTGAGTAGAGGATCACTTGATTATTCATAATATATTATGGAAGCCAAACCCGCGGCACTTTGCAACATTTTGCAAATATCGACCTGATAATTTTTAATATCTGTCATATAAATCATCAGGGCGATATTCTAACTTGAGGCCCTATGTCCATAAAATTTTAATCTGGAATCACTATGCGCCGCCGCCCAGGCTAAAAGCACTTAAAATAAATTTTAAGCTTTCCGTCATCAAAAATAATTGTAATTTTAGCCTTATTTTGCAATAAGTCACAAAAAAAACTTTAATAAATAAACACAGAGTCTTCCAAGAAAACTTAAGTCTTCTTATACATAAAAGCTCCAGACGAAATTTCACTCAAAAACAAATTAACAAGCAAGATAAAGCCTAACAAAGGCTTATTAAATTCAGTTAGGGTTCTTTTGGCCGTGAAGGTGCGATGGTTCCAAAAATAACCTGCGCATAGTCCAGCAGAATGCATTGTGTTCCACATTAGGAACAAAGAATGTGTCCTCCACTCTTGGATGCATACTCCTGGCTGTGTTGCCATATTTATTCAGTTTTAAAATATAAATTTAAATTTTAAACTATTGTAAGAAGAATGCACTTGAAAGAAGAATGGAAAGAATAAGCTGGATGGAAGATCTCGCACTGGTCCTCTAAAAAGGCCGCTTTGCATGAATCTGTTCTAATGCCGTCTCTTTTGCACGCGTGAAAAAACTCTGAGGCTATCCTACTTTCAAATCATTTTATAATTCAACCAAGTCGGCCTTTTTATATCCCCTGCCCCTCTAAAAAGGCCGTTTTAAATGAATCACATTATGATTCTGTTCTAATGCCATCTCTTTTGCACTCGTGAAAAAACTCTGACTCTATCCTACTTTCAAATCGTTTTATAATTCACCCAAGTCGGCCTTTTTAGATCCCCTGCCCCTCTAAAAAGGCCGTTTTAAATGAATCACATTATGATTCTGTTCTAATGCCATCTCTTTTGCACACGTGAAAAAACTCTGACTCTATCCTACTTTCAAATCATTTTATGATTCACCCAAGTCGGCCTTTTTAGATCCCCTGATAACGATGCGTGATTGATCTTGCACTATTGGTGCGAGACGTCGTCGGTATACCGAGATTATATTCCTAACCGTATCTCTACCAATACGGGCCAGCGACTATCATCATCTCTTCTAATTGTTTTTTCTATCCTGCGGGCCTATTATGTATCTCTAGTTGCCTTCTGGACTGGGTGTCTATCATCAAAAACATAGATATACTATCAAATTCCGATTTCCTAAGGATATGTTCGCACTTGAAGTGACGACACACTTCATAAATAGTTCAATACCCACTAAAGGCAATTTTGAAATTTCAGTTTTTATCTATGTTTTTGATGATAGGCACCTCGTTCAGTTGGCAACTAAAGATACAGAATAGGGGCGGCTGTTGTATTGCACTCTCATAATATAAGGTTACATAAATTTAAGCAGCCAAATTCATAATGGAGGCTTGGTAAGTGATCAGTATCTCGAAAAGATAATACTTTTTGCCAATTTCGCAAAATAAACTGGGTTTGCGTGCGTAAGGAACACGAAAAAAATATCAACGAATTTTTTCAAAAAGGGTCATCGAACCTTGATACTGAGCACTTATCGAGTCGTCTGTATTAATTTGGCTTTATGAATTATTAAGATATTCTAGTAGTAGTATGATTGTGTTGCCATCAATAAACTCTTAGGTAATGTTAAAAAGTGAAGATCAGAGTTAGGCTTCGGATTGACAACACCAAAAATAATGCGTAAAAGTTTCCACTTTTGACAAGAATTGAGAGCTTATGATGGCAACACTAGTGGCTCCTGTTATGCTCCACCTCATCCCCCGTTCCCCTCCTACTCTTTGAAGCTCGTATTTTCTGGAAGAGATCTTTGCCCCGTCACGGATTAATCTTGCGGCATCACGTCCCGCGGGATCTTGTCTACGTCCTTATGATAATGACTTATACATACTTTACTTAATTATATATATATATATATATATTACAACTAAAATATTATTAGAATATATTTCTATGCGCTGTTTTTTTTTTTTTTTCGAGATATCTTTGTTTCGTACTATGTACCTAAGTGTGCGGAATAAGATGGGGGATCGGAGAAAAATATTGCATTACACCTAATCACCAATGATCTATGCACTATCCATTAAAATAACACTAAATAAATTAAAAATTTTTTGAAGTCGAAAAAATTGCTTAAAATCGTATATACGATGTTCCACCCATCAGCCCATGACCAGACACCTTTCCAAGATTTGGCCACTCTTGGCGGTCCTCTGTCCTCCTCACCCAGCTGCCACACGCAACGTCCTTAAAGTTAAACGTCAGTCGCTAGTTACAAAGAGCACAACTTAATATAGTTTTCAATGCAAGTGCTCGTAAAAGCCCACTTTTTATGCATCAAAACCGAACAGAAAGTCGATCATTTTGCCCTAGGGCTTTATTATTATTTTATTTTTTTATTTATTTGCAATGGTTGGCTAACCTGCAGCCTTTCCTGTGTACCATAGATGTTATACTTTTTTTTCAACTGTTTAACGGCTCTGGATACAGTCCTTTTGAGCCAATCATAATTTAAAGTTCACAAGATTATATTTGTTTTCATTTCCTCACACTATGCATTGAAAAACGTAGTATGATACACGGGCGTAAGAGCAATAAATTACTCGGTTACCTTTAAAACACAAGCGTAGCGAGCGTTCCTTTTCGCCCTTGTAGCATAAACTAATTATGCTACAACGGCGAAAAGAAATAAATTACGAGGACGATTTTAAACACGAGCGTAGCGAGTGTTTTAAACGTAAACGAGTAATTTATTGCTCTTACGCCCGTGTATCTTACTACGTTTTTCAATGCATAGTGTAAGGAAATAAAACAAATATAATCTTGTGATTTTTAAATTATGTTGGCTCAAAAGGATTGTATCCAGAGCCGTTTAGCAGTGGAAAAAAAGTATAACATTTATGGTATCCAGGAAAGGTTGCAGGTTAGCCAACTTCTCGTAAATAAATTTTAAAAAATGATAATAACAAAGCCCTAGGGCAAAATAATCGACTTTCTGTTCGGTTTTGATGCGTAAAAAGTGGGCCTTTACGAACACTTGCATTGAAAATTTGTTTTTCTTATTAAGAAGTTAAAATTCAAAAAGATATTGGTGTGTGGCAATTCACGCCAATAGTTCAGTATAAGTTAGATTTATAAATCAACAGTTTGAAATTAAATACACAATTAGTCTCGATTTTGTCGAAATAAGCTTAAAATTCTGTTTTATGTTTGTTTCGACCAAATAATAACTAATTGTGCATTAAATTTCAATTTGTTGATTTAAAAACCTAACTTATACTGACTTATTGGCGTGAATTGCCATAGACCAATATCTTTTTCACATCAAACTTCTTAACAAGAAAAACAAAGTTAAGTTGTGCACTTTGTACCGAGCGACTGATGTTTAACCTTTAAGGCGATATGAGAAAAAAATACGGGTGTATCTTTTCTGTTTATTTCATGAAATACACGTAAAATTTTAATACATTTCTGGTATATGCATTTTATAATCCAGGGTTTTGAAATTGGAAAACATGTTTGGATACATTTTCCTCAATAGAAATAATTATTGAAATGAGGTCTTCTAACACACTTTTTCTCCTCGTTTGACGAATAGGAACCATATACAGAACTCAAACATATTTTATTAGGTGTGTTTCAACAATATCTAGAGATGTGATATTTGAAATTTTGCTAGCTATTTTAGTTTTTTTATAAAAATTATAAAACTAACCTTTTTTTGCTTTCGCCCTGAATCCGCCCCTCTCGCACTGAGCGTGTTTTCGCTTGGAGTGACAGTGACAAAAATAAAATTCGCATCGAATAACGTTTAATGTGTTAAAGTAAATTTACTTTTGCAAACCAAACAGTTCACACATCATTGACACATCGTGAGTAGTTAAGGTAACACCATAAAGTTTGATTAGTTCAGTTATTCATTTCTTTACCTATCTATACATTTAATGAAGTTTGAAACATTTATAAAAATCCATGATTTTTTATGTTAAAAAATAGTTGAACGAGTGAGTGGAAGTGAACGAAGTTCTCCAAGTCCACTTGAACAACCCGGCGTTTGTATGAATGTTTGTTTGTCCGACGATTACTCGAGTATCGTTGATGGGAACGTCATGAAATTTGGTAGGCGAGTAAATGTGACAAAAATAATTTTTAAGTTCGAATATGAGCCAAATTGGTCAAGATCGAATCGCGAGCCCACAGTTCGTGGCGAACTGCTCTAGTAGCTTATACTTTTGAAGTGGATACTTTTTTTGTTGGCATCTCGATAGGCAATAGGGCGTTAAGACATTACACTGGGACGTGCGTAATACATAATCGTCTATGTAACATGGAAGTACCTCTGACACCCTCGCAGGGATTCATGTCGTGATGATTTGTATAATTTTAAAACTCGTGCTCATTTCAAGTCACACGCAATCCAATTCTATTATTTCCCTTTTGTCTTACTATATCAGTAGTCAGATTGAAAGTTTTGATTTGTACGACCTGCGAATACTTACCAAACATTCTCCCTTAAATCTTATTCCTTTGTAATAAGATCGACTTTAGACTGATTTGTTGGAACATCTATAGTTGTGTACCATTCCTCAAGGGACCACAACACGCATGCTTCGATGCGCTTGCTGACTTGCGTGAGAACATTGATAGACCAATCGTTAGGCCTGTCCCGCCCCTCTGTGTTCTTACTATTGTAGACCCCGCAGGGGGTCTTGTGGTTGATGAAGGTTCTTGGTCAAATCTTAAGTACGTGTTGATGTGCGTATTTATATGTAGCAATGTCACGCATTGTTGAAAAGATTTAGTTACTGTTTTTACGGTACGTTCAGATGAGTAATTAATTAGAAAAAATGTGATAATGTTTCGTCTTTGTTCTAGAAACGAGTAAAAATTTACATGGGTCTTTAGAGACAAACAAACTCAATTATTGAAAGAAAAAAATGGTTAATGGAGTTATGAGCGCCATTTTTGCTTCTTAAAAGGCCCCTCGAATATTGCCTCGTAATCTTTACGTAAACACATATTACCATGATTTTTTTCATATTTTTTGGTCCACCAGTTTTGGAGATAAGGGGGTTATTTAAAGATTTCTCGAAACCAGTGCCAGTAAGTATAGTAAAAGTATATATTTTTAGAATCAACTTTTTAATACCTACAATTTGATACCCATGTTGCATTTTTAGGCTAATATTTTTTATTTTGGAAATATTTTGAACAATTTCAAATTTTTCATATTTTTTTTACACCCTCATATGTGGGCAAATTAATGCTATTTTTGTATCAAATTTCATCTATTTATCTTTAACGGTGCTAAAGTTATGAGGCTGTGACATACGGACGGACGGACAACGGAGTCTCACCATAAAGGTTCCTTTTACCTTTTAGGTACTACGGAACCCTAAAAAAGAGAGAAATCTGGACGTCTCGTCGTTCATGTAAAGAAGACTAAGTTTATACACTTTTCTCTAAATAAACAGTTACCGTTTCATGGAAAACAGTTCTTACCTGAAACCATTGCACCAATTCGGCGCCGTTTGAATATCTCGCCATCTCGCACCTCTTGATAAGAGATGGGTCGGACTGCGGTGTGGAGGGGAAGGGAAACATATCTTATGGTGGCTCCGTCGGAAAAATTAGCGACTCGATTCGTGGTGGTTGAAATTTAGAACAAAACTATAAGTTCTTATCAGCTCGCACTGCAACATGACTGTTACGTCAGTCGCTGCAGCTGACAAGTGCGAAAATAGTGTGTTTTTAGTTAATTTTATCTAAAATAAAATGAAATTCCAAGAACTAAAAAAACCACATCATTTTATATTAGTTTGTCTAAAAGTTTATAATTTTTTATACTGTTTCGATTTTTATATTGTAACAAGTGTACAAAAAATCGAGAAATAAGGGTAAACTTAGAATGTTCTTGCTTCACGTCTGTATATTAAAATGAAATTCAGAAAAAACCACATCACTATTTGTATCATGTAGATTACTATATTTTTTTCTCATATTAAAAAATGCTATAATTACCGTATAAAATGGTTACAAAGTTACTCAGTTCAA
This sequence comes from Ypsolopha sequella, assembly GCA_934047225.1. Taxonomy (NCBI): domain Eukaryota; kingdom Metazoa; phylum Arthropoda; class Insecta; order Lepidoptera; family Ypsolophidae; genus Ypsolopha; species Ypsolopha sequella. The sequence goes on from OW203991.1 coordinate 19,490,879, forward strand.
GGTCGTTGGCGTTGGGAGAAACCTTAAGATGTGTGCAAAGTTTCATTGAGATCAAAACCATCAGGACATCACAAACACCTAAAGTATTATATCGGAGCTGAGCGGTAAGGGGACACTTAATTTACCTGATGTCGCGTTTACAACTTAACACGATCAGAGTATTCTTTGACAAAGTACACTTGGATGATTTTGTATGAATCTAGTGGAATAAGTTGACTAGGGTCATGTATTCATCAAAGTACACAGAAGTAGAACACAGCTCGACTGTGGAGGTAACACCAAGGAATTCGGGGGAGAGTAAAAGGACAGCTCACAGGCAAAAAAACAGGAGGCCCACCATGCCTGGGACCGATGGATGGCGATATATCCATCCCTGATAGCCAAACCTTATATGGATCAGACTGGTGACGGGCAGTGGCGTCACTGGTGCGAGGGTTCCGGCACCGCGCTCACCAACCCCACCTGCCCAGCGTATGTGAGTATCGGCAATTCTTCCAGGATGACCACCGCGAGGTGCAAAGTCCTGGAAAGGCTTATGTCCAGTAGTGGACGAATAGGCTGATGGATGATGACACAAAAGTGGCTCATCCGAGATAACTTTGTCCAAGCTGACTAGGATCAGTGGCGGTCCGGGGGGGAGGGTCACAGGGATCATGATCCCCAAAATCATCCACGCTGATTCCAAAATCTCCTAAAACATAGCTTAGGAACATTTTGAATATAATGTTAACTGATAAAGTCTAAGCATTGAAATAAAAAATAGTCGAAAAGTAGAAAAAGCTCTAAAGGTTTAATTAAAATAATTAAAGGAACTGTACTTGAGCCAAAATGGGGAAGAGCCCCCCCTCCCCCCCAAAATCGTAAGCTGCGACCGCGCCTGTCTAGGATCAACGCGGCTTGAATTCGCAAAAAATATATTCGTTATCAATTCATTTTGTTGCTTATATGTGTATAAGGAATGCAAATAAATTTAATTTACAAAGTCAAAGCAAATGCCTCATTACTACAATATTGTGTACACATAAAATAAACGAGCTTTTAGTAATAAAAATCTTAACCATAAATTACCACCTACAAGCGTAGTACACAAACTGAAACTCATGTAAATGAATTAATTAAGAAACACTAATACTAATTAGTATTAAGCTCGCCTTTGTACAATAATTGTATTCTGTGCAATAACGAATTTTATTATTATGTAGGCACATTTTTTAGTCACGAGCCCATAGGGACCCGGTCATTTGAATGGTATTCATGGGGCCGAAGCCAACATTGAAGAGGCTTTTGGTACCATTTAATCTAAATGTGAGATGGCTGCATCCATGGAGGCATCTCCCTCAATGTATCATTGAGATACACTAACGAACAGTCCCCCACAGTTGCCAAACTATTGCCGGGAAGGAAGCGAATTGGAGTTGGCTATGAGGATGGGATGCTAAATGGACTGGATAACAGCGATATGCAGTGAGATAACGAACATCTGCCTCGAAAATCTCTCACAAATTTAGGTGACTTGTTCCTGTGTACCGATAGCCGTTGTGAGCCCCCTATCTAGCCACCATGGGGCGGTCAGGGGGCAACACTAAGTAAGCAGCTAAGTTTGTCGAGAGGTGAGTCTGCGGGGCGCAAAATCCTTATACAGTCAAATGCCCCCGGCGTTATGACAGTTTGCACTTCCAACCTGGAACATAGGTTCCGCTCTTGCATCTCCACTCTGGCTGGCTGGTTAAGACAAGTGCAGAGGTGGGATGTGTGTGTGTGTGTGAGGGTGTATGTATGTGTGTAAGTTAATGTGTGATTGTGACCCCTGGAGAGGAGGGTCCGGTGTCGCAACTAACCATCGGCTGGCCACAAGCCGCCCTGCGGTGACTGATTACACTGGACGTACTGGACATACTACAGGGCGATGGGGTCGTCACATCCCTACGCCTTAATATTATGATTAAAGCTGGCTATGTTATTATATTACAAAAAAAAAACGTGTCTGGATATTGAATATTTTTGCGAAATTTTAAATTAAATGGGTTATTAATATTGTACTGAGGAAAACACTACAGTTTTTAATATTTTTGTCTGTCTGTCTGTATGTTCCGTTTTAACTCGAGAACCACTCAACAGTCGTATGCGGTTTTCTTTATTATCGTCTTAGTGACGTCGTCGGTGTTGATAAAATAACCGCCAAGCCGCGGGCAAAAGCTAGTATAAAACAAAATGGAACTCGCTCAATCCCTAAGACAAATAACGAATTCGTGACAAAATTCCAGCGCGCCCTAGCAGGGATTCTCCACAATCAATTTCTGCACAATCCAGCTCCTTGGACATAAAGTAACACCCACGCTAACTTCAGAGGATATTACTCAGAAAAGTGGATCTCTTAGAGATCCGCGTAAAGAAAACTCCAAATACTTGTGTCTCAGAAGGTGCAATTCTACTAAATGATGGTTGAAAATCTCATCTTAATTACCTGGCAACATTTTCAAAGGTCAAATGAACTACCTACGTATATTTTCAGACTTCCCCGCCGGATTATGACAACACATATCGTCAGGACTGAATCCCCGAGAAGATGTCAGTGTTCCTAAGTGTCAACAGTGAAATTCAAGTCACAGTCCACACATAGTACCCTTGCTTTTCATCGACGATTATTAAGACGTCCCAAACGTGATGGGTGGTGAGCACAGAACTATTAATAAGGAATAGAAATGCCATGAAAGCCGTGACTGCGACGCACTGATTTGGTCAATACGTCAAGACATAACCTGCGGGCCTCTCATTTCTCAACAAACATATTGTAAAAAAGGTGTATTGCAGCGTGGCAAATTGTTCTAACTCTTCAAATAACGCAAATAAGACATCCAAAGGAAGTTCATTTCACTCGTAAGTGCTTTAAACATGGCATTTATTGTGATATTTACAGAATAAACCTTGCGGTAAATAAATGTTCAACCTTACCATGAAATATTTATCGTTGTAGCGAATAGCGTTGAAATTAGACAATATTTGGTCCATTCCAGGTTATAGAAAGTGTCACACATTGAGTTAGAATATTAACGCCGCAGTGTATATTTTTTCAAACATTATGTGGTGAGCCTTATCGCCGTACTTCGGGTACAAATGAACCAACAGCTTAAAGTGCACTGCGGGGATTGAACAATCGACCTCTGGATTAGAGGCAAACGCTTCAAAATCTTGATATATTGAAACCACTGGCAGAAAAATAATAATAAACCTAATGGTAACAACGGTAAACAGCGAGATATCTACAGCAGCCCCCTCGATCGAATAATCTCATTACTTATATCAAATCTCATTAGACATCTCAAGATCAGGAATTCTCATTTCAACTGGTTCCTCGAAATTAACCTCCAGGGGAGCTATTCCGGAGAAACAGTCGAAGCGAGATTTCTGTAACTCCAGCTGAAAATATATGGAGTTCGACAGATAAAACAGGTTTTTACGGTCGATGACAACCTCGACAGATTGCGAATTACTCTCAGTTTCAAGTGAAAAATACAGTGCCGTCACAATTTGCCAGTGTAGGTAATTTATTTATTTACTCGTTGAACAGCAGAATCATAGCCAAGTAACTTAACAAGTTAATTAAACGTAACACATTAGTTTAAACGATAAGAAAATACCGTTAAATACCACAGAGAAGCTACCCGAAAAAAACATGTACAATACGAGAACTACAAAATATTTATTAAAATGAGGTCTTTTTCGACACTATTTATCCTGGTTTGACAATTTAGAATGACATATGGACTGCGATTATATTTTATTAGATGGGTTTTAACAGTATCTAGGATCTGGTTAAACGAAATTTTGATAGCAACTTGAGTACATTTTATATTAATAAAAAAACCAATCGAATCCGTCCCTGTCTCACTGAGGGTTTTTTCGCAAATAGAGTAAGTAACAGGGACGCTAAAACATTTACATATCACCGTAAAAGCTATTTAGTAGGTTTACCAATTCCGAAATGAAAACAATTATTTTTTGATAATTAGTAAAGTGTATGCATGAAACTTGAGCGCGTACCTAGCGTGCTGTGTGCGAACCACAATTTACCAGAAGCAACGAACTAGAATTTTAGAGTAGAAGAACTTCGTTGTTTATATCATGGGGCTGTGCATTTATTATTTTATTACGTAAGACATTTTTGGACGGTCAAACAAAATCTTATTTTTTCTTACATGGGAGAGGAGGGTCTAGATCAGGAATGGGGAACCACGGCCCGCGAAGCGTTGAAATCCGGCCCGTGAGCATCAAACAAAAAACTAAGTGAAGTTTTCGTATTGTTAGAAATTTCGCAGCTAACTTGAAAGTTTAATTTAATTGCAATTTGCAATTTCTTCCTTATTTCAACAGTTATTTTGTAATATTGCACAATAAATTAGTGTTTCAGAAAATAAATACAAATATTTTTGTTTCAGTAAATAATATAGCCAAAAATGCAACAACTAGGCCCACCATATACATAATATGTCGTTAGTAAATATTGGCATGCGAAGGAAAAAGTTTCCCCATCCCTGGTCTAGATATTTCTTACGTAAGATTATGTGATATACTTTCCAATGGCTAATTCTTTATCTGATTCCCTGATAAGCCCTTGAGCTAGTCCACATTCATGAATGTTTTTTGCTCCTTAATTTTTGTCTTATATTGTACGCCTATCAACAAATTTGGGTTTTTATTAAAATTTCCCTTAAAATTTGATCGTACGTAAGATTGATTGTGGGAGAAGGTTCAAATAAATAGTTACATTTCTGACATAGGGGAGGGAAAAGAGAGAGTCAAAAACTGGCCAAAACTGCCTTATGTAATAAATGAACAGCCCTATGTGATATATCAAATGAACGCAAGTTGACGGAACCCATACATAATGTACGGCGTGCAACTTTTGCGCCTAGACTGAGTGCCCTAACTGGTCCCGTCCGAGTCCGCCCACGCTCTACAGGGAGGGTAATTTGTTGTGTCTGTCTGTTTGTCCTAGAGGTGACAGAAGACGTCTGGCTGTATTGCCGATCAATAACTAACTACATGTCTGCAAATAAATGACAAACAAATAGAACAACATTTCGTATCTTCAAGAAGCGTTGGATCGTGGCCACCACACGTGTTTTTTAGGGTTCCGTACCCAAAGGGTAACCAACGGGACCCTATTACTAAGACTTCGCTGTCCGTCTGTCACCAGGCTGTATCTCATGAACCGTGATAGTTAGACAGTTGAAATTTTCACAGATGATGTATTTATGTTGCTGCTGTAACAACAAATACTAAAAAACAGAATTAAATAAATATTTAAGGGGGCTCCCATACAACAGACATGTTTTTTTTTGCCGTTTTTATATATAATGGTACGGAACCCTTTGTGCGCGAGTCTGACTCGCACTTGGCCGGTTTTTTTTATATTTACACTGCGTAAAATATAAGCGAATCAATATACATATTTTAAGTTAACCTAGTCTTACCCGTTAACACAATAACATTGATGGCTCTCATAATTTTCAACAATTCATGACTTTTATAGTATGTTGTTGACAGGGGTCTATAAACGTAGCTTTACAAATAAATATAAAACCGGCCAAGTGCGAGTCAGACTCGCGTATTTAGGGTTCCGTCTTGTGGATGATAAATTTAATTTTGAAATTTTTTTGTGAATTTCTCAACCGCTTTATTTTTCCTGTAATCTTTACGTAAATACATATTACCATGATTTTTTTTTCATATTTTTCGGTCTACCAGTTTTAGAGATGAGGGGTGGGACATACATTTTTAATGGTTTTTCAAGGATTTCTCGAAATAGATACGATTAAATGCAATACAATTTGATACTTACGAGTATATTGTATTTTTATAATTATTTTTTTCTTTATGAAATTACTTTTTTATATTTCTCATTTATGATTTTCCAGAGAAATTTCGAATTTAGAAAAACAGACTTTGGCCGTAAAATTTTGGTTTGCTTGAGCGGGATAAAAACGTTGAGGCAAGATGGATTCCGTGTCATTCTACAAATGTGACTGCCACAATTCATCAGATTCAAGAATGTCCTTCAACATTCAGAATTTGAACCGACACATCCACTTGTTGAACCCCGTCTCTTGAGGACTGAATACCGAGTCTTGGCAAACATCACTCCCTAGAGATGGAAGTTTGTTGTTTAAGGTTAAACGTCAGTAGGTTAGCGCAAAGTGCATAACTTAACTTTGTTTTTCTTGTATAGAAATTTAAAATTGAAAAGCATTTTGATCTGTGCCATTTGACGCCAATAGTTCAGCATTAGTGATGTTTATAAAGCAAGAGTTTGAAATTGTATACACACAATTAGTCATGATCTTCCAAGAACTTAAAATACTGTTTTAACTTTGTTTGGACAATATCATGACTAATTGTGCATTAAATTTCAAACTCATGATTTGTAAACCTCACTTAACTATTGGTGTTAACTGCCACATGCCAAAATATTTTAAAATTATACAACGTGTAACAGAAAGGTGTAACCATATTTGAAGAGCTTATTCAGTCAATGGTATAGAACAACTTTTACTATGGGACAAACCCTGTATCTTGAAAAAAAAAATTAACTTTTTCATAGAAAAATGCAATGTCACTCGGCTGAAATGTATGGAAGGGCAGATTTTATTTTTGATATTTCAGGGTTGGCTCCATAATAAAAGTTGTTCTGTACCATTGACTGAATAAGCTCTTCAAATATGGTCACACTTTTCTGTTACACATAGTATAACAAGAAATACAAAGTTAAGTTATGTACTTTGTGCTAAGCTAAGCGATTGACGTTTTACCTTAAGCTTGCTGCTACAATTTGAGGATACGCTTTGCTGAGATTTCCTGAATCCTATAATCCTTAATAGCTGAAGATATGCGCATATTGACAAATTAAAAACATGCAACTCATCCTTTGAAGTTTTTAATTAGTTTATTCTGCTTGTGATTTTGATATGTTTCGTGTTTTCATTCAAAACTTCTATTATGATTCATTAGATTCCAAACGGAGGTTCTAGCACCAGCCGTTTGGGAGATATGACCAAAAAAAACTTCCGGTTTCTGGAGGCCAAAGGCCAAAAAATTTCTCACGGGCTTTGATCAACAAGGGTGTAGAGCTCGGTCTCTCCTCTTCATCGGCGTCGTCGTTTATGAGCAGAGATCGGATATTCGGATCGATATTTACCTAAAGTTGGAAAAACTGAGAAAGTTTGTAGATGTGGAGTCGGCTTCTTATAATATTATTTTTATAGTAAAAATCCCGGAATTAAAGAATTGCTTAAGACATTACGATAATGTAATACTTATATAGAATAATGTAACTGATATATAAATAAATAAATTAATGAATCTTTCCAGTCTTCGGCTGAGCTAGTATGACGTATAGCCTTTTCTTCGGCCTTCTGCTCTATTCAGCCTTAATCAGCTTGCCATTTTAACGTTTTAAGCAGTTCCGTAATTACCGTAATTTTTACTATCAAAAATAATAATATTTTAAGAAGCCGACTCCGCATCTACAAACTTTTTCAAGGATTTTTGCAACTACAGGTAAATATCGTTCCGATTATCCGATCCCTGTTTATGAGCTTTCAACTGTTTTTTTTTTTTTCAAAACGCGTTATATTAATACACAACGTTAAGTGATTGAATACTTACAAAAATGTGTCAGTGTAATTGATCGCACTGGCTGATGTAAACTATTTATTGTGTAATTAAGATCTTATATTAATTCCTTTGATAATGCCATAAAGGAAAAACCGGTCAGGAAGCATACCTCTAAGTGATTGAATACTTACAAAAATGTGTTGATGTCATTGATCGCACTGGCTGATGTAAACTATTTATTGTGTAATTAAGATCTTATATTAATTCCTTTGATAATGCCATAAAGGCAAAACCGGTCAGCAAGCATACCTCTAAGTGATTGAATACTTACAAAAATGTGTTGATGTCATTGATCGCACTGGCTGATGTAAACTATTTATTGTGTAATTAAGATCTTATATTAATTCCTTTGATAATGCCATAAAGGAAAAACCGGTCAGCAAGCATACCTCTAAGTGATTGAATACTTACAAAAATGTGTTGATGTCATTGATCGCACTGGCTGATGTAAACTATTTATTGTGTAATTAAGATCTTATATTAATTCCTTTGATAATGCCATAAAGGCAAAACCGGTCAGCAAGCATACCTCTAAGTGATTGAATACTTACAAAAATGTGTTGATGTCATTGATCGCACTGGCTGATGTAAACTATTTATTGTGTAATTAAGATCTTATATTAATTCCTTTGATAATGCCATAAAGGAAAAACCGGTCAGGAAGCATACCTCTAAGTGATTGAATACTTACAAAAATGTGTTGATGTCATTGATCGCACTGGCTGATGTAAACTATTTATTGTGTAATTAAGATCTTATATTAATTCCTTTGATAATGCCATAAAGGCAAAACCGGTCAGCAAGCATACCTCTAAGTGATTGAATACTTACAAAAATGTGTTGATGTCATTGATCGCACTGGCTGATGTAAACTATTTATTGTGTAATTAAGATCTTATATTAATTCCTTTGATAATGCCATAAAGGAAAAACCGGTCAGCAAGCATACCTCTAAGTGATTGAATACTTACAAAAATGTGTTGATGTCATTGATCGCACTGGCTGATGTAAACTATTTATTGTGTAATTAAGATCAGAGGTGCGATTGTGTAAGGAAATAGTCATGAAATCGTCTATCGCTATTGCTTTAAAGGTAACGTGATTGGCTAGAAATGACGTGACTCATCACTTCTAGCCAATCACGCGTACTTTTGAAAGCAATAGCGATTGATGTTGAAGTTAGACAATAAGGCATCTTATATTAATTCCTTAAATAATGCCATAAAGGCGAAACCGGTTAGGAAGTATTAGATAAATTTGTGGGATAGTACAAGTGCTTTTCTGTTCACTATGATTAAATACGTTTGTTTCTCCATTAATGAGAATGAATAATAATTATCTCATGTACTCGTGTTAGAATATAATACTTACGTATCTTTTTATAACTGTCAAACTCAAAACACAAAAAAGCCAATGCCGTGTCCAGTTTACTGATTTCCATTTTCGACTCATCAGAATGTAGCAGCACCTTTCGCCCACTCTCATAGTTCGTCTATAACGGTGCCATTGTCAACCCAAACAATCCATAGACACCTCCCATCTTCAATGTATCGAAGATATCAGCTACAAATATCGGAGATGCGAAGTTAGGCAACAACCGACGTGGGCGGAACCCGCCCATGTCTCTCCCTACTATGGTACCCGTTTTGAAATGTCTGTGTCAAACGAACTGTCAAATAAATTAAATGAAACTGCCACGCGATGGCGGAAAATGAACCTCGCAGTGGAACTCTAATAGACCGCCCTCCGTCCTAAGTATTTCGGCACTTGTAATAAATTTGGAATAGAAATATACAAGGTGACTTTTTGATCATCGTCCAAATTCATACTGGTGGCTTGGTAAGTGATCAGTATCATGGATCAATAACAATTTTGGTGAAATTCGTAAAATGAAATTTCGACTCCCCATAGTGATTCACTCGGGACTGGTACTGAATATCTATGGGAAGCCGAAATTTCATTTTACGAATTTCACACAAATTGTCACTGATCAAAGATACTGATCACTTATCAAGCCTCCAGTATGAATTTGGACGATGATCAAAAAGTCACCTTGTATTTATGTATGTAATGTAGGTATATCGAATACACTTATTACAGGTCGATTTTAATGGAATATAAATAAATAATCTATGTCTATAGGTAATAGTTTTATATAATAAATAATTATGTGGGGAAATACACAGGGAAATAATAAAGGTTAGGTTTGCTTAAATTTAATAAAAAAAATGCACTTGAATAAAATAGGAATAAGGAATAAATAATATTATAAATATATGCAATACATCCGCCTATTCGATTAGTCTTGCTAAGAAGAAGGGCAAGAAACTTAGCAAGATCATGTCTTTTTTTATCTTATCGCCTTAATAGCATTATCTTCCAGGTGTTTTATCTAATTCTTATCATTTAAAAAGACAAAAAGACTATAATTAATATTTATTTACATTCATTCATTCATTCATATGAAATACCGATTGAACGCGGTGGTGCTCTTTGACAAAGACTTGTTTCATCGATGCGATGCACGCGGTTAAAATGATAACTCACTTGCACTTTCATTGGTGTTAACACTGTTTAATAGGTTTAACTTGATCCCATAAGTTATTGAACTTTTGAACATGGTATTGAGCTTTTCGAAACGGCTATGCGAGCACGTACGCGTCGATTAGATAAATTTGACAGAGAGAATAGATAAATTCTAAACGATAACCCTTATTGCAATGAAATAAGAGTTACATTTTTATGTATCGAAAATCATATTTATTTGCAACATAAACCAAACATGGTACACAAATAAGTTTTCAAAATCATGCACTAAAATAACACAGTAAAAAAATCCTACAAAAAAAAAAACTTTAAAAATATTACGACGAAATAATGGTTAACCGTTATTACTACTTTTAAAAAACACAAAATAAACTTTTTGGATGTAACATTTTCGGTCACTGATTCTAAGTCAGTTTACCGTTTTTAAAATTGCCGGATTATGTAAGGAGGGACGTTTCTATAGGTATAGCTCCTTGAAGTATCATATTCATTTATGATTAATGTATGAAGCGACCTTTTCTTTGCTGGACGTAAGCTTTCCTTGACTTAGTGTCATGTTTTTGGTAAACAACCCACGTTGAACGTTATCCTGAATGAAGTTGACCCTCAACCTTAAGGGATTTAGGGTAGAAAGGTTAGCAGCCTACCCTTGTTAAGAAACAATAACTATTGTGAATTAATTTTTTCCGTTGTTTTTAGGGTTCCGTAGTACCTAAAAGGTACAAAAGGAACCTTTATGGTGAGACTCCGTTGTCCGTCCGTCCGTCCGTATATCACAGCCTCATAACCTAAGCACCGTTAAAGATAAAGACATGAAATTTGGCACAAAATAGCATTAATTTGCCCAAATACCACGGTGTAAAAAAGAAATTAAAAATTTGAAATTGTTCAAAATATTTCCAAAACAAAAGTGAGAAAAATAAAAAATATTATCCTAAAAATACAATATAGATATCAAATTATAGATATTAAAAAGGTTATTGTAAAAATATATATTTTTACTATATTTACTGGCACTGGTTTCGAGAAATCTTTAAAAAACCACAAGAATATGTATGTCCCGTCCCCCCTTATCTCCTAAACTGGTAGACCGAAAAATATGACAAAAATGTCGATTATATATCATAACTGGCCAATTACAGGAAAACTATAGCGATTTAAAAAAAGTTGACACTAATGAGAAATATAAAAAAGAGTAAAATAAATTTAAAAAATATTTTATAAAATTACAATATGGCTATCAAATTGTAGGAATTAAGAAGTTGATTGTAAAAATATATAGTTTGGCTATATTTAATTGTATATATTTCGAGAGATTTTTGAAAAACCATTAAAAATTGTATGTGCCCCCCAAATCTCCAAAACTGGTGGACCAAAAAATATAAAAAAATCTTGGTAATATCTGTTTACGTAAAGGTTACAGGAAAAATAAAGAAGTTGAGAAATTCACGAAAAAAATAAACTAAATTAAATTTATCATCCACAATACGGAACCCTAGGTACGCGAGTCTGACTCGCACTTGGCCGGCTTTTTACTAAGTATAGAATAAAAATTAATCGTAATGAAAACAAACGGCTCATCTCAATAAATACTATGATCGGGACAGCCGGCCAACCGCAACGTGTCGTCGCGTGTCTTCACTCGCACAGAAGAAGGCAGTCTGAATCTACTGAAACTGGTCGGCTATCCAGATCATAGATTCAGATCATCCAGATCAGATCATAGTAAAAAAAAAGACATGATCTTGTTATATTTCTTGCCCTTGTTCTTAGCACGACTAATCGAATGGGCGGAGTTATGCATATATAATTTATTATATACGTATGTATCGCATTATATTTACCTATATTTATATATACTTTTACCTAATTTTATACACCTCAACCCAACAGGTGCGGCCTGCCAGGTCGACAGGTTGACTGTTTTCATAAAAGAGTCCCTCAGGTTGAATCCTGAGTTTTATAAAATTACCAGGTCCTCTAAAAAGGCCGTTTTGCATGAATCACATTATGATTCTGTTCTAATGCCGTCTCTTTTGCACGCGTGAAAAAACTCTGACTCTATCCTGCTTTCAAATCATTTTATGATTCACCCAAGTCGGCCTTTTTATATCCGCTGGCCATTTTGGTCGTCAGATCTTAGACTAATAGGATCATTGTGATTTTAAATGCAAGCATATGGTTGATATATTTCATTTATTTATTTTTATTCAGGAAACACACAGTCACAAACAAGACACACAAACAGACCTACAGTTCCTTAAAAGATAGTTAGCAAAAATAATGTGGGAAGCAACAAATTAAATTAAATTGAAATATTGCAGAGCAGATACTATTAAATGGTTTATATATTTAATGATTAACCATAAATAGTTTTAATGCCTTTAATCGGAAATTATTATCATTAAATTGAAATGTTTAACAACAATCTTTGCTTACTTTTATGTCTTTGTCCTAAGAACAATGGTTTAACTTATTTTTTATTATCATTTTATAACTCGTCAATTATAAAGGTGTGACTCAGAGCTATTAAAGATTCCTTCAAAACGATTTAAGGCGCTTTTATCCCAGAAGAGTAACTCTCTGTATTTTTCTTTACGTGTAAGGAGTAAAGAAAATAACCACACTTTTGTAATTTTTCGTTGTATTTATCGGTTTTTAAATTGTTGAGTGGAATTATGGAAATAGCATGATTTGAAAGGTCTTATTACATGCTGTGTTCGTGAATTATTTATATCTAGCAAAGTTTATCTGATCGTGTAACACATGCGTGGAAGACCTAGATAAAGGTTCGACCTATATTGCGTATTTTTTTTGGAAGTTTTAGACGATATTTGAAAGTTCTATTTGACTTTGAAACTACTGATTTTGGGATAAGAGCGCCTTAAACTTGACATTCATTACAATTTTATTTGACAACAGCTTCTTACTATGCGGTTTTTACAAAAGAAATGCATCAGTATATTTGAAGAGCCATCAACACAGATATCTGCAAGTGTTCGTCATACACAATATACAATCGATCCATCCATCCATCAGCCCGTATTCGTCCACTGCTGGACATAGGCCTCCCCAATATTACGCCACTCTTGGCGGTCCTCAGTCATCCTCATCCAGCCGCCACCCGCAACGTCCTTTAGATCGTCAGTCCAGCGGGCACAAGGGCGGCCTGCGCTGCGCTTTGCTGTACGTGGTCTCCATTCCAATGCCTTACGGCCCCAACGGTTATCACGTCGGCGACAAATATGGCCAGTCCACTGCCACTTCAACTTACTGATTCGGCAGACTGTCGGTCACCTTCGATCTCTGACGGATACAGCAATATACAATAGAATAGTTATTCTCCATCCGTAATACAAATTACTACCAATTTTTCCTGTAATCCCCATGTAAATCTACATGCCATAGCCCAATCGTCCCAGTAGCTTACAGTAATAAGCAGCTTATCTAAAAGCTATTCAGAGGAAGTGTCGACGCAGTTGATTGCCAATAACTACTACTGTTGACTACTGGACTAGCTTTTACCTTTTCCATCTGTTCCGCATTAATATCCAGATTTGCTGTTTTGTTTTCAGGGTTCCTTCAATAAAAGGAAACCTGAACTTAATATCCACGATTCAGATGCTATATTTTACTGATTGTAATAATCACGGACATATCGTCACGTCAGGACATACTTATATGCCTAAGGGATGTCAGAGGTTTTCCGAGTGTTGACTGTCACTTAAATTCGTACAACCTCTTTTCAACGACGAATATTACGCCCCAACGAACGTGGTGGGTGATGAACCTTATCATCGTATTCGTGGTTTTGTGAACGGGACTTCATACAGGTGAAAAGATACGGAACCCGTCATTTGTGAGCCGCGTACACTCTATAAACTTTTTATTAATGACATTTAATAGACTTGCCACTCCAATTAAAGGCGAAGTCGATTCCATGATTGGAATGTTTTCCTGTCTCTTCATTAAGTGTTGGGTATCCATATCCTTTGCTTTTATACGTAACTTGATTATCCCTATTATAGATCAAGATTTGAGGGTGGAAACCTACGTCATCGGATACCAAGGTTTAAAAAAAATCGATTCGCAAAATCCACTTAATCTTCCCAAATACAGCTTGATATGTTGTTTGCAAACAAAGATCGAAATTGATTAAAAGGTCCGATTTCGAAATCACACAGCCGAAGCCCAGAAGCCCAGAATTAGTGTTTAAGTACTTAAACTTGTCAAACCAGAAAGAAAATGCACTTGATTCCAAAAGGCTGGGTGATATTTTTTTATGATAAGATGTACCTCTCTTTGCAGACAATTTTGGGGTGCCTCGTTAAGCCTAGAGCCACAATGGGTCATGGGTGACCCCACGCACATATAATTTCATTTTATTTTAGCGAGTTTTTCACCTACAACACTGTGCGTCTAGGTACCTTCCACAATTGACAATCAGTGAGGCATTACGGGGTGCGCACGCTTATTAAACTCGTAGATATTACAGTTTGGGGTCGCCCGCGGCCCGTGTTGTGGTAATCTCATAAGAGTGACAATGTCGCGCGTTTTGGGAGTAAATGACGAAAATAGTGTTCCACAAGCCCAGGCTCGATCAGCTTCGAGTTCTCCCTGTTATTTAGTGTTTATGCACTAGAGTCAAAGACAGGAAGGGCAGAGAGTGATGTGTCAAGTGGACCAACAATATATGTGCACAGCATATGTTACCCATTTGTTCACAGTGTCTCTAGATTTAAGATTTTTGATATATTTTTTTCCTCTTTGTAATTTCTAAAATGTCGAAAGTAACGTCTTACATGTGCTAAAGGTCATTAAAGTTTTGTATTTTTCTAAACATCGTGTTTTTCTTTGGGGTTACCCGTGACCCATGTTGTAATTCAAGTAACTAAATTTAGATGTTGTAGTTCTAAGGTTAAGATTCCGAAATCAAACCATTTGAAATCTTGGACCCTTATTTGTAAAATACGTTAAAACGGCGAATGTGTTTTGTTCGTTCACTGGTTACAAGATTGGGAAGGCGGAAGTTATTTTTAGCCTGTGATCCCGTCAAAATGTTCCTATCTTGGTACTTCATGATGTAGGGGTAGGGCTGTATGCCTATACTCAAGATAATTTCAAGGACACAGATCATCTATCAATGCTTTATTCATAAGACCTACCTTTACTTGAAATCTTTTGTTCTTTGTTTTTCCAAACATTGTCCGGAGACCAGGCAGTTTTGCTGTAAAGTTTCGACCAGACGCATCTCAAAACGTGTGGCTCAATTCTTTTTAATCTTGGTCTATATTTTATCTAGATCAGCATTTCCCAAAGTGTGGGTCGCGAGCTGCCGCAGTGGCGTGCACAGAACTTTTTGCTGGAACAGTAAACTATTGGTCAAGAACAACAATAAAAAAATATGAAAAAATTTAAATATCACTTTGAAAAAAAAAATTGTATGACGCCAGAGTGAAAATTTCATTTAAGTGATATTTAAATTTTTTCATATTTTTTTTTTATTCTTGACCAATTGCTTGCTTTTCCAGCAAAAAGTTCTGTGCACGCCACTGAGCTGGTTTCTAGTGCGTCGTGAAGAAATTTAAATTCAGGCCAACATACATTTTGTATCCGCCGGCGGGTGTTTAGCCACACGCTTTAATAAATTATGCTAATTCAAAGATGAATATCCTTCACCTCTTTCTTATGTCACAAAGTCTTAGTATGCCCTAAATGTCTGTGTTTTTAGTGGGTCGCAGTTTATTTAAGTTTGGGAACCACTGATCTAGATGATGCCGAAGACTCAAATCATTTTATCATTGCTTTCTTTCCGATCCTCTTTTGTTTATGCTGGTATTCTTTTTCTCGTTTGTTTTCCTTATTACCATATCCCTTGAAGGGTTATGATCCAATTCTGCCAGATTGGTGTGAGGTCAAATGTGGTGATAAGTAGGACATTGCGAGGGTGTTTGTGTGTGTGTGTGTGTGACGTATTTTGCGCAAGTGGCGTTTCCGTCTGATAACTTAGCTGGGTGTGATTGTGATTCGAGAGTTGGAATTGCGACCCTGGGAGTGTTCTGATGTGCGTATCATATGTTTAATGGTACACTGACATGAGCAAAGCTTTTAAATTGTTGATTGTGTACGTGCGCCACATAATATGTTTTTAATAGTAGTTTATGCTACAAGGGCGCAAAGGAATAAGTTACGAGGACGATTTAAAACACGAGCTTAGCGAGTGTTTTAAACGTAACCGAGTAATTTATTGCTTTTACGCCCGTGTATCATACTACATTTTTCAATGCATAGTGCGAGGAAATGAAAACAAATATAATCTTGTGAACTTTAAATTATAATTGGCTTAAAAGGACTGTATCCAGAGCCGTTAAACAGCGGAAAAAAAAGTATAACCTCTATGAAAGGCTGCAGGTTAGCCAACCATTGTAAACAAATAAAAAAAAATAAAAAATAAAGCCCTAGGGCAAAATAATCGACTTTCTGTTCGGTTTTGATGCATAAAAAGTGGGCCTTTACGAGCACATGCATTGAAAAATAAATTATGTCTGTCAAAGCAACAACGAATGGATTTGTAGATAAATTGCTCTCAGTCATGCTGCATACCAATGAATTCAAGAATATTTAAGATAAAAGAAAAAGTTACTTAGAGGTGAACTGAATATTTTAAATATTTCAAAACTCTGACATCAATAATAATCATCAACTAAAAGCAATATAGTAAAACAATAGATCGCAGTTCTGACTCGCATCCATCTTACAGTAATATCATAGACTTAATGAGACAGGTATACAAAGATATATTATGTATGTTTTTCTTTTTTTCATTAACCTGAATTCCTTCTGTCTTGTATTTTCTTATCCCTTAGTTAAAGTAGATATAAGTCATTTGTATAGTATAAGTTTTATGTTAAAAAAAAGATATGATCTGGCTAAGTTTCTTGCCCTTCTTCTTAGCAAGACTAATCTAATGGGTGGAGGTAGGCATGTATTTATATTCATTTATTATTTAATTACATATATTTGACGTGAAAAAAGTGTATTAAGTATACCTACTTTGCAAAATAAACTATTTGAATTTGAATACAGTATTTTATCTACTCTCAAACTGCAATAAGGTAATTAATTTCTTTTATCAGTTTTATAAGTGCCTACATTGTTTATCCGATGTTATAGTATTACATTATAACACCGCGATTCTGCGCTGTGATTGGCCAATTTATTATAACACCGCTAGAGAGCCAATCAACAATATAGACGAGAAATAAGTCCCGAAGTTATGTCTTAAGTCACGCCTCTTTATCCTGACTTGCCTTCAAGGCAGCATTACCGCGTCGACACACCCGAGGTTCATGAACGAGTGTTCTTCTCAGTTTTCGTGAAATTGTGAAAATATTATAACAAAATTTATAATATTCATGTAAAATATTTTAATTAAGATCTTCCCTTGAAAATGGAGTAAAATCCGAAACCGGTTGGGAGTTAACATAAATAAAGTGAAACTACAAGTACAAGTGTTTTAATTCAAGATATGAAAATATTATAAATAAAGACGATATTTTTGATGGTCGTAGATACGTGTGCAACTATTGTGTGCAACTGAACATAATTAAACATTGGGACACTCGTGCAAAACTATTACAAAACAAACGAATCAACGAGCACTCGTGTCCCAATGTCTCAAATTTTGTGACAGTTGCACAAAATACTATTATGCAACTGTAACATAATGTTCGTGAGTTTCGTAATAGACTGCATGTGTGTCCCAATGTCTTAATTATTTTCAGTAGCAGACAATACTTTATCTACGACCACCAAAAATATCGTCTTCGCGTGACATTATTTCTATAATATTTTCAATTAACAATTTCACGAAAAATGAGAAATAAACACTGGTTCGTAAAGTCCAAGTGCGTCTGACAATATTGCTAAGGAAACAATCAGAAGCGAGAACGACAAAAGAGAGCGTGGCTTAATTCCCTCATTCGTCGTCGCTTGTGATTAGTTTTCTAGCGATGTTATAATAAATTTAGCCAATCACAGCGCAGAATTTCGGTGTTATAATGTAATATCATTACTTCGTAGGTACTTAAAAACCGGTTTTGATGTTGTAATTACCTTATTGCAGTATGGGAATAGACAAAAATACGTTACATTGTAATAAAACAGTAACAAAACATTTATCGACGCCAATCTTGATAAAATCCAAGAAGGGCCCCCCAAGACCCCAAAGCAAGGCGCGAAGATCAAGACGAATGTAACTCGATCTAAATACGATATGGAAACGATCAAATGCTCTCTGAATGCCGGGGGAGTATTATGTACTATCGACTGCAGAAATATATGTTTTATTTTTTTTTCTTTTACCGTACTGTGGTTTGCTCATTATTAAAGTATCATATAATAAATCTAAGTTACCATCGTATTTCTATTTCTGAGTTCTAAGTCCTGAAATAGAAATACAATTTTCTAGGATACGGTTTATATTTGAAATATATTTTAATTTTATTATTTCAAGTTTATTAGAGGGAGTCCGTAAAAATATCACCAACAAATGCCATTAAAAATACACGTTCTCATAAAACTGTTGCAGAATCTCAGCTCATTCGTTTTTATGGTTTGCAAATCTAATCGGTGATGAACTTTTTTTCGGTCATGATTTTTTTTACGATCTTTGCGCTAAGAGTATGGCCTACCCTAGCAACTTTTTTATTACCCGTCCAGCACGATAAGTCCAATGGCAAAGACCTTATTAGCTTTTGATTATTGTATTGACTCATTGGCCTCTTTTATTGGACACTATTTTCTATATGAAAAAAAAATAAGTCGATCCCTAAACCGCGTTCTTCTGCGGAACGTTTAAAAAGTAAAAAAAAAAATAAGTTGGAAATTTTTTTAAGACAAAAGTATATATCTAAAGACATTGCTTATAAGTACGTTGTCTTAATAAAATACCAACAAAACAAATGTATTTTTTTTTTCAATATAAGGATATACGTAACTTCTCCCAAAAAGCTCTCGAAAGTCTGGCGTTGTTCATGTTCTACGGTCAGGGGCTCTACCGCGTAATTCTCATTTGTATCAACTTCAAGCAAATGCATGCGAAATTCAACGCGTGCAAAAGAGATGGCATGCTAGGCGGGCGTCGTCGCGCGCACGTCAAATTTCAATCTCAAGTTGATGTTGATGAAAATGAGAATTACGCGGTAGACCCGCTGGTCGATCCTTAAACGGAATAGTAGTTTTGGTGGAGTCCGGCTCCCGGACCGCCCAGGATTTATTATGTTTGCAGCAACAGTATTTGTATTTGTAATTTGTACATTTTGAGAGAGGTTTTGCAGCCGGATTATGAAAAAAAAAAAAATTTTTTTATTCTAACTTACAGAAACTATTGGAAACTTTGCGATGGCAACATACACAATACATAAAATAGGTAATAAGGTTTTGTTGAATAACTATTAAGTGAATTTTGAATTGAAGTGTTCTGTTTCGATTAATTAGATAAAGGCGGGTTTTTCACAATCCGGCTGCGTAACCGCTCTTAAATAAGCTTAGATTTTTGGTGCAATTTCAAAGGAAACCCGCAAAAAGGACCCTGAATTTATTTTTATGCCGTCTTGCCGAATGTCAAATTTATCTACTTTGCACTAAGATCCTGCAAAGTTGTACAGTTTTAGGCGTGGTAGACTGTACCAACTCCCGAGGCGTTATGCGAAAGTAAAGGTTATTTTTATGGGTGTAAATATTTTTGATATTTGCGTTGGTTATTTTTCTTCTATTCGGGGTCAGTCGTAGACATATAATTCTGTAGCTAGCTCGTAGACGGCATCAGTTTTCATCAAGATGTAAACAAATAATGTTGAAATTGACCGTATATTGAAAAGGTTATAGAAAAACATTGCGATGAAAAGGGTACATCTGGACTGGAACAAAACATATTTTTCTTGCCAAAGATATTGCGTTGTATGTCTAAGTAAGTAGAGCCCGTACAGTTTTGGCAGAGATCGTGCCTAAAAGGATTCGGCTAATAAAGCTTCGGCAGTTCTTTTCGCGTTATTACAATACTATTACAAAATTATCATTTGAAAACCGAAATTCGGAAAGTTCTGCATATCCACCAAATTCTGCCATTATTAAAATTTTAGGACAGTTTTCATTATTTTGGTACATAAACTAACCATTATTTTTTACGATTTTTTAAAGAATTGTCGGTTATGACGTCACTTGAGAATTTATGAATAAATAGTGGTCTGCTGTCTGTCTACTCATCTGTCATCCATCTGTCATATCAGTTGGCAGCAAAGTTTTATAAATTTATCTTGATAGCAAAGGACACATTTCTAAACAGCCATTTCTCAAGTGTCGTCACACGGTTTTTTGGACTAAATGTTCGAAAATACAGCTTAATAAACCTAAATCACGAAATGGATTTCGAATAATTTAATCTAAGCGAATTGTGGCGCCCAACGTGGGGCAAAACCAATAGCTGAACTTATTGTATAACGAGATCACATATAATTAAATTACAATGTTGTAATTATTATTACAGTATTCAAAGCGATGGATTTCGCAATAAAAACATATAATCTACAATGTTTACACCATCACTATTAATGCATGGTACCCAACGTGGGACAAGCTATGACAAATAGTGGCGCCCAATGTGGGGCAAAACCAGTAGTTGAACTTATTGTATAACGAAATGACATATAATTAAATTACAATGTTTTAAGTTATGTTTCAATTCAATGTATTCAAAGTGATGGATCTTGCAATAAAATCATATAATCTACAATGTTTTACACTATCACTATTAATATAATTAGGGCATACTACTCCATAAAAGAATACCTATTGGATGATGTTACATAAAAACTGTATTGTTGAAATATGAATTATGTATTTGACGTGTAGAAAGTGTATTATGTATACCTATTTTGCAAAATAAACTATTTGAATATAATAATTGAAATATAGAATATAACCTACTGACCTACTTTAATTTTATAATAATGTAATAATAATTTAAAAATAATGTAATACTATTGTAATAATGTAATAATAATGTTAGACATGTAATGATAAAT
This sequence comes from Ypsolopha sequella, assembly GCA_934047225.1. NCBI lineage: Eukaryota > Metazoa > Arthropoda > Insecta > Lepidoptera > Ypsolophidae > Ypsolopha > Ypsolopha sequella. The sequence continues at coordinate 19,512,184 of OW203991.1, forward strand.
TATGAATAAATGACTAATAGTGGCGCCCAACGTGGGGCAAAACCTTTAATTAACACATTTACCATTGAAATCCGTTTAAAAACTCATCGATAGCCATTCTTATCACATTTCCTCCTTGTTACAGCCACGATGGAGGAACGAGACGTCGACGGGCCGGGGGTGCCCGACATGACGGTGATGCCAGAGATAACTGAGGAGGCCATCAATGACAACCTGCGGCGGCGATACAAACACGACCTTGTGTACACCTACACAGGGTCCATATTGGTGGCTGTCAACCCGTACAAGGAGCTCGGGTGCTATGCTACGGTTTGTGTTTTTAGTAAAGTTCGCTGATAGTGATAGCGATAGTGGTTTAATTACAGAGATGCTTTTTAGAGCTTTTTAACCTTCTTGTGTTGAATATGTTGACTCGACGAAGCCACAATCAGTACACTGTTTCATTCGTTTTTTTGCAATGAGCGTTTTGCTTTATGTCAAATTTAGTGTTAAATAAGATTCCTAGATGGCACTGTCGTATTCTTTAGCAACAGAATCAAAGACAAAATTTGCACAGATTCTAAACAAACGAAAAATCACTTTGACATTAATTGCTACGAAACACATTTAATCTATGGTGACATGGGCAGCGCCGTCTGGAGGAAAGCTAAGAACTAATAAAAAAAAACAACGAGAAAAGCGCTCATTAGCTTATCGTCTCTCTTTTTCTTCTTCTTCCTTGCTTCTTATTTTTCTTCTTTAGTCTATCAACGCCTAGACCAAACGGCTGGACCTAGGAACATGAAATGAGGACTGTGGGTTTCTTGTATGACGTAGACTTCAGCTGAGAAGGGATTTCAAGAATCTCCCACACGAGCAACGCCGTAGGGCGTTCGCTAGTATTAACTTGTATCACCTCGTAATTATCACGTTGGGACGATAATATTTTCGGTGAAAAAAGAGTTAGTGACAATCCAGAGGCTGAAACACCTCTAACACCTCCTCGGGGATTTATATTGTGACCAGTGGCGTATTTTAAGATTTAGCGCCCTAGGCAGGTAAAGTTGGTCGCCCCATAAATTAACGAGAAAAAAGCAAAAATATTTCAAGTATAAAATAATATCCAGCAGTGTGTTGATGTGGGCTGTGATGATAATGAATAAAAAAACTAAAAATACCTTACAAACAAATAAACACCATTAATTTAATATTTACATATTTTCCGATGAACAATATTTTTGAATGTCAAAAAGCAATATATATTAAAAGATTTGGACGAATAAACCAGATAGATACCTAACGATTGATAAAGAAAGGCGCCCAAAGCTGTGCGCGAGGTGCAGCTTGCGCCTCCCCTCGCAGCCTGCCGCCCCGGGCCATGGCGCTTTTGGCGCTAGGATAAATACGCCACTGGTTGTGACAATGGTGTCGATTCGGAGCAACACAACACAACTTATTTGACAGGACTAACCTTATTTTGAGCGTCCTGTCTTTGTCTTTTCGATACAGAAAGAAAAAGATAGAACGCTTAAATTAAGTTAAGTCCTGTCAAATAAGTTAAATCGTGTTACGCCGAATCGACACCAGTATGTTTTTTGTTATGTTTAGTTCTCCTCTTTTCATATAAAATCCCAATTCCGGCTTGATAAAAACTAACACAACTTGGAGCTAGATAGGTGAGGTGAAATGAGATCCCGTTTATAAAGTGGGATTAGGCTAATCCTTCGACAAAGTGGGGCTAATCCAGGGCTAAACTTACGTACAAGTGAGTTTAGGCGATAAGAGAGGGTTAGCCTATCTCGGGTCAAGGTTACAGCAAACAAAGCCTAGATTTATTTAGGTTCAGTTATTCCCTGGGCTCAGTCTAAAAAATAGTATTTTGGGCAACTGTGACATAATGTGAGACATTGGGAAACGAGTTCGTTCGTTTCGTAATAGATTTGCACGAGTGTCCCAATGGTGTCGATTCGGTGTAACACGACCAAACTTATTTGACAGGCAGGACTAACCTTATTTTAAGCATCCTGTCTTTGTCTTTTCGATACAGAAAGAAAAAGACAAAACGCTTAAATTAACTTTAGTCCTGTCAAATAAGTTAAATCATGTTACACTGAATCGACACAAATGTCTAATTATGTCCAGTTGCACACAATACTTTATCTACAGCCATTAAAAACAATTTCACGAAAAATTAAAAATGATACTCGTCATGATGGAATCAGTGTGTAGATGCCTGAGACCAATCAGAAGCGAGAAGAGTAAAAGGGCTTGGTTTGAGAAATAAATTGGTTTTCTAGCGGTGTTATAATACATTTGGCCAATCACTGCGCAGAATTGCGCTGCTATAATGTAATATTATAACATCGGCCAAACAATGTAGATACTTATATAAACGCTTCTGATGTTGCAATTACCTTATTGCAGTATTTGAGTAGATAAAGGTACTCTTGAGTATAATTTATACTTGCGATTGTCTGACCTGATGAAACATTGACAGCATCTTGATTTTCAAGGAATTTCTTAGTATCATTGTTGACATACTCGTAGAATAATATTAAATAATTTGTCTTGTCCCCTGAAGATGATTAGTTTCCAGAACCGGTTGTGAAATCTGTAACAAATGTTTAAATTTATGAAACAAATCATATAAGTGTTTATGTTGAAAATCAAGATATATTCTTGTGTTTAGTTACTTTATATTCCTATATTTCTCACGGTAGCATTGTTAATCTACGTGTACAGTGAGAGAAGTTGTACTATGTTGCCGCGTACACTTGATAGCCAGGTGTGTATCCAGGTGGGGGTCTCAAGGGGTCCGGATCCGCCCTAAAATACTATTTTGCATAATGCCCGCCAATGAAAAGAAAAATCCCTGACAAATTGGCAACTTGCTGCAATTTTTTTTTATTGTTTTGGCCTGGAATAAAAAAAAATATTATTATATTACTAGCGGACGCACCTCGGCGTTGCTCGCGTGGATCCCGTTTCTCATGATCCCGTGAGATTTTCGAAAAATCCGACCTTGTTCATTATAAAGGGAATCTCTGTGCAAAATTTCAGCTCTCAGTAAGTCAGTGAGCGAGTGAGTCAGGACTTGTCTCTATACATATTTATATTTATGATGATATTATTATATGATGCTTAAAAAAAAGAAGAAATTATTTGCAATTAACATGGTAATTTTTAACAGGAATTAATAGCTAATTTTTCTTGGACCCCCCAGAAACCATTTCCTAGATACGTGCCTGTGACAGCCTCTTCTTGCTTCGTAGCCAAGTATTAAATATTAAATTATTAAATATTTGTCTTTCCAGGAGGAGATGCAGAAATACCGAGGCAAAGCCTTTGGTACGCTGCCGCCTCACGTCTTCGCGTTGGCAGAATCTGCATATAGTTCTTTACAGGTGGGTACTTGAATAATTTTGTTTGACATTCGCAGTGAAATTTGACTATGAACGCCAGCATAGAGCATTGAAACTCCTTCGCGTCAATCTCCTTGGTTGTCTCTGAGAAGAGAGAGGTTTTTGTGCACTGTTGCAGCCAGCGTGCCATAAGGAGGTTCTTGTATCGCTGTCATAAAGTTTAAAATTGAACAAAAACATGAGCTTCAACTGCTGTACAGATATTCTATCTCACGAAGTATGTTTAGCTATGATTGTAGACTACAACGCGTGCACACTCTTTCTGGTGTGCGTAACCTCCGGAACGGTACAAAACGCGCAATACACACAAAATGCGCTTATCTCTACACGTCACTACTACAACCATAGCCTAAAGGAGTTCGTGAGGTAGAATACCTTGTACATGGTATAAATATTACATAATTTTGTAAACTTGCAGAGGTAACAATTGGTCAACGTGTTATTGTTCTTCAATTGTTATCGAAAATCAATAAGGGAACGGCTAAGCAAAATTTCGAGCCGATCAAGTCGTAGACAATTTAATTTACTGACCTAAAGCTTTTGAGTACCTATAATTGTAGAGAAGGTCAAATTATACTGAAATTTAGCCTTATTCTGAAAAAGTGATACTTGAAAAGTCTGGAAGCTCCAAAAGCTTAACAAAAATAGATCTTAATGTATAAATGGGTCATATTTATTTGGATGTAACTTGTGTTGTACATATCACATACAAAAGCTTCTATTCAATAGGGAATTGCTGGAAATGGATGATCGATTAAAATTTCATTATGTGTATACAATTAATTAATACAAATGTTCTACTTTTTAATCAAATTATTTATCCAAGGTGAAACTGTTTAATAAACATACATATACAAATAAATATACAAGTTAATATAAATAGGTACAACAATTAATAAAATTATACTTCCAAGGTGAAACAGTTTATTGGTATAATAAATATATAGGGACAAAGTTACTATAAATAGGTACAACAATTGTATTAAGCATACTTAATGTTATATGAAAAAATACGAAATATGTACAAATTTTCTATCCTAAAGTAACTTTGTATTTAATATACCTAACAAGCAGTTTCACCTTGCATGTGTAATATATAATTTCTATATTTTACCTAAATTTAATTTTTGGCTTGCAAATAATTTTACGAGATCCCTCGATTCTTCACAGAATGGCGAGAAGAACCAATCAGTGGTGATATCAGGCGAAAGCGGCGCCGGCAAGACAGAGACCACAAAACTCATACTGCAGTACTTGTGTGCCGCCGGTGGTCACGCCTCGTGGGCTGAACAGCAGATCCTAGAGGCTAACACTGTCCTGGAAGCTTTCGGTAAGTTATGTCATGAAACTAATAAAATAAAAAAACGGCCAAATGCGGTTCCGTATTGTGGATGATAAATTTAATGTTGTCATTTTTTTCGTGAATCTCTCAACCGCTTTATTGTTCCTGTAATCTTTACGTAAACACATATTACCATGATTTTTTTCATATTTTTTGGTCCACCAGTTATGGAGATAAGGGGTGGGGGGACATACAATTTTTTATGGATTCAATTTAATATAGCTAAACTACCTTTATATATTTTTACAATCGGCTTTTAAATATCTATAATTTGATACCCATGTTGTATTTTTATAAAATTTTTTTTTTTCTTATTTTACCTTTTTTTTTATGTTTTTTCATTTGTGCCCTATTTTTTTTTTCAATGATTTCTTGTAATTGGCCAGTTATGATCTATAATGTACATTTTTTTCATATTTTTCCTTTTACCAGTTTCGGGGATGAGGAGGGGACATACATATTTTTGTGGTTTTTAAAGATTACTCGAAATCAGTGCCATTAAATATAGGAAAAGTGTATAATTTTAGGATAATATTTATTTTTTTCTCACTTTTGTTTTGAAAACATTCTGAACAATTTAAAATTTTTAATTATTCTTTTACACTGTGATATGTGGACAAATTAATTCTATTTTTGTCAAATTTCATGTCTTTATGTTTAACGGTACTAAAGTTATGAGGCTGTGACATACGGACGGACGGACAGACAACGAAGTCTCACCATAAAGGTTCCTTTTGTACCTTTTAGGTACTACGAAACCCTAAAAAACGGATTCCAAGTTTCATTTTGTCAAAGTGACATTAAAAGAAGAAAGTTAAAAAGGTGGAAATGTCACGGCAAAAAGACTGGCTGGTTATATTTTTCTTTTATTTTAGAAAACGAATTGGTTTAAAACAGGCGTGTTTTCTTCGATTAGCAATTGTTTATTTTTCTTTTTTCTCTAATCTCTTTTTCACGTTCCGATTGGGAATCATAGAACGCAAAAATATCAAAAAGTTTTGTTTATTTTAGACTCTTGAAAAAGCGATTTTCGTCATAACAGGATGTAATAACAATTAAATCATGGAGACTACTAACGCATGTAATCTCCAGGCTATTTATATTTTCTACACACTACTGGATATGGGTTAGAAACATCCTGTCTCTAACTATCAATCTTTTCCGCCCATTTTATTACAGCGTCTTCCTTCCTTTGACATACTTTACGACGCGCGTTACTGCCAATCTTCCTATCCCAAATAATTAAAAAATTGTTTTGGATGTAATAATTGTCGATGAAAAGTGGGTGTGCCAAGTGTGAACTGTGACTCCTATTTCACAGTTCACACTTGGGAATTCATGTCGTGACGGTATGTTTATGTTTTGTTTGTAATAAAAAAGAACTGGGTATTTAAAACGGCCGACTTGGGTGAATCATGAAATGATTTGAAAGTAGGATGGAGTCAGAGTTCTTTCACGCGCGCAAAAGAGACGGCATTAGAATGGAATCATAACATGATTCATCCAAAGCGGCCGTTTTAGAGGACCTGGTCCTCTAAGAAGGCCGCTATGGATGAATCATATTATGATTCCGTTGTAATGCCGTCTCTTTTGCAAAAAACTATGTTATGTTGTGGTATTTATTGTACTGTTGCAATAATTTCAAATTATATGTAGTTAACTATTTTTTTATGTTATCTACCAGCCAATGTATGTAAAACTATGTATGTACCTGTTAAATGTATGTGTTATTTGTAAGAAAAATGGGATATACTGAAAATCAGCGCTGTTGGTTGCTTGCAACTAGCAGCATCTGCTGAGTTTGCCCCTTTTCTGCCACTTTATTAGTTATCTTTTCAATATTTTTTTATGTGTGTATGTTTCTTTTTTGTGGCAAATAAATATTTTTCACTTTCACTCTAGCCATATAATAAATACCAAAGAAACTTCTGATATAGTGATTATCACATAACGACCAATTCGTATCTTGATAACCAAAACTATATTCTGTGCTCATGATAATATGGTTAAAAATTCCACAGGCAACGCTAAGACGGTCCGCAACGACAACTCGTCAAGATTCGGCAAGTTCGTGGAAGTTCGGCTGGATAACCGAGGCGGGATCCGAGGGGCTGTACTCAGGGACTTTCTGCTGGAGAGAGCCAGGATCACAGGTCCGGCGCCGAGAGAGACCAATTACCATGTGTTCTATCAGCTGGTTGAAGGGGCTAAGGTGAGGATACCGTCCGCAACGACAAGTAGTCAATGCCTGTGGAAGCTCGACAACCGAGGCGTGATCCAAAGGGATTCCCTTATGTAGAACGGTTTCAATATTTAAAAAATAGGTAAAAGGGTTTCAATATTTTTGGTCCTCTATCCCCTAAGCACATATGACTCATAGGGTTGAGCTTAGGAAACAGCTTTTGCAGGACTAAAAATAAAAGCCTGTCAAAAAAATCCTCATAAATTTTATTTCCTGGTGGTATATATGATCCACTTTTGAGAAATCCAAACACATAGTTCCAACCAATGATATTAGAAGAAAGTGTAGACAGGTTATAGGCGATCCGCGAGTGGCACGTTAAAACTCGGCTAATTTGCCAACGGACGTAATTCGCGACGGACGTCGCACGGGACGACGCACAGCAACATATAGGTCTTGTCTCTTTCTCGCTGGCAATAATTATGACTTCCACGTGTCAATGTGACATTGCAATACTACGTAATTGACTGAAGTCATTTATGTTGTGTGCCGTTTTAGAAGTTAGATTCTTGTGTATGTAACCTGTCTACACTTTCTCCTAATATCGTTGGTCATAACTTTGAAGAAACCCAAACACATATTCCCAACTTTGAAATTAGGATGTTGTATAAGTACAGGTAGCGGCACGGTTTATGAGGTCTGACCGTGACTGCGCTAGTAATTTTTTCTCTATCGCACTTAGTAATTTTGTACGCGAATGAACACATGCGCTAGTCCCCCACCACTTTTGCCGAGCGGTCAAAAATCGTGCCGCGACTTGTATTCTCAGTTCTTTTAGTAACGAAAGTTCACTATACATAATTATATCAAAGATCTCATTGCGTTGAGACAAATCTAAACTGACTTGATTATTTTTACAATTTTTTTTTCTTCTTTCAGCACAATGCCGAGCTTCGAACCGCTTTACGTCTCCGAGACGACATTCAGTACAAATACCTTCGACCAGAAGACGAAGAAGCTAGAAAAGGCAGGGGTGGGGAGCAAGGGAAGCTGGAAGCGCTGCAGCTAGCGCTAACTGTGCTGCAAGTGCCACCGCATATGTGCGAGGGGCTCTTCAAAGTCCTAGCTGCTGTGTTGTGGCTGGGGAATGTGCAGTTTCAGGTAATTGGTTTTGAGGGATGTTCGCGCGCAGATTTAACGACCCATAGTATATACTATATAGTCCATTGTTACCGGCCTTTAGCCGCTCATAAACCACACAGTGACAGCTGCAATCCAGCAGTCTTCTCGAGACTTTACTGGAAGGGTTTCCAGTTTTGGAACATTCAATAAAGAGCAAATTATTGTTCTGGGGACTATTAGATCTTGTTCCGAATTACCAGTAGCACAAGTACGTAAGCTTCGGTTCGATGAATTTGACAGATAAAACCTATAAATTCTAAAAGATAACCCGTAATGCAATGAAATAAGAGACATTTTTATGCGTCGTTAGCAAGTTCATACCTTGTTACCTGATTTGATGCGAACTGAACCTATCGCCATTTTTGTTTATTATTTTAATAAAAAGTAGATAGCAGTCAATTTAGTCATGAGATTATTAGAGTTATTGAATTAGAAATACATGCCAAAACAGACCAAAACGGAATGTACCCATGAAAGAAAGAAAGAAAATAAATTTATTGGCGCGTTTACAAAAAAGAAACTTATAGCTAACACAGTAGAAAAAGGTTTACTTAAGTAGGGAGTAATCTATAGATACAAATAACAACACGATAAAAGGTTGTAGCTCAGCTATGTGCTTTTCTTTGTAAAACATGCTTTGGTTGGTGCTGGTTTTCAGCTGTCTCCGTTACAATTGCATGATAATGTATTTACGAGTCGTTAACAATTTTATTAACAAAATTGAAAAATCAATAACAATTGGCAGAAATGGCTTATAATTAAATTCAAAAAAATAAAAACAAAAACCAAAAATGCGTAACAAGACAAAAAGAATAAAAAAAAGGTAATTAGTATATACAGATATAGAATTATTAGTAGGGTGTATAGTCTTAAGCATTGTAGGCTTTCCAAGGATGTTTCCATGGCGTTATAGATAATTAAGTCCCTATTTAATAAATTCAAGGACGTAGACGGCGAGCGCAGCGCCCTAGCACCCGAAGACTCAGAGGCGGTGGACGCTGTGGCCAACCTGCTCGGCTTAGCCCCGCCCACCGCGCAGAGGGTGCTGTTGGAACGGCAGATCAATGTTCGGGGGAATGTTACCGACATACCGCTCAGGTTGCCTGAGGTAAAAGAAGCTGTGTTTTGAAGTATTCGTTATTTAACCTAAATTATTTTAACTATGATGAAAATAAATTTCTATGTTTGAACACATGGCGATTTATCCATCGCAAGGATATATATATAAATTAACATTATATCATTGCAATATAGAAAAGCAGCTTCCGGTTCAGAGCTCCTCACAACCAGATTTATTTTTCTTTCTGCGTTTCTATACTGCAATGATATAATGTTAATCTAAATTATTTTATCTATTTATTTGACCTATTTAAGATAAAGAGCAAAGTTTTTAGCAAAGCAGTAAAACATATGTATTAGTCAATCTGAATGATACTCTTAGATGGTTGAGACGTGGATTTGAATCCCACCTGACCATAGAACCTAACCTGACAAATTTTAGAAAAATTTGTTTTCTGATTGATTTTATAGTTTGTTTATGCGCTCTAATGATGGACAGAAATATGTCCATATTATTCGATACTGTGTGACTATCAAAGAGATAATTTTTTTGCGAAAAATGAGCGAGCGCAACGTGAATAAAAGAAGGGGTTGTGTCAGAGATACAACCATGAATTATCTAAGTGGATACTTCTTAAGTCGCCTTTTTGCTTAATCAAAAAGGAAGAAATTAATAGCGGCCATAGACATCATAACAATTAAGCCAGTGACGGCAGCGCTACTCACGAGGTAATTTCAAAATTTCTCTTATTCCGGTGAAATATGCATTAACTTATCTTGAATAACTACTTAATAAAAAAAAGAACGATTTAAAAACATAATCATCTCTAATAAGAAATCAAATATTTCTCCTTTAAAAAAAAACTGTCAACAAATGCGCAGATTAAGTCAGTGGCGGATATATAAGGGGGGCGTCTTGTAATAAGAAAACTATAAAAAAAATAAGATGGCGTTGTCTTGTATGTGTGTTTAAACAGTTTTAATAAATTATTTTGTTCATACGTTATTAGTTATAACACCCATAGCTCAAGATGTCTTTTAGCCCCCCCCTTGAGAATTTTTTCTATCCGCCACTGGATCAAGTCAATAAGCTCATCCTAAAGTTATTTTCACGAAAGAATTCCCCTGTCAAAGTACTTTTATTGTCAAGTACTAATTACGAAAATGCCTTGGTTTGCGGGACTTCTTTCGTGAAGTGCGTCCTGGAAGTGACGCACAAGTTCTGAACAGGTCCCACTATACGTGATACAAACATAGAAGTATCCATTTCAAAAATATATGGGTTCTAATTTGTTTTCAGGCCAGAGAAAACCGCCACGCCATGGCGCGCGCTCTCTACTCTCGCACGTTCGCGTGGTTGGTCCGACATGTCAATAGCTGTTCTGCACCGGGTAAGAGAAAGAAAGAGAGAAAATGAATAAAATTTATTCGTCACAAATAAAAACACGGAAAATTCTTAGAATAAAAATAACCTAAAAAACCTTTGATTAATTTAGTGAAGATGCGGTATAAATAACCACAACGCGGTTGGATCCACAAATACAGGTCCAGCGGGCTTATCTTTGTTTAGTAGTATTCCAGGCGGCGTTTGTGTGCACGTATTTGAAAACACCTTTACCTGTGCTATAAAATCCAGAAAAAACCTGCAGATATGCCTTCGTGTGCATTTATCAAGTGTACAAATCACTCAAGGACAAAAAAAAAATCATGGCATCACCTCCCACTCGTAAGTACACCAAAACTAGAAAATTTCCTAAAATTACTTTCAGTTTGTTTTGTTTACACTTCGCCATTTGCAGAAAAGGACGGTAATATTCAACATGCATGTGTGCGACTAGTTCAGTTGCGCTAGCGGCGACAGTCTTTCCCTTGCATGCCGCGTCACGTAATCACACTAGACTTTACCGCTCGGCTCAGCTCGCTTTCTCTCGGCTTTGTAACGAACCGAGCCGACCAAGCAATATCCTGTCTTGCTCGCTCAAAAGTCTTGTATCGTCAATCTATCTCTTTCGCAGATGGTAATTGCATATACACACCTGTTCCATTTCTCGAATCAGTCGAGTAAGGGCGTTACGAATCTTCACTAAATTAATCAAAGTAAAAAACTAAACTTACAAGAAAACAATTATATAACATACTACAAAATGTGACGAAAAGGGGCAGACTGAGCATCTGCTGTGAGCTGTCGAGCAGCAACACAGCGCTGGTTTTCGGCCTGTCCCTGTACATGCACTAAACATAAACATAAATCTTTTGCAAGTAGCTATGAGTTGCAAAACGTATAATCACGACATATATCCCTGGGGGAGTGTCAGAGGTTGGGAACTGTCACTAAAACTGTCAACAATTGAGCCGTGTGCTCGAGCAACGCTGTATGTTACATTTTGGCGAAAGTTATCTAATGATGGAAAAATGCTGTCCGTCAACACTGGCATTGTTTGCAACTGAGTTTTGTTTTACAATCATAATAGTAGTGAAGTTTAGCAGCAGTCAAACGTTGGCATACAGTTGAACTACGATGTATGTTACAAAGATTAGCATTGTTCCATTATTAGATATCTGTCGCCATAATATAACAAACAGCGTTGTTCGAGCACATGCCTCAATTGTAGACCCTGTTTTCATCGACGATTATTATGTCCCATCTAACGTTATAGGGGGTGAGCTTTATCTCCGTACTTCGGGCACAAATACACGGTTTTTATGACATGCAAATTTACCTCCTAGTGTTTTCCTTTACCGTTCAGCAAGTGGAAAATCTCATTGGTGTATGCTCAAATCAAATCTTTAATCTTTCAAATTATTGGCCTTATGCAAAAGAACTTACGAAACCTAACTTACCTACCTACTTATAAACTACCTAACTATAATAATATATATGGTATGAGAACATGGGAGTACATGCTTCCTTTAGTACTAAATGAAATACCTAACCATACATTAGATAGACTAAAAAACTTAAATAATAATAAAAAGCGAAAAAGTGCCATAAAGCTTTATTATTATATTTATTTATGAAGCCTGTGGCTGCGTGATGTTATATAACATAATATAAGGTAGAATTAGTTTAGTTAGTTTAGCATTAAGTTTGCGATCTCGCCATACCGCGCATAAACCATGTGGTTTTAGTCGGATGGCTTTAAATTCTTAAAAATGTAAGTAGATTTAACTATGAAAAAACAAACTAAAAAAAAAAGTCGCCTGTATATCGCTGCTTGTTTCGTTTGTATTTTTAAAAAAAATGTATCTTATTTAATAACAACGTTATTAAGGTTAAACGTCAGTCGCTTAGCGCAAAGTGCATAACTTAACTTTGTTTTTCTTGTTTAGAAATTAAAAATTGAAAATCATTTTGGTATGTGGCAATTGACGCCAATAGTTCAGTATTATTGAGGTTTATAAAGCAAGAGTTTGAAATGGTGTACACAATTAGTCATAATCCTCTTAAAACCAACTTAAAATGCTGTTTTAACTTGGTTGGAACCAGATCATGACTAATTGTGCATTAAATTTCAAACTTATACTTTATGAATCTCAATAAAACTGAACTATTGGCGTCAATTGGAACATACCGAAAGGTTTTTGAATTTCTAACTTCTAAACGAGAAAAACAAAGTTAAGTTATGCACTTTGCGCTAAGCGACTGACGTTTAACCTTAATAACGAAACCAATCGATCAAAACGTTTAAAAACTTTATATCGGTATTAATGTTTTAATTAATTAAGGTCGGCTTAGATGATTTTTCATATTTGCAGGTCGTGAAGCGCCCAGGGCGTTAGGAGTCCTGGATATATTTGGCTTCGAGAACTTCGCCTCTAATTCGTTGGAGCAGCTTTGTATTAACTACGCCAATGAGAAGCTCCATATGTTCTTCAACAACTACGTGTTTGCGTTGGAACAGGAAATTGTAAGTGTAATTGCAGAAATATCAGCTTCGATCCGAGATCGCGCCGAAGAAAGGGAAAGTATACTGAAAAATACCTCACCTTATTGATTTATGTTGCCAAATTCATACTGAAGACTCGGTAAGTTCTCAGTATCAGTATCAACCCTTGTTGTGAAATCCGTAAATTATTATTATTTCAAAACTATAACAGAAACAAATTTCTATGTTTGAACACTTGGCGATTTATCCATTGCAAGGAGATATAAATTAACATTATATCATTGCAGTATAGAAACGCAGAAAGAAAAGTAAATCTGGATTTCTGCTGCAATGAAATATACTGCAATGATATAAAGTCAATTTATATTATTATTTCATAGTAGATGCCAGTGATTGTTGGCACTTGGTGGAGTTTATAAAACATTGTTTAAAAAAACACATGCGGATAAGTACAAGTGTTTTTTTAAACAATATTATTATTTCTTTCGTGTTCTCTATAAATGCAAGGCCAGCCCCGAATCTATGCCATCATAGGTCAACATTTTATTGAACGAGGGAGCGAAGCGAACGAAGTTCTCCGAGTCTACTTGAACAATCCGGCGTGTATATGTATGTTTGTATGAATGTTTGTCCGACGATAACTCGAGTATCGTTGATCGGAACGTTATGAAATTTTGGTAGGCGAGTGAATGCGACAAAAATAATTTTTAAGTTCGAATATGTGCCAAATCGGTCAAGACCGAATCGTGAATTCACAGTTCGGAACGAACTACTAGTTTTACGAAATTTGCAAAACGTCTTTATGATCCGTAATACTGATCACTTACCAAGCCTCCAGTATGAATATGGCTGCATAATTTAATGTCACCTTGAATAGATAAATTAATTTATTGAACTTTCTTAAAACAATAAATGCATTTCGTTTCATGCTTCAAGTTAATTTATTAAACTTCCTTTAAGGCGATACCAAAAAAAGGGGTTTTTTCGAATCCCTTTACTCCACTATAACGTCATCTACGTATTTCATTTTTGGGTAAATGTTTATTGAGTATTTGATTAAGATTCTCACTGAAGGAAAATGGGATTGGATGAAATTTTCTCGATAGAATTTAATTCCGAAAAGACCTCTTAATTATTTTATTTTTTCCTGTAATTCTGAAATCCTAACTAATTTCATTGTGAAATTGCATTCAAAATGTGGATATTATGTATTTTTAAAGTCTCCTTGAAAATCTTTTTGACAAAATTGCTTAGTACATTTTATATTAATAAAAAACCGACATTTTGCTACTTTTTCACGAATCCGTCCCACTCGCACTGAGAGTTTTTTCGAATATGGAGTAACAGGGACGCTGAAACTTTTACGTAGCACCTTAAACAATATTGCAAGCAAACATACGCAATATGATTTCGCGGGGAACGAGTACATTATTTAAAGTTTAGGTTTATATAGTTTTTTTATTATAACATCTTGTTTGTTTATAATATATTTAATGCATTTTTCACAGTACCGCCAAGAAGGCATCGTCTACAATCAAATTCAGTTCACGGATAACGGGGCGTGTTTGGAACTTCTCGAGAAGCCACCGAGAAGTTTGCTCAAATTGCTGAGTGAACAATGTCATATGCCCAAGGTAACATAAGTTTAACATAAACTAATAGCGTTGTGTAAATCTTCGAAAGAATACATAAACAAAAAAAAACGGTCAAATTCGAGTAACTCGCGCCTTAAGAACCCGCTCCGAATCGTACTTCATACATATCTAAAAACCATAATACCTCCCGAAAGTGGAACAATTCAATCAAATAAATTTTAGGCTTTCATTTAGACGGTCAATATGAAGTGGTGTATGTCCCTGATTTTTTCACAAACATGGCGTTAAAGACCAGAAAAATATTTAAAATAATGGGTTTTCGCCCTAAAATCAAGTACTTTTAAAAGGCTTCGTTAAGAAGTAAGCACATACACCACTTGTAAGTATCATCAATATTCTAATTAATTAAAACAGAATAAAAAATAACAAGTAATCGAGGCACAATTAACGTATTCGCAAATAATTATTATTTCCAACGCAAAGGGCGAGACTCGCTCAGCACAGTTCGAACGGCGCGGGGCAAAGCGTGAGGCGATTGTTTAGATCAGCCAGCCAAATATGCGCTTTATTGTCGCGATTCGTCTCGCTTCGCATCGGAGTTGGCGTCGTACTGCATCGGGATCTTAAGAGGGTTCCGTACACAGATATTGATCTAAATAGATGCCGCAAGTGCATCAACCTCTACGAAAACAAGCGTGTCACATTTTACAATGAAAACGGTTGACAGCGGCTTAATTTTATTTAAATTATTTAAATTTTAGATAGAAGAGTCAAAGTTGTAGAGGTCAATATCTGTGGAGGAAGAGCATTGCTCTCCCTTTTGGCGCGCTTTTTTGTCATGCGAAGTACCTACAGGTTGCGGCAGTAAATAATGCACATCGTATCGTAGTGTCATCTTGGTCGCACGAAGAACTAACAGTCCGGTGAAAGAGACGACGCTCTGCAAAGCCGAAGATAGCCGATATGCATTATTTTCTGCCAGGTACTGTACACTCGGTTACGTGGACAGGCAAACAGACGGAAATATCGATAAACTTGTTACGCAATTTAAACCCCTAAAACGGAATCAGTAAGAGTGATTGTTTATTATGCAGGGCTCAGACGGCGCCTACCTAACCAACATCCAAGGAGAGTTCGGCGAGCACCAGTCCTTCGTCAAGGGGTCCCGTAGGAAATGGGAGGAGGAGTTCGGTGTGCAGCACTACGCAGGCGCGGTGACGTACAGTGTGCAGGGGTTCGTGGACAAGAACAGGGACACGCAGCAAGACGCGTTCATCGACCACTTGAGTCGCTCGCAGAACCCGTTCGTGAGGGAGCTGGCGGATTATGTGCAGGAGCTGGCACCGCCGGGGCAGGTATGTACAGGTCCCGGCAGTAAATAATGCACATCGTATCGTAGCATCATCTCTATCGCACGAAGAACTAACAGTCCGGTGACAGAGATGACGCTCTACGATGCCGAAGATAGCCGATGTATCTCCCTCTTTAGCTCGATGTGTATTATTTACGTCCCCACACTGTACAGCGTTGTATCAGAGCTGTTTGCAATGCGGCTCCAACAGATTCATGCAAGCCATTGTTTAAAAAACTTAACTGCTTTCATTACCTAGCCTTTATATTTATGAAAGGGCATGTTTCACCAAAAATCATCTGGAACAATTTGTCACACTCAACGACGTCTGCTCTTTCAATACTAGACATCCAAACAGACTAGTAAAAAATAGCTTTTCGATTACAAATATTTAATAAATTACCAGACAAGTTAAAACTTATGCCACACACATTGTTTAAAACATATTTATTTAATTGGTTAGTAGATAAGTGCTTTTACACTGTAAAAGAATTTATAGAAATAAAATATTGTGACATTTTAATTATTAATAAGAGTTGAAACATGATTGATTTTGTTTTTAATACATTAAACATAAATATGTTACTGCTAAATTTTTGCATGCCTTAATTGGTTAAATGTGCTGTACATAAATGATTACTTGATTAGTTTTAAGTAATATTGTAATATCTATAAACCACATTAATTGCAAATAAACTATTTCTATTTTTATTTCTACAATAATTTTTTTTGTTCCCAGGACTGCACTCTCTCAAGTCCGAATTCCACTGGCACGACTCAGCGAGGCACTTCTAAAGGACGACCGACCGTGGTTGATACTTTCAGGGCACAACTGCAGTCTCTCGTTGACATGTTGCAAGTCACTCATGTGTGGTTCGTTGACATACTTATAAACAAATTAAATATATATATATTTTTTTAATATTTTGATATAATTTATTAACAAAAAATATTTACACCTTACTTGAGCTTTTGGTGTGGTTTTCAATATAATATTAAACATAAATGTGGGTAGTAAATTTATATATACAACGTGTAACAGAAAGATGTAACCATATTTGAAGAGCTTATTCAGTCAATGGTATAGAACAACTTTTACCATGGAGCCAACCCTGAAATCTCAAAAAAAAATCTGCCGTTCCATACATTTCGGCCGAGCAGCATTGCATTTTTCTAAGAAAATGTAAAAAAAAAATCGCGATACAGGTTTTGTTCCATAGTAAAAGTTGTTCTATATCATTGACTGAATAAGCTCTTCAAATATGGTTACACCTATCTGTTACACGTTGTATATAATTTTGTTAAAAATTCATTATTATTGTGTCGCTATTCCTGTTTTCAATAGTAGTTTATACTACTAGGGCGAAAAGGAATAAATTACAAGGACGATTTAAAACACGAGCGTTGCGAGTGTTTTAAACGTAACCGAGTAATTTATTGCTCTTACGCCCGTGTATCATACTACGTTTTTCAATGCATAGTGTGAGGAAATAAAACAAATATAATCTTGTGAACTTTAAATTATGATTGGCTCAAAAGGACTGTATCCAGAGCCGTTAAACAGTGGAAAAAAAAGGTATAAAATTCATGGTACAAAGGAAAGTTTACAGGTTAGCCAACCATTGTAAATAAATTAAAAAAAAAAAAAAAAAAAAAGCCCTAGGGCAAAATAATCGACTTTCTGTTCGGTTTTGATGCATAAAAAGTGGGCCTTTACGAGCACTTGCATTGAAAAATATGTTAACTATCTAGTTCTTAATTGGCATAGATAAAATTATGTTCAGGTGTGTTAATTCGAAAACCATTTCGAGATTTAGGTTTAATAAGCCGTATTTTTGGAGTTTTGGTCTAAAACACCTCATGATGATGAATATTTTTACGAAAAGGCTGCAACTTCCATTTGCCCTCGTGTGGCGTCACTTGAGTAATGGCTGTTTAGAAATGTGTCCTTTGCCATAAAGATAAATCTATTATAATTTCCTTCAGACTAACTTGACAGCTAGATGACAGATGAGTAGACAGACTGAGACAGACCACTTTTTTTATAAGCAATCACACATCACAATCAGTATAATGTCTAAAATTCTAAAGTAACAAGGTCATCGGACAATTCTTTAAAACATCATAAAAAATAATGGTTAATTTATATACCAAAATAATTAAAACTATGTCCTAAAATGGCGTATATTGTCTGAAAAAAATTGAAAAAAAAAACTTTTATAAATTAATAGCTAATAACAACTAAAATTTATAACAATGTAGCCAATTCTGAAGGCTTTAATTTTAGTTTTAGTGCTGTCAAAACTAAAATTTTTCCAAAGTAATTTAGCTTCTGTTCCTAACATTTATAGACTATTTTGGAATCAAGAAAATTAAGTTTTGACAGCACTAAAACTAAAATTAAAGCCTTCAAAATCGGCTTTAATACTAAACTAAAAACTATATTTCCAGGTACGTCCGCTGCATAAAACCTAATGAAAACAAGGAAGCCGGCAAATACAGTGACCAACTAGTCTTAGAGCAATTACGGTACCTCGGAATGAACGAAATAGTACGGATAAGAAGGGATGGATATCCGATACATCTGCCAAAGCCGCGGTTCCAAGCGAGGTACAGGTGTCTGTTGAAGCATCCTAGACCTAAAGACCCGGAAATAAGGTTGGTTATAACATTTAATTTGCTATTTACTTCCTGCCTTCCGTTTAAGTTGGTTTAAACATCATCTAGGGAAACCTTTGTGAACGAAAAAACGTTGTAAAATCCGACGTTTCTCAAACTCGGAACATTTTGATTTCATAATTTCATTCTTTAATTATCACGTATCCAAACCCATATTATTTATGTCGTTGATGATTCTCGCAATCCAAGGAATCTAATTGCATAATTTTTTCCGCGAATTTGAGGTTCGTGTGAGTGCTACGCGCACACAAACGTGTGTAGAGCGCCATCTCACTCTTTCCCGTGAGCTTTGTCCCTCTCTAGCTTTAAGATTTTTAGATTGTACACATTTGGATTAGTTACGACCAATCCTGTGTGACAGATCGTACCTCATCTGTTCACGTCTCAATTCACAAATAAATGTTATGATAATGGGCAGGAAGATTGTTGTATGTAATCAAATAAATCACGTTGAAATAAATAAAGCAAATTGAAATCGATCGCGTAGAATAACTGATTTTAAATGATAAATACAGTAAACTCAACCACCGGCCCAAACAATCGGTCCAATATGGAAGGAATTAAGAATAAACTTTCAATTTCAAACATTATGGTTTCCAATTATGCGTGAACCCTAAATTAGCTGTTGTTGTCACGTAGACTAGATGACGCCTTAGGCTTGTCACCATGTGTCTATCTCTTTCACTCTTACTTGTATATTTTTGTCCTGTCCTGCTTACGCCGAGTATATGCTGTTGCCATGTTTTGTTGTTATGTTGCCATCTCTATTACTCTTGTTTGGTTGTCTCACTTTTGTTCGTTCTGCACGAAAGCGCACATAACACCGTTAGCACCGTTTACGCCGATAGCACTGATAACGCTAATATCACACTTAGTATATAAATGGGTGGAAATGTAGGGTGGGACTCATTCATTTTTACACCGTCGTCAGTGGAAGTGCTGCAAGAAGTTTTAAAGGTGTAGTTCATTTTTGAGTTTATTTGGGGAAGTTTTTGTTTGTTTTAATAGTGATTTTGTTTTCGGAATTTGCGATTAAAATACGGAATGTGTCAATCTATCTGTTCGTTAGGTCTCGGGACCATTTCGCGTCGCGTTAGCTTTTAGGTGGCGGAATGCCCTTTTTTCGTAAATAGATTCGGTTATGGTCAATAGTTTTTGACTTTTCCGACTCGGCGATTGACACACGCGTTTGAATTCGTGTAGGGTGAACGAGCGAACGAGCTAGATTCCGCGTTATGTAAAGGGTTCGATAATCGTCTTTTCAAGTTCCGAAATTAAAGTACGTTCCTAAATAATGTAATAGTGCATAGGTCGATTCAGGGGTTGATGGGGAGGAAGGGAGTATGGTCTCTTCTTAGTAATGCCGGACGTGGAAACGGGAAGATGTACCAGGGTAACAATGGCATAGGGCTAGTCGCTGGGATATCTTGAAGAGTCAGGCAGGGAGCTTACAGAGCGGAAGTCGCTCTGGGCTAGATTCAGGTCACCTACTGGTGTGAACGACAGAGTCTAGTTTTAACCTCCTCTGGAGGGAAGCAAGCGTCTGGGATGGCCTTGCGCCAGTTTTACATACTGGAAACACATCCCCCATGAAAGGCGATGTTTATGGCAAAGCGTCCGAGCCGTGAAGAGGCTGCGATTTGTTCTGTCCTTTGTCATCTGACTGAGCTGGTCATGGTCTCATATCTATATATTTATATATACACATGATCATATAGGCTATCCCAGCCAGCGGGGTGACGTCCTTTTAACCTACTGTATCACCCCCTGTCTGAGTAGGGCAAAGTTTTAGGGTGTTAGGCACACAGAGAGGTTTCAACTTGCCTCACTTCTTTCTGTCGATTAGTTGAGGAGTTGTATGGTGTTTGCTAGCACAATATACAACCACACACACGTTTAATTGTAAATGTGAGGTGACGGACCTCTAGCTTTGAAAATTCACACATTTAAAAGCCTAGGAACATTTGATTTTAGGGCCAAATGTTAGGTAGGTAAATTCTAAAATTCAAGTCTATTGTTAGAGCATTAATAGGTTTTTGAGAAATTATGCATAGTGGGAGGTTTCAGGTAACTTTCTTCATTGTTCAGGGAAAATAGGTCAATAAATTCAATTATGATAGGTTACAAGGTTTCAAGTAGATAGGAACCTCTGAAAAATTAGAGTTAGTGGTTCAGGAATAGATTGTTGTTGACTAGTTTGTTTGACAAATAGTTTCATTGTTTACTTATCTGAGAGGGCGTTATAAGTCCAAAGAACTCCAATTTTGAATGTAAGGACATAGGGCTTTGATATTGAAATAGTTTCATTGTTTACTAAGAGGTTTTTATATGCCACAGAACGCTAATTTTGAATGCTAGGGCATAGGGCTTTAATATTGGCAATAAATATGAAATGATAGGAAACATAAGTTTCACCACTCAATTATCTCTTAAAATATTGTATTTACTTAGGTATTTCTTTCAAGAAATAAAGAGACTTGAGTTTGGCATAAAATATGCCTAAATAATATAGAAAGCCTAGATTTAGAATTCAGGTTGATGAAATGTATTTTAGACCATAAAAGTTCATAACTGTAGTACCTATCAAACCCTTTTTAAGGTCAGTTCTTAGTAAACATTAAGTTATAAAGTAAAATCAAATAGTTTGGTATATAAGAATCCAAAATAAAGTATAGCAGACTGACAAACCTTTTAGTCAGTAATTACTTACATTCTCCCTTGTCGAAATGACTGCATTGATACAGAGTAGAACCTAGATGAAATATAGAATGTTTCGGATTTTCTTTTATTACTCAATTGAGTAAGTAACTAATAAACTAATTACCGTGAAAATAGTTTCGGGAAATCTTTATTCAAGAGAATAATTTCAATTCTTATAAATGTTCAATAAACTTGAAGTACATAACATGATGTATTTGTTTGCATAAATGCTTTCCCTTGTCTGGCAAAAGAAAAGCCTTAACTGATACTATACACCAAATATGGGGTAGTAAAAGTTGTTCTTCGTCAATGGAATTAAATGAATACATCTTTAGAACAAAAACAAAGTTCTATTAGTACTATTTCTCATTTCTCTTTCAAAATATATTGAAATTATTCTACTGAGTGTAGTTATAAAATTGACTACATAAATAACTGCAAAACTGTTAAGGATAAAAGTCACAGTAGTTTCATATTACTAGAAAATCAATGATTTTTAAAGTAAACTTTCTTATATGAAATGAGGGTTGAAAACCTAATTTCTTGTATTCAATAGTTTTAGTATATTTGAAACTTATAATTGAAACTTGGAGATTTTTAGAAAATGGATAAAATTTTGACCTGGTAGAAATTTGTACTTATCTGACTTGCATTAAATACAACAAAAACGATTGTATTAGAGAAGTTTATTACTGAAACAATATACAATTTTGATTTGATAGAAGTTTTCTATTGAATAGTGAGCAGAATGACTGTACGCTGAATATGAAAGTCTAAGTTTTTTACTAGATAGTTTTGTCATATTGACATAGCAACTTTAAGTTGAGTATTACCAGCAGTATCTAAGAAAATAATTTTAACTGTCAGTCACTATTTGAGTAGATCTGTTAAGAGACTGAATCTTTGAATGGGACGTGGTGCAACACGAGTGATTTCAATGTTTATTACTCAAATAAATAGTAATATTTGGTGTATTTGT
Source organism: Ypsolopha sequella (assembly GCA_934047225.1). Taxonomy (NCBI): domain Eukaryota; kingdom Metazoa; phylum Arthropoda; class Insecta; order Lepidoptera; family Ypsolophidae; genus Ypsolopha; species Ypsolopha sequella. The sequence continues at coordinate 19,534,541 of OW203991.1, forward strand.
ATGAATGTACTTGTTCTTGTGTCAGGCAAAATTCAGCCACAAGCTAACTATACACTGAAATGGGGTAGTTTAGCTTACCAATGTCATAAGAACAAATAAAATATACTTGGTACAGAAACACAAGATAGCCCACAAGTTAGAAATCTGAAATCATTCTGTTGGATTAATTGTGTCATTTGTAGTTTTGGTTACTATAAAGATAGGGACGCTCTGGATTTCTTGTTGGTTCTTTACCAGAGTTGTGTAGTCAGGGAACCAACATAGGCGCGTAAAATTAAAAATAAATAAATAAATCTTAAATTTAGAATTCAAAAAAAAGTATACACTAAAAAAAGTCAAGGGGGTATTCCACATCCAAGGGAAGGTACTTCTGAGAAGTTGCCAATATGGCTTTCTTTGAGTCTCTATTTTATTGACCAGATAATCACAGATGTGAGAATTTTACTCACTGTCCTATGGACTTATTCGAAGATTACCAGCTAAATAAGTAATTTTCGTATAGAAGTATCTATCGAGTAATAAGTTTTACAACATACATAAAGGTCAGCTGTTAGAATACTATTCAGCTTTGATCATCAATAAATTATTAAATTTTAAACTCAGAAATACCTCATCTCATCCATCCCCAATTATTGGTAGTGGTTATTAAAAAAAAAAAAAAAATGTATTTTATTCATTGCATAAACAAACAAAACATTTGTAGCGGGTATAGTCTAATATAGTAAATTCAGTCGTATAGCCTCTTAAGAGGCTGACTGGCGCAGAATTGCTACAGAGATTTAATTCACCTTTTTATTATTTGATTTATTTATAAAGTGTTATCTCTATGACTTTCATATATTGGTTTAACTGACAAACAGCCAAATTTCTAATCTGAACACTTTACTATCTAAACCTACGAACTTGGTTTTAATTATTTTATGTCCAATTTACTTAGCACGTGAAAGATAACTAATAATTTACAACAGCATGGGACTTTTAATAGGGGTTTGTTAGCTATCAACATCTCTGAATCACTTTTAAATAATTTGGGTTACTACTTAAGGCGCGACGTAAGGTTCTAATCTGACGATCACACTTTGGCCATATATCTGTTAAAATCATTTCTATCAAGCACCAAACGTTAAACTATGTAGGTTGTAAGTGGGTTGTTGTTGGGATTCGACGGAGATCAGTGTGAGCAGTGGGGTAGTGTTACAGGGTTTAGTACACCTGGCAGGGTCGCCATGTGATGATAGGTTAAATAATTCACAATAAAACAAGTGAATTGGTAATAGGTTGAATCTATAATTAATCAAATGTCGGTTTCTACAGGTTTCTATAAGTATGAGATATGGGATATTTATTTCCTCGAAAACGTATTTTTATCCCATATGGGTTTTTATTTAATTTTCTTTAGAGAATAGTCAGTAATCTAATTATAACGAAACATATCAAACTTAATTATTGCTAAACACCTAAGGTAATCATCGATGTCAGGCATTTATACATAATTTTACCGCTTGTGATGATAGAGAGAATTAATAAAAGAAGATTAATGGTGCGCAGTAGAAGTTCAAGCTGTACTAGGCCTCTCTAGAAGGACGTATGCTGTCCAAATTGGCTATTCTATACTGGAGAACGACCAAGTAAAAATCACCTGGAATAAAAGAGCGTACATGTCTTGATTAATGGGTGGAATTGGCGAAAGAGGTGTGTCAGGATCGTAACAGACAAAAATATGTAGTATCTCCGTAGCCCCTTGGGAGACACGCAAGAGTTATGTGATGTGAAACTAACATACTAATCCTTTAAACTAGCTCCGGGGTAGAACGCTGGCCTCTTAATCTTGAGATTCTGGTTCAATCCCCGGGTCGGGTATTTTTTCTTAGTTATCACTTGCTGAATGGTGAAGGTAAACATCGTAAGGAAACCTTAAAAATCGTGTATTTGTGCCCGAAGAACGGCAATAGGGCTCACCACTCATTACGTTGAGACGTGAAACGCGGGTCTGCTGAGTGTGGACTGTGACTTGCATTTTACAGTTCACACTCGGAACACCTCTGACACTCCCTCGGGGATTATTATTATTATATATAACTAACATTTCCAGTGCAATAATGAGCATAGTGAGCGCGCCGCAGGGCGATTGGCAGATCGGATATACGAAGATCTTCATGAGAAGCTCGGTGCACGGACCGCTCGACGCCAAGCGAACTGCGCTCATACAGTCTTCCGCTTTAAGGATACAAAAGGTAAACGAAACTAGAAGAAAATACGTATAAAAGAGCTTGTATGACTAGATTGATGGATGTTGAAGATTTAATAATAATAATAATAAATAATAAAAGCTGTTTATTTGTCTCAAAATACACAAAACACGATACAAAATTATAATAATATATACTACATGAGGAGAGACAAATCGTTCTAAGACTCGGCCATTGACTTTTACAAAAAGCCGCCGATTTTCAGCCTTAGCCTTTAATGAAAAAGAAGAAACACAAAGAAAAATATAAACAATAGACAAATTAAAATGAAAATTATAAATATAATAGACAAATTAAAACTAAAATTATAGATACAATTACAACTTAAATTATAATTGTATTGTAAAAATAAGTTGCAAAATATAATAGCACAAACGAACGTTAAATAAAATTAAAATTAAGAAACATAATTATGCGATAGCTACACCATAGGCCTACCACCAGCCAAGGACTGCACAGAAAGCAGCCATCTACGATATACTAAAATTATACCTAACAATAATAAATAAAATATCTTTCCCCAGTGGTACAAAGGCACGGTCCGACGCCGTCAGTACCTCCAATGGCGAAACGCTGTCATAATCCTACAAGCTGCGTGTCGCGGGTGGAAGGAAAGAGCGGCATTCTTACGTCTTCGGAGGGCAGCACTTACGCTGCAGAGGCATTTGAGAGGAGCATTCGCCAGGGAGGTCGCTGCGGCCCTGAGGGAAATGAAGAGGGTGAACTTGGAGATTAAGTTGAGGGAAGAGAGGAACAGGTAATATCTCCGTCTACGTTTAGGTGCAATAGGAAAATTGTTAACCTGTAGAATTCTCGGAGATTTATAGGTTTTGCGATTTTTTTCGCGAGTTTCAGAAACCTGAGGATATCTACGGAAATAGTTGTTAGATTCTAATGAAGGTTTATTTTCTAAATCTAGATAAAATTGTCTTTCCAAACGAAAACAAATAATACTGATAATAATAATAAATAATAATAAAGAAAATCGTAAATCGCGCACAAGTCTACTTTTGGCTTTTAATTTATATGTATTCAATATATTAATTATTGTGTATATGTATAGGTATGTATAAGTATTTAAACATATGTAGATTAAAAAAAATAATAATATAAATATGAAAAACAATAACACTTACTGTTCGCTTTTAAGAATTCCATTTTTTATTTATTTTTTACTTTCTATATATTCAATTTTTATTTTTGTTATACAAAAATAATTGTAGCTTGTTTTCCTAGCTTTCGAACGACATATATGTGTAACCTAATTTGTTTCTGGAAATTGTATTGTATAATTATTTAGTAATTGTTTCGTTTTAGTCAAGATCATGTCTCGAATCCACTCAACAGATCAAGAGTTAACTGCTCTTGTTTGTTTCCACTATTTTTTATTTAACGATTAAAGCCACATGCAGTGGCAATAGTCTTAAATGATAATGTAAACAAAAAGCATTAAAAACAATTCAAAACAACAACTCTATCATCCCCTTTCATTCCCAGCCTCGCAGAGAAAGCGAACCAAGAGCGTGTAGAACTAGAAAACATGGCGGATCAACTCCGCGGCCTGCCGCCGCCGACGACCGCGCGGCAAGACTCCGTCAACTTGGACAACTTGTTCGACTTCCTGGCCGATGTTCCGACGACAACCCAGAGAGGCGCGCCGGACGGAGAGCCGGATAAGAGCCAGCCCACTATAGCGGAGATTGGGGACTCTATGGAGAGATTGGTCGACGATTTAGATCATGAGGTGAGTTAGATTCACCATGGAAAACGCCTTGGTGTTTGTGACGTCTTTATGGGATTCATCTCAATGAAACTTAGCACACATCTTTAAATAGGGGTTAAGAGGCTTCAGTAAGCTAACTTAGCAGGTCGAAATATGTCTGTACAAATATCGACGATAACGAAATAGAAATAACGTTCATGTCAGAGTGCATTGCAAAGTGGCTGTTACGACGATCGCTGTGTCGCCGGGTAGCGCAAAATAGAGAAAATAATGCTTTTCACATGTTTTAAGTGTGATATTTAAAAGTTTTAAACATCATTACGTTAGATTTTTGTATACGTTTATGTGTGTGTGTGTGTGTGTGTACGTTTTAACCTTGTCTCTTTTGAATTTAAAAAGATTTTATCTATTTAAACTATCAGTTTTTTAAAGCAATTGAAAGGATATTAAAGGTATTTATTTTCTCGTTGTAGGTTAAAGCTTTTAAGAGTTTAAAACATCACAATTACGGGACATGGGTCAATATGTGTGATATATTTTTTTCAAAGTTTTGTAATATTCAAACAGAAAGTTTAAACCAATTTAAAAACGTCTGTAAACGCAGTTTTGCTTCTGAAGCCCCTTAATGTATGTTCGCATTAACATCTATCTTAAAACAAATGTTTAGTGAGTGTAGCCTTTTTCGAATACGTAAGTTAATACGGACGCAAACAGTCAATTATTATTCAAAAATTATAAAGATTATCCCGGACAATACGTCACAAAGGCATTTTGTAAGCAGCGGTGAGTTTAGTCGCGCGTATAGTATAGGCTGCTTGAATAAGCGAGCGAATGTCTACCGCATTTTATTTATTTGAGGCCAGAGGGAAAGAACGCGACCAATATGCGACCTTTTTTTTGCACATTGAGAAGTTCGTATACCATCAAAACACAAAAAAAAATGCTGAATAAATGTATATTTTTTAGTTGATTCTGAAGGTTTTAATTTTAGTTTTAGTGCTGTCAAAACTAAAATTATTCCAAAGTAATTCAGCTTCGATTGAGACAATCTTTCGTGCCCGCTGGACTGACGATCTAAAGGTCGTTGCGGGTGGCGGCTGGATGAGGATGATTGAGGATCGCCAAGAGTGGCGTAATATGGGGAAGGCCTATGTCCAGCAGTGGACGAATACGGGCTGATGGATGGATGGATGGAATTCAGCTTCTGTTCTTATCATTTAAGGACTATTTTGCAAATAAATAAAATTTTGTTTTGACAGCACTAAAGCTAAAATTTAAGCCCTCAGAATCGGCTTAATTGTCTACAGTCTTTAAATCTTGGTGGCGAAAAAGGTGTGTTAGTTTTGTAGGAGGTCTTAGAAAAAGGCATGGGTATATATTAGGTCTTTACATATGAAATTGCCGTTTTCTATATAGAATTTGATGGAAACTTAATTTTCAGTACAAACATTTTGCATTTTTTTAGGAATGACAAATCCATATTCTGTAATTTCTTTTGTGTATGAATGAGACAACATCAAGCTAACAGCAACAATAATTTAATTTTTGAAAACTGTCAGCTGTAAAAAAATATTACGAATCTTATCATGGAAATGGATTGCATTTAGGACGAACTGTATTTGAAATTTTAATTTTGGTCATCAAACTGACAATAAAAACCAAATTTAATACGTAGTTGTAAAACCTTGAAATCAACTTTCAAACAAAACACAAATGATGGAAATAGCTATTGAATTACAGAAATTATTAAATCATGAATCTGTAAAAAAATGTCCGAAATTTCATATGAGTAAAGACCTATTATTTATATTTAATCTTGAAAATAATAGTCGTCAGTAATCGCGACCAGGGTCGGTATTTTTGAATCGTTCGCTTTCAATTTACGTGCGAAAGTATATACCCATCTCACGTAGCTCATCAGAACTTGTCATTTGCAAGATGAAACAGGTATATATTTTCGCACGTGAATTGAAAAAAAAAACGATTCAAAAATACGGCTCAGTACTGGAAGCATTCATTGATATTCTATTACCTCCTTTTTCAGTTGGAAAACGTGCTCCTTGCGAACGAAATGAACGAACTAAACAAATCGCCAACAGAAGCGCAACGCAAACCCGACGGGGCACCTTCGGATGCCATACCGCCCCCGCCGCCTTCCTCGCTCTCCTTACACAACATCATGCAACCCGCCCCTCCGTTGCCCTCGATGACGTCATCTTACAACGGCGCACGAGATATGTCAGCGTCGATCAACAGCGTACGTGATATGTCGGCATCGTTCACGAATGGAATGTCTCCGATGTCGAACGGTTCTAACCCAATGACGTCATCGCTGATCATGCCGCCGCCGCCGCCGCCCACCGAGCCGCCGGTGGAGGACTCGCCGGTGTACCCGCCGCCGCCGCCTCCCACCTGCCCCCCCTGTGGCCTGCCCGAGCCTGTGGGACCGCCGCCGCCGCCACCGCCGCCGCCTACTACCAAAGGTAATGTACATGTTGCAGATGAATTGTAAAATCCGCGGTTTTACAAAACCGTTACAAAACAGCTCCCGTTATGTGAAACAGCTGAACGACGTTTAGCGGTTTTACATTATTACTGAACATGCAGGATTGTATAAACGTTTTGCGTTATTCAGTGCAGTGAGTCAACGTTTAGCGATTTTGTAAAACAGTTTAGTGGTTTTGTAAAACACCGTCAAATTAAACGTCGAGTTGAAAATGTTGTTAAAAACTACAGGAGTCGCCTCGCTCCGCTTTGCTTGTCTCCTTGTTTTATCTTACATCTAAAATTTGAATTTGAAAACCTAACACGCTCCTCCTCGCTTCGCTCATCGTCGCACCTATTTTTACTTTTGGTTGAAACACTTTTTACATTACGTCTAAACGTGGGTAGTAGCAGTATTGTCGAACGTAACGCAATGACAATCCAGCTGAACCTAATTTAGCTATTTTACATAAAGGAGCTATTTTGTAAAACAGCTAGTGGTTTTGTAAAACAACTGATTCTACAATCCAACTTCGACATTTACTTAAATAAAAGATTACTAAATACGTGTGGGAATGTAGTCACAGATTAGGTCATTTTAGAAGCGGCGATGAGGAAGTTATTTGGATGGCGTTGTAAACATTTACGTACCAATATAATGGTGTCGATTCAGCTAAACACAACTTAACTAATTTGACAGGACTAACCTTTTTTTTAACAAAATAAGACAATACTTTCGTGAGTTGCAGAATATTACTTGATTTCTTTTGATTCTTATATTATGTAATATGTTATGAGTATTTAATTAATTTTCGTCACTATACATTTATATATTTGTGGAAACTGTTTATGTAGTTTATTTGTTTTATTATATACTATAACTTTGCTTTAAATGTTTATTAGGATGTAGTCTAGTTATTTATTATTTAAGTATGTACTATTTTCATGATTACGACTTTTAAATAAATAAAATGCACTACCCTCAACAATTTCCTCATTGCCAAAGGTTACTTGGTAGAAAATACTAATTAGTATTAAGCTCGCCTTTGTACGATGATTTTATCTTGTGCAATAAAGAATTTTATTATTATTATTATTTTTAGCGTTCTGTCTTTGTCTTTTCGATACGGAAAGAAAAAGACAGAAGGCTCAAATTAAGTTTAGTCCTGTCAAATAAGTTAAGTCGTGTTGCGCCGAATCGATACAAATAACTATGAATATTGACGTAGAAGTTTCAAGAGACGTTTGAAGTTATTCGATAAATAATAAATGTATCATCACGACATGGATCCCCGAGGGGTTTTCAAAGGTGTTCCGAGAGTGAACAGTGAAAATGCAACTCACAGTCCACACTCGTTACACCCGCGTTTCACCCACGATTATTACGTCTCAACAATGATTAACTATTTTACAAATTGATAATTCATTAATAAAGCGTCTCTTTGTGCCCGAAGTACGATGATAGGACTCACCACCCATCACGTTGGGACGTAATCGTAGGTGAAACGCGGGTGTATCCAGTGTGGACTATGACTTGCATTTCACAGTTAACACTTGGAACACCTCTGACACCCCCTCGGGGATTCATGTCGTGACGATATATTTATTTAAGATAATTAATTGCGTAAGAATTTGATTTTAAATAAACTCTCTTAAACATGTAATTGAATTGACAGATACAACCTCACCAGAACTCACGAACGGTGTGATACCGAACGGAAAACTGTCCGTAGTAAACGGAAAGGAACCTATCTACGAGTCCGTCATACCACGACCGCCGGAACCCAAAGAACTAACGCCGATGTCGCCCCCGCCGCCGCCGTTCTTACCTCTTGAGAATAATGGGTAAGTTATCAGTAGTGAAAGGATTTCCGAAGCATATTTACCTGAATTTTAGGTGTTGGCTAATATGGAATGCACTTTTCTATCGAAAAAATCCCGAGATTCTGGGATAATTTTTGTCAAATAAATTATTTACTAAGCCGCTTCCATACTTTCATAGTAAAACTAACTTTAAGCGAATATTCGTACGATATGTTATGTAATCCTAAGTTTTTTTTTTGTCAAATAAATTATTCTAAGTCACTTTCATAATTTCATGGAAAAAACTAATGCATCGAAATATTTTTTCACTGGTTATCAGACATACATCTCTTGTTTAAATTTTTCACATCCATCAATCCAATTATTCAAAGCTCTTTTGACATGTCATCTTTTATTTGCTAGAACAATGTCGCTCGCCTTGTAGTGACCGATGCGTAGAAACGGATATTTTACAAAAGAAACAGAAAACTCCACAGTACAAGTTTATTTGCATACACAGACATTACTGTGGTTGTGTACATCGGCCTTTATATTCTCATACATGCATATACTCACGCCTGTCTCCCAGATGGGTAGGCAGAGACTACAGATTTCCATCTGCTACGATCCAGACTTCGATCAATTTAATCATCACAGCTCTTCTATTCCGGGTACATTTGACATGGCCCTTCTTCAGTATGTCGCCAATTTGGTCAGCATACGTCCTTCTAAGGCGGCCTGGTCGAGCTGTACCTTCCACTTGCGCACCATAAATTTCTTTCCTCACTCTACTCTACTTATATACTCAACCAAAACATTTTGAATTGGAAAAATCTTTTGGTGCGTTGAGCGATTATTGGTAGAGGAAAATCTTATGGATTTGCGTAATGACGTGTTGCGCTTGGCCAGCAGTAAAAAGTATGCGTTCTCCGTGCGGTCCGAAATATACGAATGAATGAGGTGAATGGCAAATAAGCCATGAGTGAAGCAAATGATTTCATTCATTCGTATGACTTTTGTGGCTCATGCGTCGTCGGAGGCACAGCGATGTGAGCGTTGAACGGAATGGGATGTCAAAAATGATTTTCGTTCCATCATTTCAGACGAAATTTTGGAAAAGTTCTTTTCGAACTCTTCAAAAGTTAAAAGATAAAAGTTGGAATCTAAGAATTTATATTTGTGAACGTGTCTGAGGACACAATAAATAAAAATATAACAAGTCAACGCGGCTGCGATACAAAGTTATTAACACACCACAAACACTCAGATTCCTTTGTTTCTGCTAAAATTAACTATATTACTAATGCCTTAAAGGCTGTATTGGAATAAAATTAATAAATAACTACTGCAATTTTTCTTTGCTAGATTCCCAACCAAAGAAATAGACTCCGAACCTGAGTTGAAAGACGAGCCACTCCCCCCGCTCCCCGTGATGGTGACGTCACAGAAACTGCACCAAAGACCAGAGAGCCAACAACCAATCCAGAAGAGCTCGCCCACTCCGCCGCCGCCGATACCTATGGACACGTGTATGAGTCCGCCGCCTATGAATGGAGATGCTACGGTAAGTTGGAAACAACTTCTATTGATTTTAAAGCAATATAAACATATAATATGTATCGAACAGAACACTATTTTTTATTATAGAATTAAATGAGACTTGAGAATAATTCATGATTTATATAAACGGCTCACCTCAATACGAGTTATGATCGGGATAGTCGACCAGTTTCAGCATTCATAACGTCGTCACGTAAACGTCTTCACTCGCCCAGTTGAAGGCAGTCTAAATCTGCTGAAACTGGTCGGCTATCCCGATCATAACTCGTATTGAGGTGAGCCGTTTATATAAATCACAATTTTTTATGTTTATAATAGTTTAATTTAAGACTTCAGTAGCTACTAGTAAAACTTTTCCGGGCTTAGATAATATAGTACAGTGCGCGCCAATCTTTTAGTCGCCTCTGAAGCTAGCCCCAAGAATGGACGCATTAGCCGTTTTACGGTGTCAGGGGAACGTTACAGGAGCGAGGGCGCGGAGCACACCCGCCTGCTTGCCGCACCACACCCCCCGCTCACCGATCAGCAGGTGTCAACACTATGCGTTAGTGCTAGTACTACGTCCGTACACTACACATGCGCGCGTTGCATGAAAAGTACCTACGAGGAAAAAATTCTATGATTCGTTAAGTTTATCGTTGAATCTGTTTGTTATAGTTTATTGTTTTTGTTGCCTTTATTTGTTGTTTTGTTGATTTAGTTTGTTAAAGTTTATTTTTGTTGTTATGCCTCGCGGACGTTATATTAATGCATTTTATTTATATAGTTACGATTGCAGTAAAATAATAAATAAATAATTAAATAAGTAGGTACAACAAGTACACCTTCCCACTTATAGTCAACATTTAATAATCAACCGTTGATATTATTATTTCCTTGACTGTATCTGCGCAAGCTTGCACTCGTAGCTCACTCAGAGGCGACTAAAAGATTGGCGCGCACTATAGTTGTATGATATAATATTAATCTGATTTTCTTCCTGGCGAATGGTTAGAGGCTAACTGGGTTTCAGTCGTTCAGGCCGCCATACGGACATGACATAACTTGACGACTAATTTCGTTCCTTGCACACTGACGCACAGTGGCAGGCAAATTACGTTTTATGTACATAGAATTAAAATTACGGTTCTTGATAGAAACACTTGTACTGTTTCACAATATCACTCTTTTATTAATCCAACCTGTTTCGCCTTACGGCATTATCAAGGAACTGTTAAATATAATAAATAAACAATAAAGGAATGTGTAGTTATTGTTTACATCGAAATGTACAAGTACAAGTGTTTTTATCACGATTATGATGATGTTTCACCAAGTGCCGACAATCGCAAGTATTAATCGTACAAATTACGGTTTTTTAACAAAAAAAATGCAGTATTGTAATGACCTATACAATGCACGTTTTCACATTTCTGCAGTGAACTATTTAGTTGATTTTTGGTTTATTCGAAGCAGCAGGAAACAGGAGGCTGCTTGGTATAATGGTGCAGTAGTTAAATAGGAACAGACAGATAAATATTCTAAAAATAGTAGTGTTGGCTTCAGTACCCATTCGACTTTTTTACGACTATTATTAGTAAATATAAATATTGTGATATGCACACACAGCCTACTCGGGATCTCGTAGGGATTTTATTGAATTATATCACTTTGTTATTATTTCGACTTTTTATATTACTTCTTTTTTCATTTCATACAGCCTATTTATCAAGTATACATTAAGGGAGGGGAGGTCTAAATCTGGTAGAGCACTCGCTTGTTGTATTTCTTCAAAAACTCTAGAAGGAATATTTATAGATGGAGAACCACGGTCGCACTAATCGGACTCTCTAAGGAATCTTGCTCGTGTTTTGTCTGAAAGATCTTTTATACTCGATCTGTATTTATTTTTGGAAAATACGAAATAATTCAGTCAATGCGACGTATGTCGATCCATAAAGGTTATCGATTGCCAACTAAACACGAACAAATAGTCCTTTAACCTACCTATAAAACCTAGCCTTACCTGAACCTAACATATTGCCTAGCTATATGTTAAAATATATATTTTCGCGTTTTTGTCATAAATTCGCTTTATATTCGCGTTTTGCGACGTCGGTGTGCAGAGATCGTTACACGACATGTAGACCCAGATTTAAATGCCACTAATGGTCACCCATCCATGGACTCCCTATGCCAAGCGTTGCTTAACCGTGGATCGTAACCGATCGCATGGCCGCACGCTCTCTGCTATAAGAGTCGAAAACTCGAAGAAAAAGTTGGTGGTTAGCTTTTCAGAATAAAGATATTGTTATATTATAATTTATTTTCTAACTTGTACCTTATTTCTTTCCTCGTAGAGCTCTGAACGCGTTGTCCGTCGCAAAGAGCGCGTAGAAAGGCGACTACAACAGATGGAAGTAGCAGCGTCCCCTCCCACTTCTGCCATACCGCCGACCACACCCCCGCCGGACGCTTCCAACGATCTATCTGAATTTGCCAAGTTGTACTTCAATGACCATCCCAGGTCACCTGAAGGTAGGGTATTGATCCGTATGCCTATAGAGATAAGAGTAAATATATATTATTTTCCAATTCATACTTTAATGAGGGGAGATGGCAGGGTAAACAAAATATTATTCTATTTAGTCCGTCGTTTAGATCATCAAAAAATATTGCACGTGTATTTTTTCTTTTGTCATTCAAACAAAAAATGACAGAGATAAAGCGTGTCAAAGTTTGGGAGTGGGGGCTGGTTACGTCACGCCTAGGTAAAAAGTGTACTCAGGCGTGACATCACGCAGAACTTTAGCGGGCTATATCTTCATAATGTTTTGTTTAATTGACAAAAGAAAAAAATACATGTCTAATATGACTAATTAGAATTTTTTAGTCATCATGCCTATTAAGCAATCAATTTACAACATTCGCATGTTGATTCGTACTTTTAATTGGATAAATTCAATCTAGTGGTAATAAACCACATGATCTACTGATTATACTGAACAGCTAATAATTTATATGTATATATATCGTCACGACATGAATCCCCGAGGGAGTGTCAAGAGGTGTTCCGAGTGTAAACTGTGAAATGCAAGTCACAGTCCACACTCGGTACACCCGCGGTTTCACCGATGATTATTACGTCCCGACGACGTGATGAGTGGTGAACCCTATCGCCGTACTTCGGGCACAAATACACGCTTTTTAGGGCATGCAGGTTTCCTTGCGATCCATTCACCTTTCAGCAAGTGTTAAGTTAAAACAAATACTATGCACATAAATTTCGAAAAACTCATTGGTGCATGCCCAACCGGGATCGAACCTGGATCTCAATATCGAGAGGCCAGCGTTCTACCCCTGAGCTACCGCCGCTTAACTTAATAACTTTTTTATTTGGGATTATCCATTGTAACTGTCACGTACGTAAATATTTGAAATTATAGGTAAGCAATTGTTTTAACGTTTTCATCAAATATCTTCAACCAAGTATTGTAAAAAGTACCCGAAACAAATTATAAAGTAGCAACAAGTTGACTCATTGTGTTTATTATTTCTCAGGTACAATAATAGCAACGCTGACACGGAAGAGTAAATCAATGGAAGTTCTCACCAAGGAGGAGATGATAACATACCACAAGGGCAACAACATTCCCACTTCGCACATACAGCTGCACGACCCTGATAGTGTCACGGCTGCTGTCAACATCTTTAGGGTAAGTTTTCTATACCAAAAAATCTACGGAAGTCTACGGACTAAAGACTGATATAATTATGCAACTGCCTGCCTGTGGTGGTGTGTGTGGTGGTAACTGCGATTCCGAGCTCAACTGTGGAGGTACCTTACTCGCAAACCCTCCCGGCGTAAGAGGACAGCTCTCAAACAGGCACAACCAAGTGGCCCACCATGCCTGACTGACTCGCCGCTTATACAATCTTCCCTGAGCCCCTTCGCCCACAGACTATAGGTATCACTAGAGGACTTGCCGAGTTATACATATATAGTAACAACCCGGAGCCAATCACTGATGGCCAGCCAAAAAAATCAATTAACAACCCAATGTCCAACGATTTCATGGTATTTCGGAGCGATGAGCGTTTTTCCCTGTGTCAAATTTAGTGTTAAATAACATACCTAGATGGCACTGTCAGATTCCAAACAAACCAAAAACCACTTTTACATTATGGCTACGGAGCACATTTTATCCATGGTGACATGGACACCGACATCTGGCGGAAAGTCAAGAACTAAGAAAAAAAACAACGAGAAAAACGCTCATTGTTGCGCGTTTGACACTCAGGGGTCAAGGTCTTCCGGCGCATCAATTGCGCGTGTGACACTCAGTGGGTTTATTATGTGAACGGTATACTCACGTACGCTCAGGGCCATGGGGTTTTACTAGGAGGATCGGCTAAATTAGCCATTTTCGAGCTCGTCAGCGCCGTACCGACTAGGAGTCGAAGTGGTCGTCATGACCGAAAACGGTCGGAATGGATCATCAATAAGCTATTGAAGACTTTTCAAATCACATTAGTGAAATATTTTCCGAAAGTCAGTTAATGTGGTTCATGAGATCATTCAATCGAAAAACGGATAAATTTAAAAAAAGGAAATGAAGTGTCGTAATTACGTCATAAATACAATACTAGTGGGTGTGAATTACAGATGCCGTCGCCATTTTTAGGGTTCGGTCACAAGGACGACTAAAAATTAAATCATCAAAAACCTTTAAAACCGGTCACTTACTTAGAAGAAACTGAACAAACAACACAAACTCGAGGGACTTACTTACGTGACCGGTTTTAGACGTCTAATGTAAAATGTTATTTTCCACTTTATATTTTCGTTACCATTGAGATAATTAATAAAAATCCCCGTTTTAACATCTTTTTTGACAGAACTACCAACTACCATACGTGGACTTGTAGTCGTTGTGAAATAAGTGACAGATGTCAAATGGCGGCCATTTTTTTACTTGCTCTCTTGGTGTAGCCGCTGGCTACAGGAATGCAGAGATGATGAAAGAGGATAAATGGATGGGTTGACACGAGAGAATTGTGGGAAACAATGTGGGTGCACTGACCTGGTTGGAATGTTTTCGATGTGCCGGCTGAAATGCGCCGCGTGTCGTCTCCTCTCGTTGGGCTGATGAAGCTGGCGTCTTGGGCAGTGATGAGCTGGATGGCTTGGTTCTTGGTAACGTGAACACTACACTTTCACAATCTAAATTATGGGTCCGCAATATTATTTGTGCTGGCAGCGCGAATGTATGCACACATGTATCGTTCGGTCGACGGCTGCGGCGAAACAGAGAGTGAGCCAACGCGCGGGTTGGCGCCAGCGCGCGGGTGCGCAGACGTGCGCCTCGAGAGGCTTGTCCAGCCGAACAGAGTGAGTGAACCGCGGGTTGGCAGCACGCGAGTCTATTGTGTCGCCAGGTGGCGCCAGCGCAGCGCCGCGATATTAGTCATGCACATGTCATGTTCGAACGTCACGCTGGTAACGTAGTGTAGCGTGAACATCCTGGGGGGGCCGGGGCTGCGGCTCCTCTTGAGCTGAGTCCAACGGCAGCCTGGCTATCTTGAACACAGGTCGTCGCAGATTTCCATGAGCTGTGTCCAGATCCACAACTCGTATCACTCCATCCTTGCCAGGTATCGTGCGGAGAATTCTTCCCAACTTCCATTGGAGCGGAGGCAAGTCATTCTCTTTGATGAGGACCAGTTCACCCACTTGAGGAGGGGAAGAAGGGGAGAGCCATTTGGAGCGGGTTTGCAGGGTATGGAGGTAGGATCTGGACCAGAGAGTCCAAAAGCGCTGAGAGAGCGCTTGAATGAGTTGAAACCGTTTAAGAGCAGATATGGGTCTGTCGTCAAAAGATTGCTCAGGTAGAGCGGTGAGCGGACGACCAATAATGAAATGTCCGGCCGTGAGAGGTTCAAAGTCCGTAGGGTCGGATGAAATTGGGCAGAGGGGTCTTGAGTTGAGTATTATTTCGTGCAGAGCGCCGAACCAAGTTATGTGCTGATTCGCGAGCTTGTGAGTGATTGCATCATTGTTTGACCTGAGGAAGTTCTGAACTTCAATGAGCTGATTCCTAGCACCTACATAGTTTGTGCCGCAGTCTGAGCGAATGAGAACCGGAGTACCGCGACGTGAGATAAAACGTTGCAATGCCGCAAAGAACGCTTCCGTTGAGAGTGCAGAGACTGGTTCCAAATGAACCGCCTTTGTTGCGAGGCAAACGAAAATACAAAAGTACGCTTTTATGAGTTTCGCGTTCCGCAACGTGCTGGATTTAACGAAGAAGTGGCCAGCAAAGTCCGTCGTGACGTGACTAAAAACTGGCTGAGGATTAACTCTGTCTACTGGGAGATCAGCCATGAGCGGAGCCTTAGGTTGAGCGCGACACCGGAAACATCTAATACATTTAAACACGCGGTGTCTAATAATACGACGAGCGGACAGAATCCAGTACTGCTGGCGTAATATGGCGTGTAATGTGTCAGCTCCAGGGTGGCAGTGTATTGTGTGATAGTGATCTATAATGAGATCTACGAGCGGACTTGAGCTGGGTAGAATGAGTGGGTGTTGAGCGTCATACCTAATTGACGCGTGAGAGAGACGACCACCGACTCTCAAGAGGCCGTCCTTTATGAAGGGCGAGAGACGCTGGAGCCGAACGGGACAAACCTTATCAGTCTGGATACGATTAATGTCTTCAGCAAACTCATTGTGCTGAACAGAGCGGACCCAGTGCAACAGAGCGTCCCTGCGTTCACTAGCTGTCAACGGACCAGAGCGCCGTGCATCTGGGCTGTGCCGACAATTGAATATGAACCTTTTAATACAAGCCGTCACTCCGACGAGCTTGTCAAGTGAGCTGTAGCGAGTGAGCAAGTCCAGATCGATATCTGGGACTGCTATGTGTGCTGGTACCTTTTTGGGCTTAAGGCCTGGGAGAGCATGATGGCCTAGAGCGGGTGGCATCTTGGGCCAAGTGCAGGTAGGTTCTTTGAGCCAACTGGGTGACCACCAAAGGTCATGAAGTGAGAGAGACTGGGCAGACATGCCTCTGCTTGCACAGTCAGCAGGGTTGAGGTTCGTGGGCACATGCCTCCACGTATGGCTAGTTGAAGTAGCTGTGATCTTAGCCACTCGATTGGCCTCGAAAGTCTGTAATCGGTGAGGTGGGGTATTGAGCCATGCCAACACTATTGTGCTATCTGACCAGCATGTGTGTGTTTGAATGGCTATATGAGCTGACAATTGGGCTGACACTCGAGTCATGAGCTGAGATAAAAGAGTCGCGGCTGACAACTCCAATTTCGGGATTGAGAGACGAGTCTTTATGGGTGCGACCTTGGACTTGCCAATGATTAGGTGTACATTGACATGTCCAGTGATATTGCGCTCATGAAGGTAGATAGCGGCACCAAAGCCAGCCTCTGATGCGTCCGCGAACCCGTGAAGTGAGTAAGTAGACGTGGGCTTGTACTTACAAATGTGCCGAGGTAAACGGAGGTTTGAGAGCTGAGGAAGATCCTCTGAGATGTGTTGCCACTCTGTGTGTACTTCTTCAGAGATAGGCTCATCCCATCCTATTTTCAGAAGCCAAAGCTTCTGGAGAAGAATCTTTGCGCGGAAGATGACTGGAGTAACCCAGCCATTGGGGTCATAGAGAGACGCTACTGTACTGAGAATGGAGCGCTTTGTGACTTGAGCATGAGTGGGCAGAGAAATGCGATAAGTGAACTCATCAGTTTGAGGAATCCACTGTATTCCCAGAACCTTAATGGAATTAGAGTCGGGACTGAAGTCAAAGTCCTTGGGCATGTCGCACTGGTCATCTGGGAATCGTTCAAGGAGCTGGGGCGAGTTGGAGGTCCATTTACTGAGCTGAAAGCCACCTAGGGCGAGTAACTCGATCAGTTCGCTTTGGAGCGACTGAGCAGATTCTACAGAATCTGCACCTGAGAGAATGTCGTCCACAAATATTGATTTGCGGAGGACCTGAGCAGCGTGGGGGTAGCGATGACCTTCGTCATCAGCCAATTGGAGTAAAGTGCGGATGGCATGGTATGGGCTGGACCTTAATCCATATGTGACGGTATTAAGGGCATACGTGAGCAAGGGCTGGTCGGGTGAAGACCGCCAGAGAATGAGTTGAAAACGTCTTTGCTCTGGGTGAATGAGTATATTTCGGAACATCATTCGGATGTCTGTGCTGAAAACTTGTGAGTGGATCCTGAAGGACATGATAATGTCAACAATATCTTGCTGAAGAGCTGGACCTGTATGAAGACAATCATTTAGATTGACGCCGTTTGAGCTCTTACAACTTCCGTCAAACACACAGCGTAACTTTTCTGATCCTGGCTTGAATATGCCATGATGTGGGATATAGAAATGGGATTTATGAGCAAAGGTATTGGGGTGACACGGCGACATATGTCCCAATTTTATGTAATCTGACATGAATTCTACATATTTCGAGCGGAAGGGCGGGTTCGCTTGCAACTTCTTCTCTAAGTTGAGAAACCTGCGCAGTGCAATAGCGTGAGTGGAACCTAATGTCGGCGCGTTGTGCAGAAAGGGCAGTGTAACCACATATTGACCTGATGGTTCACGAGTAGTTGTGGTGCGGAAAATGTCCTCACACTGATCCTCTAATGGGCTGGTATGCTTGTAAGTTTGGGGTTCCTCGGATTCCCAAAACCTCTCAAGACTTTTGTGAATGTCATGAGTGGAATGCTCTGAGTCCGTGTGAGAGCCGACAATGTGAACTGAGTTGACCTGATTCGTGGGTGAAGTATGTAAACTTTCGAAAGGTCCAATCAATGTAAAATCAAATATCGTGCCGAAGGCTAGGCTTGCCAGGGCCGAGCGAAACCTTGGTTCCGTCTAACACTTGACCAAGAACGTCAGATCCTAGTATTAGATCAACCGGAGCTGGTGTGTGATATTCTCGATCAGCAAGAGGAATTGGTGGGTGACCTGTTAACTGAGCGAGATCTGGAACCTTTTCCAACGGTAGGTACCCAGTTACGTTCTTCAATATATGGGCTGTGGCCGTGATCATAGGTGTGTCACGGTGAGTAGGTCGGCATACAATTGTGATTGATGCCTTTGAGTCTTGTGTGTGCTGATTTCCAACTCCTGCGATTTTTAGAGATGTATGTTTTAATGGTAAATTTAAAATTGTGGCCATGCGCTGAGAACAAAGAGTCAGCATACTTCCACAGTCTAACAGTGCTCGTGCTGAGTGAAATTGACCATTTACGTCTGCTATTTTAAGTGAGACGGTTGGCAACAAAATTGGTGTGTTAGTGACGTTCACTACACGTTGTGCGGAGTCACAGGAATTCTCTGTTGGAGTTGAAGTCATTGAGTGAAAATGAGCTGAGTGTGTATGTGATGAGTGAATGTGTGATGAGTGTGCTGAGTGTGCTGAGTGCTGGTCGTCCTCGCCTTCATAGTGCTCTGTTATTGTAGGTAGTCATTGTTGCCTACCTACCCAAGACCTACTTGGCGATCGCGATTGAGTGGGCGAGTTGGGATGGGACGTGTGTGCCTGTGTTGCATGTGCCGAATGGTATTGAGGCTCATGCGCTGAGCGCTGTCTGGGCTGCTCACGTAGAGACGGAGGCAGCAAATGAGCAGATGAGCGTGTCGGAGACATGGCCCCATGGCGATGCAGTGAAGTATGGTGGTCAGACCGCCCACACTCCTTGCATGCACGCGTAGACCTGCACTCGTTCTCATAATGAGGACCCAAACAGCGTCGGCACCGGTTGCGTGAGTTCACAAAGTCCCACCGACCTTGAACCGGTTGGTTATTAAATCCTGGGCATGCGATGAGTTTGTGTCCCCTATTCCTGCAGTATGGGCATGGCATACCACCAGTAGGGGAAGAAGGTTGAGCCGAATAATTCTGTCGGCGAGTGGGTGATGGGGATGATCGGGCCGAGTAAACTGGCGCTGTCTCAAATGCCATAAATGGTTGACGAATAGGACGGGGGGAGCGATTGTCCTGCCGAGGAGCTATGGGGCGGAACTCTTGATGAGCCTGGTAGGGCTGACGTGGAGTACCTCGAGTGGGCTGAAGCAGCTTATTGAGCTGAGCGAGCCTTTCTGACGGGCCGAGCCGTGATGAAGAAGGAGCATTCTGTGACGCAAGGAACGTTGACTCATTCTCCTTGCAGCGTGCGTGCTCTTCCAAAAACTCAATGAGGTTCTTGAGCGTGGGCAGAGTTGCACGAGATCCGTACTTCCGCTCAAAAAGAGTGCGGAGCTCGCCTTGTAGTTTTCGCACCACCATGGACACGAAAACATAGTCGGAATCTTTCATGGGCAGATCGAGGTTGCGGAGAGCGCTTTGCGCTGAGATAAGCGGTATCAAAAACGATGTGCGGATATCCGAGCGCATGTGGATGTGCGGAAGGTTCATGATGATGTCTACAAATCGGTCAATGAGTACACGACGATTGTCGTAACGCTTGGTGAGAATTTCCATGGCTATGGGATAATTCTCGTTGGTAGGGTAGAGGTGTTTCACCATATCATGTGCCTCACCCTTTAGGGCGCCTAACAAATAATGCAGTTTGACAGCATCCGAGACTGTAGCCATCTCACTGACGAGGCTCCTAAAAACGGCAATAAATGAGGGCCATTCTTCAACGTTCGAATGAAACTCCGGTATGGGTATTTTTGGTAGAACACCAACGGGTGTACCTGAGCTGAGGGGTTGCGTCTTGTCCGGAAGAGCTGATTTTACTTTTAAACTTTCGAATGCCACTAGTATAGCATCATAATTGCTAAGTGCCGACTGAAATTTTTTTGTGTAGGTTGCCTCAGTTTCGTCGGACAAATCCTCATCGTCAAGGATCTCATAATATACGTTCTCTAACTTAGTTTTAACGCTTTGTATGTTTGCGTAACGAGCGGTGAAGTCCGCCACAGAATAAGTTTTTCTGTCGCCTGCCTCGACCGCCGCACCGATCTCCTTTAACAGAACTATCGCCTTTACGGCCTCACGAAACATCGCGGCTTGTGATTTCGAAGGCATCTTAATCTTGTTAAACTAGGTGGTTGATTACTAAGATAAAATACGCAGCGAGTTTGAGCTGAACTATAAGAGCGGACGTACAACTAAAATAATTGATGAGATAGATGAATAGAGCTGAGATACTTGCGCGGATGAAGTAACAATGACTATGTTCAAACGGAACACGGAAATAAACACGACAGAGAAAAAAAATTTTTTTTTTTTAAACAACCTGTATATGAGCTGATACACCAACGTGGAACACCCTATATGTGTACCATAAACAATAAGAGCAGAGATGAGATGAAAAAACAAAAAAAAAAAAATTTACTATATTTCTGCTATATGCACTCGGTTAAAAAGCAGACAATAACAGGATAAAACCGTCGGCAATATATCACTGCGACACGATATTACCGTAACATTAAATATCGAAAAGGGCTGATCAACTTGTTAGACAATAACACGAAAAAACTGACGGCAATATATCATAACAGTATATTTACAACAAAACATCAGTCGTCGAAAATTCTATTTATAGAATAAAACACCTACCCACTTTGCGTAAACAAACAAAGAATGTATTTACCTAGCCGAAATCGGATCTAAATGAGCGGACAATCCAATGATGCAATCAAGCTTTGGTAACGTAATAATACGTAAACGTAAACGTTCGTTACGTAATAACTTATGTATACGTGGGTTTTACGTATGTGCGTAACTTACGTAAATGCACGAAATAAAGCAAATTTATACTCGCACCGAAAAAATATCTCGCAAATTCTCGTAAAATTTGGGTTTAATAAAGAAGTATAGTGGACTGTAATAAACAATTGGGCTGAATGGATATAATTATATTATCTGAGCTGAATAATAATAACAAACGGGATGAACGTGAGTTTATTCTGTAAAGGGGCGGGGGGGGGGCGGTTCTATACCGATCCGATAAATAGAATGTTCTAGGCGGCGGTTCTAATTACCTACCCGCAATAGGTATTCGAGACCACAAAATATATATTTTTTTTTTTGCCGGGAAAGGGGGCAAAATATGTAACCGGGTGAAAATGGACTGTAGTAAATCGACGGGGGCTGGTTCAGTAACGGTTCGAAGGGCCAAAAATGTAGCCGCTGGCTACAGGAATGCAGAGATGATGAAAGAGGATAAATGGATGGGTTGACACGAGAGAATTGTGGGAAACAATGTGGGTGCACTGACCTGGTTGGAATGTTTTCGATGTGCCGGCTGAAATGCGCCGCGTGTCGTCTCCTCTCGTTGGGCTGATGAAGCTGGCGTCTTGGGCAGTGATGAGCTGGATGGCTTGGTTCTTGGTAACGTGAACACTACACTTTCACAATCTAAATGATGGGTCCGCAATATTATTTGTGCTGGCAGCGCGAATGTATGCACACATGTATCGTTCGGTCGACGGTTGCGGCGAAACAGAGAGTGAGCCAACGCGCGGGTTGGCGCCAGCGCGCGGGTGCGCAGACGTGCGCCTCGAGAGGCTTGTCCAGCCGAACAGAGTGAGTGAACCGCGGGTTGGCAGCACGCGAGTCTATTGTGTCGCCAGGTGGCGCCAGCGCAGCGCCGCGATATTAGTCATGCACATGTCATGTTCGAACGTCACGCTGGTAACGTAGTGTAGCGTGAACACTTGGCTCTCGTGACCTATTAGTAGTCAAAAGTTTCTAACCCAGCTGTTCTTGTGACCGAACTCTTATACTTCATTCCAAATAAGATTAGAAAGATTTTGGTTTTTAAAAGTTAATAAAATCTAATTAATCTTATACATAACAAAATAAAAGGGCTGTAATCATTTATCTCTCCGTACAAAGAAGTACAGTTATTTATTTTGGTTTATAACATAGATATATCCTAAATCTATGGTTTATATACAGTTTCATTGATTATATTACTTCTTAAAAACCAAAATCTTTCTATTCTTATCTGGAATGAAGTATAGTAGCATCGACAAGGAAAGGAGGATAAAGAAAACTCTTTGCTGAAGCAAACTGTACATAAGTATTCAGGTAAACGTTTATTAATGTTTTCAGGATCTCTGTCGCTACATGAGAGGCGAACTGACGGTTGACAAGGAAACACAAGTGATCCAGTCCTTGATAGCCAAGGGACTCGAACGTGAAGAACTTAGAGACGAAATCTTAGTGCAATGTGTTAGACAAGTAAGTATTATACACGATACCTTTTGAGGGATTTGTGAATGAATGAAAACGATTTTTTTTGTTACTTTGAAACTTTTCCAACCAGGATACAAGAGGGGCAAATGGGTGTAATTGCCCTCCCCCCGAGCCACGAAGTACCATCGGTGCCCCTAGAGAATGTGTACAAGGACGCCCCTCACACAGTAGTTTAAATAGATACAGTATACGTTGTCAAGAGGCACCGTCTGTTTCACTAATCTGCTTATTTAGTAATCGTCATAAATATCACACTAGCCTATTATTTGAAATTTCTGAAACGAAATCCTGCATCTGCGCCTGTTACCAACCGATTTGAAAATTTGCAAGCCTTTAAATTGGCTCCATACTGCAATATGAATGAAGCGTCGGAGACAGTGGAGTTTATCAGGGTATACCTTGACCTTCGCCTAGGCGCCGCGCGGCGAGGCGGGGGGGAAGAAAGGACAGCGTGAGCTCACATGAGATCGATATTGTTTTATTTATATATATTTTTTTTCTTTATTAATTGATGTTTTCGTTCTGATTTGTTCAAGAATATTTTGTTTTTTTTTTTATGAAACATAAAATATTGAAATAATAATCATAATTTTAATATAACGTACCTAGTTACTTACTTCACTTACCATTGTAGTAGCATCATATTTCTTAATAAATATAAAAAGCAATCTTGAATATCGATCTCCTGCTACTCTTTCTTTTCCTAAGGCGGGGCACAGCGGTTACGGTCAAAACCATCAACATATAAAAATCAAAATAATAATAATTTAACATAATTATTAAAAAAAAAAAATTTTTTTCATAAAAAAAAATTATTAATCCATTTTTAAGAAAATTAATACAAAAAAAATACCCATTAATAAAGGTAAAGAAGCAAATAAAATATAAAATAGTACGGGGAAGGCAGGGTTAAATCTCCCCCCGCCCCGTGATGCCCTCATACTGCAGGAAGTTCGTCAATCAAATTGCTTTCCTGTACGCTATTTACTGTCTTGTCTCTTTTTCGCTCGCGATAATTATGACTTCCACGTGTCATATACGAATATATATTAGTATATATATAATATTGTAAACTATGTATTACTATGTATATTGACATGTAGATAATAAGGTAACATAAGAAATTCGGTTATTTATTACATATATATATATTTTTTACACCACGTACGCCTTATCCTCTATTTTACATTATCTTCCACCCAAAGGTTATCTGGAAGAAATCGCTTAAGCGATAAGACCGCCCATTGTACCCTCTCTGAAAAAATATTTTATAAATTCTTGTTTTGGTGCACAATAAAGAGTATTTATGTTATGCTATGTCAATGTGACATTGCAATACTACGTAATTGACTGAAGTCATGTATGTTGTGTGCCGTTTTAGAAGTTAGATTCTTGTGAAGGTTACCTATCTACACTTTCTTCTAATATCGTTAGTTGAAACTATACGTACCTATGTGCGTGAACAGACACATAATTAACTGGTCTTGTAAATTACAATTTATTCATTCCAGATAACAGAATGCCCAGTAGAAGATTGGGCTGAACGAGTTTGGCTGATCCTTTGCCTCTGCGCCGTTGCCTGGCAACCGTCCCGCGGACTAGCCCGCTACTACTGCGCGTGGCTACGTACAAGGGCAAGGTCTAACAATGCTACAAGGGCTACGCATTGCGCCCAGTGGTGCTTGGATAACTGTAGGGGCGCCGCCTGTCGGTTGCTGCCGCCTAGCACTGTAGAAATTGCTGTAAGTTACAGTTTATTGAACGAGCGAGCTCCGAGTCTATTTGAATAGTCCGGCGTTTGTATG
The DNA here is from genome assembly GCA_934047225.1 of Ypsolopha sequella. NCBI lineage: Eukaryota > Metazoa > Arthropoda > Insecta > Lepidoptera > Ypsolophidae > Ypsolopha > Ypsolopha sequella. The sequence continues at coordinate 19,559,391 of OW203991.1, forward strand.
TATGAATGTTTGTCCGACTATAACTCGAGTATTGTTGATCTGAACGTCATGAAATTTGGTTAGGCGAATAAATTAAACAAAAAGAATTTTTCAATGCAAGTGCTCGTAAAGGCCCACTTTTTATGCATCAAAACCGAACAGAAAGTCGATTATTTTGCCCTAGGGCTTTATTTTTTTTTTTCAATTTATTTACAATGGTTGGCTAACCTGCAGCCTTTCCTGTGTACCATAATGTTATACTTTTTTCCCACTGTTTAACGGCTTTGGATACAGTCTTTTTGAGCCAATCATAATTTAAAGTTCACAAGATTATATTTGTTTTATTTCCTCACACTATGCATTGAAAAACATAGTATGATACACGGGCGTAAGAGCAATAAATTACTCGGTTACGTTTAAAACACTCGCTACGCTCGTGTTTTAAATCGTCCTCGTAATTTATTCCTTTTTGCCCTTGAAGCATAAACCACTATTAAGTTCGAATACGAGCCAAATCGGTCAAGGAGTTGCCAAGATATGGGGTTGTAAGAGGTACATGGCGAGTTCACAGTTCGGGGCAAACTACTAGTTTATTGAACGAGCGAGCGAAGTTCTCCGAGTCTACTTGAACAATCCGGCATTTTTATGTATGTATGAATGTTTTGACGATAAATCGAGTATCGTTTATCGGAACGTCATGAAATTTGGAAGTCGAATAAATGAGACAAAAAGAATTTTAAAGTTCGAATATGAGTCAATACGGTCAAGGTGTTGTCACAAAATAACCACTTACAGAATGTTTACTTTACTCCGCATAACTACAAGCGCACGCACACATAGACGCGTACGTACGACGATCTCGGAGATACTCGGGTGAATGTCAATACGAAATTCTGCCGAGATCATCATACGTACGCGTCTATGCATGTGTGCGTCTGTTTTCGCTCCGTCGTCGAGTCGGCCTTCTGGTAGTATTTATTTTGTGGTGTTGTTGAGATATGGGGTTGTTAAAGAAGGTCGCTAGTTCGCAGTTCGGGGCGAATTATTAGTTTATTTAGAAATAAACAAACAACTTGCGTTCAATTCAATGCACAAGAGACTTCGAACTGAAATGATAAACCATGTTATCGAGGCCACAATACTCTCACATAGTGATGCCACACATCACAATAGGGAATGAAACGTGAAAAACGATTTTTTGTATGAAAATACTTAGAAGTGACGTCATAACTTTGTATTTTGGCAAGAGGCAAATAAATGACTTCTAAATTGATGCATTGTATAAAAAAAATAAAATTGAACTTTATGCAAAATTATGAATGAAGTAGGCACTATTTTTGAATATCAATTTTACGCATGCAAGTTTTAAAATTTATTGACAACCCAGGCATCATCCGTAGTCGGTTGCACATTTATCACCAAGATTAAACAAAAACGAAAATCGCTTACATGCAATGCTCTTTCTTATTGGAATGAAGTTACTTATCGTACGTTATACTCCAGACGCTTGTTGGATGAGGGCTAGGCCGAAAAAGTGTAACATTTCGACCGTTACGTTTTCATCGTATCGCTTTAATTACACTTCTTTATCGCTAACACTTCTCACCGCGTTTCATAGTACGGGGTGGTGTGAGCGACGCATAATATGTATACGGCGGCTTGCGCCTCAGTATCGAAAGGAACTTCGTTCCAGCCGGGTGGCCCACGATACATCTCGGCTTTTTTGCAAATAAACCCGCATTAAGACTAATTGAACAAGGCGTAAGAAACTACTCTATTTATTAACCATTGTACCTTGTTATTAACCAATTAAATGTTTTTTACAGGCAATGCGTCGTCTGGGCACAATAGTATGCCGTTTCTTCTTCCTCGATGGCCGCACTAAAGCTATCGACGTCCATCCAGCGGACACAGCAGCTGCAGCCGCCGCTAGACTAGCGGACAAATTGGGACTGACTCCACAATCCAGGGCTGGATGGGCGGTGTATCAGCAGAGGGGCGGTAAAGAGGAGCATGTTCGAGCCACGCAGTATTTGTATGATGTTATCGCTGCCTGGGAAATGTGAGTTTTATAACAATAGTACCAATGTTTACCAGCGGTATAGCTAGTAGATTATCATACACAGTGAAATATGAAATCACGGTACGGTGGCTACTTTGCTTTTCTGTCAACTACTGTAAAGATTAATAAATAACACGAGTAATTATTGCGAGTAATTGTATAAAGTTGTATAACCTATTTTTCTAGTTGCCGCGTATTTAATACAATTATTGTTTAAGAGTAGAATTGGCTCTATCGCTATTTAGGGCATATTGTTTGGCCTCTTTCTTCACATATATCTGACTGTAAGACATAACCCAGTTTTTGATTTTAAAAAATCGCGTTAAGTAATGCTTAACCCGATGCTTAGATGTAGGTGGTAGAGCTGATGCCGGGCTCGACTGTGGACGTACCACCATCTTACTTGGAGACCCCTCGAAGTAATTCGGGGGAGAGTAAGAGGACGGCTCACAGGCAAAAAACCAGGAGGCCCACCATGCCTGGGACCGATGGATGGCGGTATATCCATCCCTAATAGCTGGGCCTTATATGGAACAGACTGGTGACGGGCAGTGGCGTTACTGGTGCGAGGGTTCCGGCACCGCGCTCACCAACTCGTCTGCCCAGCGTGTGTGAGTATGGGCACTTCTTCCAGGATGACCGCCGGGAGTAGCAAAGTCCTGGAAAGGCTTATGTCCAGCAGTGGACGAACTAGGCTGATGGATGGATGGATGGAATGCTTAACCCCTCCGGTGTTCCAAGCGCAAAACACGCTTCTCGGGTCCTGTTTTGAGCGCCTTGCTTAAGACTGCTAGCAGTTGCTAGAAGGTTCAAGTGGACTGAATCTGCTGTCTTTTTTCCTCATACTCGTAATTAAAAACATATACAACAAACAGAGATGACCACAGTTCATTGTGTCTAAGGTCGCTCTAAATGCAAGGGGGCGGGAATTCACTTGTTATGCTGGCGGCCCGCGGCCGGCTGCCGGCTATGCAACACCACAGGTGTTAAGTGATAAATAAAACAATCGCCGTAACTAGGGAATGCAATCTTGCACCTAAATGTCAATCTCGGTATTTGCAAGATTTAAAAAAATCAATCTCGCAAGATTTTGATATTAGCGAGATCTTGCACTAGTAAAAATTCTTTCGAAAAAAATATTGTTTCAACTACTGTTTAATACAAAAATTAAAACAAGATATCAATCCAATTAAAGGGATGTATTTAAACATACTTATAATAGTTAATTATATTATTCTACTGACCATACTGAAAAGCTTTCCCAAAGAAACAACTAGCGTAAATGGAAAAATAAATTCTCCTTTTCATAATAATTTTAAAATCCAACTGTAAATGTTGTATGGACATGTGTTTTTTTCCGTTTGCTTTGTTATGTTTCTTTGGAAAATTTGTTTAGTGTGAACAGTAGAGTAGAGACTATATGATGTTATTTAAAGATAGCGTGTGTTTTCACTTTATATAGGCTATAGGCTAGCCCAGCCGCAGACAAGATTCTTTCTAATTCAATGTTTATAGTCATCAATTTCAACAAAATGATGGTGATGATTTATCGCAGTTATTGTCTTCTCGACCCAGCAAATCCAATGCTTTATCTTTATTTTAAGTTATTCAAGTGTCGTCAATGCCCTGCATCTGTAATATGCGCTGCCGCTTGATCTCGCAAATCTTGCGAGATCTCGCACTGATAACGATGCGTGATTGATCTTGCAATATATGTGCGAGATCTCGGTATTTCGAGATCTCGGTATATCGAGATTGCATTCCCTAGCCGTAACATATTATATGAAATGTGTTTAAAAACATTTACCCAATATTCGTCAGGCAACAAGGCCCCGGCGGCGGCTCGGCGGACAACCGCTTCGTGTTCAAACGCCGCTTGTTCCGCGGCGGGAGAGAATTGCCGCACGACCCTGTCGAAGTGGCGCTGTTGTACGCGCAGGCTGTTCATAGTGTTGTTAAGGTGATATGTTAAGGTTTTGCAAGAGGGACGGATTCGTGGAAAAGTAGCAAAATGTCGGTTTTTTATTAATATAAAATGTACTAAAGTTGCTATCAAAATTTCGTGTAACCAGCCCCCCTATTCTGTATCTTAGGTTGCCAACTAGACAGGGTGCCTATCGTCAAAAACATAGATAAAAACTGAGTTTTCAAAATTGCCTTTAGAGGGTATTTAACTATTTACGAACTGTGACGTCACTTCAAATGAGAACATATCCTTAGATAATCGGAATTCGATAGTATATCTATGTTTTTGATGATAGGCACCCAGTACAGTTGGCAACTAGAGATACATAATAGGCCCGCTGGTCCTAGATACTGTTGAAACCCATCTAATAAAATATAATCGTAATTCATATGTCATTCCAAATTGTTAAACCAGGAGACGTGGTGTGGAAAAAGACCTCTTTTCAATAAATATTTTTATCGAGCCGAATTTCTCCAATCACGTTACTGTTTGACAGATCCCTAGAAAAAGAATCCAAAAATAATATACTATCTTATCAAAATAACACCTTCTTTACTTTGCCTTAACGTAGATATCTTCATAGTTTCTGCTAGAGCAAACTAACTGAGAAACTTCCGCAAAACCTACGGAAATAACGGGCGAATGATTGGCACTACCACTGGTCTCAATACTATTACCACTGGACTACGTGTCTGGTACAAATGACAGTTAATAAACTGCAGGTTTGAAGCGCCACCGGCGAAATTCCCAGGAACCATTTTTGACGTTTAATTCAAAATGTGTCTTCTAATCCGAGATTTTCGCGCATTTTAATTGACATCAGATCACCGTCGACATTGCTAAAATTTTAATTCCATTAACTTCGTAGCTACCTACAGCGCCAAAATGGAGTAAATCAAATAGACACGAAAATTATTTGATAGCCGCCTGTCCAGTGGTAACGTATGGTGGTCACTGGATACTACCCAACTGCCTGTAACCTCTTTCAGTATGACTTTTCATGTCGTCATGCTAGAACAGGAACTGCCGCTAGGCAGCATGGTTTAGTCATGAGCATGGTAACAAGGCACGGCCGAAGCCAGTTGAAGTTAAAGGATTTGTCAGTTGGGTCTTGTCTAACTTCTTAGGGCTGTTGTCATGCACCCCATGGTCGTTGCTACATGGCATTATCTAGGTAATTTTTGACAGGCATTACACATCGTTTAAGATTGATTTACAAATCAGGCTAATGGTATTAACATCTAACACCATAACTTCGTCACCAGATGGACGAATTCCCAGTGTCAGAAAAAGTGGCTCTTCAACTGGCGGGGCTACAAGCCCAAGTGTCCCTAGGAGAACCGCCCCCCAGCCCTCCACCACCTCACACCAGAGCCTACTACTCGCATCCCGAACAGTTCTTACCTCAAAGGGTGGCGAGACAAAGGCCGGCTCATCAATGGGTAAGTATTCACTTTTTAAACTGTCTATTATTTATTTTGATGTACACCACCTTTACAATTTATATCCTTGGCTTCATTTCCATCCAAATGGAAGAAATCGCTTTTAGCGATACGACCGCCAATTGTAATCGATCTATATCTTGTTTTTCTATTTAAAGTTTTCTTTTATATGGTGCACAATAAAGAGTATTTGTCTTGTCTTATCTTGTCTTTAGGTAGCGTTCCTAAACGCCGGGGTAAATGTAAAAATTTACTGGCATCCGTTCCAAAACCACCCGAGTTAAAACGAGCAGTTCATAAACCTTGTCAGACTTTGACAGTTTAAACTTTACATTTACCCAGGCGTTTAGGAACGCTACCTACGTCGCCAGTATTTAGAGTCGTGTTTTCAACATTGCTTGACTCGAGTACAAACTTCAATAACACAGTGACTTTTCTCAAACAAGCGTGTAATGTAATCATTATTTAAAGAACCTTGTTCGAGATAAAATTGAATTTCTAGTAGTGGTCAAAAACAGGCCATCAGCGGCCGTCAATATTGGTATGAAAATCCATATATGTCGTGTTATAACGCCTGCATTCGCACTATGAAGATCCATAGCTGTCATGTTGTATGAATATGGAATGAGCAGAGAGGTTTTATTAATGGTACTGGCTGAATACAACTGAGGTAACGCAAAAAAGGCCATTTTTTAGATTAATTATTGATTAAAATGAGCTCAAGCGAAGAAATACAGTCCGATGCGAATATTTTAAACGGAGCACAGTCTGAACTTCACTCCAGTAAAAACCTTTCCTACTAAAAGTACAATTTTTTTGAATTGTAAAATATAAAAACGCGTTTTTTTAATTATTTGTACATCCGCGCATTTTTTTAAGAAAGTACTATACAAACCGTGGCGGCAATTAGGCATTGATGGACTCACGTATGTTATCATGTACGTTATCACGTCTGACCATCAACGTCTAACTTGCCGGCCGCTGCATTAATGTACTATAATCAGATATATGAGCCTGATATGGATTTAAGAAAAACTTTTACACGTATAATAAAACTGCGAGATTTACAAATCACAAAAAATTAGTATCATTAACATTATCACAAGCAATGTAATGTAATCCGGCCTGAACAACTTTGACACTAGATCGGGCACTAACCTGTCGACAAGCAAATCAAGTATCGATTGTGGTTCTTAGATATGGCTGCAAGTAGTAGCTGCCGCTATTTCTATTTTTATATATGAACAGTCGATAACAAAATACCATCTTCCAGGCAACAATCCTCGCCCAAGCGCATCGGCAATACGGCGCGGGGCGCGCTGAACTCACTGCCAAGGCGTTGTACCTCTCCTGTGTGATGCAGTACCCACTGTATGGGGTCACACTCTTCCCCGTCACCTACAAGGGATACTGGGCTCATGGTGAGCATCTCATCAATGGTAAAAACAGGGGGGCTTTTGCTATCCCTTTAATTTTGCGACGAATAAAACTGCGTTTACGTGGCAAAAAGACGCTAAATGATATTCCTGTTTGTTGCTTATGTCCCCCGCGTTCCGAAATAGAATTATTTCGCTAAAATCGATTACGAATGAATGAGGTGAATGGCTAATAATCCATGAGTGAAGCAAATGCGTTGATTCATTCGTATGACTTTCATGGCTCATGCGACGGAGGTGAGGCGATGTGAGCGTTGAACGGAATGGAATGTCAAAAATTGTTTTCGCTCCATTATTTCAGCAGTTCAAATCAGACAAACCATAGTATATGTTTTATTCGGCCATGAGAGAAACAAATAAAAAGTCGTGTGGAACTTTTCGTCGAAAAGGAAGAATTTATATGTATATATATTTTTTCGTCGCTATCTGAGTCTACGTTAAAGAACAGTGCTACAAACTCTTCTTGTTCCATTACGAATCACGGCACTTTGACGAAATAAAATCAAATAATCGTATTGTATTCTGTGATAAGAGGTTATGGTTAAGATGTATCTTTTTTAATGCGGTCCGAATCATAAGCTATCTTTCACATCGTTTGCTAGCTCACAAATTACGGACCAGTCATCGCTCACACTTTAATTCATTCATAGCTTTTATCTATGTAATTCTATTACGGACCGCAGGGATTATATACAGTATGTCCCTCGTACAAGTGCACATCCGAAAAGGGGTGAAACTAGACCTTATTTTATCGATAAAAAATGTTTTTTTTTTTTTTTTAGAAAATCTTTGTTTTATAAATTTACGTTTTAAATTCTTTTTTTATCTACCATGGAGACTATGTATAAAATATGTCATAACTTTTGATCTATCGCGAGTAATGCAATGAAATAAAACTGTTATAATCGTTAAGAATAGACGTTGCATACCAAATCAAAAACGAAACATAATCAACTACCATTACCATAAAAATAATATTCTAAAAGATTATTTCTTTAATTTTACCGTCTTTTTTTTCAGTAATAGTAATTTTTTTCAAAATAATGTCCCCGTTGCACTATACTTTTATTCCTATTTATCATTGCCTATTCCATTATCTTTCTAACAAAAAAAAATACAACGTTCTATCATAAATAAAATATTTTCTACGAGCGGTTAACCAAAGGCACTGCGCTCGCGTTCCATACAAAGATACCCAGGTGGAGTATTTTTTCAAGATTAAAAAAAATTCAAAAGATATTTTTTTCTTTGTTTTTGTCGATATATTTAGATCTAGTTTCACCCACTTTCGGATGTGCACTTGTACGAGGGACACACTGTATACGATGGCTGAAGAAAAATAATACAGTGAAATCCGTTTAGTACGACTCTGTTTAATACGACCAACCGTATTCAACGACGTAGACGCAACCTCAAGTTAGGTTATTGTAAAATTTATTATGAAGGGATATCAGTTCGTTGTGTGCGTCGTCCGGTTAGTACGACGTAATATTGCCGGTCCCTTGACCGTCGTTATATCGGGATTCTACTGTACTTAGCAATCTTGCCAATGAATACTGTAATGTCTTGTGTACCCGAAAATACTACACTCACAATCTCCATTCGGACTTTTTTTCCATCTTTTGCTCGCGCGGAAGTGTGTTTTAATTATCGAAAGTTTTCGGCTTGGCGGTTATTTTATCAACACCCCTTATAGCCTATCTGTTGACCAGGGTTACCATATACGATGACAATAAAGAAAACCCCATCCAAATCCGTTAAGTGGTTCTCGAATTAAAATGGAACATACATACAGACAGACAAATATTCTAAAAATTGTAGTTCGGTACAATAATAATGAGTAATAATAACCCATTTAAATCAAAATTTCGCACTTTTTATACTGCTTCATTATTAGTATAGATTCCTTGCTCAAAGCCAAGATATAAATCAAGCACAAATTCTCCAGGTCCCAACGTTCTCCTCGGAGTGGGCTCAGAAGGCGTGGTTCTAGTCCGACCGAATGACAAAGTTGTTCTAGCCGAGTACCCGTACAACAATATAGCAGCTTTGCTAATGGACCCTGTGGACAATGGACTGACGATTAGCTTGACGCATCATGGACAGCACGACGGCCATAGGTAAGAATAGACAACAATATGATTTTAAAAAAATCCACTTATGTGGATACTTCTTATGCTGCCTCCTTTTAATACAATACAATACAATATCTTTATTTACCAAAAAGCTTACACTATTTTATTACATGCTTAAGGTAACTTACTTAATTACGAACTAAAATTAGTGTGCATGCATAGTGACGAGAATAACTGTGGATCCCACGCTAAGTCTAACTTTTCCGGTGGAATCCAAGACTGATTATCAAAATTAATTAATTAATCCGAGGTTTAAAAACAAGAAGGAAGATATTTAACACTTAGAATAATAAAAAATAAATAATTGGACATTTTTAAATTAGCACAAGGCTTAAATCTAATCAATGGCGGAGATAGGTATCATAATTATTTGTCAGTCAGTGATAACGGTGCATTCTTTTATAAGTTATTTTATTTTTTAATATTATTCCGGTCGAATAGGCAAGGGACGTAATAATGATCGTTGGTGAAACGCGGGTGTACCGAATTTTGGACTGTGACTTAGATATTTCACAGTGCATGCATTTCATGTGCACACCCGGAACATCTCTGACACCTCCTCGGGGATTCATATATATAAATATATCTTCTCACAGATGCATAGTTCTTGAATCAGCACAAAAGAATGAAGCAGCTTGGCTCATGGCTTCATACAGCCCCATCCTAGCCAACGGCTTAGCAGATGAACCACCCAGAAGGGCCGCGCCCGCATCAGAGAGATCAAGATTAGCTGGTGCTTTGAAGAGTGCGAGACGGGCCTTAGTAGACTCTGGAATGTTGCGCAGACCTACCGAAGTCTCCACTGGAAATTTCTTGAGGAATACTTTGAGAAGGTAAGTTTTAAGCCCATAAGTTGTATCCAGTATACGGTCCAGTTTTAACTGGTTTAGCTGTTGATACTTGTAAAGCCACTCCCGCAGAAGAAAGTTCTGAATTGTCTGGATATTTAGTGATACAGTAATTACAATTTAATTTCCAAAGAAGAAATGCTGCCAGCATTCTAGGAACCCTGCCATAAGACGGCGGCGATCTGGCAAACATTTTTTACTTAGTTTAATTTTACTTTAGGAGACATTTTAGTTTTATAGGTAAATTTGTAAGGTTTAATTTTAGTTTTATTTCATGCTATTTAAGTTTTTATGTTTCTGTTCACTTTAGAATTGTAATGTTTGTCAATTTGGACATGTAGAGAGGATGAATGAAAGTAGAGTGACGAAAGAAATTTATGATGCGCAAGTGGAAGGTATAGCTCGACCACACCGCCCTAGAAGGACGTCTGCTGACCAAATTGGCGACATACTGAAGAAGGGCCATGTCAAATGTACCCGGAATAGAAGAGCTGGTATGACTAGATTGATGGATGAGTATAATCAATTGTGTCTAGAAAATATAGGCCGCTCTGGTTTTTTGGACTGACTTCCACGATTTTTGTAACTCTCCCCAGGCTAAGCAAGCACCGCTTAGAGAAGGTGCGTCTCGACATGGCCGCTGAGACTCAAGGGGAATGCTACAAAGGGTTCTCGGCCGGGTACTGGAGCTGGTCGCGCACGCTCAGCCACAGCCTGACCAGGCTCAACGATGCTGAAGAGGTCGCCGCTACGCAGATATTCAAGGTACTGTAAAACCAGTTTTACACAAACAAGTGTTTTTGTGGAATCTTGATGAATAAGATGCCTAGGTTGATTGAGACAAGATTAAATTTAGTCAACTGCCTGAATTCATACCGGAGGCTCGGGTAGTGATTAGGAACAAAGTTCAATGATCCTTATTTTTGAAATAATAAAAGAAAAATCTGTCCCCTTGCAGTTTTCAAATACAATTCCTAAAAATGTTTTTTTCCTATTTCATCTGTTTGGTCACTAAACATTGTTCCTGATCACTAACCGAGTCGCCAGTATGAATTTTCCAGTATTTTCGGTTGTTGGTTTGATCAATACTGCTGAGAGAATAACATGTTTATTTACGACAGGACATAATGAGCCACGCTGGCCTCAGCACGGCGGAGGGCGGCAGCACCAACAACCTCGCCAACAACAACAGCACGTCCAGCCACAGCAGCCAGGAGTCAGACAGCGATGACAGAGTTGCGCTCGCGCAGGCCTTGCTGCAGCGATGCCTACAGAAGGAGACCTTGTTGGCTGAACTGTATATGCAGCTTATTAAGCAGGTTTGTTGGATCTACTCTGTGATGTTATTACGTTATGTCATTTAGAAAAGTGGAATATACTTCCCTCAAAATATGACAGTGAATTGCTAGTTATTAGTACATTGTTCACCGAGGGAAGAAAGGGGAAGATTACCAACGAGGGTGTAGTTTGAGGCCCGAGGCGAAGCCAAGGGCCTCAATACACACGGGTTGGGAATCGCACTTTCTCCCGAGTGATACATAGTGCTTTATAGTACACCTGCGAGGAAATAGTAAAATTTTACTTTTAATTAAGATACAATAAAAGAAACCGACTGACTCGCGTGCGATTGTCACTTTTTATTTCCTTCTTATTTTTTTATTACGTGCAGGAAAAGTAAGTGGTCAGTATCATTTTTCGAGTTTTATGCACGAGTTCGCAAAATAATACTGGCCACTTGGTCACCTGCTCATTCTTTATGTTATTTAAAAAAAAACAGCACGTTAACAATGGATTTGCATATACTTTTTCTGCCCGCTCAAGCACGTTAACAATGAATTTTAATACACTTTTTCCGCCCGCATATTTGTATGACAGTAATGACGTATTTTCTGCATCGTTTTCAACAAAGAAAGAAGGTACTTTCCGAGCAGGTGTAGTATAAAATAAATTAAGGACCTGGGAAACATCGAACATATGGTCACTTGGTGCTTACTATGATCCGGGACTTAACATGACATGACTCACCTGACTATCCGACCGCATATCAAAATGATATCAATGAAAAATTGCAAATAAGGTATGGTTGTGGTATCTGAGAGCAAAAGAGGCATTTTATGAAGTTTTTACACTAGTATGGTCTGTTATATTATAACACTTATAATATAAAAAAATAAGCTTAAATAATAACGGTAATTTTAAATCTCAAAATACTTTCAAGTCATGCAATTAGAAGATTCCATAAAACTCATTGACATACAAACCATGGACCTCTAGTCTAATACAAGATTTACGAAAAAAGTGTCCTTAGTAAAATGTCAAAATATTAAGGAACAAAACATTTTAATTTGAATCCTCAGACATTGGTCTGAGTTTGAATCGTTTGTCATTGCTGCATGGCTCAATTTTATTGACGTGCAATTGACACGCTTTTTTAGTTTTCAATGGTTTTAAATTTTTTTTGGTTCGGACACTTTTGAGCGCAGACCCGATGTCTACTTGTTACTATGTCAATGACAAAACTTATTTAAACTAAATATATATATTTATATATAACTTCGTTTACAGACGACCGACCACCCAGAGCCGTCATCCCGCGTCTCAGCCCGCCACTGGGCGCTACTCTGTGCGTCTGTAGGCGCCGCTCTGCCCCCCGTCAAACCGCTGAGAAGATTGCTGTTAGCGCATCTCAGATATAGGGGCACTGCGCTACATACTGGCGAGGAGGGGAAGTTCGCTAGACGGGCCGAACAGGTGACACTTACTAGCATTCAAATAAAAGCCATAATCCCGTGTATCACCCAGCCACTGGGCGCTACTCGCAGCCGCTCTACCCCCCGTCAAACCGATCAAAAGATTTTAGTTAGCGCATTTCAGACATAGGGGAACTAAGCTTCATACTGGCGAAGGGAAATTGTACCGAACAGGTGAACTTTATGTTCATTTGAATAAGAGACATATTTTCGTGTATCAGCACGTCACTAGGCGCTACTTGGTGCCGCTTTACTCCCCGTCAAACCGATGAAAAGGTTTTAGTTAGCGCATTTCAGATATAGGGGAACTGAACTACATAATGGCGAGTGGAAGTTTGCTAGACGGCCCAACAGGTGAACCTTATTTTAATTAGCATTAGAGCCATATTTTCGTGTATCAGCCCGCCACTGGGCGCATTTAGCGCGGTTGTTTGTGCCGCTCTACCCCCCGTCAAACCGCTGAGAAGATTTCAGTTAGCGCATTTCAGATATAAGGGAACTGTGCTAGATACTGGCGAGAAGGGTAAGTTCGCTAGACGGGCCGAACAGGGACACTGTAAGGGTAGGGACTAATATCGGACTACCTCTCCCTTACAAAAGGTACAGTGCGCGCCAATCTTTTAGTCGCCTCTGAATGAGTTACGAGTGCAAGCTTGCGCAGGTACAGTCAAGGAAACAATAATATCAACGGTTGATTATTAAATCTTGAATTATTAAATGTTTACTATAAGTAGGAAGGTGCACTTGTTGTACCTACATATTTAATTATTTATTTATTATTTAAGTGCAATCTTAACTATATAAATAAAACGCATTAATATAAACACCATTTTCCTACATTGTCGCCTTAAAACGCTATAACGTCCACGGGGCATAACAACAACAATAAACTTTAACAAACTAAAACAACAAATAAAGGCAAAAAAACAATAACAAACAGATTCAACGATAAACTTAACGAATCATAGAATTTTTTCCTCGAAGGTACTTTTCATGCAACGCGCGCATGTACCTATAGTGTACGGACGTAGCACTAACACTAACGCATAGTGTTGACACCTGCTAAATGGCGAGCGGGGGGGTGTGGTGCGGCACGCGGGCGGGTGTGCTCCGCGCCCTCGCCCCATAACGTCCCCCTGACACCGTAAAACGGCTATTGCGTCGCCTCTTGCGGCTTTCTTCAGAGGCGACTAAAATATTGCTCTGCTCTCACCCAGATAGTTCCTTAACACTCTCTCGGTTATTTAATTACATATAATAATAACATATTAATTGTCTCTTAGTTTGCATTTTCTAGAGCCTAAATTAAGTTGTTATTATGTCGATTCATTCCTCCAACGACTATAAAAAATATGAAAATTAATAATAATATTTCCCTCCAGGTGGCGCTAAGCATAGCCCAAGTCCCCCGCCGCCTCGCCGCCCCCTCTAAAGAGGAGCTCCTATGTGCCGCAGCGCGTCGTCCCATGCACGTGCGTGTGTTACTACTGGATGGTAAACAACACGGCCTGGTGTTCGGCCCGGCCGCTACGGCTGACCACCTCGTCAATATGCTGAGAGAGAAGATCGGGCTCAGTGAGGCGGCTACAGGTTTGTTTGTTTTTTAATGGTTTGTTTAGTATCACGTTGATTACAAATACATTTAAATCGTTGTACAATATAGGAAGTCCTGACTCACTTACTCACTGACTCATCCACGGCCCCCCCCCCCTCCCCTCAAACCCTTGGACTTAATAACGGAATAACTGGATTTTTCGACATTCCCACGGAATTCACGTGAGCAATGTCGTGGAGCGTCCGCTATACTGGTCGCAATATTTCACTGCACGCGGAGCAGTAAAAAAGTGCATTTATTAAATCAATAATTCAATGTTATATTGTATTAACTTAAAAATAAAAACTATAATGACAAATAATAATGATTGATTAATGATTGCGAATTATTAAATAACATTAATAGTCATCGTCATCGTGATTACTCTCATTAACAAATAAATAATAAAAGTGACGGTTATCTCTTGGGATATCTCTGATGGGTAAAATCCGAAACGAAGATATCCGTCAGAGATCGAAGGTGACCGACATAGCCTGCCGAATCAGTAAGTTGAAGTGGCAGTGGACTGGTCATATTTTGTCGCCGACGTGATAATCGTTGGGGCCATAAGGCATTGGAATGGAGACCACGTACAGCAAAGCTCAGCGTAGGCCGCCCTCGTGCCCGCTGGACTGACGATCTGAAAGACGTTGCGGGTGACGGCTAGATGAGGATGACTGAGGACCGTCAAGAGTGGCGTAATATTGGGGAGGCCTATGTCCAGCAGTGGACGAATACGGGCTGATGGATGGATATCTCTCGATCGTCTTCTAATTGTTTTGAAGCGCATACGTTATTCACTATTTTAGTTCTATCGATAGTTGCTCGACGCAAGCACAACACTACGCAAAACACGTTTTATGACCCCGCGTGAAGCGAGATCTTGCGACCAGTATAGTCATCAATAACCGTGATTAAAATGGGAGTTGCGAATCAGGGATCTTATTGTCTAACAACAACATCTATCGCTAGTATTCTCAAATGCATCGTGATTGGCTAAAAATGATGTAAAAATAGCCAATCACGATACATTTGAAAGCATTGAAGTTAGGGCAGGACAACATCCTGTATCCATTATAGTGATCTAAAAGTTAAATTGTAACAGCATAACTAATTTAAGTTAAGACTGATTTAAGTAGGCCTAAATTAAAGATATCCGCCACTTTCCTTGGGATAACCAAAAATCTAAATACACGTCAGCGCAGCCCCAAAATTCACGGAATTTAATATTGTAAATATTCTTGGTTTTTTAGCTATGATTATACCTATAAACCTTTCACAGAATTTTGAAGAGGTTGTGCAGCAATGGTTAAAACAAAAGGAGTTACGATGGCAAATAAAAAATGTGGATGATTTTGATCAAGTGAAAATATATTTATTGTAATAAATTTAAAATGTAAACGAAGTAATTATTTGTTTAATGACTTAAAATGACATGCGCAGTTTACCCGATGAAGTCTAGTAAGTAAAGCATCCCAAAAAAGTTATGGCAAGTTTTATTTATTTTGAGAGTAAAGAGCAATCTTTTATTTCTATTCACCAAGCGCTATAATTTCACATTGAAACTTACTTACATGACACCTATTTATATAGTAACTAATGTAGATATCGAATCCTTTACTCATACAATTAGGTAGATTGAACCCTTTTTCTTTCTTGCTATTTACCACTTTCGCACGGTAATTTGCAAAAGTATTTATCGGAAAAATATTATGTATCGACACGAGCGCTTGTATTCGCAAACAATTAACTCCTTTTTTCTTCAGTTACAGTAACTTTGAAAATTGTATTGTTAAAGCAAAAAAATTGCAGGGATCCATGCCTGATTCAAAAATATATACAAGGTGACATTTTGACCATCGTCTAAATTCATACTGGAGCCTTAGTAAGTGATCAGCATCATGAATCGATAACAATTTCTGTGAAATTTGTATAATGAAATTTCGACTTCCCATAGTAATTCACTCCCAGTCCTGAGTGAATCACTATGGGAAGTCGAAATTTAATTTTATGAATTTTATAAAAATCGTTATTGGTTCATGATGCTGATCACTTACCAAGGCTCAAGTATGAATGTGGACGATGTTCACAAATTCACCGTTTATATACAAGGTTAAATTAAATTTGTTGGCTAAATTTGAAACATACGTAGAACATGTCCAATTGTCCATATGAACAACTTTTTCTATTAGGATTGTGCAAAAATCTTAAAATTTGTTTTCACCTTTCCATACTGCACCAGTCAGCTGATCGGGGTAATTTGTGTGGGAGGAAATGAAAAAAAGTTACGAATTTCGCTTAGCTCACATACAAACAGTTGCTCATATAGACAAGTACTACCTATATTTTGAGTTTCCCCAACTAATATTATTTAACCTTATATCGTTACGACATGATGATTTCCGAGTATGGACTGTGAAATGTAACAAGAATGTAAGTCACAGTCTACACGCTTACCCTCAATTTTTACCGACGATTGTTATGTCCCAGACTCCCAGCATGATGGGTAATGTAATGAACCCTATCGCCGTACTTCGAGTACAAATAAACATAAATAACGAAAAAAATATTATATACAATGTGTAACAGAAAGGTGTAACCATACTTGACGAGCTTATTCAGTCAATGGTATAGAACAACTTTTACTTTGAAGCCAAAACTGAAATATCAAAAAAAAATATGCCCTTCTATACATTTCGGCCGAGCGGCATTGCATTTTTCTATGACACAGTTTTTTTTTTTTTTTTTTTCGAGATACAGCGTTTGTTCCATAGCAAAAGTGATTCTATACCATTGACTGAATAAGCTCTTCAAATATGGTAACACCTTTCTGTTACACCTTGTATATAGGTACTTGAATAGCTTAGGTAGTATTTAAACGAGCGAATATAAATTGAAATTTAAGGTGTCATAAATAATGAATCTAAGTGGGCGAATAAAAATGTTGAAAACGGCGACTTGAAAATACAAATTGGAGTCGAGTTGAATAATTCTCATGCGAACAATTTTCTATTTTAGTGACAATTTAACTTTAAGTAATAAAACTAGGGACGTCGCCTCCCTCCGCTCCGCTTCGCTCGGCTCCTTATCCTTTATCTTACATGTAAACCGCTCGCTCGTCGTCGCATCTATTTTTTGACTTTGTGAAATATGATTTACATAAAAACGGCTCACCTCAATACGTAAAGACGTTTACTCGCCCAGATGAAGGCAGTCTTAATCTGCTGAAACTGGTCGGCTTTCCCGATCATAACACGCATTGAGGTGATCCGTTTTTATATAAATCATGAATTATCCTCAAGTCTCATTTAATTCTATATTTGTGAAATATTTTCGATTTCATACTTTAAATTCGCCTAGTATTTTTAGTCGCACGCTTTGGTATTTATTCCAGACACTTGAAGTCGCTGATTATATTTTTATTCGCCCGATTAATAGTTTCCCGAATAGCTTTTCTATGCGCCAGTTTGCGAATACGGCTGTTCACCAATAAACGAAACTCTTCTTTTACCAACATTTTCTCCCAGGTTACGCTCTGTATGAGGTGTGTGCCAACTCCCTGCCGGCTGGCAGCGGTGAGAGAGCGTTGGCTGGCAACGAGAGGATTGGCGATGTGTTGGCGAGGTGGGAGAAAGCGGGTGCCACTGCCGCTGCTTGCAGGTAAGATGATATGTCTCTCAAAGGGGTATGCACTACAGACCACCTTCTGCTACCTGACATACCTCTTACTTTTCCACATTAATCAATTGAGTCATACATGTATTTTGAAGAATGGACATACACTCTATCCGAAGAAACACATCCGTTATTCAAACATTTTTTTTTTCATTCCGGGTCCTTCTATCCATCCATCATGAACGCCTGTCTTCGTCCACTGCTGGACATTATTATAATTTATTTACCAATATTACATACACATTTATATGCATTACAGACAGATGTCGAATGCGTATAAACATGTTAAACAAATTAAGGCGATACGTAAAAGCGTCCCTGTTACTCCATATGCGAAAAAACCCTCAGTGCGAGTGGGACGGATTCGTAGAAAACTAGCAAAAAGTCGGTTTTTTATTAATATAAAATGTACTAAGCTATTTTAAAAAAGATTTTCAAAGAGACTTTACAAATATTCACATTTTGAATGCATTGCATTGATATAGAAAATTTAATCAAGTTTTAGAAAAAGAAAACCGCATTACATTCTGACAACTAGCTTAGGAGATAGAGTCAAAAACAAAACGGCAGGAAAAAAAATCGTCCATAATTCTACAGGATATTGTTATTTAGTTATAAACTGAACGTGCCCCCCCTCCGTCTCCCCAACAGGTTGGTGTTCAAGAAGCGTCTCTTCCTCGGGGAGAGGCCGCTGCACACTCTCTGCGCGGCCGAGATGGAGTTGCTCTACTACCAAGTGCTGCACGCGGTCAGGCACGACCGACTGCCCATAGAGACTGATGAAGCTGTGAGTACTTACTCTACTGTGTGATGTTCTTGTTTATTTCGTTTCGGTTTTTGACAGTGCCGGTTTTAGCATTAACGGCGCCCTGGGCGAGAATTCTACGGCGCCCCCTATCTGTTTCCTAAATTATTCATGTGCAAAAAAGGAAAAAAAAATCATGGGAAAGATTATTTCAATCTTCAATCATGACCAATTATTTTAACATAATTTTACAAAATTTTACCGCGCCATCCCGTGATCCATTCTGACTAGGGGGCGCTGGCGCCCCTTGATGTCTGGCGCCCTCGGCGGTCGCCCTACCGTAACGCCGCCACTTACCCCAATGTTTTGGATTTTACTGTTACAGAGATTCTATCTCACGAAGTCAATCTTTATCTAAAGCTTACTAGTTGACGGTGAATGTTGTTACTTCTTGATGGAACGTCATCTCGCAATTAGATAAAACTCCTTGGTACTCGGTTCCACAAATATAATTATGTTTAATTACCTTTTAATGGTTTGCTACCGGTTTCGTCGTTTTACGACATCATCAGGCACTGTATTTGAGGTGTTAAGAATACATTTTGTAAAACCACAAATTTAATATGGCAACTATAATGAAACGGACTTCGTGAGCGAATATCTGTAGTTAAATTTCTAATTTAAAGTTGAAACGGATAAATTTAGAGTACAATTTATATCGCGATACGCGACATGTTTCGGTTTCTTTCGGAATTATTGAAATTGATTTCATGTTAGTTTTTTCTGTTTCATCTTTTAATTACCTTGAAATTTACTGATTTTTTTGAAGAATTGTAACAGCTGGAGGCAAAATATTGTCTGGGAGAAATCGATTTAAGCGATAAGACCGCCAGGTTAATTGTAATTGTTTTCTTCTGTAAGTTTTCTTTTATACTGTACACAATAAAGAGGAATTTGTCTTGTCTTGTCTGGAGACTATATTAAATACTATATTGAGAATTTTAGAAAATGGTCATCATAGTGTCATACAATAATTAGAGATAAAGAGAGTTCCCAAATCCGCACCATCACATTTTCCAGGTAATGCTGGCAGCGCTACACGCGCAAGTGGTCGGTGGGGAGTGCGCGGGAGGCGGGGAGGAGTGCGCGGCCGCCGCTGCCGCGGTGCTGCCCCCGCGCCTCACGCTCCCCGCCCCTGCGGTCCGCCTGCACCACCTAGCGCTGCGCGGTACACCCCCGCACTCCGCTATGCAGCGAGCTCTAACACTGGGTAACTCGTGGCCGCTGACTCGAGCGACCATCTTTGATGTTATGGTAAGTTTCTTTCGTCACCTAAACCCACATTCTTGACCACAGCTGACTATGATGGTGATGATGTCCTCCTCGACGTATCCGTCGACGGCGACCCTTATTGCTTCCTGGCATGACCCCGGATGTGGCTGGAAAATCCGAGTTTCGTCAGAAATATCCTGTCACACGAAATACAGTGCAGTTGTCCATACGAGTTGTACGTACAGTTATACGTGGGCTTGGGGTGAGTCTTGCGGTGTAAGCGTTTAGCGTCGAGGACTTCCAGTCGAACTGGGGGTCTACCGCGTAATTCTCATTTTCATCAACATCAACTTGAGATTGAAATTTGACGTGCGTGCGACGACGCCCGCCTAACATGCCATCTCTTTTGCACGCGTTGAATTTCGCATGCATTTGCTTGAAGTTGATACAAATGAGAATTACGCGGTAGAGCCCCTGTTTCATAGTTCTCGGTTCCATCATGCAAGTCAATACATTGGTCATGGTCAAAGGTGAATGATATATGACATAAAGATATTGGCCAAACCTGTAACTGGCTCGAGAGTTAGATTTTATTAAATGATCGATTAAGATATCGTTTCTAGACAACCCATTTACTGTAGGCGAGAACGCAAACTGATTTTCGGAAACTATTCTGCCGTTTTTTTGGCCACCGACCCAAATTTGTTTAGAAAAGTGTTAAATTTCAACACAGATATTATCATAAGTTCCACCAAGTGCCGATACAAAGTATTAATTACATTAACATTAGTATCTAAATTCATAATTTTGTTCTTATCATTCCTTAATTAAAATTTATGTCTTTGCTTACTTTTGGCCTGTCTTTTTGGTTACTTCTACTATCAGTGTTTAATTAATTGTGCAATGTATACATTTCTTCAGTTTTACAAATATGGGTCTGTAACATAACAATTCATTATCTTGTTGCTGTGCCTGAAATAAATACCTATTTACAGTACTACCAAAGATGTAATGCGCATAGAAATCTATAGTCGAACGACCGGGCGTACCACGTGACCATATTGATAGTATAGAAAGTGTAAGGAAATACGAACTTTGCCGAACAGTGGCGAAGATTTGTATGCGCATTATATGCTTGGGAGTACTGTATTCAGTGCCGAATTAAGTCTACTTGATGCCCTAAGCAATCCACGCCTATGGGCCCCCTCTCCACTAGTAAACCAGTATCGGTCTTTCAAAAAAGTTACGTATTTATTGCAAAGAGGTCGATCATTACGAACAAGGAATATAATACTTTTATACTTTTTTTAGAATATGTAGGTACGGAAGAGATAAGTGGATTTATAATAAAAACCAAAGTATACCATTTTTTCATTATTCAAAGAAATGCGACTTACGACTTTCACGGACAGCAAATTCACGAATAATCGTGTCAAATTTCTATACGCACATCTGCCTCTATATTCAATATTGAATCGATCGAATCGAGCCTCTTTTGTAGCATTTTCGTTCGTTTTTAATACCTGACCATTCGGAAGATTTGCAAATTCACGCGACAACATCTCATTACTCTAGGCAATTTAATTACGCGCAGATTTTCAATAACCTTTACCTTTATGTGTTAGAATAGTAGTTTATGCTACAAGGGCTAAAAGGAATAAATTAGCCAACCATTGTAAATAAATTTAAAAAGTAATAATAATAAAGCCCTAGGGCAAAATAATCGACTTTCTGTTCGGTTTTGATTCATAAAAAGTGAGCCTTTACGAGCACATGCATTGAAAAATATTTTTTTGTCGCTGTGGTGCCCCCAAGACGTGATGCCCTAAGCAATTGCTTAATTTGCTTATAGGCTAATCCGGCACTGCCTGTATTTTTATTTATATTCTCAAGTATCAATAATCTAACTGATGTTGCTTCTTCCCAGCAATCATTCACATCAAACTGGCCTCGAGCGCTCTGGCTGGCTGTGGACGCGCGCGGACTGACGCTCCTCCGGCGAGGGTCGAGAGCCGCCCTCGTCTCGCACGACCACGACCAGCTCCTCGCCGTGTCTCCGGCGCCGAGAGCGTTGCTGCTGGTCACCAGGGCCGAGAGGAAGCATGCCAAGCTGGTGCTCTCTACTGATCAGGTATAAGATCTTAGGGAATCGACGATTTGTAATGCAGATGAATATTTTCACTGCAAGAATATTTAACTAGAAGATTTTTAGTCGCTGAAAGCCAAAAACTAGAGCTAGTACTGTTTTCTATCGAACCCAGCTGTTCCTTGCGTTTTTTTTCATATTACCTTGATAAATACCTTGACAAAAGTTATTTGTGTTACAAGGGGCCAAGTAATATTTTGTACGTCGAGGGCGTTATTTTGAATTCAGAACGAAGCGAAGCCGAAGGATTCTAAAGTAGAATCCTGAGCGTAGCGAGGAATTCAATATACGCCGCCCGAGGACAAAATATCTTGGTCCCGAGTGATACACACTATTTCACCTATGAGAAAAAGAAAAAACAACCTGTATTTTGCGGTAATAATTGTTGCAGCATATTAGCTGCATCAATTAGTAGGTTATCACGAGTTAATAATATTATCACTATCACTACTCGAACTCATTTTTAATTATTATCTGCAATAACATAGCGAAGACTAGCGTGAAAATTTTCTGAGAAAAACAAATGAAAAGAAAGAGGAATATACATAATTTTTTTTCCGTTTGCTTTGCTGCCAGTGCCTAACCGGCCAGTAACTTCTTCATAAATATACGTTCGACCTCTTTGCTTAAATGACGCTAATCAGTTAGAAGCACGAACGCGAACCAATTAGAAGAGAGAAAGCGCAAACTCCCATTTGAATAAAATTGACTTTGGCTCCCGCTATCCTCTAAAGCCAATTGTCGTTTTTCGAATAGGTATGATGAAAATTAATTTTTGGGGCCGGTATTTAATTATTTACACATCACAGATAATTTATCAGGCGATAGGGCTGGTATGAGGTGGTAGAGCTGATGCCGGGCTTGCCTGTGGAGGTACCACCATCTTACTTGGAGACCCCCTCGAAGTAATAGAGGACAGCTCACAGGCAAAAAAACCAGGAGGCCCACCATGCCTGGGACCGATGGATGGCGGTATATCCATCCATAATAGCCGGGCCTTATATGGAACAGACTGGTGACAGGCAGCGGTGT
The DNA here is from genome assembly GCA_934047225.1 of Ypsolopha sequella. NCBI lineage: Eukaryota > Metazoa > Arthropoda > Insecta > Lepidoptera > Ypsolophidae > Ypsolopha > Ypsolopha sequella. Next base: position 19,582,473 of record OW203991.1, read on the forward strand.
TACTGGCGCGAAGGTTCCGGCACCGCGCTCACCAACCCGCCTGCCCAGCGGGTGTGAGTATGGGCAATTCTTCCAGGATGACCGCCCGGAGTGGTAAAGTCCTGGAAAGGCTTATGTCCAGCAGTGGACGAACTAGGCTGATGGATGGATGGATGGGCTTACCACTCAACACGTTGGGACGTCATGATTATGACGGTGTTACGTAGGTTTACGAGTTTGGATTGTGACACAGATTATACTTAGAAACACTTCTGATACCCCTTAGAGGATTCATGTCATGACTATGTACATTGTACATTTCGTAGGCAGATGAGATGTAGAATTGGGCAGATCTTAAAGTATGAAATCGAAAATCTTTGACCAAAAGTCAAAAACATAGATACTACGACGAGCGGAGCGTGTTAGGTTTACATGTAAAAACCGAATCACATGTCAATTTTGACATCTGTCAAAAAATCTGCTGCTATGCCAAAATTTTACACCAATAATAAGCTACAAATTTGCACAAACGTATTTCGCGGATGTGTCATTTCGCGTTACAAAAATGTGTCATTACGCGTCGAATACCATTTGTGGAGCTAAGCGAAGCGGAGCGAGGCAGCGCTCCAAATTTGTACAGAAATATGATGCGCCCAGGCAGATCATGATATGCCCAATTCTACGAAATGCCAGCGACATATTATATTCTAATAATTGGTTTAAAAAAAATTATGGCCTATTTACTCGAACATTCTTTCAAACAGGCGTACCAAATCGCGACACTGATCAAGGACTACATAGAAGCGGTGCGGGGTCCGGTCTCGCCTGCCGTGCCGGCGCCGGCCGATCCGTGCGGTGCCGCGCGCGACCCGGCCGCCTCGTGACACCCGGCCGCCTAGTGCCAGTGCTTCCACGTCCGGCAGTGAACGGGGTAACTACACCCAGGGGCTTGCCAGCAACGGGTTAACTTGTAACTAGTGTTCTTGCTCCAAAGATGTTTATTATTAATCTGTAAGATGGATCTAGGCCATGAGCGTAACCAGGTACGGGCAGGTGCCCCCTCCTGCTGTGGAAAGATGATACGCGCGTTTGTAGCGTGCGTTTTATTACAGCTATCTCTTGTCTGCCCCCCTCCTGGATCCGCCCTTGATCAAACTAATTATACATGTATGTATACGCTGTCTTTTTTACGGGTTAATGAGGTTTTTGTTGAGGTCTATGGACGGTAGATAGGTTTTTATTTGCTCAAAATGTATTCACCAATCTTTGGAGCAGAATATTAGTTGATATTTGACAACAACCTAAATTCTTAACCAGTTAAATACATACATCGATTTTATTTAAAATCTGCTCAAAAGTTAAGGATTCATGGAGCTGTTGAATATCCCGTTGCTAAATAAGTGAGGACGGTACAGGATTGTGGATAGCGTCAGATGGGTAAATGTTGGTCTGATAAATTATACAAGGTGGATTTTTATCAACCGCCCGAATTCATACTAGACTAGAGACCCGGTTAGAAACCAGGAACAAGGTTCTTTGACCCGTTTTTCCAAATCATGGAAAAAAAAATTGTTCCCATCTAATTGTCCTAGCACAGGCAGTATGGGAGCAAATTTTTTTTATTTCGCCTGGCGGTTCATTAATCATTGTTCCTGATCACTAACCGAGTCTCCAGTATGAATTCAGGCTGTTAATTAAATTTAACCTTATATCCATTTCATATTATCATTCAGAATCTCAATTTATAACGAATATCCTACCGGAATGAATGCAATGAAATTGCTGTAAAACAACTCAAATCAAATACTATGTAGTATATAAAATGGATATATTAGGGCCTGTTTCACCACTTCCAGATAAGTGCCTGATAGTTATATGTGACATATAACGCATACAAAATGTGTTCCATTTTTAAACTTATCTTCTGGATATCACTTATCTGGAAGTGGTGAAACAGGCCCTTAGTAAGTTTAAGTTAAAAAGTATTTATTTAAAGCATATCATGTCAACAATTTAGTTTTTTATCAGTCTACATTTACATAATACAAGGGAAAGGCATAGCGTAAAAGTGATGAGGTTTTGTATTGCAAGAATGGACGATTTCAGTTGCCGAGTGACGGGGAAGCAAAACTTAATAGAAAATGTTCTAAATCATTATTGTATCCCACAAGTATAATCGACTACTCAACATAGAAATATATTCCGCTCCCTCTTTCGACTTCCTTACAATAAAACTCAGTATTAGAACTGTTAATGTATGTTACTGTTAAATCATAATAAATGTTACAGGTTAGTAATTAAAGTGTGTTTACTAAGTAATGTCGAAAGTTGTAATATTATATATCGTCCCCCCCTCCGCCCTCCGCCCTCCTCTCTTTGGCTAACTGCGAAAAAGCCACTTGTGTCTTCACAAAGATCTTAAAACGTGAAAAAAAAATTGTCGCGTTTAACAAACACGCATCGCTGCAGCGATGGACTGTGCAACGGGTTGCGGCGATGGATGTGTGTTAAATTACCATTTTTACCTGTCAAAATGACAGATACCTACCTAATATTATAACTATACGTTGCAGAGAGTATCGGAATTTATTTGCGATGCTCAATGCTTGTCCAAGTCATGCGAAATGGTCTTTTATGACCAGGGATCGGATATTCGGATCGATATATATCTAAAGTTCGCTTTAAGCAATTAGCCGTAATTTCCTTAATTTTCACTATCAATATAAATAATATTTTACAATACAATACAAATACAAAAATTATTTATTGAATAAAAAAAAACATACAGAAGCACTTATCCAATAAAAACAACAGAATGCAATATGTTGTAGATACAAAATATAAAGATGTGCTAATTGTATCCTAAAACAATCTAGACAAAGACAGTCCCTATCACCTACACTGACCTAAAAGGCCGTCTCGAGAGTGACAGTTACCAAAAACGGCTTACTGCATTTGGGATACTTTGATTTTTAACAATCCGATTCCACACCTACAAACTTTTTCAAGGAATTTTCCAACTTTAGGTATAATCCGATTATCCTATCCCTGTTTATAACTCTTTGCAACCCATTGCACACTTCATCGCCGGTGATGCGTGGTGGTTACAAGCGACAATTGTTTTGTGTAAGCTTTATAAATCCGTGCTAACTTAACAAGCGTATTGCCATTGTAATGTAAACTAAACATGTATGTATGAAACTTTATCTAAAATAAGGTTTACTTAGGTATCTCGGAACATTAACAGATAGGATAATTCTCAAAAGAAAACCCCCACCCTTTGCTCCTTATAAAGACTAAATAGCTTCCTTCATTATACTATTTAGAATAATCTATTATCAACTAGATAAATTTCCTAAAATATAACTTTAATTGTATTCTGAAAATGTATCACTTCCATTTCTTGTATTGAAAAGTTTAGCTCCTTTGTGTGAGTTGATTCCTAAACTCTTAGTTTTGTGCCTTGTACCAGCTCGAATAATGCTTCTGATTTCTCGCCTGGATTTGGATCGACAATGAGTAGCAGTTTTTTGCATATCGCACTTTTATCTAGTCATATTCAAGACAGACTTTTTAATGAAATGGTTGGTCTTCGCACGGAAATCAGTAGACATTATTTCAGCCTAAAGATTCAGTGAGCAATTTGTGCAAAATATTTGACTGCTAAAAATTATACTGATTGTTTCAAATATATTTATATCTTCTAAGCAAGCGTATAACATTATATTGCACAATGTTAAGTCTCAATATTTTATGGTAAAATATAATAAATTATAAGTTAAATAATAATTATTATTATTATGTACAAGTCCACAGTGTGCATTATCAGAATTGCCCGGGCAAATTAGAAATGTAATAATTAATAGTCTGTGTGTATTGTATAACTGGCTTTAGCGACCTTGTCGAGAAGCCATGTCAAGTAACTTAGCTAACATACCTATCGAGTTTGCCCGGGCAATAATGACGCCAACACTTCGGACATACTTGTAACACATTCGTATACATTTAGTCCAATTATTGACTCGATCGTGTATTATTTTTGTACATTTAGTAGTGCATATTTGTATTATTTTAAGTTAGGAATTATGTTTTTGGTGCTTTATTATTATGATTTGCTTAGCTTCGCGTTTCTGCTGATCTCATAATAAGTATTATTTATTTTGATGCCATATTTTTTGTAAAGAAATTAGTTGATTATGATTTATTTATTTTATGCATTTTTGACCAATATTTTGTAAATATTTAGGAAAACATTTAGTGAACCAAAGACTTTGAATCGTCCCTTTGGATATATTTTAATTATTTTTAGACAAAATTATTATTATTATTGCTCCTTATCATTTAGATATTTTGGATATGTGTACATAATGTAAGAAATATACTCTCTGACGTAAAATTCTCGTATAATAGGAGATGAAATTATAATAATGGTAAAAATTCTAGAGCTATGCATTCATTTGGCATTCGGGACTTTACTGCCTTTATGATTGCTGAAGTATAGAATCATTATATTTAAATTATACAAGGAATTTGTTTACACTTTTTTTGCAATGAAGACAATATTATTTGAACAAGTAAATTAAGTTAGATATAGGATAACTGAATATGTATTGCCCAAGAATAAAAAGGTTACTAAACCATAAAGAATACTGCCCAAATAGACTGAAAATCATCCCAAATATGTTATAATTTTTTGATAAATCTTTTTGTTTAAATTGTTTTTGTAATCCATAATTTGAATGCCAAATAAATATAATAATAAATATTACTTTGTGACTTTCATTTCGTTTCACAGAGGGCCAGAAGGTATTGCTAACACCTTCTCCCTATGTTGAAGGCGGCACCAAGTCAATATCATAAAGGATGTTGCTACAGGTTCGACAGGACTCGAGCGGACATGTACCTGCATCTCTATAACATCAAAGTTGGAGCAAGTCCTATGGACTAGTAGATACATGATGATAATGTTGAGGGGCCGTCCATTAATCACGTGATGTTTTTAGCAACTTTTTAACCCCCCCCCCCCTCTACCCAAAATCACGTGTATTGTTTGGTACAAATTATATTAAAAAATTCAGAATATTATCTTTAAATTAAATTATGATCCAAGTTTTGATCTCATAAAGACCGTATAATAGCAAATGTATTGAAAATATACTTAGATCACGGATTAGCAAAACGTTCTTCCACACTAACATGTGGATATACGAGTACATCTTGCAAGTCAGCAGCTGTTGGCGCTGTGCTTAGTTGAAGATCAACTTCGGTCTCATACAGCCAAACAGCGTCATCATTTTTAAAAATTGCACGTTCAAACAAAAAATAAACACACATTATATCTCACTACACCCCCCTCCCCCCTAGTGATATTTGGTGATTTTTTCCGAACCCCCTCCCCCCCCTTTTGAGCCTCACGTGATTAATGGACGATCCTTGAAGTTGGACGCCTGCTAGGCACAGGCGGATGGTCGCATCTCTATTTAGAGCTATTCCATTCAATTCCCATTGCTTAGAGCTTTGGTATCCTAATGTTCCAGGGGCGTTCCCTCCTCAAATCTTCCGCTTCTTTTAATAAATCTAAGTATGTCTGAGTACTCAAGACACGTGAGATCTTCCATCTAAGGCTAGAATATATGAAGCATTTTCCTAAGTAGTGCTTACACGTTTCTTCCTCGCCGCAGTGCGGACACGAGGGATCCTCCTATACTTCCATCTAAGGCTAGAATATATGAAGCATTTTCCTAAGTAGTGCTTACACGTTTCTTCCTCGCCGCAGTGCGGACACGAGGGATCCTCCTATACCTTCATTATTGACAGATATCCGTTCAGCCTGCAGTGGCCAGTTAGAATACCTACCAACATACCTAGGTTAACTCTGCTTAGGTTAAGAATATACGTTACTTTTTTGTAGACGATGGTCGAGAGAAACATCTTCCGACTGTCGGCAGCCCTCGATGTTCCTGCATACATCTGCTGATTCTTCTGATGCCAGGCGGCTTATTACCTTGTTAGTGACGTTTGCAAGAATAGGAAGCCTAGGTTCGGGTCCTATGAACCTGTCCTCTGCACCTTCTCTAGCTAATTCGTCTGCTTACCTTCAATGCCTGCATGCCCTGGGACCCGGGCTACTATTTATATCATTATTACTATATTACTATTATTTCAGTTTTTTCACCTAGCTTATTTTTGCACTCTCTTATCAGAGCCGATTTATTCACTGGATTTTTAAGCGCAAAAAGTACTGCTTGGCTGTCAGAGTAAATAATGACCGTTTCCTCGTTTATGTCCGACCTTGAGAGTTTCATACTGGCGCATTGTAGATACATCAGGCAATTAGTTATTCGAATCAGCCCTCAAAGACAACCTCCAGCCAGCGAGATGGTTTTGAAAAAGATTAGATGAGCTGGATGGACTAATTCTAAATAAGGCACCTATTGATTATCTGTCAAGTGTCAAGCCGAAATACTCAAAAGCGTCAATATTCTGCTGGCTTAAACGCACAGGAAAAACGTATCCTTATATAGGTCTTTAACACATGAAATTGCCGTTTTCTATGGAGAATTTAAAGTAAACTCAATTGTCAATAAGTACAAGTAAGCCAATCTTTTAGTCGCTTCTGAAGATAGACGCAAGAGGCGACGCAATAGCCGTTTTACGGTGTCAGGGGGACGTTACAGGAGCGAGGGCGCGGAGCACACCCGCCTGCGTGCCGCAGCCACGGCCGCACCACACCCCCCGCTCGTCATTTCGCAGGTGTCAACACTATGCGTTAGTGTTAGTGCTACGTCCGTATACTACACACGCGCGCGTTGCATGAAAAGTACCTTCGTGGAAAAAAATCTATGATTCGTTAAGTTAATCGTTGTGTTGCCTTTATTTGTTGATTTAGTTTGTTAAGTTTATTGTTGTTGTTATGCCTCGCGGTCGTTATAGCGTTTTAAGGCGACAATGTAGGAAAATGGTGTTTATAATAATTTGTTTTATTTAAACAGTTAAGATTGCACTAAAATAATAAATATATATTAAATAGGTAGGTACAACAAGTACACCTTCCCACTTATAGTAAACATTTAATAATCAACCGTTCATATTATTGTTTCCTTGACTGTACCTGCGCAAGCTTGCACTCGTAACTCAATCAGAGGCGACTAAAAGATTGGCGCGCACTGTACTAACATTATTGCATTTTTTTTAGGTATGACAAATCCAAATTATGTGATTTCTTTTTGTGTATGAAAGAGACAACATTAAACTAACAGCAGCATAATTTAATTTTTGAAATGTGTCAGCTATAAAAAATTATTACGAATCTTATAATGGAAATGGATGGCATTTAGGACGAACTGTTTTCGAAGATTTAATTTTGGTTGTCAAACTGAAAATAAAAACAAAATTTAATACGTAGATGTAAAACTTTGAAATCAACTTTCAAACAAAAAACAAATAATGAAAATAGCTATTGAGTTACAGGAATTATGAACTCATGAACCTGTACGAAAATTTCGACAATTTCATATGTAAAGATCTAATATTTTATTCTACGTTAGTTCATGTGAAAGCTATATTCTTCTATCACGTCGGTCGGGATCCAGAAATTATTGAGTAAGAATAAAACTTTGGCTAGTGGGACCACCTTTAAAGATATTGCTTTAATTGACGTTAAAAAAGTGTGCTGTTGGTTTCTTACTTAATTATTTTTAGAATCTGACATCTATTCTTAATATCTACATCTAATAATACTGTAGAACCAGCGTGTCTAATGAAGATGAAGTTGCGGAAGCCGAACACTGGCGATAGCACCCAACCAAACGAACACTGGCGATAGCACTCAACCAAACGAACACTGGCGATAGCACTCAACCAAACAAACATATCGTGAAAAAAAATTGAGAAATCGAGAAAGAGAATCTGTTGTTTCATACATTTTGGTCGGGTAGCTATGTAACAGCAGATTTTTTCGCGACTTGAGGGTTTGCTCCATACTAAAAGTTGTTCGTATGGACGAGAACTATCACCAGTTTCTGGTTTCGCAACTTCAGCTTAACACCCTGTATATTTACCAAAAACTGGGGACGATGTAGTTGTAATAGAATAAAAATGTCCATTTTTGAATGTTTACTTCTAGTTTCTCACTAATATTATAAATGCAAAAGTTTGGATGGATGTATGTATAGATGGATGGATGTTTGTTACTCCTTCACGCCGTATCTACTGAACCGATTGAGCTGAAACTTTGCACAAATTAGTTCTAGACCTGAAATAGGACATAGGCTACTTTTTATCCCAAAAATCAGTTCCCATGGGAACAAGAAATAGTGTCGTTCAGGGAAGCGGCTCGGCCTTCTGCCTCACCAAAAATACTATACTAGGGGAATAAACAAGTTATCAAAGACCGCCAAAGACACATTAGCAAAGGATTAAGACGGAAACGTGTCTTGGTCTTCGCTCTCGCCAAAGACACTTTACATGGGGATCAAATAAGAGATGAGGAGAACCAAAAACACTCCAAACCAGAGTCAGGTCAACTACGTACTAAAAATTAATGGTTTGAAAAATATTTACAGATTCAATATGACTATACAAAGACTTAATCAACGCGGGCGAAGCCGCGAGCAAAAGCTAGTACTTCTATAAAGAAAGAAATATTTGTAAGGCAGTATTTGAAAGTAGATACTGTGGATGGATATCTATATTTTTCCTTTATCACCCTTGAAACCAGGGTTAACGATTTCGCAAAATACGAGTATCAAAATGCATTCTTCATATAATATACATAAGTAGGATTTTTAAGTAAAAAACAGTTAGATCCTTAAATTCATTATATTAGATACCTAATTAATTAATTAATTAATTGATTAATTTTATGTTACTGTGTAACTAACCCTAAGTAGTCATCCATTAATGTCCCAATCGCAAACTGAAAATAAAGATAATATTGCTTACAAGTACATCAATATAATATCATACCAATTTAAAAAACAATTTGCAATTTTTATAAATATGTGAACCAAAAGTGGAGGTTTCAAATTCTAATATTTCAAGAATATCCAACATCGTCGCTGATATGGTAATATGTTGTATTTGTATGTAAATTGGATATATTTAAAAATAATGTTTCTTACATGGCCATAATAGTAGTTTATGCTACTAGGGCGAAAAGGAATAAATTACGAGGACGATTTAAAACACGAGCGTAGCGAGTGTTTTAAACGTAACCGAGTAATTTATTGCTTTTACGCCCGTGTATCATACTACATTTTTCAATGCATAGTGTGAGGAAATGAAAATAAATATAATCTTGTGAACTTTAAATTATAATTGGCTCAAAAGGACTGTATCCAGAGCCGTTAAACAGTGGAAAAAAAAGTATAACGTCTATGGTACACAGGAAAGGCTGCAGGTTAGCCAACCATTGTAAACAAATTTAAAAAAATAATAATAATAAAGCCCTAGGGCAAAATAATCGACTTTTTGTTCGGTTTTGATGCATAAAAAGTGGGCCTTTACGAGCACATGCATTGAAAAAATATTTAATAAACTGCCATTAGAATTTAAAAGTTTGCCCATAAAAACATTTAAAAAGAAGATACACAAATGGCTTCTAGAAAAATGTTATTACGACGTCAAAGATTATTTGAATGAATATGGTTGTGAATGAATTTTATAATAATAATAATAAATATGATATATAATAATAATAATAATAATACATGATAAATAAATTTACTTCTGTTATAGCATGTTAGTTCTTAAGAGTCAATATTTGCATACTATATATTATGGTAAAATGTGCTGTATCCAATAATAAAAGATGTAATAAGACCTATATGTATTTAAAACGCATGTTTAAGCAAATAAAATTTTACTTTACTTTACTTTGTTTATTAAAAAAAAACTTTACAGGAGTGTTGTACAAAAAACTTCTGTGTAAATTCTTTATGTAGACTTTAAATGTTAATATTAATAATTAATTATACATTAATAATATTTACTTCTTAAGAATCTTCATTCCATTATTGGTCTAAATAAAAAATAACAGCTGTTTTGTTATTTTCATTTCCCGTAAAGTTACGTTTTTCACATACAACATATTTCCATATTAGCGATGATATGTGGTTTTTGTGATCATACACAGACAACATTTACAATCCTAGCCACGTGTAGTCCTACAAAAACGTCTGACTAAAATTGAGTATTTGATTAAGATTCTCACTGAAGGAAAACGCGATTGGATGAAATTTTCTCGATAGAATTCAATTCCGAAAAGACCTCTAAATGGTTTTATTTTTTCCTGTAATTCAGAAAATGTGGATATTATGTATTTGTACAGTCTCCTTGAAAATCTTTTTGACAAAATAGCTTAGTACATTTTATATTAATAAAAAACCGACTTTTTGCTACTTTTCCGTGAATCCGTCCCACTAGTACTGAGGGTTTTTTCGCATATGGAGTAACAGGGACGCTAAAATTTTTACGTATCACCTCAACACCCAAATCAATTTTTTTGACATTATAAAGACCATAGATGACTAGATGATTTTCATTAATTATTATTGGTCGGGTTTGGTCAGCGACTATGTGAATTTTCGGTTTTGTTAGTGTACTCACAATGCCAGTAGCGTCGACCCTGGTGCCCACAATCTTCAATCTGATGACGTCCTCTTCCTGGATCACATTGTCTTCCTGTTTACTTTTGTAGCATGGAGGGTTCACATTCGGACAGAACTCCATGTCAGCTGGTATGGACTGCAAAGTGTATGTACATCATCACAACACGAAGAGCTGTTGTTAGAGGTTGTCGAAGTGATTCTGATTGAAATGAAAATTACAGGCCACACTCATATACCCACGTTTCACTGACAAATATAAGTCTCAGTGTGATAGGTGGTGGACCCTGTCATGGTACTTTAGGCACAATTCAGCTGTATGCACATGCCTTCCAAAGCACGCAGACTGTATATAAAATGTGCCCCATTGGGATTTGAATCCACAACCTCTAGATTAGTTGCTGGACAGAGGCGGTCAAAGTATGGCAAAAGCACAAAACTTTATAAAAATTTAGCACCTCAACTGAAAGGGATACAATCTGCCTCTAAATATTTGACAGAAAAAAAAGCAGTATATTTTACAGCAAATTGTGGATGACCTGGGCTTAGTTTTATAATATGGTCCATTGAATTGGAATCCTATAATTCTACGTGAAATTTCTCATTATGAAATTAGATAGTTTTACACATACAATTTTTTTTATTTAATTTATTTTACACTTGTTTCTTACATTTTGAACTATTTCATTATCTAATGTTCGATTTGAGGCAGTCAAGTGTGTAAGCTTGCTCTGTACTTGTTTACGCATACTTACAAAAAGGTCGAAATCTGTTTAGAAAAACCGAGCCCCCCCCCAACCCATAACTCAACAGACTATGCTCCAAATCCCTTCCCTCTACATGAGAGATGAATACCAAGGGGTATTGATTGGGGTAATACATAGACGAATACAGCCTACAGACTCCTCATAACAGGTGACCGATTTCTGTCAACACATCTGACTGAACCAGTAGAGTAGATACAATTCGCCACTCCAAAATTATATGTTTCGGTAGGCCAAACCAAAATGGCTTCTATATTCATTACGTTAGAGTCTTTGTCTTTGGGAAAGATAAGTTTGTGGCGCTATACGTAAGATTGGAAGAGCCAATAGGATTGCAGTATCCTGTTTCGACAGAATTATTTGTACGCAAGATGTGAAACAATAGAAGTCTTTCTGGGCTGTATTGTCTATGGGGTATTATAACTCTTAATTAATTGTGTGTACTCACATGATGTGAAATGAAACAACTCAGTGGACCAATTTGTGCAAACATTCCAACCTGAAATAGGAAACAAGCCATTTATATGTCATACTCCATGCATGAAAATACAAAAACACATGTAATATATTATAGTATATAATACATGAAGGGTACGCGGGAAGAAAGATCATTGTCAGTTTTTTTTCAAAATTGAGTAAATAGTGCCATCTCCTAAAACGTCTTGATAACAATGATTAAGCGAAAACAAAAACTTGAAAAAAATAACACAGTCCACAGAATATCACTTTTAAAAATAAACCGGACTCAAGAAGCTTAAAAACCTAACTTAAAAAAAAGTCTTTTAACTGTGAATATGGGGGGCTATGGGCTGATAGTAAAGTTTGCTTTTGAGAAAAAAAAAAATTGTTATCACAATAATTAACTGTGATTACAATAAGCCCACTAAGCAGAGTTCTAAAATAAATTACCTAAGCAAGTTTTTCTACTTATTTCAAATGTACCTTCTGTTGACTATGATCCCTCTTCCCGCTTACCCTTCACATGTTAAATAATTAAATGCTTAATTTGTAGATAACTCTTTTACCAATATTATTTCTTTATTTATTCAGTAATTTCTAATTTAGCAAAGACAAATCCTTAGTTTTGATTACTTCTCACCTTGTTAACCTGTGTAACAATGGCATCTAGGACCTCTCCCTTGAATGGTCGGAACACTATTGCCTTGTACTTCACCGGGTACACCACAAACCCTTGTCCAGGCTGTATCAGACCAGCTCCTATACTGTCTATGGTCGTCACTGCTATTACGAAGCCGTATCTGTAAATCACAACACAAATATTGGTAGTTAATAAACTAAGGAAGATAGAAACAAGAATTTAGGTTACTTTTATGACTTACTTGCCGGTACATGTTCCTTCAACTTCTGTGTACAGTTTCTGCTTTACAGTATCAAGTAATTGTGGTCCGAAGTACCGAGGGTGCAGCAATATTTCGTGCTCTAAAGATATCTGAAAAATTTCATCGTTTATATGTTTGTTACTCCCTATAATGTTCGAAACTTTGTGATTTTACACGGAAATATACTTACGTGGTAAAACATTATGTGTTCTAGGCAGTTATAATATTTTAAAGGTCAGATTTTCACATAATTATTACAAAATTGACTAAAATTTTGATTAACTTTTACGTTTTATTTGCTCATAAATGTGTTCTGTGTTTTACACCGCGGTAATCGCGGTATACTCTGATCAGTGTTGCCAGATGGCTTTGTGTATTTCCCCCAAACCTCACCAAAAAACCCCCGAATAACTGATTTTTCAAAAAAAAATCCCCAGCCCATTTACAATTTTTTTTCTAACCTAGATTCAGTTTTTTGTATTATTTTATAGGGAAGTGAAAAATAAAAACATTTATTTTTTATTTTTTAATAAAAAATAAAAACATTTATTTTTTATTTATAACTTAGGTCAATTCAGCCACAGCTTCTAATAGTACCAAATCATTATTATTATCACCTTCAACTTCAGTTACATTTATATTAATATAAGTTATAATATTATTATTTTTTTCCAAGTTAATTTTACTTAGCATTCTTGAGGTTGGAACTAAATTAATACATCCCTCAGGTAATGCATAACGAATTCTAATAATTGCCTCTCTGCAGTTTCAATTGCCATTTTATTGCACAATTTGTCTTTAATTAAACAAAACTGGGAAAATGGTTCGATTGATTCAATCGATACACTCATTTCGTGATGAACGATTAGCTGTAAAAAAAACTCCTAAAAAACCCCATTTGATTTTTCCCCCCGGAAATCCCCCCAAAGGATTTATCCCCCCAAAATTCCCCCCGGAGGCTTAGAAAACCCTGAATTTGCAGGGAATCCCCCCCCATTTGGCATCACTGACTCTGACTGACTTTACACTAACAGCGCGTTCCGCATCGCATGTTCCTAATAGTGCAGTGCCAACACTACCATCAAACTTCTCACGCCCATCAAGTCGTTCCGAATGGACAATAAAATTGCGTCCATCACTGGTTAACTTAAACGTATGATCCATTCGGAATTGGACGTTGACACTTGGAAGTGACGGAATTTGTTGAAATTAGTTTACGTTACGTGAATGCAAAGGGTTTCCTACTTTACTATGTCCAAGTTAACTTGGTGGTAGAGCTAATGCCGGGCTCGACTGTGGAGGTACCACGATCTTACTTGGAGACCCCTCAAAGTAATTCGGGGGAGAGTAAGAGGACAGCTCACAGGCAAAAAACCAGGAGGCCCACCATGCCTGGGACCGATGGATGGCGGTATATCCATTCCTAATAGCCGGGCCTTATATGGAACAGACTGGTGACGGGCAGCGGCGTCACTGGTGCGAGGGCTCTGGCACCGCGCTCACCAACCCGCCTGCCCAGCGTGTCTGAGCATGGGCAATTCTTCCAGGATGACCGCTGGGAGTGGCAAAGTCCTGGAAAGGCTTATGTCCAGCAGTGGACGAACTAGGCTGATGGATGGATGAAACTTTATTTAAGCGTTCTGTCCTTGTCTTTTACTTTTACATTTAACTTATTCGGTATTAATATAGACAAAAACTAAAATTTGTAAAAACCATATAAAACTTACGAAAGCTAAATTATCTTGATTTACCTACGCCTTATTCGAGACCAATAATAGCACAAACACAGAAACAGCATTCTCAGATTACTACGCACAGTAGCGCGAGTATATGGAGAGGTTTGGACTTAGGGATTGAAAAAAATAAACAATTGAATCAAATAATTTTGATAATGCCATCTAGTGCAGTTAATGACTGGCTCTCAAAGCTGTTGATTGACATTTTTTATAACGACGATGTCTGTTTGAAGATATTTTAATAAGAACTATTTTTGTCATATGGGGACAAGCTAATCATAGGACATTATCTTCTGATTCCAGCCTGGGTTTTTTTTTATCGAAACCATCTTATAAATTGCCAGAATGGCCCCAAACAAACTTGGTGCCAAAAACCAAAGGTGCACTTTTTAAGAAACAGCAGGATTTAATATTATAGACAAAAAAACGGTAATTTGTTTTTCTTTCTATGAATCTTAGGCTTTGTAAAGTAAGCGATTTAGTTGCTTAGCTTCTAAGCAGTACTTAACACGAGTGATGTTACTTGACCGGTAAAAAAAACGGTATTTTAGTGTGTGTATATAAATATAATAGTAGATTGGTTCAATCCTTTGGTTATTGGTTCCGTACGGGACATCGTGTGATCAGCAGTTATAGTGTTGTAGGCATAGTAAAATTTAAAACTATCAAGCACAGGATATCATTTATTGAATGAATTTGGTTAATAAAAGAACGACACATAGTCATACATTATATATTTTTTTTATTTTTAATCATTTCTTCGCCAGACCAAGTTTCACAAGTTTGTCTTGAATCCGTTTTCTGGCTTCCACGGATATTGGTTTTTGGGGCAAAGATGGTGGACCCACTTTAATACCTGTCACGATTTCCATACCAGCTTTCATTATGGGGACCCATGGACCTGAAAATATACATATTTTTAATGCACAAAACCTAATTCATCATGAGTAATTAAAAATAATGTTGTAAAATTTCGGCACGTTGAAAAATACTCGTTATACCTTCAACTGTATGTGCTTCAACAGCTAAACTAAGTTTTTCCTGCAAAGATCTGGCTTTAGCAACATCGTTGGCTTCAACAGCATTTAAGATTTCTTGAGCTAAAGTCGGGAACAAGTTGAAAGTCGTTCCGATGCCAGACTTGAATCCAAGGAGAGCAGCCGGCGCTAGAAGCTAAAACTCATCATTGAATAAAAATGATACTTGTTTTACTCACATGGATTTGTATCATTGGCGGGTACAGAGAGGGGGGGGGGGGGTGCCATGGGGGCCCAAAACAGCAGGAATTCCATACATTTGTCACTATATTCGGGTGCACTTTTACACAGCATAGGTATATTAGGTATAGATAGGTTTGCCAAAAACGCCTAAAGGCTTAAGACGCCTAAAAACTCATTATTTTTTTGCTTTGTGATAAACCTTGTCAGAATGGCCCCCAAAAATCAAATTCTGGATCCACCCTTTTTGTATAAAAACTTGATAGAAATTATGTATCTGTCAATATAACGCTAAAAAATATAGATTAGACATTTTTACCGTGTCAGCCCCCAAAAACACCTCTTGTCCTTTCTCGAGGTTCCTAAGAACTTGAGCACCTTCACTCAAATCGTTTGATGTGAACTTAATGCCCTTGAAGTTTGGGATTCGTTCGGTTGCAGCTAATACAAATTCTGGCATGTTTACTGTAAACAAGACAAGCATACATAATTCATTATTGGACGAGCCAATAAAACAATATTATTTTGTACAACAAAATGAAAAATTAAGTGCGTACTTTCAACCTTGCTCATGCTTGGAATGTGGTAATACAAGACTGGTAAAGTTGGGGCAGCCTTGGCAACTTGTTCCACATAGTATACCAGCTGGTCTACTGTTGCTGGCTTGAAGTACAACTCTGGTAGAGTGAGAAGGGAATCCACACCAGCAGATGCAGAATATTTAGCCTGCAATTTAAATTTACCTATATATTAACCAGCAAGTAATAAGTACATTTTATAATTAACAATAACAAAACAAGAGATTATCCATATGAATAGGTATATAGCGATATTTTTTACAAAAAACATTTCAACTATTATTTCAAAAATTCAAAAAGTTTGAATTAAATATTTTATAATTTTTACATTAAACAAATTAAAAGTATTTTTTATTATCAAGTAATAAATAACGTTATGTTAGCTTTATGATAATTTTCTCACATTTTTGTTTATTGTAGATTGTATAAACAATGTTTCTGTATAAACAAATTATAGAAGTTACACATGCACTTAATACCTGAGATGAGTGATATAAAATAATATGTAAATTCCAAAGTAAATTGGTACTTGGGGCCAAAAGAAACGTGCAGAGATCAGAAGAATGATTTTTGTTTATATTTTTGAAGTGGCTACTTCTATGTTCGCATCCCGTATAGAGGGGCCTGTTCAGAACTTGTACGTTACTTCCGTGATCGACTTCATGAAAGGATTCCGCAGATCAAGACATTTTCGTATTACAATATGCGTACTTTGACAGGAGAATTCTGTTGTGCAAAGACTTTTAGAAAGAGCTTACTGACTTGATGTGCGCATTTGTTGACAGATATCTTATTTCTTATAACAGATGATAACGTTTTTAATAGTTCCGTTGTTATAAGTTATTTTTCAAGATAAATTAATGCTTATTCGATTAGAATAATCAAAAAATTGAAATTACCTACCAACCCTGCGGTCCGTAATAGAATTACAATGGATCATAAGCCATTCACTTCATACTTTCGTAATCGATTTTAGCGATATAAATCTATTTCGGAACGCAGGGCTCGTTTCGTGAGTGATGGCGCTGCCGCCATTACACTGACAGATATCTATGGCCACCATTAATTTTCTTTCTCTTTAATTGAGATAGCTAAGACAGTTATTAATAGTTAATATCTTAGAATAAGCTTATTCTGAGGTTAATATATATAATATATAATTAATACCTTAGAGCATGTCATTATTTGGATACTTACAAACATATTTTTTCACAATTTTGATCTTAAGTTTGAAATTTATAAGATTTTTGTTTAATTTACCACTGCAGGGAGGTCACTGTGTTCCTTCCTCATCGATTGAGTAAAGAGGCGACTTAAGAAGTATCCACTTAATATTACGGTTATATCTCTGACACAACCGCTGCTTTTTTATTGCTGCTTGTACTTTACCGAAGGTTTAAAAGGCTTAGAAAACCAACCAGTTCGACGACATCAGCTAATGGTGCGCCTCCAACTTGAACCATGATGTGCAGACCTGTAGTCTTGCCAGCTTTTACCCACGCATCTATCATTTTCTTCCTGTCCGTCACATTCATTGACATGTGCTCACCAGTGGTACCGCCAACTGAAATCAAATCAATCAACAATCTCAGTATGGAAGTCTCATCGAATTTTTATTGCATTTAAAACAAACAGAGCTGCGTAAGTGATGAGTTTTAAGAAAAATCGATAAACGAAAAAACATATATAGGTATTTAAACTCAAAAAACCAAGTTGGTAGTTTTCCAGAAAAAAAAATCACTTAAAATATCAGACGGTAGTAACAACCCTGGATCCGGAAATGTGGTTAAATATTACAATTGCATATAACTCTTAGACAACAAGGAATTTGGTTACAAAAAAAATACTGAAAACACAAACAGCTAAGACCAACATTTTAGATATAATCCAGTTTTATCTTCGTAAGTTGATTGTTGGTGGATTATTATTTTGAATTCTATCGTCATTTAAAAAAAGCTCATGTCGTTAAATCGGGTTCTCATCTCAACTTCTCGTTTATTATACAAGGTGACTTTTTGATCATCGTCCAAATTCATACTGGAGGCTTGATAAGTGATCAGTATCTTGGATCAATAACAATATTTGTGAAATTTGTAAAATGAAATTTCGGCTTCCCATAGAAATTCACTTCCAGTTCCGAGTGAATCACTATGGGGAGTCGAAATTTCATTTTATGTATTTTACAAAAAAAAATATTGATCCATGATACTGATCACTTACCATGCCACCAGTATGAATTTGGACGATGATCAAAAAGTCACCTTGTATAATAGTTACTATGATAATATTATGGTATTAATACTAAATGTATAATAATTATAATATATTATCGTATTTTATAAACACGTTTAGAAAAGTTTATATATTATATAAGTAATGCCAACTACGAAAATGTACTTAGCCGGAAAAAATTGGTTAAGACCAACTAAAAACTGAAAAATACTTTGAAGGAACCTTATGATGTTTTGAAACAGAACATTATGTGTAACTTGAGTAGTCCATTATTGCACGGCGTGAGTTAGCGCCCGAGCGACATTACATACTTACCTAAAACAGATTTGATGCCAGACTTTGCCAGCCATTGTGCATAAGCCGGTATGACATTATAGTTTACTGTAAGGTCATCATTGAGCGGAGTAAACACCGGCGGCATCAGACCGTGAGCTGTGAATGTGACCTGTAAAAGATAATATCCAGAGATAATTGACGTTTATTGGTTCCGTACCCAAAGGGCAAAACAGAGCCCTATAAATTCACTATGCTGTCCGTCCGTATGTCACGGGTGTCTTGGTCGTAGACCGATGATAAATCCTATGCCATATGATAGCTTTTAGGGTATTATTAATTACTTATTATGGCAGCTACATAGAATTAGAGCGCAAAATGGTGTTTTATAGCGATTTCAATACTGAGAAAGAATCAAAATCGTAGTATCAAAAAAAAAATTTGTTTATAATATTTTTTCCTGACATTTTGGCATTTTGTTGGCGCTGGATTTCGTCTTGGCTCCCATAGTAACAATTAAGTAATACCCCAAAATCTGTCATTCGGAGTAGGGTTCATCAATGTTGAGGATTTGGTCCAGTCTCCATACAAATTTGCCCATAGTCCTTTTATACAAATTTTTGGGAACCAACAATGACAACATAAATAATATAATTTCATTCTGTTGCTTTTTTCTACACATTCCATTAATTTTAAACTCGCAAATTATCAGTTTTTTTGCAATCAAAATGTATAATATGTATAAAATTTATAATAATTTTGCTATTTAAAACTTTCATACATTGGATTACGAAAGTTTTAAATGGCAAAATTAGATTGTAAAACATCTACCTTAAGAGACCGGCGGAGAATGCCTAGTTCATACAAACGAAATAGGTACCAAAACCATTTGTAAATCACATTCGTAGGATAATGTGTTTATTCCGATTGGATTACAGAATATCTAGGTTCCCAAACGGCTTCGGCGGCCTCTTAAGTGCAATATTAAATTGCAGAAACAACAGCAGCAAAAGTGCTTGAGCCATATTCTATGCATACAAACTTCAGCCGTTGACAATAATTTGTGCTCTATGATTGACAACAGTGTCACCAGAATACGTATATCACACACGGACGTAGATATCACACTAAATATTATTAACTACTAAAATAACAAGGAATCTACATTATTATTAGTGTAACAAGAATACAATAGTATAATATTTACCATTTTGCTCGTTTATTTTACTCTGCGGCTTAAAACCAACTGATTGATATTATTATTCTAATCTTGATAATTAAGACTTTTGCTATCATTTGTAAACATGTTGGTACATGTTATCTCTTAATTCAACAGTAAATATGTATAGTTCTTAGAAAGTTCTGCACAATCACTTTTCGCTCTTATTACGACGCAGTAAGGTACAAAACTAGAAGAAATTATTTTCCTAAAGTTAAGTATAATACATTACATAATACTTACACTAGCTTTTGCCCACGGTTTCGTTCGCGTGGGAATGTCTTTTAATTATTGATAGCTTTCGGCTTGGCGGTTATTTATAAGCACTCCCTATGTTGACCAGGGTCACTACGATGATAATAAAGAAAACCACATCCAAATTTGTTGTGTGTTTCTCGAGTTGGAACTACATACTTCCAAACAGACAAAAAATCCAATTATTGTAGCTTTGGCCTCAGGAGTACAGTGGAGACCACATCAAGCTATACACTTGCAGTATGACATTAGCCCCTACAAAGAAGAAAATAAGATAGGTACAGTGGAGACAACATCAAGCTATACACTTGCATTACGACATTAGCCCCTACACAGAAGAATATAAGATAGGTACAAAGTCCAATGTGTCTTACTTGATGCGGTCTCCACTGTACAAAGTCCAATGTGTCTTACTTGATGCGGTCTCCACTGTACAATATACAATAATAAAAAAGCTAATACTTAAGCTTAATTTAGAAAAATTTTGCAATATTCAATGTGCAGACATCACACAGCAGCCACAGACACCACATACATTTAAATTAAATGTATGTGGCAAACATTTCGATTTGGCAGACAGATATGACTTTTTTAATTCTATATAGGTTCCGTTTCGAAACGTGTGTTCGTCGTGCGAAATTCCACTCGTTTTTAAGAAAAGTATAGGTTTACTATACTAGAAAGAGAAAAAAAAACTGGTTTTGATTTGAAACGCTTGCGACTTGCGAGCGAGTGGTTACCGTGAAACGTCAAACTCAAATGAAATTCAACGGTGGGAAACCGAAAATGCTTTTTGTAGTCGCTAGAAAAGGAAAATAAGTGTTTTATACTAAAAATGTGTCATTACAGCCCTAATGTTAGATAAATTTTCAAGTTTTGAATTTTGTGGAAAAGCCGGGAAAACGCTATGCTAAGTCTAGGTCACAATATTTAGACCAGAGACTGAAAAGTTTTAAATCTGTGATTGATTTAGACATGGCTTCATTATTCATTCTCCTCTATCTATCTCTATGGTCGGCGTCCGGCGTCCATCGCCAAACAGCTGATTTCTGATTCTTTTTGTAATTTTAATTTGTTTTGTTTATAAGTTAGCAGATAAGTGTAGAACGGTGTTTGTAAAATGACTACACCAATCATGAGTGAACTTAGCATGAATGATTTGAACACTAGGTTCTTCGAATTCATGCAAAGTGAGAGCAATGCAGAGGATGCAGCGAACTTTATTTATGATAACTTGCTGGAGGATGTGACCATGGGAATGTTGTTTGAATTCCATCACGGGATGAAGACAGGTCTCACCGACTTGATAGAAGGTGAAAAAGAAGACGAAGAGCCCTTCAAGATAGTGAATTCCTCTGAATGCGACGTGTTTGGTTTTTCTGTGTTGAAAAAGACATCTGACACTAACTGTTCTTGTCCAAACTGCGACCGTCCTGTGTCGGCCACCAGATTCGCTCCACACCTTGAGAAGTGCATGGGTATGTGCAGAACCTACCTTATACCTCTCCCTTTCGGTTTCGAAAACTGGGACTCGATAACTGATGTTTCTTCACAAATTACTTTTGCTGTAGATTATATAATGCCTTAAGAGTCGGAGTTCCGAGATTGGGCAAAACAGGGTTCGGGGTTATGGCTTTTTAAGATAGTAAAATATTAATTTCTGAACAAAATAAAGGAAGTTCTTTCCAATAACTGCCGTGGAATTGGGGGGCGGGGTTGGTGTGGGGGGAGGTGGGGGGGAGCTCTGGTACCCCTCCTTAAAGGGGGAGGCGCGGAACCCCCCCCCTTTTTGAGAAAAAAAAAAGAAATTTTGAGGTTAGAATGCACAAATTGGGACAAAAAATGAAAGGAATTTACAATTACTGCCGCTAATTGGGGGGGAACGGGATGGTACCCCCCTTTAAGGAGGTACGGGAGGTACGGAAACCCCCTTTATTAACTTATCAATACTGAAGTCATAAGTACAAGTTGATTTTTGAACCTATCAATACCTATCAATACTTTTATGTCACAAATTCACTCCTGCATCGGCTACGGCGCTGCGGGAAGTGCAGCCCCTCCGCCCTTGCGTAACAAAGCACAGGCACCCATGCTCACCTCTGCAGCTTCGGCTTGTTGGTCGCCTTCGGCGACCAGTCTCAGCCGCTACGGCTCACACGGGTGCCTGAGCTTTGTTACAGCGGGCGGGGCCTGCCCTCCCTTCGCGCCTTCGGCTTTTTATATACACTCTAGGGGTAGTAGCCACAAGACTGTATAGAGTCGGGGTGCCCTGATTCGGTTTTGGAACAGATTCAACCTATTTTAACTATGAAGTGGGGGTAAAATGGCGTCATCCGTTTCGTTTCATCAATTGATGCAAATTGAAAAACATAATAAAAAAACTCATTTTAAATTTTAAACAGTTGAAAATGTAACATTGTAAATATAACATTTAATTTCAAAATAATACACATTTAAACTCGAAATAATCATTAATGTCGTCTCGCCTTTACAAGTGTATTAGGCAAAACGAAACGCAACATCAGAACTGTCAATTAAGAGACGTCTTTTCTTTTTTTTTTTTTGAGAAATGAAATTTTTGTTAGAAAAATTACAAACTTTAAAAAATCATTACTCCGAAAGTATTCTTTTCCGTGCAAAATCCTTTGGCAATTCTGATCCTTAATAGTAGACCTATCTGTAAAAAAAATATGGACTCCCAACTCCTCAGCAGTGATTGGAAAGATGAGCCAAAATAAATAGCACTTGTTACCTTACAAGATGAAGTACAGGTTCATTAAAAAAAATCTTGGCACTAATGTATAGTAACTTCAGAAAAAAAAACAGGATCTTCAAGTTCAGGTTACACCCATAGCGCTGCAATGCTATTCAAGAGATTTTCTTGAAATTCCTGTTTTTTTTCTGAAGTTACTATACATTATTG
Organism: Ypsolopha sequella; assembly: GCA_934047225.1. Lineage (NCBI taxonomy): Eukaryota > Metazoa > Arthropoda > Insecta > Lepidoptera > Ypsolophidae > Ypsolopha > Ypsolopha sequella. The sequence goes on from OW203991.1 coordinate 19,605,596, forward strand.
CCGTGATTTTTTTTAATGAACCTGCACTTCATCTTGTAAGGTAACAAGTGGTATTTATTTTGTTCAGAAATTTGAATTTTTACCGTCTTAAAAAGCCATAACTCCGAATCTCGGAACACCCTTAACGCATTATTTACCTATTAGATAATTTTATATTATGCTCCATGTTACCTGAAACAATGAAAGCATGCTTCAAATTCGATAAAATTCTCATGTGACAGTCTTTTCACAGGTATGGGCCGTAATAGCTCACGTATTGCCTCCCGTCGTATCGCTTCAAACAGCCGAGAGCCCACCTCCTATGCCGGACTCCTCAGTGATGATGAAGATGATGCAGACTGGGCTGGCACCTCACTGTCCAGTGAACGCCGCAAGCGCAGGATCAAAAATAATAACAATAGGAAGCCTAATAAGTTACACAAGTAATATTAGCCCTTCGATCATCTATCTAAATGTATGTAGATCATGTCTGGTTTTGACCAGTTTTCTAAATTAACATTTAACAGGTGCACTGCCACATCCTCTCAATGGTAAAGGGGAGTCACTTACTGACTTACTAATATTGAACATAATTTATACTTTAAGGTGTGACTCCTTGATGGAACTTCATTCTAACACTAATCAAAGTCTTCTTGTACGAGTTCCACTATTTTATTTCCTTAATTATTGCGACTAGTTTCGTCTATTTGACATCGTCGGACAGTTTTTTTTTTTTTTTTTTTTAATATCTTTATTAATCCCAATTACAGTGAATCTTAACCTAAACTATATAGCCACTAGCGAAAGCCAATTGGTTTATCTGTAGTGGCGAGTACATAAACATATATACATAATACATTACTAAAAATAAAACACGAAATGTCCAATTTAAAATTAAAGATTAAATTAAATTAAATTCGAAAGTCATAAATAATATAAAAAATTAAATACTAAATGTCAACTTGGAAATTGAATAATGAAATAACAATAAATGTTGTTATTACACCACGGTATTTCATTATTCAATTTCCAAGTTGACATTTGGTATTTAATTTTTATGTTATTTATGACTTTCGAATTTAATTTAATTTAATCTTTAATTTTAATTTGGACATTTCGTATTTTATTTTTACTTATGAATATTTGTATCAAAATGCAAATATCCATGTACCTTCATTTACTTTTAATTTTATTTTGACATTTATCTACCCTAAGATTTAGTTAGCTATACTTTTACTTTTAACCTATTCCAATCAGTCCGACGATGTCAAATAGACGAAACTAGTCGCAATAATTAAGGAAATAAAATAGTGGAACTCGTACAAGAAGACTTTCATTAGTGTTAATATTGAACATCACCTACAATTCTAGGTTGTTGGCTATGAACTTGTTTACCATATATTTTGGTTTTCCTCAGTTGATTAACATAACTATTTGCCAACAGTTTATTATATGGGATCTAATTTATTTTCGCATTTGCTCCTTAGATATTTTTCTGTTTGTTGTTCATGTACCTTGTGTTGTACAGCGGCAACAATAGGAGCAACAACAGCAACAGCACACCAGACAGCAACCCCAACGACGGCGGAGCCACCTACGAGACCATGACTGCCAATGAGAAGAAGAACCTCCTGCTACAGATCTGCGGTGTGGTCTCTGAGCACACCAAGAAACTCTGCACTAGGTAATACCATATTTTTCAATTTTATTTTCTGTTGCCATTTCGATTTCGACATGTTCGAAACAGTTTCCCGTAGACCACGAGACATCCAACTGTCTCCAAACGTCAGGTGTCCCCTTTTCGTAAAAAAGGTAAAAATTGATCGCAGTAGACCCGATTATATATATTATAATGTGTACGAAACGCGAGAGTTTAAAATTATATTTAAATAATGTAGGTATAACAGATACACTTATTACAGGTCAGTTTTAATGTAATGTAAGTGATTAAATAATATATGTGTATAGGTAATACTTTTATGTCATAAATAATAATACAGGGGAACAATAAAGGTTGGGTTTACTTAAATTTAATAAAAAAATACACTTGAATATAATAAAAATATAGAAATAAGGAACAAATATGTTATAAATATATGCCTAACTCCGCCCATTTGATTAGTCTTAACAAGTAAGAAACAATATTAGTTAAAACAACTAAATGTAAAAAGTAAGCCTATACTTTAATTGAATAAAAAGATTTAAAAAATACAAGACAAGAAAATTATGTCATGAAGGCAAAAAATATATATAATAGCTTTGTCTATCTGTCCCATGTAGTCCACCTGCTTTTACAGTCATTTCATCTATTAATTAATTAACGTTAATTCCAGAGGAATCATAACATAAGTTAGGAAATTATACTAACTACTATTATGACAAAGATCACTATCATAACCCCATGCTTTAGTATAGTCTAAGTCAGCGTTTCTTAACCTGTGGTTCGCGGACCCCTGGGAGTCCCCGAGCATATGTATGGGGGTCCGCAGCCTAACCTATGGACCATTTAACAATCATAAATAAATGCCACCAAAAGTCTCGTAAATGCTACTGCTTACTGCTTTTCTCAACGACATACCTCTGTGAAAAGACATTCTTTGATCTTGTGTAACTAAAAACAAATACAGAAATAGACTAAAAGTGGAATCCGATTTGAGACTACAACTCAGTAGTAATATAAACCCAAATATCACTAATTTAGTTGCAAAAAAGCAGCACCAACCTTCTCATTAACGTATTTTATATGAAAAAGTATATATTTTTTTGTAATTTGTAGAACTAAAATAAATGGTCCGAAATTTATTGCTGCTTTTTTATTAAGGAGGTCCTTAAAATTGTGCTTGATTTCCTAAGGGGTCCGTGGACAAAAAAGGTTAAGAAACGCTGGTCTAAGTAATCTTTTATTTTATAATTATAAATGCATAATGTACTGATCAAAATATCTAGACTTTATGACCCCTTCTGCATAGTATATTATGACAATTCATCATTCATGCTGTATAATAAAGTAGTACTGTGCCGCTGACAATAGAATACAATAATAAAACTAGATCTCTTGTATTTTAAAAATTTGGTACAATCATTTTTCCATAGCTGCTTTGAACAAAAGCTTTTAAAAGACAAAAAGTGAATTATTTGCTGGTCTAAAGTTTGTTGTCGGCTGTTGATCTGATTTAATTTTTATTTTAAAATTTAAAATATTATTATTTTTTAAAAATATTTTTTTAACAACGATATATAAACTTTAAAATTAAGAAAAAAATTATTTATATTATATATAATTTTACACAGATTTTTTTTTTTATAATAAAATATTTTATAATTATTATATTAATAGTTATATAATTTATTATATTAGTCCCTTTTCCTCATCAACGGATCTAAAATGTGCCAATATGATCTCATCTTCACACCCTTTTGTTTTGCTAACCAGGTCAACCCGCTGTCCCCAACATTCTGAAGAGCAACGGCGAGCCCTCCGCAACAGCGTCCTGGAACCTTCCACTCCTGAATCCCAGAGCATGCTGACAGGCGAAGACGCTGGCTCCCCCATCGACTCCAGTCCTTCGTCGTCCTGCTCGTCTTCCAGCAGGAAGAGAGAGAGGCACAGAGCGCCGCCTAAGAGCAAGAGTAAACGGGAAAGGAATATATCTCCTAATGGAAGGGATTAAAGGATATTTTTGAGGAGATGGAAACAATTCCAGGCAGGTCGCGTAAGACTATATTGGGAGGACACTTTAGAAGTGGCATCATAATGTTATCACTTGAAATCAGTGGCGTGCATTGCTTTTTAAAATAGGTAGGCACCACGCCACCTTGGCGCTAGTCTGGTGTCTACTTTATCAAGGCAACCAGCCCCTCTATTCTGTATCTTTGGTTGCCAATTAGACTGGGTGCCTATCATTAAACCAATAGATAAAAACTAAACTTTCAAAATTGCCTTTAGTGGTTATTGAACTATTTACGAACTGTGTCGTCACTTCAAGTGCGAACTTATCCTTAGACAATCGAAATTCGATAGTATATCTATGTTTTTGATGATAAGCACCCAGTTCAGTTGGCAACTAGAGATACATAATAGGCCCGCAGGTGTAACTATCATAATATTTTGCATTAAAATGCCTCACAATTTTACCTTTCTTTTGGGTCAATGTAAGATTCGGTGTCGGTCTTGCTAAAGAAGCTATTTTCACCTTGTCCAGAAAATACAACAAGCCGAAAGGATTTTCGCGTAATTTTGCCAAGCAAAGCGATTGATCACCACACTCTACAAAAAAGTTTATCCATCGCGGATATGTAATTTCACCACAGCAATTTCTTTCACTCTTTTAGCACAACAACTATAACAATAACAAAAAACTAGTATTCGTACGAATTACGGGAGTTGACCGTCGGCGAGGGTTTTTAAAAAGAAAGTCGGAAGAGAATTTACTTAAATATGTAATCGATGTGTGATTACAATTCTTATGATATCTATCTTACATTAAACTTATATCTTAGTGATCCCGATGATCAGAGTATGACCTCCCGCTGTCGCGATGTTAGCATGAAGGCGGCGTCTTGGATGGTGAAATACCCTTTTAATATGTCGGTCGATGATGCGTCAGCAACTCGAACGGTTGCACAATCTGTTTGGTGGTGTGATGGCTGTTGGAGTCGGTAGGGACATAGTCCTCGACGTAACACCTCCCCTCTAGAACGAGCAACTATTTGCCTATGTCTAATGCAAATATTGCGGCTTTCTTATCTTCGATAGTTGCCGGAGTTTGAGATGATGTGCTAGCTTCTTTAGCATCCGTAAGTTTCAGTCCAGGATTCCGCTCAGTTTTAATCTTATGGTTTCGTTTTCGTATGTAGAATATAGTGATGAAAGTTATAATCAGCAATATCACTGCATACAGTGGAATGATTGTACGGTAGGTAGTCCTTGTGTCGAAAGATTGCAGGTTCGTAGGTATTTCCATTGTAACTTGTTGTTGAATATTGTGCAACTTATTCAAGTCAATTGTCATGAACTTGTACTCAGGTGCTTTATTCTCAGAAGATGATTTAATCAGCATGTTTGACCGTGGCAATGTCGTGATTTCAACAGCTTGTCCGCGAATTTGGTCATTGAAATTGATTATGGTGAAACTCGGCGTCTTTATACTGCAGTTTCGAGGAATTGTTGCAATGTAACTTCCTTCCAGGATGTGGTGGTATTCTTGTCTGCAACTTAGCTGCACTTTCAATGGTTTTGGGAATGACAGAATGTAGTGTTGGTCATCTAGCTCCATCAAGGCTTCTTTAGATAAAGAAATAGACGTAGGGTTGCATGTTTCATCAAGGTCTTGTAGAAATATTAGTCGATGAATACAGTCGCGCTGATTTCGGATCTGGTGGTTGAGCTGTTGCTTGCAGATGTACCATGCGTCGATCTTCGGGCATTCAGCCTCTATGTAAGCAAATTCCTGGGAATTGGTTGCCATAAAAGGAAACGGAGGAAGGATGACATTATGATTTTTATTAGGTACTGGGCAGAGCTTATAAAGAGTGTATGAGTTCGGGGATGTAATGGGAATTTTAAGGATGATTACTATTTTATCTCCTACAAAATATGAGCCTAAACTAATAAGATCATAATAATACCTAGTGTCTAACGATAAAACTTGATCGTGCGAGTAAAGTGCATTTAACTTTTTAACTATGCTAGTGATATCCCTAACTGATAAAATAGAATGGTGCAAAGTGCCTGTGCGACTAAAAGCTAATATATTTTCTAATCTCATTACTTCTAAAAATAGTTCTTGCACATTTTCGCTAATTATAGCAAAAAGTTGCGAGACTTGCGCAAAGATACCTACTTGGTTGTTATCTTTAATCGTCATGTTTATAAAACTTGATACGGCCCTTTGTAATTTCAACTGGTTGTAGGTAAGATTATTTAGTACTTGAGTTTGATGGTCGGTTATTTCTTTAAATAAAGTAATATGGTGATTAAAATTATTCGAAAGCTTTTGGTCATTTTCTTGCAAAGTTTTTAATAGACTTTCATATCGCAAAGCATCGTTGTAGTCTAGGTTTCCCGTGATACTTTTTACAAAGCTTCCCAGGGGGTTAAATAAACCACGTTTCGCTCTTTTTGATCTGAAAGTGTCCAACTGTGCTGAAATTTTTTCTAGTTTGCTAAAAAGGTGAACTATTTGATACTTAAACAGTGAAAAGCTCTTGTTACTTATGTCATTTGCAACGTTAGTTAATTCAGTTTTTGCAGTGTCAACATGTCTTTGTATTATCGTAATGTCAATGTCTTGTAGGAATGTATGGTAGTGGGATATTATTTTCGTAGGGCCTAATTTAAAAGGAAGTATGCCAGGTCCGTCGTCAAGGCTGTCAAGTCGGATGTCTTGTGCTTGGGCCAGGGTCATCAGGATTAGAAGGTACCTGTAACAAGTCATTGTCCTTATTTTTTAAAGGTCGTTTCAGTCTGTTTTTAGCAATTTTGCCGCGTTTTCGAGACGTATATATGTGAATCGGTAAGTTGGAGGTTACCGTGTCGCGAGTAAACCGGGGTGCGAGTTTTTGTCTGTCTGCTAACGGGTTTTTTATATATACTTCTCGGCCTGGGTCGTAATTTATTTCAGGTTCTCTATCACTGTTCCGTCGCGTCATCAATGCTTCGCGGTCAGCTTTTGATGAGTTATGAATAATTTCATATACTGTTTCCATTCTATTCCGATGATCGTGTAAGTACTGTTGTAATATTCTCTCAGTCAAATTTAAGTCTGTTGGATCGCGTGGGTCAAAATGTCCTGTAATTAAGTCAAATGGCCTACATTTTGTCATACTATGTACTGAACTATTGTATGCTATGAGAGCATAAGGTACTAAATTTTCAGCTGATTCATTTTTATGTACTATTTTTAAAAGTCTGATATGTTCTAATAAAGTGCTATGGAAACGTTCTATCATACCGTTCTCGTTAGGGGAGTGAGCTGCAATGAAATGATGGTTTATTTTATGTAATTTCAGGAATTCTGATACAATTTGATTTGTAAATTCCGTACCCCTGTCGGTTGTAAGATTTAACGGAAAACAATAATGAGAACAAAACGTCAAAATTGATTTTATTATATTAGGGGCTGTACAATCGGACATTCGATAAGCTTGTGCAAATTTCGAAAATGCGTCAATGATAGTTAGGTATTTTTCGTTTTCGATTGTAAGCACGTCTGCGTGTATTAGTTCAAACGGTTTTGTGGGTGGAGGGACAATTTGAAACTCAGGGCGTATTGGATTACGGTCGTATTTCGCACAACTGCAAACGTTACAGTTACTTATAAATTTAGTTACACATTCTTTCATTTTTGGCCAGAAATACCGATGGTATAGAGATAAATATGTTTCATTAATACCGCGGTGGTTTGTTTTTCCCTCATGATATTTTCTTATGATGTCTTGCTGAATTAAGTAATCTGAGATATTTTCAAGTTCATGTTTCACAAGAATCAGGTTCATTGAAGAGCTTTGAAAAGTTTTTTGTATAACTGGTACGATGCTGTACATTTTCTCTAAGGGCTGCACTAATATAGCAGTTCGGGTTTTAGGGTCAACATGTTTTTTTATGGCGTTAATTAAATCATGTTCGAATGAATCTTGTGATATTTCTATAGTGACTTTTCGGAACGTGTCAAAAGGCTTGATTATTATAGATTTCTCTCTGGGTGGACGATTTACGATTTTTAATACTAACTGTTTTTTAAATTTGTTCAAGGGATCTTCGGAAATTGGTATGTTAACTATGGGGTTTTCCAAACTTGTATGCACAGTTTCCGCTGGTAATGGTTCGTGCAATGGTGTTTCATTTAAAATAAATAACTCTGAGTGTGCTGTTAGGGTGGACAATGGGCTTCTCAAAGGTTCGTTGTCTGGTGCTGTGTCAGTAGATGAGGCACTAATAAATGCTCGGTCGTCAGGTGCTGTCAACGTTCTTTCGGATGATGAGGAAGAAATGTTAACTACCATAGAAGCCATTTCTTCATTATTTATTTGAATTCTGGAAAGGGCGTCGGCGTTTGTGTTATTTTTACCACTTTTGAATACCATTTTATAATTATAATCTGCTAGTTTCATTTTCCATCTAGAAACTCGGCAGTTGGTCTCTGTCATAGTGTCTAATGGGAATTTTAAAGGCTGATGGTCAGTTACAATTTGGAATTTACGGCCAAAAAGGTATGGTCTAAAGTATTTAGTTGCCCATACTATTGCCAATAGCTCTTTCTCAGTGGTTGAATATTTTATTTCGCTTTCATTTAGGGTCCTTGACGCATAGGCTATAGGCCTGTCAGAGCCTATTGTTCCTTGTGACAGTATACCTGAAATTGCAAAATTCGATGCGTCTGTTGTCAAAATAAAGTCCTTTGAAAAATCTGGGTACTGTAAAATAGGGTCGTTAGTCAGTAGAGTCTTACAATGTTCAAAGCATTTAATGTAATCAGAAGTCAGTTTAATTTTCATATTCTTTTTTAAACAAGCAGTCAAGGGTTTTGTTAATTTAGCAAAATCTGGTATGAATCGTCTGTAATAACCTAAAAGACCTAAAAATCCTTTGATTTGTTTAGATGTTTTTGGGATAGGATATTTTTTAATAGCCTCAATCTTATCGGGATTTGGTTTTACTCCGTCTGGTGTTATGATGTGACCTAAGAATGGTGTTTCTCTCTTAAGAAATTCAGACTTATCCATCTGTATTTTAAAGTTAGATTCCCTTAGACGGTCTAGTACTCTGCCTAAATTGACTATATGCTCTTGTAATGAGGTCGAGAATACCAAAATGTCATCAAGATAGACTACGCAAATTTCATTTTGCAGACCTCTGAGGACATTGTCCATTACGCGCTGAAACGTAGATGGAGAATTTTTAAGTCCCATTGGCATGCGCATAAATTCAAAGTGCCCGGGCGCACAATCAACGTTAAATGCTGTTTTGTGAATGTCACGTGGGTCGGTCTCGATTTGGTAAAATCCGCTAGCTAGGTCCAAGGAAGTGAAGTATTGGCAGTTTCCTAGCTTGTCTAGGATGTCGTTGATGTTAGGGATGGGGTATTTATCATCTATAGTCTTCTCATTGAGTTTTCTAAAGTCAACAACTAGTCTCCATTTAACTTTACCCGATGCGTCTGCTTTTTTTGGTACTATCCAAATTGGAGCACTCCATGCTGAAGTGGAGGGTCTAATTATACCTTGATCTAACATTTTTTTTATTTGTGACTGTACCTCCTTTCTATGCACGTACGGATATCTATAAGTCTTACTGTGAACTGGAATTTCGTCAGTTGTTCGGATACGGTGTTTAACTTGGTTGCTGAATGTTAAACATTCGTCCTCTACGTAAAATACATCAGAGTATTGTTTACAAAGATTAACCAAATTAATTCTCTCCTCTTCATTTAAATGCTTCGTACGCAATTTCGATAAAACTTTGTTCATTCGGTCAGTCATACAGTCTGTACTTGTAATAGTCTGTTCGCTAAAAATATGTGCGTTTATCGGTTCAGTCAATGAAAATATAATGTCGTTACAGGTAGGGTTCAATACTTCCACGTAAGCTCGGCTATTACTAGCTGTAGATAGACATTCGTTTATAATACAACTGGAAATCGTTTGATGGTCTATGGAGATTTCACCTTTGGGAATATTAATCGGCACTCTAATTAGTTTAGTGGACTGTGCGGGAACAATAGTCTCAAGTAAGTTGATACTCTGTCGTGATTCATACATATGAATTGGGTTCGTTGCAAACTGTGTCAAAAGCTGTTTTGATCCTAAGTCGATTTTAGCTTGCCACTGCTCTAATAAGTCAATACCAATAAGTCCGTCGAAATAATCGTGAAATTTGTATATGAATAATTTTATCGGTCTTGTTTCGTTAAATTCGTAAAAGCAAGGAATTAACATTGAATAGTCATTTCTTGTAGTCGCATGAATGTTGGAGACAAGAAAAGGGTCATAGTTTAAGGGTGTATCAGGGTAGAATTTTTCTGTGGCTTCCGGACTAAGAAATGATTTATTTGCACCTGTGTCAATAAGTAGTTTTAAGGGTGGGTTTTGTATCTGAATGTAAGGAAGCTGCTTTTTATTTTGAATATTTAATTCTATTCGGGGGCAGTTGAAGTCTGAATCTTGGAAAAATCCGATTCTGATTGCTCGTGCGGTATTTCTTCTATGTTATAACTTTGTTCGTCGGTCGACCCGTCGTCATAATAATAGGTCATAGTGGAGGGTTGTTCCAAGGGTTGGTTGTAGTCAATGTCAGGATAATCACAACTGTTGTACATCACTTCGTTAACATTCATTTCTCGAGTAGGGGGTGGGTTTTGTGGTGTTGGTGGAAGAGTGCGTGCACGGGGGTAGCTAACTCCACTCATGGGTCTTACCTGGTTACTGTTGAATTGTCTTTGGGGCTGTTGGGATTGAAATGCACGTGGTGTTATTTTAAAACCTGTGCTCATGTTTGAACGTGGTAGGGCCTTAAACATTTGCTGAGTCTTTGACACACCTTGGTAGGCTGGTCGATAAGTCAGGGGTTGTGGGGATAAAGTTTGCTGCTGGGGATTAACTTTATTTTGATGCATTTTAGGGATCAGTTGATGGCTAAAATTTAATTTATTCGAATTAGCTGTCATTGAAACAGATTGAATATTTTTATTCTGTAAATAAAGTATGTTAAGTTCTTCTTGGGCATATTCCAGAGCTTTTTCAATCGTCTCTGGCCTCATGCATCGAATTCTTGAGCCAAGTGGTTCATGTAAGCCCTTTAGAAAGGTTTGTAAGGCTAACTTTCTATATAAAGTTCTTTTAGCCTCGACTGTCGTTTCGACAGAATCATGTAACGATACGTAAGTCATTATTGTGCTTAACAAATTTTGCACACGTTCATAAAATATGTGCAGAGTATCTCTGCCTTGCGATAGCAGGGACAAATCGGTGTAAAGAGCGGATTCATCTCTGTGGTCAGAGAACGTGTTAATCAGCGCTGCTCTAATGCTATTCCAGTCACTGGGGGTGCCGTTTGTAGCTAAAGTGCGTGCGGCGGGTCCCGTAATTTTGTTTAAAATTCCGTTAAGAAGCGAGTAATTTGATAACTCGTTCCCGGGGGCTGGTTTAGCATAAGTCAGGACCAATTGATCACATATTTTTAGAAATCTTATAAGAACATTAGAGTTTCCATCAAATTCAGGTACCAATCGTAATGCCTTATATATGCTATCTATCATGTTTGACTGGGTAGATGCTGCTACAGGATTTTCATCCGAAGGAATATTACCATCGTTCGTCATGTTTGAACTTTCTTCTTCTATATCTGCAAGTGCTGATAATAAATCTAGGTGACGATTTTCGTCCCTAAGAGCTTGTCGAATCGCGGAACGACTATTGGGCAAAATACCCCTACTTGGGCGTGGGAAAAAAATTTTGTTGCTTTTTATTTCACTAAAGCCAAAAAACTAATTTAATTGGAACACTTTTAAAAATTTATGAGAGTTTTAATTAAAAAAAAAAAGTATTTACTAAGATGGAAAGGGTGGTGTAGGAAATAGACAACCAATAGGAAATGCTTATTATCTAGGTACTCACGATGAGCTGATCATTCTTAATCTTCCCTTCTGGCTTTCTGTTGAGATCTTCGATCCGTCAATGTCTGGAGGGATCTCTCTGCTCCTTTGGACGGCCACCGTAGGTTCGTAGAGTGGTAGAAGCGACGTGAAGACGATAATTAGTGTAGTCGATGTGTGACTAACACTAACCGCGACTACCCTACAGCCTGACTGCGCCAATTACGGGAGTTGACCGTCGGCGAGGGTTTTTAAAAAGAAAGTCGGAAGAGAATTTACTTAAATATGTAATCGATGTGTGATTACAATTCTTATGATATCTATCTTACATTAAACTTATATCTTAGTGATCCCGATGATCAGAGTATGACCTCCCGCTGTCGCGATGTTAGCATGAAGGCGGCGTCTTGGATGGTGAAATACCCTTTTAATATGTCGGTCGATGATGCGTCAGCAACTCGAACGGTTGCACAATCTGTTTGGTGGTGTGATGGCTGTTGGAGTCGGTAGGGACATAGTCCTCGACGTAACATACGTGAAAAATGACGCGCGCGAACTGGAGACAAAACACGAACTAATTGGGTCATGGTCATTCAAACCTTGCTTGAGTGAGTGGTGATGGACGACCAAAAAAACACACTATCTTTTCACTCATTGCACTTGATGCGCGGACATTTTTAATTCGGTAGGATAATAGGCAGTACGCATGCCTACCAAAGGGTATTAAATTGCGAAGTTAGAATGTTAGAGCTTACGCGTGGGAACGACGTGATTTTTTATTTCGTCGTGTAACTTGAACAAGCGAAAGATATACGTATGGTTATCGAAACTGTAGGTGAGCCGAGTAGGTACTCGCCCGAGTGCCTACTGGCGATGCCGCGCACCGTGCGTTTTTATATACAGATTCTGATACGATCAAATTACTATCTATGGTATGTATGTTTGTATCTTTATTTTATTATTGTTTATATGGTATAGTATAAATATATGGTATGTATAGCAGTGTAGTGAGTTTCTTAATCAACATTAGGCACAGGGAAAACTTTCGAGGTAGGCACTGCTTATATGCCTTTATGCAATGCACGCCACTGCTTGAAATGCATGGTGTGATGTGATGACTGATGATTTACTGCTACCGTACGAGAATATGTCACCTAAAGGAAGGGATTAAAGTCTGATTTGGTGGAACTTTGTGCATGTTTGGTTCCTGGTCAAATAATGGAAATTGGAATTGTGGATGGAAAAAAAAGTTGCATTGACCGAGTTGGTGTCACCAAAGTTAAGGTCAGCTGTTTACCGCGCGATGCACCTTTCCTCTGCCACGACGAAAATGCGCAAATTTGGCGCCAGCATTGACCCGCCAACCAACTTTGTTGACTCGAATTCAGTAGCGGATCCAGGAAGCTGAAGCCCTTCCAAAATAAAAATGACAATTTGTACCGCTATCTAATATACGAACGAGTCAATTAGTATAGGAAGCATAAATTTCATTTTGCGTTACCGAGTCTCCAGTATGAATTTGGCTATATAAACAAAAGTCACCTAATGTACGTTATAGGACCCGCACATCTCTTTTATACCACTATATTCTGACAATTTCCTACTTATGTTGTACTACAGCCTTGAATTTTATAACCTTCGTGTATCTTAATAGTACGTACAGGATATGGGATTTAATTACTATGATTTCCTGAAAAAGTTCGATGGAATCTATCTATCCTCGGCTCCCTCCCCCCAAAATAATGTTCCTGGATCCGCCACCTCTTGTCGTGTGGTTAGTAACCAACCTAGTGTCAAAGGGTACGGTCATCAGATCACAATAAACTACTATATTCCACTATAAACACCCACGATTTGGTCATGACCCTCAACAAACGTCAAAAATCGTGGGGAAAAATTGGCTGTCAAACGTGATTGTGCAGCTAACTTCAGGCCACTATAAATCACCTATACTCCGGCCGTTCATTCGAGAGAATGGTGACGTTTGCAAATGTCAGGGGATAAAACCTTTTTTTTACTGTTTTGAATTTCAATATTTTATATTTATCATGATGATTTTAGGGTAAATTGTATATCGTTAAAAGGTCCCATTTGTTAATAAAAAGTATTTTTGTCTTATAAGTATATTTTCCACTTCCTAGTACAAAACTTAATGAATCAGCTGACTCAATTTCTACGTAAAGGTTAAAAAAAAGCGCAAAAAATATTATTTTTGGCGAAAAGTTGTCTATTAGCGATACTATGTTCACTTGAATTTAAGAACCTTATATAGAGTTTGTCATTTTATTTATGTAGCGGAAATCATATTGAATTAAGACTCTGTATCTAAGTGATCAATGTTCTATTACCCTTTTTGTGAAACTCGTTAATTTGTTTTTATCGTTTTCCCGAGTCCAGCTCCGAGTCAGTTACTATAGGAAGTCAACATTTTATTTGCCAAAATTAGCAAAAAGTATTACGATCCGTGTTGCTGATTTATTATTATTACTTGCCAATATGGTAGTTTGGCTGTATAAATAAATTTCACCTTTCAAAGAGCTCGTGCTATAACTAAAATTTCCTTCTGCTCATTATTTCTGTCAAATCAGCAATCATAATGCCTGCAGTATGAATCCTCGACTTTTTGAATCGAAATTTCAGAAAAAGGTTTATAATATCTGCGGTGTAAGGCAGTGTTGTCGTATTATAAAACTGATATACCTTACCAAATAATAAGATCGTATATATATTCTATTCCAGGGTTTTTATTTATAAAAAAAGTTTAAATAATCATGATTTGGATTTATTTCGTCCCATTTGTTGTACCGTTGATATTTTTTTAACGTGCCTTTATTTATTTTTGTCGTGAAGAAGCTCTTGTTGACTTGTAGTATTTTTTCGAGATATCGCCACACTCCATCTGTCATCATTCTCTCGAATTAACGGCAGCAGTTTAGTACACTTCCCGGGACGGTTTTAGAGGAACGAGCAACGAGTGTATGTACTATGGTGGTTGGTTTATTCTGCTTATTTACGTAACCGACTTACCCACGACAGTGTTGCCATCTACGGCCAAGCGCTTGTAGCTAAATATAGCTCAAAAAGTAGCCAGATTGGTTAATTTTACCACCAAAAGTAGCTGAATGTATGGAACTCCAGTCCTCAAAAAGTAGCCAAATGTATGAAACTTTCAAAAATTTTAGTAGCTAAATGACCCTAAAAATAGCTTGATCTAGCTACAAAGTAGCTAAGATGGCAACACTGACCCACGATAGCTGAGTGTGTTTAATCTGCTGATGAAGTCATTCACGCCGCCAGGCCATACAGGCTTCTAATCTAACATGTTTTTAAAGACTATTATCTTTTAGGGTTACCAACTCTCGAAGGAACCAACCCGGGGGATTGGAACAAATCGGTGGGCAATTGAATGAAAGTAAATTTTTTAGGGTCCCGTACCCAAAGGGTAACCAACGGGACCCTATTACTAAGACTGCTGTCCGTCTGTCACCAGGCTGTATCTCATGAACCGTGATAGTTGAAATTTTCACAGATGATGTATTTCTGTTGCCGCTATAACAACAAATACTAAAAAACAGAATAAAATAAATATTTAAGGGGGTCCCATACAACAGACATGTTTTTTTTTGCCGTTTTTACAGATAATGGTACGGAACCCTTCGTTCGCGAGTCCGACTCGCACTTGGCCGGTTTTTTAATTTATATTTACATTGCTTTGTAGAAGCATCTAATATTTGTCGGTTTTTGAGCACATAATCATAAAATATTTACATGAAAAATCTAAATTTATTTCGTTATTAAATTATCTATGTCGTTAATGACAATTATTTTATTTTAGAAAATCCGGAGAACTCGTTACATCCCGGGAGCTCGGGGGGTTTAACAATATTCCCAGTCTCTCCGGGCATTCCGGAAGGGTTGGGAACCCTAGGCCCGTAACCACAGCTTTACGTTCTTTCCGAGGCACGGAGAGACCTAAATATAAATGCAACTGGTCAACCATCTAAAGACTGACCATGCCAAGCGTTGCTTAGCCGCGGATCGTAAATGAATATATGGCCGCACACTGCTACAGAGCTACAAGCAACAGATCCACCACTACTAGATTTTTATGGTTTTGCTTTTTCTGATAGCCGTTCATAAATTAACACTCGTCAGGTTTCAACACTGACAGCAGGATAGCGTATACAATTTTCAACGCGAGCGACAGAGATAGCATTAGAGCCCGTGTCGCTATCCCTATTTTATGGACGCGGTCCTAAGATTGAGATTGGAAAGAATAATGTTGATGGAGTTTATTTCTTCCCATAAAAGTCTTATAGGAGCCTTCGATTCGTATTAGATTAATTTAATTATTTCAGTTCAAGAATGCGTTGGCGTTGAGCGAGTAAGATACAATACAGTTCATCTCTCTCACCCTTAAATCTTTTATTTTAATGTCTTCTGGAAACCAAACCACAGAATACAATACTACGTAAAGAAGAATCACACTGCAAATGCATTTTAATAAATAGCTACTTTCGCTGAGCAGCAATAAAGTTCAAACTAAATAGTCCGCACCCGTGCTTCGACATCATCAATACATATAATAAAAGAGTAGAACCCGTTGTGTCTACATTGAAGAAAAGTAATAAAAATAAATAAGAGTAATAGCACACCCCCGACACTTCATAGTCACGGCTCAAGTTATTTACCTACACTCTCGCGCGTGCATCTGGCTTGTCCGCACACGCTTGTGTGTGTGCGTGAGCTAGTCTAGGGCTGGCAGCAAGCGTGTGAGCGTCGTCGATCGAGAGGGACAACATTTA
Source organism: Ypsolopha sequella (assembly GCA_934047225.1). NCBI lineage: Eukaryota > Metazoa > Arthropoda > Insecta > Lepidoptera > Ypsolophidae > Ypsolopha > Ypsolopha sequella. Next base: position 19,621,971 of record OW203991.1, read on the forward strand.
TAGTGAGCAACATATATGATTCTCTTCCTAAAATTTAGCGTGGTTAATCCCTAGGTCCTAGTTCTGGTTCCCTAGACTGGTTACGTCACGACACAAATCCTCTCAGAGGAGTCAAAGGTGTTTTTTACGTACATAAAAGAAAATGGCTTAGTTCACCGGAAGGAAGGAAATTTGAAAAATCTCCGTTCTTTATTGGTTGCTCCGTTTTCTAGGCATTCATATATACCACAATAACGAACCATATTGATTAAAAATCAGTATCGTAATAAAACAAAACAATATTTATACTTGCGATTGTCGCCACTTGATGAAACATAAAAAGCATCTCGATTTTGAACACAGACACTTGTACTATTTGTTTCATAACATAAAATAAATGTTATGAAACAAATAGTACAAGTGTTTGTGTTCAAAATCAACAAAACAAAACAAAATACGCGCGCAGCGAACGAGTGCTACTCGAGCTCTGCCTGCCTCCAGATTTCCACCAACTTGCGGGGGACGCTAAATTCGCGCGGGGAGGTGAGTGTCGCTTCTTTACGTAGTAATACTTTATATTCTCTGGTAATAGAGTAATAAAATCAGAGATTTTAGATTTTTTTTCTGTCTGTCTGTTTGTTCACGCACATCTCCGAAACCACTAAACGGATTTGAATGCGTTTTTTTATCATCATCGTTGTGACCCTGTTCAACATATAGGCTCTATAAGGGTTGTTAATAAAATAACGCCCAAGCCGTAAACGGGGCAGTTGAATAAACGCGGATGGGGTCGCGGGCAAGGCACATACCTACTACAATACTTTACATACAGTCAGTAATTCTGCGACTTATAAACTTCTTCGCAGCGTGGCGGAAGCCGAGAGCCTCGCGGGCGTGTTCTCCGTCCTCGCATGCTCGTTTTTCGGCCTTGCTAGCTTTGTTTGGGATATTGTCAGTTTGTATATTCAATTGAGAGGGAGTGAGAGTGCTTATAATGTTTGTTTCTGAAAAAAAATATATCATTTGCTTCCTGTAGGCCACGCGAGCGAAGCCGTGGGCAGAGGCTGGTCTTTTTATAACTGCTTACTGTCAGGGTGCAAGGGGCCATCCATAAATTACGTCAAACGTTAGGAGGGAAGGGGTCAACGAAGTGTGACAAGGCGGACGATGTGTCATAAAAAGCTTCGTGACGTCATATGTATAAATATAAAGTATTAAAACTTTAAACTTCAACTCTAACTATTTTCTATCTAAATGTTTGATGTATTGTTGATTTTATGAAAAAAGGATTTTAAATAGAAATACAGTACTCTCTCGCTAGTCCGCCGCTTAATAATCCGACAACTACTATAATCCGCCCATTTTTTGCAAGTCGATGTCTCTCTGTAATCAATCATGTTATTACGAAGATTTATTCTGGTAAAAAACAAGTCAAATTAGAGCAGTATTTTTCAAAACCTGAGTAATCAGTTAATGTGTCAGTTCATTTTTAAATTTTAATACAAATGTACATATGTATTTACCTTCATAAGTACCATGGACGAAATTGTCTATGATAAGTACTAATACAAAATTACTATGTATTTTTGTTGTTTTCCTCAATTTGATGTTCCTGTACATTATAATCCGCCGGTAGTCCGGATTTGTTGGTGGCGGATTAGCGAGAGGGTACTGTATATAAATAATTTTGAAAGTGCTGTTTTAATTTAATAATTTCTAAATAACAAATTGCAAAATATGTGACGTCACAAAAAGGGAGGGGGCGTCACATAAATGTGACCACCTGTGACGACGGGGGGAGGTCGAAAAATAATCAATGAGATTCGTGTGACGTAATTTATGGATGGCCCCTTGAAGCGAGAAAGTGTCTAATTACTACGCGCGAGAGCTTCTTTTTCACTGACCGTATCAAGGTCAAAAGTCCCCCCAGACTGATATTGCTATGCTCGACCCCCCAGCGCGGCAGCACACCGTTTGTAATAAATAATTCTTCCAAAACTTCTTTTAACATAAATTTTAGTGTGCTATTCCTAATAAATACTCTTATTTCCTTTGATACTTTATCAAAAACCTATAAATTGTTCTTTGCTCTTGACTTGGACTATGTACCAAAAATTGCTGCAAACCCACTTATCACTCTTATCCCTATGGCAATATGTGCGAAAGTGGGTCTGCGGAATTTTCCTCGTTAATACGTAGGTAAATACAAATTATCAAATGAATTGTGTATAGACTGAACGATCTATTTAGTTTTAAGATATTGATGTATTAGGTATAATCAATTGAATTAAATGTGATATTAGAAAACATTGATGTTTTAATTGATTTGCTTTAAGAAAGGAACTAAAACCAAACATTAAAAGAATAAACCATCATTTATTGACAGATAACTGTAATGAAATATTTACATTACAAATATAGTTATTATAGATATCACATAAAACACATCTCGAAGAATGTAAAAGCAAAAACAATGATTTATTTTACGTAATATCTAAAAGATTTTCAAAAGATCTTTGGAATGGGACTTTTACATTTGTCGTTATAGAAGAAACAATTACAACCCGGTCACATTATCTCGAGACCTGGCGTCGATGACGTCACGTCGCGTCGGCGCTCAGATATGGTGCGCAAAACAAGCATCCGTGGCGAGCGCAGGGAGGTGAAAGGAGAACGGGGCGGGTGGTTCGCATTCCAGCGACGTCTCTAGATACTAAAGCCGATTCTGAAGGCTTTAACTTTAGTTTTACTGCTGTCAAGACTTAAATTTTTCCAAAGTAATTTAGCTTCTGTTCTTCACACTTATGAACTATTTTGCAACAATGAAAATTTAGTTTTGACAGCACTAAAACTAAAATTAAAGCCTTCAGAATCGGCTACAATGTGATCGGGTTGTACATCGATTCGGTGTTACATGTTTGACAGGACTAAATTAATTTCACGCGTTCTGTCCTTGTCTTTTCGATACAGAAGGAAAAAGACAGGACACTTAAATTAAGTTTAGTCCTGTCAAATATGTAACACCGAATCGACACCATTAAGTACTATTATTTCGAAATTAGTTTCGTCGTTTCATTTTGATTAAAATGTCAATAATCACAAAAAGAAATGAAAATTTAGAGATGTAAAAAAAAGTTAGTAACAAACAAAAGTCACAAACAATAAAAACGTTAGGTAATACAATAACATATAAAAAGGTCTTTTATCAATAGATTTTGTATTTCATTTGTGCTGCGTGAAGACGTACCCGAAAATCCAATAATTCTTAAGGCTTTTAACTAGAAAATAGGAATAAATCACATCAAAAGTTACAACTTTACAAGTCACAACGACTAATTACATATAATACTATAAAACCTGTATTTATATAAGGGAATTAAAACAATTTACTAATACATACATAGCAATCTATTGGTGTTCAATTGTTAACTTATCACTGAATATTTAGCTTCTGTTATTGCCATGTGAAGAAATTCCTTTAAAAATATGTCTCGCAACAGATTTAATATACAAAAGGCGTTTTTTTTTTTTTTTTTGATGACGTGTAACTCTTTAAACCAGTATCAGGATAAATTAAGTGTAGTTTTAGAGGCCTCTCTGTTACACAGTTAATAGAAAGCTTCGATGTGCTTTGCTCAGTTCTGTACGTTTCATTCATTGTTGACAAACTCGTTACATTTTACACATAATGTAAATATACGGGTAATGTTAAAACAGCATATTATGTTGATAACATGTAACAAATTATACGCGCAAATAAAAAAGTATTCACCTTCCAAAAAACAGTAGGAATTAATGTAGATTTGGTGTCTGTAGTGTAATAATATGGTATCATTTCAATTTACCTGTATATAAGATGACATTAATTGGAAACAACCAAATTCATACTGGAGACTTGGTAAGAGATCTGATCAGTATCTACGGATCAATATCTTTTTTGCGAAATTTGAATAACAAAATTCGGGCTGGACTTAAGAATAGGAAAAAAATAATTTTAGAATTCAATATGGATCATCGAACCGAGTCTTCAGTATGAATTTGGCTGCATAAATTGATGTCAGTTTATATTTAGATTTTATAATTGTAACAGAAAGTCTACATCTAAAATCCTTACCCCTGGTGTTGCCAGTAACAAAATTAAATAGAAAACGTAACTGCCATAGAATAAATATTTTGTACTAAGCACCAAGGCGTACCGAGGCCCCATAGAGCCGGTGGCACAAACAATACTGATCCTACGATGAACTTTCGGCACCCCTCCTATAGTTTAGTACAAATAAAATGTATTTACTAACAGTGGCAATGCATGGCATTGCCGCAATCTGAACAGGAGTTACAAAGGAATTTTATTGTTTTATTTGTTATGAAAGCATGCGAGGAAGTCAGATTTGAACCAGCTGATCAAATTTTGTTTTTACATCAAATTTACAGTTTTTATTTATCTAATACATCTTGCTATAACGGCATAGAACCGCTTATATTCATTACTTTAATTTATTACATAATAGGGGAGATGACAGGGTAAACAAAATATTATTCTATTTAGTCCGTCATTTAGATTATCAAAAAATATTGGACACGTATTTTTTCTTTTGTCAATCAAACTAAAAATGACACAGAGAAAAAGCGTGTCAAAGTTTGGGAGTGGGGGCTGGTGACGTCACGCCTAGGTAAAAAGTGTACTCAGGAACTTTAGCGGGCTATATCTTCATAATTTTTTGTTTAATTGACAAAAGAAAAAATACGTGTCCAATATTTTCTGATAATCTAACTGACGGACTAACTAGAATTTTTTAGTCAACATGCCTATTTCTTAGCGAATCAATTACTTCCTTACTTTTATAAGGGCGCAATAAAAGACAGTAAAAAGTATACAAAAAAAAAATGATAGTAGACAAACTTGTGAAACATAGCTATAACCTGAATCAATAGACCTTGGGAATAGAAATTACACATTATCTGCGGTAAGTGGAGGGTTGTTAGAACGGTCGCCATTTCTATTCCCAACATCTATTGATTCGGGTTATACCTCTAGATCGAGGCTAACTTTAACGTTTACACTAGAACATTCCAAATGCTACGTCATCGAGCAACTAACACCAAGAGAAGACATTGTTTTGTTTCAAATTTTCGTCTAGACATAACGCACTCTGATTGGCTAAGCCAACACCACGCGGTGATAGTGATAGCGATCCCCTGTGAGAGTGAGACGTATATATGTACATATTTATTCTATGCAAAAGCATTTTTACGTCTCAAAACCGCTCTCTTAGACGATCTTATAATGTGAATGCAACTAGCCCTACCACAGACCCTGGTCTTTATGGGCTGTTACAGTACACCATGAGCAGACGCTTATGCTTGCCTGGTTTTTGAGCCAATTGTATTTTAAAATGGTGAAATGTATACTTTTAATTGTGCATGTACTGAATAAATAAAGAATACTCCATACATATCAACTTTACTAGAATGACAAATTCATCGATTTACATGCACTGGAACTTAAAACCAGTGTTAAAAGCGTAAAAATCTATGAACTGATGAGACCTGTCATTCTAATGTAGCTATAATGTAAGAAGTAACTCAATTGTTAGAAAGACAATTCTCTCTCGGGGTTAATTGCTCGATGTGCAACGTCTACCTGTCTGTTTTGTAACTTCAGATTCAGTAGACAGATTTTGACGCGGTTTTCAGCAGTAAGCTAGTGGGTTACTTTGTGTTTAACCAGTCACACGTGTAGTCAGGATCCGAACTATAAATACAATTTATTTAATTGTTATATTTTGGCCGATATGCGACGTGTTAAGGTTAAACGGCAGTCGCTTAGCGCAAAGTGCATAACTTAACTTTTTTATTTATTTAGAAATAAAAAGCATTTTGGTCTGTAGAAATTGACGCCAATAGTTCAGTATTAGAGAGGTTTATAAAGCAAAAGCTTGAAATTGTATACATAATTAGTCATAATCTTTTCAAAACCAACTTGACATACCGTTTTAACTTTGTTTCAAAAAGATCACAGCTAATTGTGCATTCAATTTCAAACTCTTGTTTTATAAATCTCGCTAATACTGTACTACTGGCGTTAATTGCCACATAGCAAGTGGTTTTTAAATTTTTAGCTTCTAAACAAGAGAAACAAAGTTAACTAGTGCACTTTGCGCTAAGCGACAGACGTTTAACCGTAAGGTTGTACTATTGCGCTGTGCATAGCATTATACATTTTGTGATACAAGTCAGAGAAAAGGGCGGTCGAGAGCAGAGATTCTATTTAGTGCGAGCAATATGACGCTACCAGCTTATTTTACATTAATAGTTTGCCTCACAAACCATAAAGATTTACAATCACTGTTTTCACAACACCCACCAACTTCAACTGCATGTAAATAAGACATGATTAATACAGAAAGTCAACGTTTCGTTATTGTCGTTGCAACAAAAAAAAAAAAGAAGTTGTCTATCAATTCCATTGATTAATAACTTCTTATGCGGCTTTGGATTTGTTGGAGAGAGTTAAGATCGTAAAACCGCAAGTATGTGCAGTCATATATAATATGGTAATAAATAACTTTTTTTATAATCGGTTCTGAATCGCATCGATCCCATGACGTATCGTCGGTTGACTCTAAATCTATTGAATTCGCATTATCACTAAAACAATAAATAGAGGCGAGATCTACCGTTAACTCATTTAGGCGAGTCGGATCGTGAGATTGCTGCGCGGTGCGGGAGGGGTGTGATGACGTCACGTGACGCGAGACTTCGAGATAGACGCGATGTCACCACTCCCACAGTTAAGATGGATACGATGGATCATGTTCCCAAACGTAAAACTTTTATTTTTTAATAAAAAGTATTATTTGAATGACTGTGGTTTTGAACATTTTTTATTTGTGATTGTGTGATATGGGCCTATATGCTCGCAATAAACGTTATATTATATTATATTATTATTATTTCGAGAATTTTTGATCTCGTCTCTCCCTCTTGGCCAAAAGAATTTATTAAGATGCTTAGCTTCAGTTCAATTAAACTTTTCCAGCAATCTCGTGTTATTTTATGCTTCACGTTTTAAATGATCCTGCATAACAATTATAAACACGCTTTAAAGTTGTTGTGCAGGATAATTTACAAAATAATGCATTAAATAACACAACTTTGCCATAAAACCCCACCTGACAATAAATTATGGCCGCAAAATGCCATAAATCGTAGTTATTTAAAGCTTTTTATTCAAAAATAAGAAAAACAATCGTGAGTTTTGCGCTTGGGAAGACAATCCGTCGCATCCACTTTAAACGGTAGCATTTAAATCAAATTTTAATGCCACGAAATCCTACCAATATTTGGACGATCTTGCCCCGACTTTACATGAAAATAGAGACCGTTTTACCCCAAAATATCGTGGTGTAATGATACGTCATAGAACTAATAAGATCACGAGTCACGTATTGTGTCCCCATTGGTCAATTACTCCGTGTTGTGAATGCTCATTGGTGAATATTGTAACTCCTTGATTCGAAACTGCATTCGGCGTATCTTAAGTAATAATTAAGTGACAATAATTAAGTGTACTCCGGGAGATGTCAATACGCGTTGATGATGGACTCCCGCCCTTGGCCCACGCCGATGTATTTAACTGGAAAGAAAACACAATTATAAGAGAAAAATAAGAAAAAATTACTTGTAATCACAAAGACCCTATTGATAGTCTAGCTATCTATCCATCTATAACTATAGCTATCTTCTGGTAATGATAATGCCTCTTGATACTACAACATTAAGAGCCGTTTAGCAGGTGAATTGTAAAAAACCCGCCTTGTTGTAATTAATCGAAACAGAACACTTATATTCAAAATTTACTCAAAAGTTCCTCAACAAAACCTTATTACCTATGTCTTGTGTAAAATGTCAACGCAAAGCTTCCATTGGTTTCTAAAAATTTGAATTTAAAAATTTAACAATTTATTCTTTGTTGGTGATAATGCAACGCCTTGAAGAAGATAAGAAGCAAGGGATCGCACATCTGGCAACTCTGTTTCATATACTGCTAGGCTCTCTTCTCCTTGCTACCGCGTACAGTGTCCATTGCTACATACTTTTGAATATTTATAATTAATAAACTACTTGTTCAATTCAGTCTAGCCATTCTTCATTTTCATCACTTCTAATTTACAGAAACCAATGCAAAATTGGCGACGGCAGTTTACACAATACATAGGTGATAAGGTTTTGTTGAGGAACTATTGAGTGAATTTTGGATATATACGTAAGTGTTCGTTTCGATTAATGAGAAAAGGGCGGGTTTTTCACAATCAGCCTGCTAAACGGCTCTTACCTTTCTCCTTCACTTGAGTATGGTGAATTTCATGATTTTTGACAATTTCAATGTCCAATTTTTGATTGTTGTTTTAGAATAGGGTTTAGGATCTAAATTGTTGTTGTTGTAAGATCGTCAGAGCTATTGGTAGGCAATGGATGAGGCTGGCGAGAGATGGACGAAAATGGTGTGGAGAAGAAGGGGCCTATGCCCAACCGTGGGTGGATGTGTGCTGAATGATTTAGCTACACCTTAAATAAAGGTTAGGTTTACTTAAATTTAATAAAACAATATACTTGAAAAATATTAAAAATATAGAAATAAATAATATTATAAATATACAGGGATACAGGTTAAGTCGACCTAGATCCGTTAAAGGCGTGTAGTGCTCATCATTTCTGACTGATCTGACTTAGAAACACCCTACGCCAAACCTGACCGTTTTTGAGTTATTCGACTTTTAATGTTTTTATGAAAATTGCCGTTTTTTTTTATATCACATAAAATATTTTGAAATTGGCAAGTTTTACTATCATTATTATTTGATTTTTACATGTAGGATAAGATGTTTTATGACCTTAATAACTGAAATCCTACGTAAGTTACCTAAATAGGTCGCTGTCCACGATTGAAAGTTAAAAAAGTAAATGAAAATTTAGAAAGTTCATTTTTCTGTAAGGAATATCTAAAAAAATATTATGGCAGATGTCTTGCAGATGTGCCTAATAATATTCACGTTTTATCAGCTATCCAACAAAGTGTAATGATCTAGGGTTTTATTAAAGTTCAAAGAAAATAACTTAGTTTCATAGGCGAAAGTGGCGAAAGTCTAATTCATCCCTCTTGTAACCTGTAACCATGTAGATAAAATATACATATAATAAATACATGCCTAATTCCGACCATTCAATTAGTCTTGCCAAGAAGAAGGGCAAGCAAGATCATGTTATTCTATTATGTAACGCATGAATATGTTCTTGCATTGGTAAATTCCACTGCATCAGAGGCACAGTATATTTTCTTATACTGTGACAGTTAAAAGAACGTGAGTTATCGTACTGTTATCAGTTATCATATCACGTATGTAAAGCTCTTTAATCTACACTAATAATAAAGTAGTAAAAAAGTCGTGTACAATGATTATTTTTTCAAAATTTAAATGAAATTGGTTATTAGCACAGACATTGATCTAAATAGATGGCGCAAGTGCAACTATGAAAACCAAGCGTGTCACATATTACAATGAAAACGGTTAACAGCGATTTGAATTTTAGAAGAAATTGCAAGACTTAAGAGGCTATGCGAATTTTATTTTTGTCACTGTCACTCCAAGCGAAAAATCGCGCAGTGCGAGAGGGGCGGATTCAGGGCGAAAGGGAAAAAAGTTGGTTTTATATTTTTATTAAAAAAACTAAAATAGCTAGCAAAATTTCAAATATTAAATTTCTAGATATTGTTAAAAACACACCTAATAAAATATGTTTGAGGTCTGCACATAGTTCCTATTCGTCAAACGAGGAGAAAAAGTGTGTTTGAAGATCTCATTTCAACAATTATTTCTATTGAGGAAAATTTATCCAAACATGTTTTCCAATTTCAAAACCCTAGATTATATAGTCTAATTGCATATACCAGAAACTGATTATAATGAAATACACAGAAAAGAAACACCCGTATTTTTTTCGCATATCGCCTTAAGGCTCCAGTCCCCTAAAAATCAGTATTCTTGCAGAATTATCAGAAAAGAAAGATTTTATTTTAGTTAGTAAGAAAGCAATAAATAAAATACATTTTACGTTAATTTATAGTGTGGAATTTAAAGATTCCAAAACACATTTTTTCATTTACTTTAATGCTACTTTTAATAGTTTTTTTAGGCTTTAAACATACCTTTATTTATGTTCTACGCGTTGAGAGTCTCATTCATGCACACGTCACGTAAAAATTATGACAAAAACAAGAAATTTATTCAGGTAACATTTATTCCCATATCTTCAACAATAATCTTACCTGGTTACTTTTTTGGATAATACTTTAGTTTTCTTATTTCGAGTGCTTTAAGTAGTTGTGATTTTATGAATTCAACCACTGATAAAATATTTTTTTTCTACTAGAAAACTATCGTTTAGCGTAGTCAAATTTAAAACACGTAGAAGAGAACTATTAATAAGTGATATAACAAAAAACGGTATTTAAAACATTATTTTAAGAACATTTATCAAATCGAAACTTATCGAGAGTTTAAAACACAAAACGCGTCGATATTTCCCTCAGTTTCGCTGGGACATCGCAGCGTTCAGACGTATGTTGTGTAGCTCGACGCCATTTTACCTCCCGCTCGCACGGTTGCTCCCTTTCCCTCGCGTAGATTCTTATGGAGAGGCGAACTGTATCATGAAAGTTGCTCTACTTGAATATTGCACTTATCATTTAATAAGTAAACAACTATGGATAAAATATTTTAAGAAATCCCTGTTTCGATAAAATAAAGTGTAATCTACGTCCGTCCGTATTTCACAGCATCATAACTTTAGCACCGTAAAGATAAAGACATGAAATTTGGCACAAAAATAGCATTAATTTGCCTACATATTACATTGTAAAAAAAATATGAAAAATTTGAAATTTTTAAAATATTTTCAAAACAAAAGTGAGAAAAATAAAAAATATCCCAAAAATACAATATGGGTATCAAACTGTAGACACTAAAAAGGTGATTGTAAAAATATATACTTTTACTATATTTACTGGCACTGGTTTTGTGAAATCTTTAAAAAAACCACAATAATGTGTATGTCCGAAACTGGTAGACCGGAAACTATGAAAAAAAATGTCCATTATAGATCATAACTGACCAATAACCGGGAAAACTATAGTGATTTAAAAATATAAAAAAAGGAAAATAAATATTTTTTTTTAATAAAAATACAATATGGGTATCACATTGTAGGTATTAAAAAGCTTATTGTAATAATATATAGTTTGGCTATATTTAATTGCATCTATTTCAAGAAATCCTTGAAATCTATAAAAAAATGTATGTATGTCCCCCTCCTATCTCCAAAACTGGTGGACCGAAAAATATAAAAAAAATCATGGTAATATGCGTTTACGTAAGAATTACAGAAAAAATAAAGCGGTTGAGAAATTCACAAAAAAAAATTATAAAACTAAATTTTAAACTAGTCTGACTCGCACTTGGCCGGTTTTTATTCAAGATGTTTGCGGTAGGCCGTTTTTTTGGGCGGTTTTAATTTAGTTTTCGGAGCTTTTATTACTACCCTTAATTTTTACCATGAGTATCCGGTTATCCGGATAATACATTATCCGTTATCCGGATAGTAAAAATCTGCGAATAATTGCATGCCCTAATTCGCTTAGATTAAGTTATGTTAATGTGCGTTAATTCGAAAACTCGTAAAGCCGTATTTTAGAACTTGTGGCTTTAAAACCCACGGGGATGGCGTGATACAAATTTTATACCAGCAACGCTGTCGCCACTTTTTGGAATAACTAAAGCCGAAGCTACATCCTTTTTATTACTTTACTTACTTTTATTTAAAATATCTTAAAAAGCTATCGAAGTCACTAAAACCGACAGTCGAGATAACAACGTGCTAGACAATAATGCATCAAAACAAAAGAACGTACGCAGCTGCGGTTCTTATCATTAAAACATCACATTTCTAAAACTAAATTTTTTACCTTTTTTATTGCACCTTAGTCATAATCATGGACACACAAACTGACAGACACTTAATTACCGTAAGAGTTTCTATTTTTTATTTTATATTACTTAAAGAACTGGTTGTAATATGTGTGTGAGTATTAAGAATACATAATTTTAAATGTTTTCATTGTTACGATTTGATTATTAATTTTCTACATTTCCAAATTTTATAAAGGTATTTTTTATGTCAGGCATTAGTTAACTGAAAATCTTGATGAATCAAGAAATTTTCGGGCACAACTACACGCTTTTTAGGGCATGCAGGTTTCCTTAGAGCGATAGGGCTCATCACGTTGAGACGTAATAATCGTCAGAGAAACGCGGGTGTACTTATAGGTACACGTATGGGTGGACTTATGACTTGCATCTCACACTCGGAACACCTCTTGACACCCCTTCGGTAAAAATCTGCAAATAATTGCATGACCTATAAAATGTATTGTGTCTAAATACTAATCACTCTTACTGCTACCAATAAGCCATCTATTCCAGGTAGATTAACTTTTGTTTATTTTGCTTTTGCAAATTCATTTTGTTTGTTCCGATAAACAAACCAAACTTTGTAAATTACCGTTACTTGAATAATTAAAAATCTTCACATGTCAAATTTTAAGTAATCGTACACTCATTTAACGAAGTAGAGCAACATTCAGGTGCGGTCTCTAACATCTTAATGCAGCGGGGGGAGCGCCACTTCTAAAGCCTCAGGTAAGATGAAAGCGAAATGTTGCAAAGAGAGTCTGGGGCCTTAAGGTTAAAAGTAAGTCGCTTAGCGCAGAGTGCATAACTTAAATTTGTTATTCTTGTACAGAAATTAAAAATTGAAAAATTTTGATATGTGGCAATTGACGCCAATAGTTGAGTTTTAGTGAGGTTTATAAAGCATGAGTTTGAAATTTAATGCACAATTACTCATGATCTGTTTTAACAAAGGTAAAACAGCACTTTAAGTTGGTTTTGAAAAGATCATGACTAATTGAGTTTACAATTTCAAACTCTTGCTTTATAAACCTCACTAATACTGAACTATTGGCATCAATTGCCACAGACCGAAATGCTTTAAACATTTTTTTCTTAACAAGAAAAACAAAGTTAAGTTATGCACTTTGCGCTAAACGAATGACGTTTAACCTTAAGACATAGGAGTCAAAGTTGTAGGAGTCAATATCTGTGAACGAAGAACATTGCTCTCCCTGTTGTCGCGCCTTGATGGATAAAAGGATGTCTTACCAGGTATTTCCAGGAAGTCCTCGATAGCCTTGACGTATTTCCTGGCGTTGATGGGTAGGTCATCCATCTGCCGCACACCCTCTATATTGCACGACCAGCCCGGCAGCGTTATGTACTCCACCTAGAATATTATACAGGATGTTGATTTAAGAACCCGCCCCGAATCGTACTTCATACATATCTAAAAACCATAATAACTCGCGAAAGTGGAACAATTCAATCAAATTAATTTTAGGCTTTCATTTAGACGGTCAATATGAAGTGGTGTATGTCCCTGTTTTTTTCACAAATATCGCGTTAAAGACCAGAAAGTTTTTAGGGTTTTCGCCCTAAAATCGAAACTTTTACAAGGCTTCGTTAAGTGACTTATGAACATTCAACAAGTAAAGTAAGCACATACACCACTTGGAAGTATCATCAATATTCTAATTAATTAAAACAGAATAAAAAATAACAAGTAATCGATGCACAATTAAGGTATTCGCAAATAATTACTATTTCCAACGCAAAGGGCGAGACTGGCTCAGCACAGTTCGAACGGCGCGGCGTGGGGCAAAGCGTGAGGCGCTTGTTTAGATCAGTCAGCCAAATATGCGCTTTATTGTCGCGATACGTCTCGCTTCGCATCGGAGTTGGCGTCGTCCTGCACCGGGTTCTAAGGGAAATATTTACTCTTCTGATATTACTGAACCAGTTTCCCAAAGAATGAAGAGCAACCCTAACTTTTGGAGCATTTTACTTCTGCATTCACATATTTTGGAATTACAGTCACAGAGAAAAATAGCAATTTTCACAAAATTCTGTTTTTTCTTAAACGCAACGGCGCTTATATGCCAGACTTGCGTAATTATATACCTAAATTTATCAAAAACGCAATTAAGATATGAAATTTGGCGCAAAATAGCATTAAAGATTATATATTTAATTGCGAAATCCATCGCTTTAAATACTCTAATTATTATTAGAGTGCATTTCAAACTTGAAATCAATCAGAAACAAATTTAAAAGCATAAATATTTTGAAAAAGACTTTGTATTCCTGAATAAAGTAAAATAAAAAAAAACTACGTAGTTACCTCTACACTGCTCAGCTCCTTCATGGATGAGGGGAAGTAGTCGATCTTCTTGCCGTTCAGTTTATACGCGACGCCCACCTTGATCTCCTTCAGGGTGTCCAGTATGTCCGTCTTTGTGAGGCATAACCTGTACATTAGACGAAAATTATATATATAAAATATATCGTCACGACATGAATCCCCGATGAGGTGTCAGAAGTGTTCAGAGTTTGAATTGTGAAATGCAAGTTTCAATCCAGTATCGGTACACCCGCGTTTCACCAACGATTAATTACGTCCCAACGTGATGGGTGGTGAGCCCTATCTTCGCCGTACTTCGGGCACAAAGGGCATGCAGGTTTCCTTACGATGCTTTCCTTCACCGTTCAGCAAGTAGTAAGTAGGAACAAATGCTATGCACATAAATTTCGAAAAACTCATTGGTGCATGCCCGACCGGGGATCGAACCTGGATCTAAAGATTGAGAGGCCAGCGTTCTACCCCTGAGCTACCGCCGCTGTTACGAAAATTATCTTCAGGATTATTTTATTCATGAAATTAATAGGTGGGGGCGACAACGATCGGGAATGGAAAAAAATGGCTCTCAGGCATAACATGAAACAGCGTTAAAAATAACTATATTTTAGGACAAATACGTATGAAAATAGCTTTATATATAGCTATTAATTATTTTTCGTTATATCGTTTTGATACATCATACATAACATAAGTAACTAAACGAATCACACAAAACGCAAAAACAAAACTTCTAGCTTAAGCAACGAATAATTTGTGGATGGAAAAGTCGAAAGCAGGATCTTTAACTTAGGAACTTTGTTTGGACTGGTTAGGAGATAAACATGCTAAAAGTCCTTGCCCCTCCGAGTCGAGCCCAAGGTGGGGGGCACAAAGAAGATCCCGTTTTTTGGTTTTTTGCTTACATCTCGAAAACCGTGCATTGTACGAAATTTTGTTTTACTACATAATGAAAGCTGGTAAAATTTTCTACAACTTTAGCTTTCACACTTTTTATCTATCTCCAATCTTTGCCTAGCTATGAGCTTCGAAAAATGGTCGAATTTCAAAGCTTTTTTCACGTCAACCACGTTGGATTTTAAAATCGTTGTTGTTTTCGTAATCAGCGACCCGATAAACCATTCAAACGATACCCATGTTGATTTTCAAAATTTTTACCCCATTTCCCCCTTTTAGGGGTTGAATTCTGAAAAAACTTGAAACACATTTATAGATAAGAGTACTCCTGTGAAGTCTTGAATAAAATAGTCTAACTAATCTTGTTTCCCCATACAAACTTTGGACACCCGTTTCACCCCTTTAGGGGGTGTGTTTTGAAAAATCCGTTCTTAGTGGACGCCTTCACTATATAAGGTAATATATGCAAAATTTCAAGTCTATAGAACCAGCTGTTGTTGAGATGTAAGCAAAAAACCAAAAAACGGGATCTTCTTTGTGCCCCCCCCCCCCCCCCCTCGGGCTCGACTCGGAGGCATAAGGACTTTTAGTATGTTTATTTCCTAACTAGTCCAAACACAGTTCTTAAGTCAAAGACCCTGCTTTCGACTTTTCCATCCACATACCTTTAGAGAGCACTCATTTCTCAGCCTATTCGGTAATGTAAAGAAGTGTGCAGTTGTTTTTGTTATTGCTTTGTAATAATTGATTTTGGGATGGTAGTATTAGTTTGGTGCAGTGGCGAAGGCTACATAGAAGCCGATTCCCACCGGCTTACCTTTCAGAAATATCTCCAACTACAACCAACCAATCCACCAGTCATTATTTTAATGAAAAATTATTTGTATGTGCTTTTACAAATTATTTCAACTCATTATGGCGCGCAGCGCTAAGTTTGCAGGAAATTGGGAGGTTAGGTCGGTTCATTTTAACTAACATTGCAACGTTGCCACGTTGGGCACTATTGGTCAGGCTCCCATAGTGAGCAATTTTTGTATAGGCTTACCAACGTCATAATTCCACCCCTCGCCACTGGTTTGGTGAAGAGTACGAAAAACATGGCTCGCAAGAAATACAATAGTTTAATGCCAAAAAGATTGACAAGGCGAACTCGATAGAATCACGAGCCAAACGAAAGTGAATACGATTCCGAACGTTGTAAAATAATAAATGCGTTTAATTCTATACATACAATTCAGTCCGAACATAAATTGTATTCGCCGAATATTTGGCAGCGAAGCGAATCATATACTAAAGATTTATGTCACAATGTAATGCAAGCGTGATAAGAACGCTCTCCTGGATAGGGTTACCAGGACTTGAAATTGAAAAGCCGGTCGCAAGGAATAAAAAATCCTGATTTCTGTAAAAAAAAGTCCGATCTTTTGCTGCGAATAAAACTCAGTAGACTTTAATTGGTAAACAGGTGGTAGAGCTGATGCCGGGCTCGACTGTGGAGGTACCACCATCTTACTTGGAGACCCCCTCGAAGTAATTCGGGGGAGAGTAAGAGGACAGCTCAAAGGCAAAAAATCAGGAGGCCTGGACCGATGGATGGCGGTATATCCATCCATAATAGCCGGGCCTTATATGGAACAGACTGGTGACGGGCAGCGGCGTCACTGGTGCGAGGGTTCCGGCACCGCGTTCACCAACCCGCCAGCCCAGCGTGTGAGTATAGGCAATTCTTCCAGAATGGCCGCCGGGAGTGGCAAAGTCCTGGAAAGGCTTATGTCCAGCAGTGGACGAACTAGGCTGATGATTTACTGTTTAGTTTTTTATGGTTTTCGGTATTTATATGTCTTTTTATATCAGCGCCACCTTTGTATCCAATCGATATAAAACAATCACAAATAGTACACTTGACTTTTTGTTCGTTTCGTCCTTCTATGAACGACGGATATTTTTCTCTTAATATATCAATCAGTGAATTAAACACCTTTTTTTACTCGAAGTTGCCATTGTATTGTAAAAATGTAACTTATAATTATTGCGCACCAAATTAATCAAATAATTACGATTACGAAACAATAATTATAGACAATTGGGGAACGAATAAAAGCGAGTTCCAATTTTAATCTTACACCCGGAAAGCGTAATTAAGTACCTATTAGCGCTGCCTATGGTTTATTGTAGAATGACAAAAAGCCGGTCTTAATTAAAATCCGGCCGGAGTCCGGTCTTAACTTTAAAAAGCCGGTCAATTTATCCGGTCAGATGGTAACCCTACTCCTGGAAGGCACCTAAAAAGTTGAGTAGCCTTTTTCCCGGTACAGAAACCGTATGAAGTCATGCCGGACAACGAAAAGTGGCTTCACGTCATGGTTCCGCCATGGGGGTGGTGGCAAGCCACGGCCGAAGTCTACCACAAGTTGTAGTTTCAGTTGGGCCTTGATCGAACAGCCCAGGTTGCGCTGGGCGTCCTTGGAGTGATCGCTGGTTGTACACAGTTTACGGCACTCGGACGGGAGGGGGGGCTGAAACTGACCGAGATGTAGTGTAAGTGAACTCACGAGGTGTACCCGTTGACCATGGCGGTGTATCTGACGACAACGAGGTCGAGCCAGCCGCAGCGGCGCACGCGCTTCGTCGTCACGCCCACCTCGTGCCCGCGCTCCTGTAGCAACTGACCGACGTCCTGCAAACAATACATTACAGGTGTTCAAGAATGATGACTGGCGCCCAGCACTATAAATTGACAATCATTTTTTACTCCAGCGCCTAAATTGTATCTTTGAATCGGTTGCCAACCATTACGCACTTGAAGTGACGTTACAGTTCGTATATAGTTCAATACGCACTGAAGACAATTTTAAAAGTTCAGTTTTCATGTTTTGGTGGTTGGCAACCGTCCGATGCAAAAATACATAATAGCACAGTTACATACAGAGATAATCTATTGAATAATTAACGTTTAGATTGATTACAAGACATGTGTCGCAACTCGCGGCCCCTGACGGAAGATCAGCGTCACAATTATGCTATCGTATTTTGTTTAGTGACAAGACCTTTTTGTTAGCTGCATTTTACAATTTGCCTCAAACTATAAAGATCTAATGAATAAAGCATTAAAATGACGGTCTTTTCTTTCATTTGCATTGGCAAATTGCCAATCACCCCGGCTGGTGACGTCACATGTAAACAACTCACGTCATGTAGCTCAGTAGGGAAGGGACCGTCACCGACGCGCGTGGTGTACGCCTTCACGACGCCCAGCACTTCGCCGATCACGTTGGGGGGCAGACCGAGCCCCGTGCAGACCCCGCCTATGCTGCAGTTTGATGATGTGACGTAAGGATATGTACCTGGAAGCAAGATGGGACGATATATGTGTGTTACAGCGGGTCTACCGCGTAATTCTCATTTTCATCGACATCAACTTGAGATTGAAATTTGACGTGCGTGCGACGACGCCCGCCTAACATGCCATCTCTTTTGCATGCGTTGAATTTCGCATGCATTTGCTTGAAGTTGATATAAATGAGAATTACGCGGTAGAGCCCCAGTTCTTGCAATTCCCATAGCTTAATTTCTAAAAGAGAATATACGCCATTTTAGATAGTAGTTTTCATTACTATGGTATATATATAATTGGATCATGACTTTTTTAAAGAAATTTCAGATATGACGTCACTTGGGGCATTTTAGACATTATACCGACTGTGGATCTTTGCCTTGCTTATAAAAAAGTGGTCTGATTATTATAAATTTAATTTCAAAACAGCATTTTCTCAAGTGGCGTCACACGAAATCAAATGGAAGTTGCACCTTTTTCGTAAAAATACTCATCACCATGAGGTTTTTTAGACCACAAGTTCTAAAATACGGCTTATTAAACCTAAATCTCGAAATGGTTTTCGAATTAACACACCTTAACATAATTTAATCTAAGTGAATCGATGAGTCTACGCGTAGTTTGTAATAGTGTGCGTGTGCACTGTTGTTGTAAGTAAACATACACTACTGCAGTGTGTACAGAGTACTGTACAACCTTTTCTGGCCCGTCTAGTACAGGGGTCTTCAACCTTTTTTAGCTTGAGGGCCAAAAATTTGGTCCACGTAAGTCGGAGGGCCACATTGCAGCACGTGAACATTAAATAACAAACAAATGAATTTAAATTCTTTATTTGTTTAAAAATTACAAGATACAGATTAATGTGAGGATTGAACTTGTTTCTTTTTAATCAGATTGTCGATATCTGCTTTTATATTGTGACCGAACGGCGTTTTATTTTAGAGGTGAGGCGCGTAAATTCCAAACGAATATCTCTTCTAGTCTCTGAGGGCCGCAAGAAATGTCCTGGTGGTCCGCATGCGGCCCGAGGACCGCGGGTTGAAGACCCTTGGTCTAGTAAGATCGTGCATGTGTAGCTTGTTGTTACACTGAAAACCCCGTACGAAACTGCCTAGGTAACGGCGAAAACGGCATGTAAAACTGTTTAGTAAATTACACAGGTTGCCTTTTATATTATTAATAAGAGTATTTAAAGCGATGGATTTCTGTAAAACATAATTTTTATATTTGTTTTATATGTGTGGAAAATATCATTTTCAATGCAAGTGCTCGTAAAGGCCCACTTTTTATGCATCAAAACCGAACAGAAAGTCGATTATTTTGCCCTAGGGCTTTATTATTGTTTTTTAAATTTATTTACGAGAAGTTGGTTAACCTGCAACCTTCCCTGTGTACCATAAATGTTATACTTTTTTTTCCACTGTTTAAAAGCTCTGGATACAGTCCTTTTGAGACAATCATAATTTAAAGTTCACAAGATTATATTTGTTTTATTTCCTCACACTATGCATTGAAAAACGTAGTATGATAAACGGGCGTAAGAGCAATAAATTACTGGGTTAGCTTTAAAACAATCGCTACGCTCGTGTTTTAAATCGTCCTCGTAATTTATTCCTTTTCGCCCTTGTAGCATAAACTACTATTAAATGTCCTGGGTTAAATATTATGTACCTACGTACTGTATGATTTTATTATTAAAAATATGTTGAAATAACTCACAGGATACAGAAACATTACCGGCATTGCTGTTATATCCCTGAATGTCACCTAGCCAATCTCGTGCCAAGAACATTCCTTCATTGTTATTATTACACAACCATTTCAAGTATTTATAATACTAATCGAGCTAAATATCTGTAATTTGTTGTTCGTTTGCTTTTTGCCTGCGGCTTCGTTTGTTTTTAAATAACGACTTCCTACTTGTTTTACAAAAAATATTATTACCTAGCTCTCTCAGACATAGCGATGATCCATTTTTATAAATAGTGGATTTAAAGTTGTTCTGAAAACTTAAATTGATGAAGATACCCACCCATCCATGAAAAACACTTTTACTATCAAGCTAATCCTGAGATTTTAAAATAATCAACGTCATTTCGCTTCGAAAACCACTTAAGGCGATACGTAAAAGTTTTAGCGTCCCTGTTACTCCATATGCGAAAAAATCCTCAGTGGGACAGGGACGGATTCGTGGAAAAGTAGCAAAACTCGGTTTTAAATTAATAAAAATGTACCAGTTGCTATTAAAATTTCGTTTAACGAGGACCTAGATACCGTTAAAACCCATCTAATAAAATATAGTTGCAGTCTATATGTCATTCTAAATTGTCAAACTAGGAGAATTGGTGTCGAAAAGGACCTAATTTCAATAAATATTTCTATCGAGCCGAATTTCTCCAATCGCGTTTCTGTTTTAACAGATCCCTAGAAAAAGTATCCAAAAGTAATATACTACCCAACTAGCAATTTGCTCTTAGAAATAGCAGCTTATAATGCAAGAAATCCTAAAAAAGCCACAGAATAGTTTTGGGTGATGTATGCCGGCTTGTTATTGCACTGCTAAATGCTAAATTAAAGCCAAGAGTAATAATCTTCTAAAATAAGTTTCGAAAGCGTATTAGAGATAACAATTTGTGATATTCTCAAGAGCTAGTCCTATAGTAGCATGATATGGGACTTTTACTCTACGGCAAGTACTTAAGTCTGAATAAAGTCGTATCCAAGACAAACACATCTCTACAAAAATGCATTGTTAGGATGCGTACAAGCCTTGTTGTCTTGGAAACGCTATTTATTGTACAAGCTTTGCTAGAAATCTTGTTTAAGCAAGCATCCTGGCTTTTACATGAGTAAAAGCATTTAATTGGTGCCATTTTGCTCTCATAAATGATAAAGAATCCCGAAACTATCCTGAATATTGTATTTTTAAAACCTTGACGCCATATTGTACGCACAAGGTTAAGTAAATTAATTACAAAGAATTTTCACGAATTTTGGTGACTAAAACCATTATGGATTTAAAAAAATGGACCCAGCTAAAGCGAAGTGGCGGGTTTAGAAGAAAAGTTATTGCTAAATATCGAAAATTGCAAAAAATAACAAGGGCAAACATTATGAACCAAGAAAAGTGCAGTGCTGACGAAGTTAGTGGTTCCGTACATTTTCAGGAAGAAAGACATGCTGTTAATGAATCCAATTTTAGAAAAGAAAACAGTTCATGTCTAGTTTGTAGTGTTTACTTAGGTGATTCACCAGAAAATTTATGAAGTTCGAAAATTTGGAATTTAATAAACATACAGCACATATCCGTTCGAAAACAAACTGGACACTATAAAGAATTTACCAAGACAGGGAAATAAACCCCTGCAACAGGTTGCGCGAAGACTTGCAGAAAGAAGTTGCATAGAAAGAGAACATCTAAGCAATCAACAGTCTTCAGTGTACCCTCGCATGAGTAAAAACATGACTATGCTCCATTTTGAATCTTTCATGTTATCGCCGCAAAAGCGAAATAAATGGTTTTTGAGTAATGATGGTCACATTTTAGGGTTAAACTCAATTTCAACTGATGAGACCAGTGGTGAAATATTACTGAAAGCTGTGATGGTGAAGAATATTTGTGACGTTTTTGAAACGCCTATAAAATCGTCTTTATTAAATATTTTTAAATGTTCTACTAGGGACCTTGAGCATTGTAAAACTGAAATTATTTATAAAATAACTCATGTACAATGTAAGATGGTGTGTATTGAATATCAAAGTGATGTTTTTTTCATACCTCTGTTACATACTTTGTAATAAATTTATGGGAAAAGGTTCTACTTAGTTTGGTAGAGGTGAGAAGATATGTAGTGGTGAGCAAATTGGTAGAGGTGGGAAGATATGTAGTGGTGAGCAGATAGGTAGAGGTGGACGGACAAATAAGTAGACTTAGGCAAGCACATAGGTAGAAGTGGATAGATAGGTAGACGTGGGCAGAGAAGTAAAAGTGGGCGGGCAGAAAGGTAAAGGTAATTATGTAAGTGATTTAAGGTTTATTAATAAAATATTAATTGTATATTTTTATAGTTTTATTTCACAATCATAAAATATGTAATCTTCACTTAACATATATTTTAACATGTAGGGTAATAATCATTTTCAACTTAAGGCATTACGCTATGCAGAGGTGCCACCACTTAAGAAAAAAAAACATTACTTTCCTACTAGAATAATTATTGAAAATATGTTGAAGCAAATGTCTATAAATAGCGACGAAGTATTTTTACAAAGCAAAGTTTTCATAGACAATGTCTTCGAACTGCAAAAATTTTCACTTTTGCTAAAAACGGCCGTTTTTAGCATATCTTAAAATTCTAGCTATAACAAGACGCTGTTCCTGAAAACCTTGCGACGTAAAAATACTTCATTGCTATTAAAACACATTTGCTTGAACATATTTTCAATGATTATTCTAGCAGGAAAGTAATGTTTTTTTTTTTCTAAGGTGGCAGCACCTCGGCATACCGTAATGCCTTAATTAGTGTTCGCAAAGTGTTCATGACTAGAGTTCCTAATCATAAGTCTTAATGGCAACAAAAATCAGAATATAACAAATATCTTATCTCATAATCCAATAGGATAAGATGTTGTGGCTTTGTATAAATGTGCGTAAATTGACATTCAAAGCATTTTTCATCTAAAATAAAATGAGTGAATTTCCACGGCCATCTCTTAGACTCTTCGAGTAAATAAAAATCTTCTTTATTCAGAAATTTATCGTATTCGAACACCACCATATTTTGTCTCTTCCCAGAATGAGAAACTGAAAAGGTAAACATAATGCAACTAAATCACCAATCACCGGGAACAACTAATAAACCTTCACATCACTTTCTTAAATATTACATACATTTTGTTATTCTTCGTTTGTAAGTACGTTTTTAAACGATAATGAAAAAAAAATTCATAAACACTCCATTGTATACTATTATATAATATTTTATATATTTATACCTTTTGGGTTCTGAATCATAAAAAGGTGGTCTATTCCCGCCTATAGAAAATACTTACTAGCTTGGGTAAACTTTTGAAATCGGGTTTTTCTGCTATTAATTATCTATGAAAGGAACCCTAATTTAAAATGGTATAAACTGATTTGACAGTCTAAATCGGAGCATAACTCTTTCAAAAGCATAATGTCAGACATTACATCTTGTAATAGTTTCATTTATGTCTGTACATATATTTTTACAGTTGAGTAAACTTTAAATAGAAAAATAACAAGGGGGCATTGAAAATACATCACATATACACATATATATCAACGAAAAACTCACCTTCGCACATAAAACTGGTAGCAGTTACCCACAAACACTTTTATTATAAATGGCGTGATGACAGCTTGTTTTTATCATCAAATGGTTAATAATTTATTAGAAATGATAAACGCGTGACGAACACACTGAGTTTTGTTTTACAAATGGCTGTTAGTCTCATAACGATTCTTGTTTAGCAGTGTACAAGATCTGTAGCACGATATAGTGCGTTTTGAAGATCAAATTGAGAGCAATAAGCATTTTCCCTGACCTCTACAAGACAAATTCAAAATCAGAGATCCTGAATTTTGTGCCCAAACGCGGTCTTAAAGTACTCTACGTGGCTATGCCAAGACTGCTTCATGATGCATTAAGTCTTCCCAAAAACGCATTGGTGACTTAATCAGAACCATATATTGCTACTTGGGTATTTTATCAAAATAATACATTATTTACTGAAGTAGATATGCAAGTCCTTAAAGTGTCGATTTTTTTTCCGTAGCGCCTTAAGAGACCGGCGGAGCAGTCCTAGTTTATACAAACGAAAGACAAAAACCATTTTTAATTCATAGATATTCTTAGGATAGTGTGTGTTTATTCCAATTGGATTACAGAATATCTAGGTTCCCATATATATATTTTGAAAGGACACTGATTTAAAGACGACATAGAAAGCTTATTTTCTTCATATTTCATGTTTAAATCAGTGCTCTAATATATATTTGGGAACCTAGATATTCTGCAATGCAATCCGAATAAATACACACACATTAAGAAT
Organism: Ypsolopha sequella; assembly: GCA_934047225.1. Lineage (NCBI taxonomy): Eukaryota > Metazoa > Arthropoda > Insecta > Lepidoptera > Ypsolophidae > Ypsolopha > Ypsolopha sequella. Next base: position 19,646,623 of record OW203991.1, read on the forward strand.
ATCTATGATTTAAAAATGGTTTTGGTATTTCATTTGTATGAACTATGATTCCTGCGCCGGCCTCTTACGGGTCCCACGAATCGACGGATGAACTCCGCGCTGGAAGGAGCGTGGCAATTAGTTGTCTTGCTCAGAGTAACAAAGCCTGCCTTAGTGAGAGAGAGAAGTTGTAGGTTTTGCCGTAAATCTCCATAAGTTAGTACTTCCGTTCCTATTCAATGATATCGACGTATTTGGAAATTTTATGGCTTTAATCATCAATGTTAATGAGAATTGTTTGTTATTAGATTTGTGAATAGAACAGACTTTATCACTGGAAAGTAACACACAAAATAGTGTGTTTTAGTCCCGTTGGAACGAGTTCTCTCATTTAAAATATTGTGTTAAAATAAAACCGGCCAAGTGCGAGTCGAGTTAAAAACGGCAAAAAAAACATGTCTGTTGTATGAGAGCCCCCTTAAATATTTATTTTAATCTATTTTTTAGTATTTGCTGTTATAGCGGCAACAGAAATACATCATCTGTGAAAATTTCAACTGTCTCACTATCACGGTTCATGAGATACAACCTGGTGACAGACGGACAGCGGAGTCTTAGTAACAGGTTCCCGTTGGTTACCTTTTGGGTACGGAACCCTAAAAAGAACAACAGGGAATTCCAGATAAAATGTGTCAGCTCAAACTTATCTAGGTATCATTAAAAAATAAGGCAATATGGAAGAATAACAGAGGAACTCATTTTGTATGCCGGAATGTACTTTTACATTGTAACCCCAAGTCGTTGTTGTACTCGTACAAACTATTTTATTCTAGGAAGTTGATTGTGAATATGGGCACTCAATTGAACTATCTATCATACATTGTTATGATGAAAACGCAAGTTGTTTGTAGCAAGACGTATGTATGTGTATTGTTTATAAAAATATATATTTAAGTTGAAATCCTTGATAACACTTCTACAGCGAAACCGGTTGTGCAGATTAAGGCGATACCAAAAAAACAAAAAGGGTTTTTTTCGAACCCATTTACTCCAATATAACGTCAACTACGTATTTCATTTTTGGGTAAATGTTTATTGAGTATTTGATTAAGATTCTCACTGAAGGAAAACGCGATTGGATGAAATTTTCTCGATAGAATTTAATTCCGAAAAGACGTCTTAATTATTTTATTTTTTCTTGTAATTCTGAAATACTAACTAATTTCATTGTGAAATTGCATTCAAAATGTGGATATTAAGTATTTGTAAAGTCTCCTTGAAAATCTTTTTGACAAAATAGCTTAGTACATTTTATATTAATAAAAAACCGACTTTTTGCTACTTTTCCACGAATCCGTCCCACTCGTTCTGAGGTTTTTTTTGCATATGGAATAACAGGGACGCTAAAACTTTCACGTATCGCCTTGAATTGTATATTGTACACAAAACTTATATAAATATAAAATTTGTCGAAAAATACTAGTGTTTTCATAACAACAATATTTTACTCATGCAAACTATTCACGATGAGAACTGCATCAAAACCGTTTCAGTGTATCACAAATTAAAAGCCATCATACACACGGACGGACAGTGGCATGCACAGAACTTTTTTTCCGGAAAAGCAATCAAAACGTCAAGATTGACAATAAAAAAAAATATGAAAAAATTTAAATAACACTATGAAAAAAAAAAATTTTCACTCTAGGGTAGGCAGTGCTTTTTTTTTCAAAGTGTTATTTAAATTTTTTCATATTTTTTTTATTGTCAATCTTGACCTTTTGATTGCTTTTCCGGAAAAAAAGTTCTGTGCATGCCACTGCGGACGGACATAGCAAGTTGCTTTTTAAGACTTACCAAAGTCAATGTCCAGCATGGCGGCATTGGCACCCTCAACCAAGATCTTCTTTCCGTTTTTGAGCCCCTTGTAAAGGTAGGAGACGGTATCTCTGACGAGGGGACGGATCTCATCAGCGTAGTTCTGGTACCGCTTCATTTCACCTTCTATATCCACCTCGAGGTCAGGGAAGCAGCGTTTGTAGTTCGCTACAAGGATGCGGTATCTGGAATGTTTGGGGATATACAAGGTGACTTTTTGATCATCGTAAAAATTCATACTGGTGGCTTGGTAAGTGATCAGTATCATGCAGCAATAGGAATTTTGGTGAAATTCGTAAAACGAAATTTCGACTCCCCATAGTGATTCACTCGGGACTGGAACTGAATTTATATATTTATTTATTAGGAGCACCAATGTTACATACACAAAAAAGTGTAATACTATTAAATACGAGGGTGAATCCAAAAGTTCTAAGCCCGACCTACAAAGAGGTATCAAATCTTTGTAAATCTACCGTCATTTGTTAGTATGTTTTTTCGTGATTGATTGTGTGAAGTTGAAGTTCGATACTGCAAGCTATTATTTTTTTGTGATATTTTGTTTAACGCAGTCTGACGGGATTTTTCACAATGGAGAAAATTTAACACCGTGCTGTGATTAAGTACCGCAATAAAAAAGGTCTTTCACCTAAAGAGATTCATGAAGATATGGAAACAACATTAGGGGAATCTGCTCCATCGTATTCCACTGTGAAAAAGTGGGTAGCTGAATTTAAATGCGGTCGGGAGACCATTAAAGATGACCCAAGGAGCGGAAGGCCTTCAACGTCTACCACTAAAGAAAACACTGACAAAATTTGTGATCTCATCCTAGGAGACCGACGATTGACCATTAGTAGGATAGCTGAGATCACAGGCATCAGTTATGGCCGAGTGCAAAACATTATAACTGTAGAATTGGGGTTCCGTAAGGTTTCTGCTCGCTGGGTCCCAAGATTGCTTTCAGCTGACCAAAAACGAGTTCGATTCACAATTTCGCGTGACTGTTTGGAACTTTTTGAGGCAGATGCTGAGGATTTTATGTCTCGTTTTGTTACCATGGATGAAAGCTGGGTTCATCACCATACTCCTGAAACAAAACAGCAATCCAAACGGAAAAGATCTGGCTCACCCACGCCGAAAAAGGCCAAGTGCGTTTTGTCAGCCAACAAAGTCATAGCATCTGTTTTTTGGGATTCGAAGGGAGTTATTTTATTGGATTATTTACCTAAAGGTGAAACTATAAATTCACGCTATTATTGTAACCTATTACGAAAACTTTGCGAAGAAATAAAAGAAAAACGGCCGGGGATGTTGCGTAAGAGAGTTTTGTTTCTTCAAGACAATGCACGAGTTCACACTTCGGTTGAAACGATGGCTGTGATCCATGAATGTGGTTACGAGTTGCTGCCTCACCCACCTTATTGGCCGGATTTAGCCCCCTCTGACTATCATCTCTTTCCAAATTTAAAAAAACACTTGGTGGGATCAAAATATTCGACTAGAGAAGAAGTGATAGTCGCAGTTAATGACTATTTTGACGACCTTCCGGAATATTTTTTTTCGAGGGTATAAACTGGTTGCAGGTCAGGTGGAAGAAGTGTGTTGATCTAAATGGAGACTATGTCGAAAAATAAAAATAATTTTGAACCCACTTTTCTTTCATTTTCACGGTCGGGCTTAGAACTTTTGGATTCACCCTCGTATGTAGGGTTAGCATCCGTGTGTTGCAACGTTACAGGTGCACACGTTTTACAAATAACAGAGAGCTTTATCAAAAGTTAAATGTAACAATTACAATAATTTTTAATTTTTAACTTTTATATATAATTGTGTAACTGATGCCGACCACAATTAGTGGTCGAAATATATTTTACTACCTATAATTATATTTTTTGTGTTTTCGTATATATATATATATATATATATAATTTCTTTAATCGAAAAGACAAGAAAAGTCTATTATTTTTAGTTTTATGTTGTTTCTCGCAAAAGCGATATATATAAATATAAAAAAAAAAAAAAATTACTGTATACATGATAATACTTTGAACAGTGCAGATCAATAATCTAAAGCTACTATGTATAAATATATATATATATATATATATAATTTATATGGGAAGCCGAAATTTCATTATATGAATTTCACAAAAATTTTTACTGATCCAAGATACTGATCACTTATCAAGCCTCCAGTATGAATTTGGACGATGATCAAACAGTCACCTTGTATATAAATAGGATAACTTTCAATGAGCGCGTCTCCTAAATGAAGATTTTTATGAAAAATTAATTGTTTTAAAAGCTTAAATAATTTATTCGATAAAATAATTTTTTGTTTTAAAAGCTTAAATAATTTATTCGATAAAATAATTTTTTCGATATCTAAAAACATGAAGACGTTCTTGGTAATCAGAGTGAGCTTAAGTTTAAACGTCAGTAGCTTAGTGCAAAGTGCATAACTTAACTTTGTTTTTATTGTTTAGAAAACTAAAATTGAAAAGCTTTTTGATCTGTGCCATTTGACGCCAATAGTTAAGTATTAGTGAGGTTTATAAAGCAAGAGTTTTAAATTGTATATACAATTAGTCATGATGTTCTCAAAATCAATCTAAAACGCTATTTTAAATTTCAAACTCATGCTTTATTAACCTCACTAATACTGAACTATTGGTGTTAACTGTCACATACCAAAATATCTTTCAATTTTTTACTTCTAAGCAAGATATACAAAGTTAAGTTGTGCACGTTGCGCTTAGCGACTGACGTTTAACCTTAACGGCATGTCTCGTGACGTCATCTGACACGATTTCATACTAAAAAAGTTATAAATATCGCTATCGCTAACTCTGCTGTAACTAATTAATCAGTTACTATAAAAATATACTGATATTTCACTACAGGAGACATGAAACACTTTTGGATGGCCATTACGTTATAGTAGTATTTTTATAAAACTAAAATTTATTTTTGTCTCAAATATTAAAACAATAAAACCATTGCCACCCTACCGCAGCTAATCTGGATGAAAATAACGTAAAGTAAAAAAAAAATGGCGTGACATGAGGTTTTGTTGAATAACTATTGCGTGAATTTTGAATTTATGTGTTCTGTTTCGATTAATTAGAACAAGGCGGATATTTCACAAACCAGCTGCGAAACCACTCTTAAGGGCCTTACTATTGCCAAATGGGTACTTTCTAAAGCCTACTCCTCGTTTATGGCCAAAACCAAAAATAATGAAAAAATGTATTATGAATAATCAACTCTTAGACAACATATGCAACATTTTTCTTTTTCATACAACCAAAACTTCTACATGTTTTTTTTTTTTACTGAATGGTGTTTTTTGACCTCAAATTCCCTACTGCTCCTGAGTGGCTTCGCCGATTGAATTCATCTATGATTTGATAAATAGATAAACTTTATAGCTATAAATATAAAATAAGATTATTCAATCGAGTAATCACGTCCAAGTGAAAAGTATAATTTTCTCCTATTTCGCCCTCTCAAGGACGCAGCGAGCGTCGTAACAGCCACTATGCATTGCGCGCTGATATGAACGTTATTTCAATGTCGTTTCCGTTGATATTTGTAGTGACAAATATTGAGCTGCTAATTTGGCGATGGTAATCGCCTGAAACAAGCGCGACTGCGGAGCGTGGCGGCGGTGGGCGTCCCCTACTCGCCCCGATCTTCCCGACTTAGCAAGTGTCGTTGTGTGCGTGCTGTGGTCCGTGCGTACGAGTACGTACTGGCACGCACACATATCAACCGCGCTCGGTACATTTCTTTGAAGATAGCCTACTATTCTATTTTTACTATGGTTAAACCTTTCACTCACTTCTCCTCAAACAGCTCGAAGTCCCCCAGAAGATCCCCTATCCTGATGCCGTTGCGGGTCGCTTTGGACGAGTAGGTCGGGCCGATGCCCTTCTTGGTCGTGCCGAGGGAGTTCTTGCCCTTCTCCGCCTCCTGGAGTCCGTCCACCTGGGCAAATTGAGCTTGTTACATTTATCTGGGCCATATCGGAACAGGAACTGGCCCTCTAAAAAGGCCGCTTTGGATGAATTATATTATGATTTTGTTGTAATGCCGTCTCTTTTGCACGCATGAAGAAACTCTCACTCTATCCTACTTTCAAATCATTTCATGATTCACCCAAGTCAGCCTTTTTAGTTCCCCAGGTGATACTTCGCTATGGGGCCAATGCTCTATTTTCTAGTACAGCCAGGGGTTCGAAGGTCTATCGACTTTCAGATATGTTTTTAATTGAAAAAGTGAATTTGGAATGTTTATAGCTTGAGAATCTGATGAGCGATAAGCCAACGGTATGCGAGTAAAAGGGGGCGGATATGAATGTATGAGACGCAAGGCGATGTTGCATCCCTCGCGCTGGTCTTACTCAGAGACAGTCAGGGGGGGCGGCGATTACAACAAAAATAAATAATCATTACTTGTTCCTGTTAGGATTATTCATGTAACATACTGACATATCATCATGGGAAACTCCGCTCATAACTTTTCGCTGTAATTACCGCGTAGTAAAGTTCAAAAGCGGACGAGCTCCAACTCCTAGGCTAGCAAATACATCACAGTTCACAATTTTGTAAATGAAATGACCGTTAAATTCTACGTATTGTTAGCTATTACAGATTTTTATTACATATATTTTGTTATCTTAAATAATCATAGTCAAGTAGGAATATTTATTGTGAGACAGCTGGCAACACACAGCTGTCAATCTGGATTCGAGCGCGCAGTATTGTAAGAGGTCAGAGTGGGCCCAATAAAACTATATCAAAATATCTTATCCACCTGTATTATTTATAGTATATTATTAGAGAATTCCATCAGTATTAACATGATAATCAACATTACAAAATAATGGAACATTATTGTAGGTACAATGTACAATAACTTCCTTGGCTTTGTAACGATGACGATGAAACCGTTTATTGACTAAGTGAAACTAGATACCTATCTAGATATTTGCGGATACGGGTCGTACAAAGTATATTACAATGTAAACAAAGAATGACGTAACATCCTCTCAGAAGCGTTTCAGAACAAACATGCGTCACCATCTGCGTTATCAATCAATCAGGGTAATCCCAGGGAATCATTCGACGGGTAATCCCCTGATAAAAGTAAACCAATTTATACTACCAGAAGGCCGACTGCATACAACGAGCGAAAACAGACGCACACATGCATAGCCGCGTACGTATGATGATATAGGCAGAATTTCGTATTGGCATTCGACCGAGATCGTCGTACGTACGCGTCTATGTGTGCGTGCGCTTGTTTTCGCTAGTTATGCGGAGTGAACCTTCTGTAAGCTGTGCCAACGTCCCCATTGCGGCTCTCACCGGGGATGACCCACTGGAGAGAATGGTACCAAGCCGTTATTTTGTGGTTCTTGTCTCAAACTAAACCAGTGGCGAATTCAGAAACATGTTGATGGGGCTGAGGGTAAGTTTCTAAGTTTTTTTTTTCAGGAAATCATGACAACTATCTACATATGACAAATACTATTAAAATACATATAGGTAAGTAAATTATAGGAAGAGGAATACCTAGACGCATCTACTTCACTCAAGTCAAGGAGAATGTTGATGTATTGTCATATCAAGAGGTCAAATCGTTAGCAGAAGATAGAGAAGAATGGCGGTTACTCCAACGAGAAGAGCGTAACTCTTAAGTTATAGATGGATAAGAACATTTTAAACTTGTACAATATTATTAGGGTTCCGTACCCAAAGGGTAACCAACGGGATCCTACGAGGGTGAATCCAAAAGTTCTAAGCCCGACCTACAAAGAGGTATCAAATCTTTGTAAATCTACGGTCATTTGTTAGAATGTTTTTTCGTGATTGATTGTGTGAAGTTGAAGTTCGATTCTGCAAGCTATTATTTTTTTGTGATATTTTGTTTAACGCAGTCTGACGGGATTTTTCACAATGGAGAAAATTGAACACCGTGCTGTGATTAAGTACCTCAATAAAAAAGGTCTTTCACCTAAAGAGATTCATGAAGATATGGAAACAACATTAGGGGAATCTGCTCCATCGTATTCCACTGTCAAAAAGTGGGTAGCTGAATTTAAACGCGGTCGGGAGACCATTGAAGATGACCCAAGGAGCGGAAGGCCTTCAACGTCTACCACTAAAGAAAACACTGACAAAATTTGTGATCTCATCCTAGGAGACCGACGATTGACCATTAGTAGGATAGCTGAGATCACAGGCATCAGTTATGGCCGAGTGCAAAACATTATAATTGTAGAATTGGGGTTCCGTAAGGTTTCTGCTCGCTGGGTCCCAAGATTGCTTTCAGCTGACCAAAAACGAGTTCGATTCACAATTTCGCGTGACTGTTTGGAACTTTTTGAGGCAGATGCTGAGGATTTCATGTCTCGTTTTGTTACCATGGATAAAAGCTGGGTTCATCACCATACTCCTGAAACAAAACAGCAATCCAAACAGTGGAAAAGATCTGGCTCACCCACGCCGAAGAAGGCCAAGTGCGTTTTGTCAGCCAACAAAGTCATGGTATCTGTTTTTTGGGATTCGAAGGGAGTTATTTTATTGGATTATTTACATAAAGGTGAAACTATAAATTCACGCTATTATTGTAACCTATTACGAAAACTTCGCGAAGAAATAAAAGAAAAACGGCCGGGGATGTTGCGTAAGAGAGTTTTGTTTCATCAAGACAATGCACGAGTTCACACTTCGGTTGAAACGATGGCTGTGATCCATGAATGTGGTTACGAGTTGCTGCCCCACCCACCTTATTCGCCGGATTTAGCCCCCTCTGACTATCATCTCTTTCCAAATTTAAAAAACACTTGGGGGATCTAAATATTCGACTAGAGAAGAAGTGATAGTCGCAGTTAATGACTATTTTGACGACCTTCCGGAATCATTTTTTTTCGAGGATATAAATAAGTTGCAGGTCAGGTGGAAGAAGTGTGTTGATCTAGATGGAGACTATGTCGAAAAATAAAAATAATTTTGAACCCACTTTTCTTTCATTTTCACGGTCGGGCTTAGAACTTTTGGATTCACCCTCGTATTACTAAAACTCCACTGTCCGTCTGTCACCAGCGGGTCTACTGCGTAATTCTGATTTGTATCAACTTCAAGCAAATGCATGCGAAATTCAACGCGTGCAAAAGAGATGGCATGTTAGGCAAGCGTCGTCGCACGCACGGCAAAATTCAATCTCAAGTTGATGTTAATGAAAATCAGAATTACGCGGTCTACCCGCAGGCTGTATCTCATGAACCGTGATAGTTACGACGAACGGTTGAAATTTTCACAGATGATGTATTTCTGTTGCCGAATTAACAGAATAAAATAAATATTTAAGGGTGCTACCGTACAACTGTCATTTTTTTGCCGTTTTTACAGATAATGGTACGGAACCCTTCGTGCGCGAGTCCGACTCGCACTTGGCTGGTTTTTAGGATACTGTAATAGTATAGATAGTAGCCAAGAAGAATGGCTATGTCAAAAGTACCAATTGCTACCAAGTACTAATTGCTGACCAAATTGGCGACATACTGAAGAAGGCAATGTCAGAAGTACCCGGGATAGAAGAGCTTGTATGATGGATGTGAAAAAGGTGTGTCTGGATCGTACCAGATGGAAGTCTGTAGTCTTTGCCTACCCCTCTGGGAGACAGACAGGCGTGATTATATGTATGTATGATTATGATTGTATAAGTATTGTATATTGTATACAGGATGGAAAAAATTCAAGGGCCCTGGAGGGGAACTACCTTAAATCCTTTAGTTAGCTCATTTTACTGAAAGGAAACATTCCTTTATTTTTTTTAATAAACAAAACTGCATTCAAAGATATTCTGAAATCCGCTTGTCTCAACCGGGAACCGAACCATCTAAAAATAAAAAAAATAAAACCTCGCTATTTTAATACGAATCGATAGGATGATTGTTCAGCATAAAATTTGTCTAATAAACATTTGGTCTTACACTCATCTGTTGTACGAGATACTCATGAAATTAAATATTTATTACAAGTTCTTTGTTAACAATACCTAGTACTGTTCACTTGTAAGAAGTAAATGACACTTTATAATTTTCTTATCTCTCTTACATCCAAATACATCGTATGAAGTACAAGCTTGCTAATGTTATTTATCTTAAGTACCTTGTTGAAGACTTCAATAAGAAAATCGTTAAATGGTAATAATAAATATATGCACAGCACATTCATTCTTGCACTAGGCGTACTGACGAAAAGTTTAAAAAGGGAAAGTATTTTTTTTGCAACGCGGAGCAACAAATTTGAAGTTCGAACGATAACTTTCAACATTTTTAAAATCGATAAAAGTATTCGTTCGAATTTCAAATTTTGTTTTGTTTTGCTTTCATTCCGTGCTGTCATTGTGTAATAATGGCGTATCATTATTACTTTACAAGTGAACAGTACTAGGTATTGTTAATAAAGAACTTGTAATAAATATTCAATTTCATGGGTGTGTCGTACAACAGATGCGTGTAAGACTAAAATGTTTATTAGACAAATTTTATCCTGAACAATAATCCTACCGATTCGTATAATAAAATAGCGAAGTTTAATTTTTTTAATTTTAAGTTGGTTCGATTCCCGGGTGAGACAAGCGGATTTCAGAAGATCTTTGAATGCAGTTTTGTTTCTTTTAAAAAATAAAGGAATGTTTCCTTTCAGTAAAATGAGCTAACTAAAGGATTTAAGGTAGTTCCCCTCCAGGGCCCTTAAATTTTTTCCATCCTGTATAAGTGTTCGGTTTATTAATAGTCATACTTGACTGACTTCATTTCAAGTTACCTGTCAATTTATGTATGTGTATATAAGGTGTGTCCCTCGTACAAGTGCACATCCGAAAGTGGGTGAAAGTAGATCTAAATATATTGTTTTTTTTTTTTAATTTTTTTTTTTAGTCTTGAAAAAATACTCCACCTGGGTATCTTTGTATGGGACGCGAGCGCAGTGCCTTTGGTTAACCGCTCGTAGAAAATATTGCATTTATGATAGAACGTTGTATTTTTTTTATTAGAAAGATAATGGTATAGACAATGATAAATAGGAATAAAAGTATAGTGAATCGGGGACATTATTTTGAAAAATATACTATTACTGAAAAAAAAGACGGAAAAATTAAAGAAATAATCTTTTAGGATATTATTTTTATGGTAATGGTAGTTGATTATGTTTTGTTTTTGATTTCGTATGCAACGTCTATTTTAAGGATTATAACAGTTTTATTTCATTGCATTACTCGCGATAGATCAAAAGTTATGACATATTTTATTTCATTGCATTATTCGCGATAGATCAAAAGTTATGACATATTTTATACATAGTCTCCATGGTAGGCAAAAAAAATTTATAACGTAAATCTATAAAACAAACCTGCTGATGTAAATCGAAGACCAGGTGCGCTCTATCGGAGATGATGAGCCGGCCCTTCCAGTCCTTCATGCCCTTGGACTCGTTCTTCTTCAACTCCTCGAATAGACCAGGAAGGTGGATCACTACGCCGTTACCTGGAAGATGGTAATTGGTTTTTACCAAGTAGGTACAAGATTATATTTTTTAGATTTCCTTTAAAATAAACATATACAAGGGGGTGTCAGAGATGTTGAAATGCAAGTCACAGTCCATACTCGGTACACCCGCGTTTCACCGACGATTATTTAGGTCCCAACGTGATACGTCTGGTGAGCCCTATCGCCGTACTTCGGGCACAAAATACACGCTTTTTAAGGCATGCAGGTTTCCTTACGATGTTTTCCTTCACCATTCAGCTAGTGGTAAGTAAGAACAAAAATTCCGAATAACTCATTGGTACATGCTCGAACCCGGATCCGTGAAGTATTATTAAGGTGATATGTAAAAAAACACGGGTGCTTCTTTTGTGTGTATTTCACGAAATACACGGAAATTGTAAACAATTTCTGGTATATGCATTTTGACTATATAATCTAGGGTTTTTTGGAAAACGTGTTTGGATAAATTTTCCTCGATATAAATAATTATTATTTAAATAAGGTCTTCAAACACAATTTTTCTCCTCGTTTGACAAATAGGAACTATGTACAAAACTCAAACATATTTTATTACATGGGTTTCAACAATATCTAGAGATTTGATTTTGAAAATTTTGCTAACTAGGTATATTAGTTGATTTTAATAACAATATAAAACTAACTTTTCACTTATTCGCACTGCGCGGTTTTTCGCTTAGAGTTACAGTGACAAAAATAAAATTCGCATAGCCTCTTAATTAACTATTTGCTGTATCAGAGATTTTCAAGTGTATTGTGTATTATCTATCTACATCGCATACAACATTTGTCTGTCTGTGTATGTTCGCTTATAACTTGACCAAAATTATTTCTTATGATTAATACTCAGGATTACTTTGCGGAAATCTGTAGTCTCTACCTACCCCTGACAGAGGCGTGCGGCGTGACTATATGTGTGTAAATATTGAAGATAATCAAAAATAAATTTCTTTGTCCTTCATTTGCCTCTGTTGGTACTGATAAAGAACCAGACATTTTTATCATTATATCCAAAGTAATAGTGACTTATCTTCTGTAACCATTCCGAGGGGGACGGGGGGTCGAAAATCAGTAAAAATCATTGACGTAATATTATAAAGACGGCGCCTAGAGGTTAGAAAATTTTGACCTCTGCCGACTTTACGCCATAAATTTATATTTTCTTTCAAAATTGTAGCAACGTTAATTCTAATAGAAATCGATTACCAACATCGATACAAACGAAAAACATACTTAAACATAACCTTGGAAAGTGTCACGTTTCTAAGATACAAAGCAACAAAAGTTGTCGATAGCACCAGAAAGAAAACGTTTTTAGAGCGTGGCGCACCTCTACTAGCACCACGCACAGTGCACATAGAGATCATGAATATAACCATTATTGAATTTAACGAATATTAAAAATTAACCATGATATTCAATAAACAAAATTAACATTATCAAATAAAAATATCATATCGACTTCTCCGGCAGAAATTTAGGTATATTTGATATTTTTAACACATATTTCGATTGGTTATTGGTTGATTATTAGGTTAATTTTGTTGTGTTACTTGAAAAACAAAGACACGTTGTCGCGTTGTTGTTGTTTTCCGTTAAATGTGAAGATCGGGAAGTTGTTTTGCAAAATAACCTACTTGGAACCATTTCGATAGGTGTGTGGGAGTGTAAAAATTAATAGAGTATTTGTTTATTGGTTGAAAAATATTCATCCATCCATCCATCAGACTAGTTCGTCCACTGCTGGACATAAGCCTTTCCAGGACTTTGCCACTCCCGGCGGTCATCCTGGAAGAATTGCCCATACTCACACAGGCTGGGTAGGCGGGTCACCAGTCTGTGAAAATATTCGTTAGTATTTTTATTCAATGGTCGCATTCAATAAAAATATTAACGAATATTTTCAACCAATAAAATTATCTATATATTTTTTATCAATTAACTATTAACCAATAAACAATTTCAACCATTATTGACATCTCTACACAGCAGAGTGCGGAATTTCACTCCCACAAAAACGATCCCGGTAAAAATTTTTGGTTTCTCATATCTTCGAAATGTGTCATTTTACGAGCTTTTGTCAAGGAAAATTTTTTGCTTGTTTTTATGTCAGCTATCGATTTCTTGGACGCCATTTAGAAAAATAATACAGAATGGCGAACGATAGGGGAGGCCAGGACCCATACTAAAATCTTCAAATCCTTTTGTCTGAGCAAGACAGTAACAAGCATTATTGCTTTATTTTAAGGCCCCTTGTCGCTTAAATAAACTTTTAAATTAAATAAACTATAGACTCATAAACTTTTAAAGACTCTTAAACTTTCATAGTTTTAAAAAATTATAAAATTATTTAAATGAGGTCGGGTACTCTCTGTCCCCCTCTTTTTAAGGCAAAGTTGTAAAGGCCAAAAGGCCAACAATAATATAAAGTGATTAAAAAAAAAACGCTGTACTTTGCTCGATCGAAAAAAATCCGAAACTTATTTATCTTATTTTATATAAAATTTACAATACCAAATTTCATGAAAAATAACTGGAAATTGAGGAAAAGGTGATTTAGTACGAGGGTGCATTTTTATATTCGCGGAATGGGTAGGTAATTAATAAATGAGGGTACTTTCCTTAGTCGTAACTGGTTAAGTAGCTCATTATTAGTATAAATAGAATGTTTTGTTTTAATCGGGACATTACTATTTGAATTATCGTCGATCAAACAACTCAGTGGGGAAGAACATTGTGAAAAATGGAGAAAATCGAGCACCGCGCTGTCATAAAGTTCCTTACCAAGCAAGGTAAATCGGTTCAAACCATACTAGAAGAGATGTCATCCGTTTACGGGGAGTCTTGCCCCGGTAAAACCATGGTTTATAAGTGGCATACCCATTTAAGAAAGGCAGGGCCTCACTTGAAGATGATCCTCGGCCAGGACGGTCGATCGAGGTGACCACTCCGGAAATCAATCAAAAAGTGGAAAGATAAAGGTGTCTCCATAACCGGAGAATACTACGCTTCAATCTTAGAGCGATTAAAGGAAGCAATCAAGGCAAAAAGAAGGGGAAAATTAACCAAAGGTGTCCTCCTTCTGCACGACAACGCGCCTGTGCACAAGAGCCGTGTTGCGTTGGCTTCTCTGCATAAGGTGGGCTTCGATATTTTGGTTCATCCACCCTACAGTCCTGACCTGGCTCCCAGTGATTATTATCTCTTTCCAAAAATGAAAAAAGAACTTCGGGGGAAGAAGTTCTCCAGCGATGAAGAAGTGAAGGAAGCAGTTTCAGCTTATTTTTCAGACAAAGAAAAAACATTTTTTTTCGAGGGTATACATAAGCTAATTGAAAGATCTGAAAAATGTATTAGGGTTGCAGGTGAATATATTGAAAAGGAAAAATAAATTTGTATTTTTATTTCCACGCCTTACCCCCGATTCCGCGAACTTAAAAACGCCCCCTCGTAAGTACTTTTCCGGATTCTGAAAATTTCACTTTAAAAACTTTTTTGGGTGAAAAACGAGTTTTATGAGAGCGCGCTATGTTTCGGTTGTCATAACAGCCACGTATCAGAACGCGCTATTTTAAACAATATTGAAAGGTCATAGAGTTCAGTTCTACTTGATGCAAAATGAGGTGCTCAATGTTAGGAAGAAGGGGCCCTAAATTCTGAAAGAAAATATTTGGTACACTATTCCACTCTGAAGTACACCAAGTACAAGGGCTCTACCGCGTAATTCTCATTTGTATCAACTTCAAGCAAATGCATGCGAAATTCAACGCGTGCAAAAGAGATGGCATGTCAGGCGGGCGTCGTCGCACGCACGACAAATTTCAATCTCAAGTTGATGTTGATGAAAATGAGAATTACGCGGTAGACCCACAAGTATATCAAGTATAAGTGTACCAAGTATAAGAGTACCAAGTATTTTCTTTGAGAATTATTATAGTGAAATTGTTTCATCAAGAAATATCAATAAAAAAACATCGACTATTGTACAAGTTCAGAAGCGAAACAAAATGAAAAGTCATAAAATAATGTTTTCGAATTACTGATCGAATTATTCAATGTTATCTGATAATAGAACTTTCATGGTTACCAATTACTTTGACCTTGTTATGAAACGACTTGGATTAGTCAAAAATTGATCAAGGGATTGACTTGTGCATTGTACCATTACTACGGTACCTGCCGTGTCTCGGTACTAATGCTAATTTTACTTTTTCAGTTACGATTGAATGCTGAAAATTAACATTTTTATTGCAAAGTTTTGTTCATTTAGTTTTTAAATATAAATATGAAGTTATACAAGGTGACTTTTTGATCATCGTCCAAATTCATACTGGAGGCTTGGTAAGTGATCAGCATCATGAATCGATAACATTTTCTGTGAAATTTGTATGATGAAATTTCGACTTCCCATAGTAACTCACTCCCAGTCCTGAGTGAATCACTATGGGAAGTCGAAATTTAATTTTATGAATTTTACAAAAACTGTTATTGGTTCATGATGCTGATCACTTACCAAGGCTAAGGTATGAATTTGGACGATGTTCACAAATTCACCATGCATATAAGGTCTTTCAATTTAAATGGAAAGTAATTTAAAAGGTGATTCAGTATCGTTTACATCACATCACATTCCACTGCAAAGTATTTTTATTGCGCGAACTTTTTCTTCACTTGTCCATACAAACTGAGTCAGCTGATCGGACCACTTGTGAAAAAAAAGTTCGCGCAAAAAAAAATGCTTTACAGTGGAATACTTAAGTACTTGTATTTAAATAAAAACAACAAATCGCGTAGTGAGCAAACAGCTTAAGAGCGGTGTCGCAGCCGGATTGTGAAAAAAAGCGCCTTTTTCTAATTAATCGAAACGGAACACTTAAATTCAAAATTCACTCGATAGTTTTTCAACAAAACCTTATTACATATGTACTGTGTATGCTGCCATAGTAAAGTTTCCATTGGTTTTTGTAAATAAGAATTTCAAAAATTTTAAATTGAAAAAATTTGAAATTCCAATTTACAGAAACCAATGGAAACTTTGCGATGGCAACATACACAATACATAGGTAATAAAGTTTTGTTGAATAACCATTGAGTGAATTTTGAATTTAAGGGTTCTGTTCCAATAATTAGAAAAAGGCGGGTATTTCCAAAAATTTCAAAAGTTTAGATGAGCTCTGGCACCTAAAATCTATTGCATTGTTTTTGAATGTATGCGTTAACATAATGCCGGCGCGCGCACAATATAAGTGCGCAATCTGTCTACCTACGGTCAGCAAACTGATCAGACTACTAAAGTCGTAAAAATTCAAAACTTTAAGTGCACTTAAGGTTTCTTCCAACACCAACGACCTTGAACTGAGTAACTTTATAACCATTTTATACGGTAATTATAGTATTTTTAATAGAAGAAAACTACATAGTAATCTACATGATACAAATAGTGATGTGGTTTTTCCTGAATTTTATTTTAATATACAGGAGTGAAGCAAGAAAATTCTAAGTTTACCCTTATTTTTCGATTTTTGTCCACTTGTAACAATATAACTGCTACAGTTTTTATCGAAACAGAATAAAAATTTATAATCTTCTAGACAAAATAATATTAAATGATATGGTTTTTTCAGTTCTTAGAAATTCATTTTATTTTAGATTAAATAAATTAAAAACACACTATTTTCGCACTTGTCAGCCGCAGCGACTGACGTTACAGCCATGTTGCAGTGCGAGCTGATAAGAACTTTATTTTAATACGGTTTGGTTCGAAATTTCAACCACCACGAATCGAGTAGCTATTTTTTCCGACGGAGCCACCTTAAGGCGTCCAACTATCACTGTGTTCAGATGAGCAGTGATTCTAAACGTGTGAGCGTCACCCATTTAAAGGTGGAAACATTTTGGTTATGTCATACTACGGTAAGGGATTATCTTCACTTTTGAAATCTTTGGGTATTTCACAATCCGGCTGCGAGACCGCTCTTAAACATGCAAACTTGTATGTTGACCCTTGCTAATATTATCTCCAGACAAATTACGTTGCTATGACGAATATTAGCATCCCAGAACTAGGACGATAACTGAGATATGTAACTGATAAGTGAGAGGGCATTGCCTCAGGCGCAGGCAAATTGATAAAGTTATTTATTATAACAAAATATGGATAGCAACGTCGCTAATATGTTGAATACCTATGCCTGAAACCGAAATCTGCACTGGAAAGCTGCCAGCGGCAGGAATTTGAGCGTTACAAGGACAGAAAGAAGTGATTTTGTGTTCAAAGAATGGAATTGGCTATTTCCTTGGGAAGCATATTCATTCTCATTCAAATGTATTAATAATCTTTCAATTTTATAGCCCGCGTTTATTTAATCTTTGTCCCGTTTCCGGCTTGGCAGTTATTTTATAAACACCCCTTTATAGCCACTACGATGATAATAAAGAAAACCACATCCAAATCCGTTGAATGGTTCTCCAGTTAAAACGGAATACAAATATTATACATACAGACAGACAAGAGACAAAAATTCTAAAAAATTTAGTTTTGGCCTCACTACTTTAAACCAATACATTTTAAATTTAGAGAAGACTTTTTCACTACCTACTTTATTATTAGTATAGATTAAGTAAGATGTCATTTTCTTTAAGAAAAATGCTTTCTCAATATACAAAAATATCACGAAGCTTCTTACATTAGCTTAAATTAAAGTAAAAAAAAGGGGCCAAAATTTCTTTCTGATCCAAGCAAACTGTTACCGCGAGAATTGTAAAAGCAAATTCCAAAAGCCGTTCTTCAGTTATACAGATAGACTGACAACGAGTCTCTTCGCTATATATTCCCGTTTATGACGGAACCCAAAAAAAATATTCAAGGGGCTTAGTATCACCACATAGGTACTTTTTAAAGCCTACTCCTCGTTTATGGCCAAACCAAAAATAAAAAAAAAATATATATGAATTATCATCTCTAAAACAACAATGCAACATTTTTCTTTTTCATACCACTAACACTTCTATATGAAAAAAAAAATCAGCCGAATGGCATTTTTGGCTCGAATTCCCTACTGCTCCTAAACGGCTTGGTTGATTTAATTGCTTTGTTGCTTTGAGTAACATAGGATTATTCAATCGAACAATCACGTCCATGTGAAAAGTATTATTTTCAGCTATTTTGCTCTCTCAAGGACGCATCGAGCGTCGTAACAGCCATTATGCATTGCGCGCTGATATGAACGTTATTTCAATGTCGTTTCCGTCGATATTCGTATCGACAAACAAACATCGAGCTGCTTATTTGGCGACACTAATCGTCTGAACTGATTCCATTGTTCTTTTATTTTGTCTCTTGTGTCCCTGAAAGTGTTAAGCAGGATTATCTCACCAATGATGGATGTGCACTTCTGGTTGATGATGCCGCTGGGCAGCAAGTGGAAGTCAAACTCTTTGCCGTCGACGACGACCGTGTGTCCGGCATTGTTACCTCCCTGAAACAAAACCATATTCAAATGGGTATATCGGTTTACTGCTGGGCAAAGGGCGCTTCCTGTGTTTGATAATATTATTATGTAAAGTGGTTTTAGGGTTCTCCCGTAAAGTGTATGTTGAAGTAAGATTTGAGCCAACAGAATAAGATCGAAGTGACCGGTTGTTTGATATGGCACAATTATTGTATAAATCTGCACCCTACTCGCCCAACAATTTTTGGAGTTTGAGTGCAAACAAAAACATATTAGGATTTCGTATTGGTGACCCGAGATTGAGCAACAAATTTAGATTTATTTCACCTTCACGTCAAACTTAATTAGTTTAGGAAGAATAACAGCGCAGCGTCCCAAATGCTTCTATGGCTTGTGGGACCGAAGCTGGGTCAATGAACTTTTTAACCTAATCATACTTTGTTTTTACCTTTTTTTGTAAATATTCTATGTCATATCATAACATAACTGTATGATTTGTTAAAAAAAACTATTTTTATTTTTTTATTAGTTCTGATTGGTCAAATCACCTTCTGTATTTTGTTGTCATACCATTCATCACAAGGATTTACAGGATACCAAATTCCTCGAAATTATTTTTCATTAATACAGTGCTTTGGTTTATGACATCGGTGGAATTTAGTCAAACGCACTATCAGAAGCCAAAAAAAAGAAAAAAAAACCCTATAAATGACAGCAAAATTGGTCCGAAATGATCAATACACACAGGGCTGCCAAATTATTAACCTCATCATGATCTGGAGCCCAGGGGACCTAAAAAGGCCAACTTGGATGAATTATGAAATGATTTGAAAGTAGGATAGAGTCAGAGTTTCTTCATGCGTGCAAAAGAGACGGCATTACAACAGAATCATAATATGATTCATCCAAAGAGGCCTTTTTAGAGGACCACAACGGAGTTAAGCCTAAAAGTAAAAGAAAGATGATTTTTAGGGTTCCGTATTCAACAAGGAATTCTTATAGTTTCGCCATGTCCGTCTGTCTGTCTGTCTGCAGCTTAGCTCAGAGGCTCTTAGTACTAGAAAGCTGTAATTAGGCATGGGTATCATATTAATCACGCCGATAAAGTAAAAATGCTTTTTTTTTTTAATACCTCCCCTAGACGTCATTTCGGCCGAGCGGCATTGCATTTTTCCATGAAACAGTTAATTTTTTTTTCCGAGTTACTGGGTTAGTTCCATAGTAAAAGTTGTTCTATATCATTGACTGAACAAGCTCTTCAAATATGGTTACACCTTTCTGTTACACGTTGTCTGTATTTATAATATTTTCAATTAACAATTTCACGAAAAATAACAAGAGTTCATGAACCTCGGGTGCGTCGTTCCGCTATTGCTGCCTTGAAGGCCAATCAGGATAAAGGGGGTGTGGCTTATGAAATAAGTTCGGAACTTATTTCTCGTCTTGTTGTTGATTGCTTCTCTGGCGGTTTTATAATAAATTGGGCCAATCGCAGCGCAGAATCGCGGTGTTATAATGTAATACTATAACATCGGATAAACAATCTAGGTACCTATAAAACTGCTTTTGATGTTGCAATTGCCTTATACGAGAGTAGATAAATAAAATACGTCATTAACTATTTTAAACGTATTCTTTTACAATAAAGTCAAAGTTAATTTTGCTACTATTCATTTATTGCAACATTAAGATTGACGGCTTCATGACGTAAGCTATTATTGACGTCATCAACATATTCTAAGATTGAGAGCTTCTTAACGTTACCTATAATTGACTTCGTCTGTACTAAATGTTACGACAATAATTGCACAAATTATACCAGGTATTTTAGAATTCCATCTTGAAATGGAAACCCTTGCTTCGGTGTCATGATAACTCAACAACTGCTGAGCACTGGAACACCGAAAAACAAGAAAAGATTTAAAAAATAACGACTATTTAGTGCTTGGAGTGTCTATCTTATTATCAAGAAGTGCTACAAGGATCCGATGACGCGTGGATGACAGTGACAGGGGGGCGCAGGCGCAGCTGTGAAACAAGGAGTATGGTAGCGGCGTTAGTTCCTATTTTGGACACAACCAATTCACACACCATAATAACCTTGTAGCACTGTAAACTTAAGAGTCACCTATAATTTTTTTTCAATGCAAGTGCTCGTAAAGGCCCACTTTTTATGCATCAAAACCGAACAGAAAGTCGATTATTTTGCCATAGGGCTTTATTTTTCATTTATTTACAATGGTTGGCTAACCTGCAGCCTTTCCTGTGTACCATATATGTCATACTTTTATTATATTTGTTTTATTTCCTCACACTATGCATTGAAAAACGTAGTATGATACAAGGGCGTAAGAGCAATAAATTACACGGTTACGTTTAAAACACGAGAAATCGTCCTCGTAATTTATTCCTTTTCGCCCTTGTAGCATAAACTACTATTATAGGATCCTTGGTTTGTCTTGAACACATAATAATAAAAAGTTGAATACAAAAGCAATGAGACAATAATCTTGTATAGACAATTTTTTTTTTTTATTTCCAATAGCAGAGTTGCGCAATTTCTGACCCAGATATCAATAAGGTATTGCAAGAAAGCATGTCATTATTGTTTACTTTAAAGTTGCGAAAATTACTGCATTGAATTGCTTTATTATTATAGGTATAGTCTATTCGGGATATCATAATATCCGTCACATTTCAATCTACCGCGACATTTGGGGCATTGGCTCTATTAAAATAGTCTCTATGGCTTGTTATTAGAAGTCATGGTAAAGTCCCCAAATTCTGGTAGGGATTTCGTGGCTTATCAAAATTAGCCTCTAATAGCAGTAAATAAGAGTTACCCAATGAAATGTCACCCATATCATGATATCCCAAATAGACTATAGTACAAGGTTGCTACTACAATAATATCTAGACAGTAATAGACAGCTAAATAGTAAATTAAAAGGCACTTTTTGAAATAAAAACAAGTAATAAAACTTAAATACAAAGGACATCATTCATTTTGGGCTAAATCTGAAAGTGTCGGCCAATTAAAAATAATGTTATATTTCGTTAGAATATGTAATTATATTTATTTGTTACTATGAGACCAAAGCGGTAGGGTCATTCTCTGCTTTATTATATGAGTTTGAAAAATCGATATTTTTTTCTGGGCTAAATATGAAAGTGCCGGCAAAAACAAATATAATTTTATATTCCATTAGAATATGTAATTAGATTTATTTGTTACTACAAGACAAAATATGTAGGGTCATTCTCTGCTTTATTATATGACTTCGAAAAATCTATATTTTTTTTGGCTAAGTATGAAAGTGCCGGCCAAACAAAAATAACGCTATGTTTCGTTAGAATATGTAATTGTATTTATTTGTTATTATGAGACAAAAGCTGTAGGGTCATTCTTTGCTTTATTCTGTGAGCTCGAAATCGATATTTTATGCTTTTTATAAAGGCGTATGATTGATGCCATAAAATGGATTGTTTTTAGTGTAGAAAAACATAATCACGAGTATGTAATACTATAATAAGTCTCTAGAGTATTGCACATTTATAATTGAACTAAAATATTACTTTGAGTAACAAACAAATCGGTGTCTAAAACCCCGTTTCTGCGTAAACAAGGATAATTATAGATTGGGTTTGGGTTTTTTTACCTGACGCAATCAGCCTCGCTACAGGTGAGATAGAAATATAAGCGCAACCATAGGAGGGAGCGAGACGCTAAATCCTTATCTACACGTAATTGTCACACAATTAACGGTGGTAAGTACAAGTAAAAAAAGGAGAAAGGGTTAATTAACATTTAGTTATCCATGGGACTTATGTTACATCGGACGGCTATCTCTAAGCATGCGACCTCTGGTTAGTGGACAGTTACTGTTTTTACATCATGGACGAACAATTGTGTATAAGGTGTCGTGAAATAATTGGGGGGAGGCGCTGGTACACCTGGGTTTCTCGAGAGCAAGAATTCATCGATATTGCTCAGATTGTTTTAGAAGAATTAATGGAAAATCAAGTAAGTATTGACCTACAGTTATTTTTGCACTAAAGAGTGATATATTATATTTTATTGTTAAAACGATGTTGTCGTCATTAATTTTGAACCCTGCATTGCATTTTGAGTCAGATCAACACTGTTGTTTAATCAGAATGACATTCCTATATGTCTAAATGTAAGGATGCTATGGACTGCCCTGACCAGCTCAACGTGTGCGTAAAACTTGCAACAAAAGAAGAACGTGTCTCTTATATGAGTCTACTACAGAGATTCTGCAGAGATGATTCTTGGTTTCTTAAGAACTTGCTCATACTTATACGTACATACAAACACTAAAGTATGAATATTAATGTGTAAGGAACAGAAAGGATTCCGTTATTGGCCTTTGTTTTAGTAGAGTTACCATTTTTCTTACTTGTTTTGTACAGTGCTGCGCATTTAAGTTTCATTGATAAATAAATAACGTGGCTATGTCTATGAGATAATAATATGATATGTATATTTTTTTGTTGTTCTAGATGCCACCAACGGATTTCATTTGCCGAGCTTGTTGGCAAAGGGCAGAAAGGACACATCAACGAATTTTACGGGAAGTACGCCAGGACAACGTTGCTGAGGAAAATAATAACGAAAACCGTCAAGCTGCAGGGTCAACATTAGCACTACCTGGTTTCAAGCGTACTCCCAACACTACTGTAAATTGTGTTTTTGAGCATTGTCAGAATATGTCCAGACTCCGCATACCACAAAACATTATTTGTCGTATGTTATGTCGTTACAACCTCATGATTCCTGAAAATGGCCGCGTTTGTGAAGAACACTTGCAACAAAATGTTTGGCATGAACTCCCACTGCAAAATAACTTAATGGAAGAGTTCACTGCAAATCAGATTGTTTACACTCTCACCATAGCGAAAAACCACATCACATCTGAGTTTTTAAACTTCGAGGAGTACGAAGACATAAATCCAAGTGAATTCCGCACGTGGACCAGTATTACGAAAGAACAGTTCTCTTCTTTGTTAGAAAATGTGCCCAGCCTCAATAATAATCGATGCAAAAAAACTATGCTCGCAGCGGTATTAACAAAAATGCGGACCGGAGATTCCAATGTAAGACTAGCCTCAATATTCAAAATGTCCGAATCAACTTTTCAAAGAATGTTGAAGAAAGGTCGTGAAGCATTGATGGCGGACTATGTGCCGTCACGAGTTGGTTTCGACCACATGACCCGTGAGGAAGTGGTCCAACGAAACTTGATAGTCCCAGAAAGACTTTTTGGCAACCCAGACAGTCCAATCAATGAAAGGAAAGCTGTGACAATGTGCAATGGTACTTATATCTATCATCAAAAGAGCTCTAACTATTTCTACCAACGGAAATCGTATAGTGGTCACAAGTATCGTCACCTTCTCAAACCAATGTTATATGTATGCTGTGATGGTCATATAATAGAGGTTTCTGGACCTCATGCTGCAACTACTTCTGATGCGGTGATTATGAACAACTCTGTAGATAACGAAGAAGGCGGTTTTCATTGGTTCTTTAGGCCGGGGGACGTATTTATTATAGACCGCGGATTCAGGGACTCGGTGAGGTCCCTTGAAGACTACGGCTACGTAGTGCATATGCCGGAGACAAAGAACCGAAGGAAACTGCAGCTTACCACTGACCAAGCCAACAAGTCTTGGCTTGTGACCATTTGTCGTTGGGTGATCGAAGTCATAAATGGACGTTTCAAAATAGATTTTCGCCTATTAAGAATAGTCCACAGTAACCGATCACTAAGACATATGATGGACTACTTTAGAATTGCTGCAGCTCTTATAAATGACTTCCATGTCCTGATCGACAATAATGTGCATGCTAATGAGTTTTTAAGAATTATTAATGAAAGAATAACTCTGCCTAATAGATTAGCAGATCTTGTCATCACTAATAACTACAATAGAAGGAGAGCACATTTCCAGTCGATGACAGCCAATACGCCGGAATTTGACCAGTTCCCCAGATTTACGCAAGAGCAACTGACATTGTTTGCCTTGGGCAGCTATCAAATAAAGCAGGCTCGAAGCTATTATGGGGAGCATA
Organism: Ypsolopha sequella; assembly: GCA_934047225.1. NCBI lineage: Eukaryota > Metazoa > Arthropoda > Insecta > Lepidoptera > Ypsolophidae > Ypsolopha > Ypsolopha sequella. Next base: position 19,671,611 of record OW203991.1, read on the forward strand.
TTCAACCTGATGGTGCGTTTATCATAGAGCTTGGTGGAGACATGCCAGCTCAAGAGGTTCGGGAACTGGATGGAAGAGACCTTTGGCTTATAAGAGGTCGCATACAGTCAAGACACGTTCAAGCCAAAACTTACTACGTTTACATCGCCGTTGAGCCAACTTTACTCGGAAGAGAAGCAATTCCTCATTACTACTGTAGCTGCAATATTGGGAGACGTACATTAGGATGCTGTGCACACGTTATGACCATCATATGGTACATGGGTTTTGCGCGGCATGATCCCACCATAGTTCCACCGGCAGAGGGTCTGGAAAATATAATAGTCAGACAGAACGAATATTAACCTTTTTACTGTTTTGTTTTTTTCAAATAAATATTTTATTCCATGTTACCGTTTTATTCAGATTTAAACCAATTAATTTATTATTTATTAAGTTAGATAAGTGAAATTCAGGTTAGTTTATTGAAAAAGTATGAATATGACTATTTATAGCTGGTGAAAGAGTACAGAGAATAACCCCTGTGCATTGATTTCATAGTAAAATATGTTCAAAACATCTTTTCTGCACAACAAATCATTAATAATGTGATATTTTTTCGAAAATTAATACAAAAATAATAATTTTCGAAATCATCTAACTAAGTAGAGAATGACCCTACAACTTAGGTACCATCGCAAAAAATGAATATAATGACACATTTTATCGAAATATAACATTATAATTTTTTGGCCGGCACTTTCAGATTTAGCCCAAAAATGTATGAACGCTGAATGATGTCCTTTAATTTATATTTGAAGCATGTGAAAGTATTAAGTTAAAGTTCAATGCATTTAATCACACTTATAAGAATTCCAATATAGTGCTTTGACAAGTGGTATCACAGTGGGACTGCATTTCAAAGGCCACACATGTACACCCAAATTTCATCAATGATTATTTAAAGCAGGGTTCGAAGTGATAATATTGATAATTATGTTTCATCTTTATCAAGATAAGTTGATAATTAGATTAGATAGGTTGATTTATTTATCAACAATAATATATACATATTTTACAATAATTTTACAAGTAGAAAATATTTGCCACTGGTTAAGGCGATTACCATCGCCAAATTTGCAGCTCGATATTTGTCAAGCTACAAATATCAACGGAAACGACATTGAAATAACGTTTATATCAGCGCGCAATGCATAGTGGCTGTTACGACGCTCGCTGCGTCCTTGATAGGGCGAAATAGGAGAAAATTATACTTTTCACTTGGACGTGATTACTCGATTGAATAATCTTATGTTATGTTTATAGCTATAAAATTTATCTATTTATTAAAGCATAGATAAATTCAATCGGCCAAGCCACTCAAGAGCAGTAGGGAATTTGAGGTCAAAAAACACCATTCAGTAAAAAAAAAAATTATGTAGAAGTTTTGATGGTATGAAAAAAAAATTTTTCATATGTTGTCTAAGAGTTGATTATTCATAATAATTTTTTTCATTATTTTTGGTTTCGCCATAAACGAGGAGTAGGCTTTAGAAAGTACCCATTTGGCAATAGTAATGCCCTTAATTTGTCGCATTCTGCGTGTATCGGAACACGCGTGATTCCCCGCGTCGTCGTGTTTCAGTGTTGCTGTTTTATGTCGCTAGATCTAGCGGATCTTTGAGGTCTTTAGCGTTTTATTTTAAAATTTAAGACTATTTTAGGCCTTAAAATTGGTTTAGCGATTTTTTCATTACCTGTATATTTCTTCATAATGATCAATAAATATCTTGAATATAGAAAAAAAAACATTTGAACCTTAATGTGTTTGATTTTTATTGGATAACTATCATGATATCAAGGGGCATATTTATTTTGATACTGTCAAACCCTTATTTAAATTACCCATTTGGCAATAGTAATGCCCTTAATTTGTCGCATTCTGCGTGTATCGGGACACGCGTGATTCCCCGCGTCGTCGTGTTTCAGTGTTGCTGTTTTATGTTGCTAGATCTAGCGGATCTTTGAGGTCTTTAGCGTTCTATTTTTAAAATTTAAGACTATTTTAGGCCTTGAAATTGGTTTAGCGATTTTTTCATTACCTGTATATTTCTTCATAATGATCAATAAATACCTTGAATATAGAAAAAAAAACATTTGAAGCTTAATGTGTTTGATTTTTATTTTTATAACTATCATATTTATCTTGATACTGTCAAACCCTTATTTAAAGCACTAGACCAGAGGTCCACGTCATTCAACCAATTGACTTGATAACCATAATGTATCATAGTTTATTCTATATACAAATTATTATGTTACCCTCTCTATTTAATCAGTATTCTGGTTTAAACTATACAATAAAGTTATTATTTTGTAACACCTACAACTTACTCAAATAAGAATCTTTACTTTCTAAGTTATAGCATATGAAGCAATCTGGGTTTGCTGGAAGAAATCTCTTCTTAAAGATAAGCTCGCCTATGTACATTATATCTATTAGTGTACTGTATCAATATTACGTTTTATGTACAATAAAATATGAGACCGGCAAATTTTTCAAGTCAATATAATGTTAAATTTATGTAGCTTTTCTACTCTTTAATATAACAAATAAAATAATGACAGATGAGATAGATCTCTAAATTTAAATGTAGTTAACATAACCGATAAAGACCTTGTCATAATAGAGGCGGTCAGCGCTTAAGTGGCCTATGTTTTCCAGACACAATTGATTTTTGTCTGGAAAAAGATAGGCCACTTTAGCTCTCACCGCCTCATTTATTTCATAGTAAACTCTTAAAAAGTCTTTGCTTTGGGGCCATTTAACAAAAAATTTATGAAGGTAAAGGGAGGAATCTCATCGTCATCATTGTGTGCCATCGTCAAAATGAAGTTTGCAGGTCAGTAGGCTAAATTGCTTGTGATTGCAATTGCCGTATCCTTCAAGTCTATAAAGCTTTTTAGTCCAGTCCACACTTTGATGTCATCTGTCAATTTGTGACGTCTACATGGGTCCAAAACACTCTCCGGTAATTGCATTTAACCCTTAAATGCATCTTGGGTTGAAAACGGCACAAAGGAATTTTTATTTATTATTTACATAATTGTATGTAAAAATTTATAGTTATATGACTGCATGAGCTAAAAATATGTTTGGCCACAAATTTAAATTTTTTTAAGTTTTTTTAAGTCATTAATTCATTTTCCTTTGTTTATTTTTGTATTTTCTCGCATTTTGGCGGGAAAATCGTGGAAGAGAGCTTTTGGAAAAAAAATCTAATACATATTCTGCTTACATATATTTTTATAGTTTTTTTGATATTAAAGTCACAAAGAGTTCAGCTTTACAAGTAGGTACCCAATAAAAAAACAGAAAAACTAAAAAATTATATTTTTATCGCAAATTAAATTTGTTTTTTTTTTCTTGTTTTTAATTGTAAAACCCCCCTTTCAATCAAGAAATATTTTTTAAATTATTTTTTTCTTATTATTTTGGTATTTTTCTATCACTGTTTTCAATTTCATACAAAAATAAAATCTCATGCATTTAAGGGTTAAGACTAGTACATAGGTATGTATGTATACATTATATATTAGTCTTAATAGTATACAACTAGACCAGTGACTAATAGTTGACTGGTAGTTCATTATCACAATCTTCAAGGTGGAGGCAGATAAATCCAGTAAAGTCGAGTGGTGAGTCTAAACATCAGTCTTTATCTACATTTGTTGTTATAACAGTCTCTGGAAACTGATTAGTTGGTATTCATTCAAACAAATTTAAGAACAATGTGATGTTTGGTTGCCATATTTGACAAATTCCAAGAATTGAATCTCTCTTTTACGGCACTGGATTAATAATTGTTTTGTAAGGATTCTGCAGCGAATAAAAAAATTACAAGTGTCCAGTAATATAAAGACTAAGATATGAAGGGTAAAGATCATTGTAATTTTTTTTCAAAATTGAGTAAATAGTGCCATCTCCTAAAATGTCTTAATAATAATGATTGAGCGAAAACAAAAACTTGAAAAAAATAACACATTCCGCAGAATATCGCTTTTAAAAATAAACCAGACTCAAGAAGCTTAAAAACCTAACTTAAAAAAAAGGTCATAACTAGTACAAAAAGTAAAGTTTTTTCTACTTATTTCAAATTTACCTTCTGTTGACTATGATCCCTCTTCCCGCTTACCCTTCATATGTTTATCCCAAAATACACAGAGGTTATAAATGTGATGATAGAACATCTCAATAATAGTATGTTACAGTGACTGCCCCAGACCTTGGCAAAATTCCACAATTAGCATCCAAATCAAGGTCTATTTGTATAGATAAGTTTTATGTTGGTTATAGCTAAGTGGGCAACTGCATCATATTTCTAACTGAAGTCACATGACTGCATAGTGTAAACAGGAAACTTTTTGCCCTAGACAGATGTTTGTTACGTAATGGATTATCCCAGGCATATCGGATGCAAAGAGGATCGCAGACGCCGTTTCCGTCGCTAAAGTTGGCACATTTCAAGATTTACAAAAACATTAACTGTTTTCAAACAAAATTTGGCGCCACGCCAATAGTAAAAGCTTTTCACTAACGTACTTCCACGCTTGCTTGAGGGCAAACTCATACAATAATCCTTCAATAATCTTATAAAAGAAGCCGGACTTTTGAGAGTAGTGGAAAAGGCCTGATTTTACCTTAATCATAACCTCCAAGATTTTATCTTGATTAGAAATTAAAATTCTAGGGAAGAGGACCGCAAGGGAAATAGGTGAAATGCAAGAATAACTAGGTAATACGTTTTTCTTTGTAGAAGCATGTGATTACGGGTAAAATTACTTGAAAATAACAAACCTGGCATCGGCACACGATGTCGGAATCCACCGCTAACAAATCTACTACTTTGCCTTTACCCTCGTCTCCCCATTGAGCTCCCAGAACCACGGTCACTTTATTGCTGTTTGCAATTTTAGATCTTTTGCAAGGGCACGAAGACATTTCCCCGTTTAATTCGACGTGTGAAGCCATTTTTCGGCTGATTATTGAGAAAATGATTTAATTTGCGATACGCGCATGCGGCTACAGCGCTCGCTGAGCAACAAAAAACGACTGAATTTGACTGAATGAAATTGTTTGACGACGACCGACCGACCGACCGAGACCGTGACCGAAACTGACTGACCCTGCGGTCCGAAATACCCCCGCGGGGATTGAATGAACGGATATATGCCCTGCGGTCCGAAATTTACCCTGCGGTCCGAAATAGAATTACAATGGATGATTAAGCTATGCGAATTTTATTTTTGTCACTGTCCCTCCAAGCGTAAAATCGTGCAGTGTGAGAGGGGCGGATTCAGGGGAAAAAAGTTGTTTTTTTTTTAATCTAAAATAGCTAGCAAAATTTCAAATATCAAATCTCTAGATATTGTTAAAACACACCTAATAAAATATGTTTGCGTTCTGTATAATATGGTTTATATACGTCAAACGAGGAGAAAAAGTGTGTTTGAAGACTTCATTTCAACAATTATTTATATCGAGGAAAATTTATCCAAACATGTTTTCCAATTTCAAAACCCTACATAATATAGTCAAAATGCATATATACCCGAAATGTATTAAAATTTTGCGTGTATTTCATGAAAAACACGGAAAAGAAACAACACCCGTATTTTTTTCGCATATCACCTTAAGGACTACTTTTTGCCCAGTGTGAAGTTAGATTCAGAAATACAGACCCTGCGGCCCGAAACAGAATTATATCGCTAAAATCGATTACGAAAGTATGAAGTGAATGGCTTATAATCCATTGTAATTCTATTTCGAAACGCAGGGTTAGTTGAATGGTTGTTTCGAAACGTAGCTCACTCGGTCACTCACCCCGCTTCTAACCCTGCGGTCCGTAATACGCTTGTAAAGTGTGACGTCACTCACGCATCGCGGTCCATCTGTCAAAATTGATGCCATTTCTCTATACAAATAGCAGGATTGTTTCGTTGCAGACTATTCAAACTAAGCGCATTTTATACAATAATGACTCGTAAAAGTGTACTAAAATTTCACACCATAGCATCTTTTTTCGAAGGGGAGCAAAAATTGATCGAAAAAGGTGAAAATGCTTATAATAGCAGCCATGTAAAAAGTGGTCTGTTTGACCAACAACTTGGATACATACAAGGGAAAGTTCATGCTAGCATGAAGAATAAAGATTATGATGTGAATGCAAGTATATATTATCTTTATTTAATACTTTACTTAACAAATAATTGCTTAAAATAACCCAAAGACAATATAATAACTCCGTAAATAACCTTCAAATGTGGTCATACATAGTAAGAGCTAAGCAATTCTTTTGGTCCTCCATGCTCTTCAGTTTCTTGACTGATATTAAAGTTCCCTGTACGTTTTTTTTTTCAGATACATTTTGATGATAAAGGTTCAATAAAACAAGCAACATGCAATTGTCCACGAGGTCAAGTGCGCTGTCATCACATGGCAGCTTTGCTTTTGTACTGTTTGTACAATGTGTCCGTGACTGATGTTTCATGTTCTTGGTCAGCTCGTAAACCAATGCAAAATGAGGAGGTAGTAAAGACTGTAGAGGAACTTTATCCACCAAAAAGAGAATATAGTGCTACATTACCACTCAATGATGCGAAGAGGACAAAACTGTACGATTCTCTTACAACAACTGCAGCCCTGGTTGGTTTTTCTTGGATGTTATCCCCAGAGCCGGAGTACTCTGTTGAAAGAACTCTGGAATCATTTATTTTTTCAACTGAATTTGAAAACAGTCCAGACAAAAAACTAGCCTTATTGACATTTTGTCTCTTAACTGAAGATAAAATTAAAAATATCAGTCGTACTACTGTTGGCCAATCAAAAAACCCTCACTGGCTCATCCAAAGAAAGCACAGGTTAACTGCTAGTAACTTTGGAATAATTTTAAAAGCTTGCCAAAACGATAAATATTCCAAATCCCTGTTTAAAACAATAAGTGGTTGTTATTCACTGGATGGAGTCAAAGCCATCAATTGGGGAAAGGAAAATGAAGCTGCTGCCATTAAGGAGTTCGAAGAAGCTATGGGTTCTAAAGTTACTCAATGTGGGCTTATTCTACATGAAAATGGACTGCTTGGTGCCAGTCCAGATGGAGAGATCATTGATGAAGGCAGTTTAGTTGAAGTGAAATGTCCGTATAAGTACAGAAATGTAGACAACCTGGAGGATGTCTTAAAAACTGATAAAACATATTTCCTATCCTACAATACCGAAAGTGGACTTTTTTACCTCGACAAGAACATAATTATTATCACCAGATCCAAGGACAACTACACATAGCAAAGAAAAGCATGTGTAATTTTATTGTGTGGACCCCACATACTTTAATCGCTGTACAGATACATAAAGATGATGCATGGGCTTCCAATTTATGCATACTAACCAACTTTTATGTTGAGAAATACATTCCATATTTATTGTATAAAGCCAAATAAAGTAATTTACTATGTGATATATATATATAGTGATGTGGTAGCATGGCTGACCTAGGAAAGTCAAAACGTGATGGCGGTGTTATTTATTTCGGCAGTAGCAATTAGGGGTGAACTAAGAAAACACACTCCGACCCGTACACAACAAAACGTGGGCAGAACGAAATGACTGCCAACTGTCAAGATGCCGCAGTCAAATGGTAAAGTAACAAGATACTTATTAAAATTTACATGATCTGACCTGCATGACATGGTAGGTATCATAACTGGGCACTACAATCTAAACAAACAACTCTTCACAACTGGTGGCACCGATAGCCCTCTATGCAGAGAGTGCCTTCTAGAGGACAAGACAGTGGAACATGTGCTACTCTACTGCTCTGCAACCAAAGATATGAGATGAAAAGCAGGGATCGCAACGAGCTTCAACTTGCTTCACTGGACCAGTTTTTCTGTCAGCATGCCGAAGGTGTTCGACTCTATCTTAAGGAGCTGTCCTGGCTGGGCTCTGACTGACCGGGGAAAGAGCACAATATTCATGGTTGCGGAGAATCAGTGCAGGACTCATCGCCCCCGCTACGAATTTAGAATTATTTACTTTACCTGATATAAATAATATGTCTTCACGCAGTGATCTGTTTATTTCTTTCAATAAATATGAAAATCTAGCATCTGAACGTTTTTATTTAACAATACATAGACTAGGTTTCTATCTGTTACGAAGCTGACAAACTTCTTACTTAAATAACATACTCAAATGCATATTATTATTCAGTTTATTAATAAAACATACCTTTTTGATCAAAACATAGATTTATTTAAATTATTGTGTATTTGCTCAAAATTAATTATGTATTTTATTTTAACACATTTATTTTGAGCAACTACACTCATATTAACAATATTCTTATAGTTACAATACATTACATTCTATTTTAGTAACACTTATGTATTTTTAAACTAATTAAATTTTTTCATGAAGGGGATTGTAAAATACTTCTACTTCCTTAATTAAAGGATATTGAAAGTTAGTTAGAGCACATGTAACTTGCCAAATCTTGGTGGAAAGGGTATGGAGATAAAATGGGATGTGATCTAAAATCAAGTAACCTTTGACACGTTGAATCGCCCGTTCCACATGAATTCTCGCACGTGCAATTGAAGTGGTTTGAAAAACCTGGTTTGGAGTAAATTGTGGGGTTGTCAAAAATGGAGGTATATTAACTGAAACACCAGGTGGTAACATATCAGATATTAAGAAACCTTTGTCAGCAAGTATAAGGTCCCCAGCAGTAAATTTAGTTAATAGTTGACAATGGTTGACAATAGCCTTATCTGATGTTGAGCCTGGATACAGTTTGCTGCTGTAAGTAAGAACTCCATTGGGTGCGACACCAACAAGTGCTTTAAAAGTATTTCTATGCTTATAGTGACTGTATGTTAATCTCTGTTTGGTCATAGATTTTCTAGAGGTTGCGCAAAAAACTTCGGTACAATCAATTACCATGCGGCAATTTGTAAATTTGGCGAAGCAATTGGGTAAGCAAGTGTTATTTTTTGCTTGTGATGGTATCTTGTTCATTAAACCCTCATATAAAAAGCTGTGCAATATATGTATCCACGTCACAGTTACATTTGTTACAGTCTGCAAAAAGCACACCTAAATCAGTATGTGTTAAATTCAATCTAAGTTTTATTAAAGTCATGAATATCTGATCAACTTGGCTAACACGAGTAACTTTCCAACCACAGTAATAATTTACTTCAATACCATCAAATAAGCTCAAAAATATTTTCAATATTTCTTCGCTAGGTATACCTGTATAATATCTGATCAACTTATCATTTCCTTCTATTATTTTAAGAGACCAAGGTACTGTTTTTAAGGAAATCATTTCTTCTTTTAGCTTCTTATTTTCCAACAACAGCAAAGTGTTCTCAGCTTCTGCTAAAATGCTATGTTCCTTTTCAGCGGGCAAATTTTCTCGAGATTCTTCCAATTGTTGGGGCACAACTTCATTAGTACTTCTATCTACAGTTTTCTGTGGAGTTTCAAAATTGAAAATCTTGGTTCGGTTCCTGTCATAAATAAGTGGATAGTTTTCTCTTTTACCATCTTTAAAATGACAACTGCAAATCCGCGAATGTTTGGAAGGAAGTCTATCAGCTCTCCTGGAATTACAAAAGGAATCAAATATAAGCATCTAACAAGAATTATAAATAGGTACTTACTCTAAATAAACAATAGATCTAGCCATATAATAATTTTAAGGTCGTAAAATAAAACAACACAAACATACCTTATATATTTTATCCATTTTCTCGAAATTCTTTCGTTTTTGGGGAATGTGAAAAACTTACACCGATGCTTATCGTTGTAGTGATTGCAGCCTGGGGCAAAACACATCATTTTGAAGCTCTTTTTAATTAATTATTCAGTTTAAAGAGGTCCCTTTCTTAGTTATATACAAATTAGTATGGCCTTGCAAATGTCAAAAAGTTTCATGGACCGCACCAGTTGGGGGCGTTAGTGTCGCTTTACAAGCGTATAGAATTACATAGATAAAAGCTATGAATGAATTAAAGTGTGAGCGATGACTGGTCCGTAATTTGTGAGCTAGCAAACGATGTGAAAGATAGCTTATGATTCGGACCGCATTAAAAAAGATACATCTTAACCATAACCTCTTATCACAGAATACAATAGGATTATTTGATTTTATTTCGTCAAAGTGCCGTGATTCGTGATGGAACAAGAAGAGTTTGTAGCACTGTTCTTTAACGTAGACTCAGATAGCGACGAAAAAATATATATACATATAAATTCTTCCTTTTCGACGAAAAGTTCCACACGACTTTTTATTTGTTTCTCTCATGGCCGAATAAAACATATACTATGATTTGTCTGATCTGAACTGCTGAAATAATGGAGCGAAAACAATTTTTGACATTCCATTCCGTTCAACGCTCACATCGCCTCACCTCCGTCGCATGAGCCACGAAAGTCATACGAATGAATGAACGCATTTGCTTCACTCATGGATTATTAGCCATTCACCTCATTCATTCGTAATCGATTTTAGCGAAATAATTCTATTTCGGAACGCGGGGTAACCCTGCGGTCCGTAATAGAATTACAATGGATCATAAGCCATTCACTTCATACTTTCGTAATCGATTTTAGCGATATAATTCTATTTCGGAACGCAGGGTAAGCCCCATACCCGCAGACCTCGGTAGAGCTTATTCCTTATTCTGAGCCGTAGAGGGAGTACTACGTTCTGAGCGGTAGAGCCTCGGACAGACAAACCGTTTTTTGCTTATTGAACAATGTTCATGATTTAGACATTTATTTCACTATGTGACGTCACAAACGCAACCAGGAACAAAAACACGTTTTTGGGACTATTTCTGTTTATTTGCTAACTTGGTCTGAATTAAATTGTGTCAAAAATATTGGGTTTAAAACGGAAAAAAAGGACAAATTACGACTAGCAATAATTACAATCATAGAAAATCCATACATTTTATTTTATTCACTTTATATAAATTCTATTGAAATGCGCAACGATATGTTAATTTGACAACAATGACGGTAGTTAGTGTAAATTTAGTCCTGAGGTACCTAGTTTGCGTGGTCACCCAAAACTACGTAAAAGTACTTACATTTGCTAAATATTCTCTGTTAAAAATGTCATATTTAACCACAAACAAAAATAGTATTGGTTACGACAAACAGTGATAGACTTAAGTGAAACAGTTCAATTCAATATCATTTTATCTGGCTTCCGATAATATGACTCCGCACATTAGTTCCGCCAATGTCAAGTTATAACTTTATAAATAGAAAGACGCCTAGTGACTTTACAGGTGAATTTAAGAAACATCGTCCAAATTCATACTTGAGCTTTGGTAAGTGATCAGCATCATGAACCATAAACGATTTTTGAAAAATTCATAAAATGAAATTCCGATTCCCATAGTGATTCACTCGGGACTGGGAGTCAGAGTGAGAGTCAGAGATTCACCAGCCCAGAGTGAATCACTATGGGAAATCGAAATTTCATTTTATGATTTTATAAAAACTGTTATCGATTCATGATGCCGATCACTTACCAAGCCTCCAGTATGAATTTGGACAATAATATAAAAAAGTCACCTTTATAACTAAACGAACATTTAACTCTCGTCGATCTTCCACGAGTACAACAATTAATTATTAATTTAGCTTTTTATTTATAATTACACAATATAACTTTAAATATATAAAATAAATAAAAGAAAATTATAACTTGAAATATATTTCGGCCCTTAGTGGGCCGTCATCAGTCAAGTATCAATATATTAATACTTGACTGATGACGGCCATGATGATATGCTCCATATCTATAAACAATAAATAAAAGAAAATTATAATTATATAAAAATTATAATAATAAGAAAATTATATAAAAATTATAATATATTGATATATTGATACTTGACTGATGACGGCCCACTAAGGGCCGAAATATATTTCAAGTTATAATTTTCTTTTATTTATTGTTTATAGATATGGAGCATATAAATAACAAAAACAATTAATACACGATATATTTCGACTCCTACTGTGGAGTCGTTATCAGTCGAATGAGGTATAAATATGACATATAAAGAATATAAAAATTTAAAAAAAAGTGACATCTGTTAAAAAGAAGGAGGAACAAAGAAACTTTTTGGGAGTGATGATAGTAGTGATGATGAATGATTATGATGATGATGATGATGGTGATGATGATGATGATGATGATGATGATGATGGTGGTGATGGTTATGATGATACTATTACTATTGGGGTATTAAAGTGAATGTTTTGTCAGATGAGTCATGTCATGTTTGTCTGTCAGTGCTGTCTGTTAGTGCTGTCTGTCAGTGCTGTCTGTCAGTGCTGTCTGTTAAGTCCTGGTCCATAGTGAGCACCAAGTGACCATGTTTCCCAGGTCCTTAATTCAATGTCTGTCAATGGAGGGCTGAATGCTTTGATGATGCGTAAGGTGAAACAGTCGTTGAACGTCAAATTGTGGAGGCGGGTGTGTGTAGGGATGGGAAGAATGTTGTTTGGTGTGCGGTCTGAGGTGTGTCGATGTTGATTTATTCGGATGTGTACTGGGTTCTTGGTTTCACCTACATAGAATGCCGGGCAATGAATGGGTTTGGTGTGATTTGTTTGTGTTTCTGATATGTCTGTGAAATATTGGTCTGTGGTATAAGTGTTTTTGGAGGAAGTTATTTGGGTAGTGTCTTTTGGAGAGTGAGTCGTGAATTTAGTTGTGGTAGTTGTCAAGTGCGTATTGATTGTTGCAGATGCGGCGGCCACGGAGCAAAAGTGAGTAAGGTATGGATTTTTTGATATGCGCCGGATGACAGCTATGAAAATGTATATATTGAAATTTGTTGGTGGGTTTGAAGTGTATGGAGGTGTGGATGTGGTTGTTGTGGTCAATGAATAAGTCAACGTCAAGAAATGTGATTTTGTCAGTGGAGATATCGTGAGTGAACTTTAATGGGCTGTGGTTGTTGAGTCGGTCAAGAAATTTTGTTAGTGAGTCTGTTTTGTGCGGCCAGATCATGAAAATATCGTCGATGAACCTCTTCCACACAAGTGGTTTCAGAGGCTCCGAGGCTAAAAAACTTTCTTCGATGGACGCCATGAAAATGTTGGCGTAGCTCGGTGCCATTCGGGTTCCCATTGCTGTGCCTTTTATTTGATGATAAAATTTATTTTCAAAGCTAAAAAAGTTGTTGTTAAGAATGATTTCTGAAAGTTTTATTATAAAATTTGTTGATGGTTGATGGGGCAAAGGGCGGTTGTTTAGATGGGTGCGAAGAGAGAAGAGACCAGCGTGGTGTGGGATATTGGTGTAGAGGGAGACGACGTCTATGGTCACAAACAGTAGATTTTTATTGGGGGGTAGTTGTAAACACCATGTCATCCAGATTTCGAGGAAATGATTGGTGTCTTTGATATATGATGATATGCTTTTAACAAGTGGCTGAAGATGAAGACTTTTATTTATTGTATATATTTAAAGTTATATTGTGTAATTATAAATAAAAAGCTAATTAAGGCATACCATATATTTATTAAATTGTTAATTTAAATAGATATAATTTAAAGATTAAAGATAGCCCAGCAGTGCCCAGCACACAGTACAAAGAAACAAAACAAAATATGAGAAGCAACTATACAGTTACTGTATGACTACCCCAATTATAATTTAATAAATCTACTTATTAAATATACAAAGGGACTATAAGCAAGGGACAGTAAAAAGCTGAAGTTGATGAGGTGGGGGATTTCTAAAGGGAGAACATCATACAGACAAAATTAAAATTTTTGGCAATCAAAAAATCTGTACCTTCTTCTAAAGGTGTGGTCATGGGATCACAATAAACCACTATTTTCCATTAAAACACCCATGATTCGGTCACGTCCCTCAACAAACGTCAAAAATCGTTGGGATAACTTGGCTGTCAAACGTGATTGTGCCGCTAACTTCAGGCCACTCCACTACAAACCAGCATGGTAAGGTATTTGACACTTCAATGATCGGTCACGAAGTTCGTTTTGTTTACGTCTCTTTCGCCGACTTACCAACACGATAGCTGAGGGTGATTAATCTGTTTATTTTGATAACCATACTACATGTGAAATAGTCGAGCAAAAAAACGCCTTAGTTGTCAGTCGTTCGGTTCGTTTGACATTTGTGATTTTGAATGAAATCAGATGGACTCACAAATTATAGAAGGATACTACGTATCAGATAGCCCTCTCGCCTGTAGTTAACCTCAGACACGTCTTCTGCCTCCTGATTGGCTGGGGGAAAACGATATATCACTTTTTTTATTATTCACATCTTATTGTGTAGGCCAAGACACCAACTCTAAACAGCCATATTAAAAAAAAAAGCAGGGAGGCAGACCTTTCGTTTTTCATAGGACTAAAATTGCACAAAAGTTGGAAAACCTTACGATTTTTCCTACTTTTGTGCATTTTAGTCCTTAAATGAAACAAAATTAGATACGAAATAAAACAAATCTATCTATTTTATTACCTTTTTAATTTTATATTTAAGTAAAGCTTTTGCTTGCATATGCTGCAAGTTTTTGACATTTTCCAAACGAAATACATCTGCGCCTCTTAATATTTTGTTAATGAATGACATTACACCAGCTAAAATTTGCCAGTCTGTTATTTCCAATGATTTTGATGTTGAGGGTTCTGAAAATAATTGAAAATTGTTAATAAATTATAATTTATTTATTTACACACGCAACAATAATACACAAAAGATAACAAATAAACCACAAGTAATGAAAAAATATTCAAAAAAACAAAAACCTGACGGCATGAAAAATTGTGAACTTAAAATTTTCGAACTTAATAAATGAACTGAAAGGATAGAAACAAGTAAAAATCAAATATTTAATTATAATATTAATCAATAAGTATATCATCAGGGAACAGTGCAAATGGGGAGTTCGGGTGAGTGCTCTTAATTAAGAAACATGCACATGAAAAAACCTACATGATAAATATAATAATGCTATATAATAGGGTATAAAGATTTTAAACATAATAAGTCAATTTAACTATACCTGAATATCGATAATCGTGTTGAAAACTTGTAACACCTTTTTGGTTCTTCATAATTGGAGGAGTTTCAATAGAAGTCACACTCGGTTCAAATTGAGCAGGCTCAAGTGCTTATAATGGTGTGTGATCTAAAAATTATAAAAATTCTTAACATCTTCAGTTCAGCCAGCACTATAATATAAACAAGGTGGCTTAGCTCACATAAATTAATGTATATAATAATAATTCATAAGCCGCATAAGTCCGTCTTCACCCATACCATTGCAGAACAGGGAACGGAGGTAAGCTTATTTTGTACAGAGAGTGTAAGAGAGAATGAGAGATACATACTCTCTCAAAAGCCTGCTGCTGCTCCCCATGCAATTCTTTATCCCTATATGTGCATATTCACCAATCGCTGTGATACTTAACACAATTACAATTTCAATACAAAATGCCTGGAAGAGTTAATACACTGTCACTGTATAACAAGATTAGCACCAACAACAATTACTCTGACCAAAATAAATGTAAGTAGGTAGGTACCTGTTGAAGTTCCCATGGTATGAATAGTTTTTTTTTGTGGAGGTTCATGATTTGACGCGGCATATGAATCTTCATTGTGCCTCTTCCTGGCATAGCTATGATCAGCTGTTGGATAATAATTCTCTGTGGACATATAAAGATAACAATGAATATTAGTGTTAAAATGAGATACCTATTAATACTACACATAATAAAGCCGATTTTGAAGGTTTTAGTTTTAAGATAAGAAACCTACTAAAAAACTTAATTTTAAATGACAGCACTATTTTTTGCTATTTTGAAGGGCACACTAACTAAAATTAACAAGCTTTTAGGACGCTCCTAAGTTTAATTCACAGATAACGGACCACAGATGAGAATGGACCATTAATCAACAATAATATTGACAATAATCAACATTACGGGTGATTCCATTCGGTCAGTATGGCAAGCAATCAGTATTTCTACTTCTTGGTAGAATTACGACCATGTTGTAAATGATTTCATTTTAATATTTTAGTATTTTCCCGGGGTTTCACTAACTGGAACATTGTTTTTGGAAAACCTACTAATAAAATTATTAAAAAAAGATTACCACAATTGATCATTATCAAAATTAAATAATTTTATCTGTCACATTCATGGTTATTTTAGTTATGTAAGTTATTTTTAAGATTATTATGCTGGCAAAACTTAACAACTTTGACAGACTATAGATTATTTTCTTTGGAATTTGTTTTATTTCTTGTTTACGTCGTAAAACTTTACGAAACGACCATGAGTAACAGCAGGAGAAGGTCGAACAAGAGAGACAGACGAAGCTCATGTTAACTACATACATGCTCATATGATTTTAGTGCGTGGTAAGTTTTGATCTAGATAAAATCAAAAATACCTTTTAAAAAACTTCCAATGGCCTTGGTGCTAATAGTCTATCTACTTTTCTAGGAAACGGGGATATCCTCAGGTGGCGCAGATATGGAGAGACCTCGCCCTTCAAAATAGTTGGGACGTGCCAGAGATATACTTAACGGAGCAAGCAAGTATGTATCTTTGTTTTTTTTTTTCTTTCAAAGCCTAAAACAGAGATACTTTGAGGCCAGAAATCAACTGACATCACTTAACATTTTAGATACCACCAGCATGCCTAAGCCGTGGCAAGATTTTTCTCCTATAACTTAATTACATATGATTACTCGGAAGAAATGCTTTTGATGCAATTTCCCCTTCAGCTTACTGAGGAGATTCCTTGCAGAAGTAAGCTCAAGGCTGTGAGCTGAGCAATAACCATCTTAGCCTGTATTTGCTCACATCCCTGACTAATATGAAATCACATTCAGTTCCTAAGGGACCATCTTACTATATTCTTTGTGACGGCCTGGATCTGTACACTTACAAAGCTATGGCGGTCAAGGAGAAGGTGTTTTGTGTTTGGCCCCAAATAGTTTCTTTAAAAATCTCTTACATTATTAAACATGATATATTTATTTACAGTCCAGCGCATGGTTCCGAGGCCACTCGTGCAACGATACATGAAAATGCAAGTTCCAGTGAAGATGGTATAATCTAAGTGAATGAAAGATCACTTTATAAATACCCTAAATGGCTTGGCTGATGCAGTTCTGAGCATGGGCGAAAACATTTCCAGTGCATTGCGGAATGCTGCTGTTATCTACGAGCAGAGATCATGAGTGACAACCAAATTGACTCCTACTCAGTATGGGGCTGGTATGCCCGAAGATGGCAGGACCCTATAGAAACCATAAGTAACATAGATCTGAGCCCCGATCCGGACCGCGATGTATTATTTTACTATTTTGTGTTTTAGTGCTATGAATTAAATCTAATTTATAAAATGTTTATTTTATTAATTTGTCAAATCCTATTAGTAAAATGAAAGAGTTTCCATGACCCGGCAACATGTTGCTTGTCCTTAAGATGAAGAGATGATATGTTCGACATCAAGCTGTTCTACCTCGGCTTGCTATCAATGAACATGTTGTGCAGGGCAGAGTAGGCCAAAAAAATTGTTGCTGCTGTCTCAGGAGAGTTTGGTGCTTAAACAAGCAATGAAATTTATTATTCGGGTAGCACCTCATAGCATGGAAAGGTTGAACGACACGTCACTAATAAGGTAATAAGCCGTCTGGCTTCAGCAGAATCAGCAGATGAATGGAGGAACATTGAGGGCTGTCGACAGTCGAAAATGTTTCTCTCGACTATCATCTACAAAAAAGTAAGGTACACTCTTAATCTAAGTAGAATCAATCTAGGTACGTTGGTGGGTATTCTAACTGGCCACTGTAGGCTAAACAGACATCTGTCAATAATGAAGGTACAGGAGGACTCCTCTTACCCGCACTGCGGCGAGGAGGAAACGAGTAAGCACTACTTAGGTGAATGCTTTATATATTCTAGCCTAAGATGGGAAGTATTGGGTAATGATTACATCAAAGAAGAAGACCTCAAGTGCCTTGGGTACTCAGACATATTAAGAGAAGTGGAAGATTTGAGAAGGGAATGCAACTGGGACAATAGGATACCAAAGCTCCAAGCAATGGGAACTGGATGGAATAGCTCCAACTGGAGAGCCGACCATTCGCCTGTGCCCAGCAGGCGTCCCACCTCTAAATCATCATCATTAGTAAAATGAAAGAGTTTCCATGACCCGGCAACATGTTGCTTGTCCTTGAGATGAAGAGATGATATGTTCGACATCAAGCTGTTCTACCTCGGCTTGCTATCAATGAACATGTTGTGCAGGGCACAGTAGGCCAAAAAAATTGTTGCTGCTGTCTCACTAGAGTTTGGTGCTTTAACAAGCAATGAAATTTATTATTCGGGTAGCACCTCATAGCACGGAAAGGTTGAACGACACCACAGATGCTAGTGCTCCCATAAACCTTAGTATGTGTTTCTTATAGTTTTTGTATACAAGAGCAATTACGATGTTGTCCCTCATCATACCTTACCATCATACAAGGCTCGCAAGGTGTATGTAAGTGGACAAATTTTGGAAAAACTGCAATTTAAAAAAATGTTTGATTGAAGTGTGTACTTGTCGAGAGCAACTACGATGTTGTCCCTCATCATACCTTACCATCATACAAGGGTCGCAAGCTGTATGTAAGCGGACAAATCTACTCTTTTCAATAGAAATAAAACGTAGATGTGGCGTCAGGTTATAACACAAATTTGGGCAAAACTGCAATTTAAAAATGTATTCGATTGAAGTGTGTACGTGTCGAAGAATGTTTTTAATACGGTACACATCTATTTCTATCACAAAACTGTAAAATACTACAGGAAAAGTCGTCGGAAAATTTAGTCAGTTTTTATGAGGGACCTTATGAGCAGCTGATTAAAATCTTACTAAAAATACTAAATTTACTCAAGTGACAGCTCTAAACTGTGCCGTGAAAATACCAAAACACGTAAGTTGAGTAAATTAGTGCTGTCAAACATAAATTTAGTAGATTTTAGGTTTGACGTTTATAAATTCGTGACTTGAAAATGGCTCTTCGTTTTAATCACCACTTAGTGTAAATTTAGATACGTCAAACTAAAACTAAAACCTTCAAAATCAGCTTTAATAAGTAGGTAGCAAGTTTATTCTTACTAGTCATTCTTACCAGAATGAACTGGTTGGCTGGTTGATGGACTGGTTATTTCTTTAGCAGTAAATAATGCTGTGTAAGCATCGTCCAAAAGACGTGATTTCCATTTGTCTTTTGAGTCTTCTCTCAGAATTTGGGAATTTATGCAATTTAACGTCCTTTCGTGTATTATTGCATCCCGGCACACAACACTTATATAACGCATTCCTACAATCACAATTTCACAGAGAAACTGTAAGTATTTAATGTAAATGGCACGAAAAAATATTTTTACGCCAATTTCTCGATATTCTCAACGACAACAAACAAACAAAATGGCGTCTTGATCTAGAGGAGAAGGCCGGGGTAGGAGAGGAGAGGAGGGGGAGAAATGTCATGTATCATTTTCCCAAAAAAAAAAAAGTCAAAACACGTGTCCGAAATATTTTGTTCCTTGATTAGGGCCCGTGGATGGACTTTTGCTTTTGTCGGGAGCAAAAGCAAACGATGTTCATGTACTTTGGTATCGTGAATCGTGATAAGGTGCGATTTGTTATAGCGACAATTCGCTACTCCACCTAGTAAATAAATAAAGTGTGGCTTATTGGTGCGTACGTGAGTTTACCAGGCGGTAAGCAAAGTCCAAGAGTGCGAGATGAAACTTTGCCTATTTTTTGTGCTATTGTTTGTACATAATGCGATTAGCGATAGCGGAAACGATGTCGATAACGGAAACGATGTCGAAGAAGAGGAGGCTAACAGGAAGAAGATCCTGGAACAGCTGACAAAGACGCGTACAGTTTTACTGGATGGTTACCACTTGGTTAGCAGGCAGGTGGCAACGGATGTATATATGTTCAGGAGCTATAGAACCGTCTCCGTAGTATTCTATCCGGTGATGAGAGACGTGACCGATGCCCGGTTCATGTTCCAGGCAGAGGAACTGCATTTGAACAATATTGGTGGGTTGTAGATAGGGTTGCCAACTTTTTTTAAAATAAATAAAGTATATCTGATTTCAGGGAAGGTAAATAAAAAGTACGGTTCTTTAAAAAAAGTATCCTTTACTCAAAAGTGTTCAACGTTTTTTTGAAAAAATATTGCAGCGGACGGTAGGAACCAGGAAGGCCAGGCTTGAAATCCTTTTGTGAAACTGTATTTTTTGTGATCTTTGCACAAACACAAACGCACAACTGCGCTACATTTTCCTTCGGATTTCTTTACAGCTGTGTTTTCGCTGGCTGGTATTTTTAGTCTACGTCTAATTTTACGTAAAGATTGAAATAAAGTATTTTCACGTACTTTATTGGTATTCAAAAGTATAAAGTACAGGGACCCAGAATAACGTAAGATACTTTATTTTAAAGTACGGTTGGCAACCCTAGTTGTAGATATGCTTTTTGCAGTATTGTTGATTCCTTGAAACAATCTTTTCTACTGGTTTGGAGTGTAGCAAAGGGTATGCAAGGGATATGAGACAGAAAAACATTGAGAAACTGTATTCCAATAGTTGCACTGTAAGGTTACTAAAGTTAACCAAATGCTTTGTTGTCGGTTATTATTTTCAGAAAATTTTGGTGTTGATACATATACTACTAATCAGCATTTGATAAGATATAAATATCTTGAGGATTTGAAGTAAATATGTACCTTTTTTATCATTAGATTATACAAGGTGATGCTTTTCCTGCATTTAAATGTGCAAATATATGTATACAGGTGTTAAGATAAAGTTGCGGAAGCCGGAAACTGGCGATAATACTTGTCATTTCATTTCATTTCATTTATTCATTCACAAATCATATACATGATATTTGAATACACAAGTAACTAAAACTAAATCACAACAAAAACAATTCTTAACACTAACGAAATAATAATATAAACTATGTCTAAGATTTTTGAATAATTATGTCACACATTAGATAAAAATTAATACAACTACAACATGCAAATCATAAAATTACTTACAATTCGTCAATCGAATACAAGCACTTCTTCAACAAAAAATGTTTTAATTCATTTTTGAACTTATTGTAGCTAGTAATCATTTTCAAATCTCTTGGCAATTTATTAAACAATGCAACTGATTGAAATTGAGCACTGTGCTTTGCTACCTCTAACTTCGGACATAAACTTGTGGCCAGATCTTTGCGACGGGAGCGTAATCTCACTTCCTGCTCACTTTTAGTTTCGAATGAATGTAACACCTTTATCAAGTCCGATAAAAGCACCAGGATGTAAAGACTTGGAGCAGTCAAAATTTCTAGTTCTGAAAAGTATTCCCTACATGATTCCTGCTGTGGAATACGAACCATAGTTCGAATAGCTCTCTTTTGCAAGATAAACGCTTTTTCTATGTTGTACTTGTAACAACTTTTACTTCAAACAACTTTTTGTGAAAAAAAAATTCATAAATGGAGACAAAAGAAAAGTTGTATCATTTTGGTCTGGTAGCTATTGTTCTGGTAACTTTTCTATGTATTGACAGATTTATTTTTTCGTAATTCGAAGATTGGTTCCATAGTAAAAGTTGTTCATATGGACGAGTACTATCGCCAGCACTATTCCAGCTTCCGCAATTTTATCTTAACATCCAGTTTATTAATACCGTTCAAACAAAACGTTTCACTTCTGTTTATGATGCACATAAATTAATTTTATTTTTCAGTACCTCTATAGATGAAATAAATGTCTACAATTTCTGCACTTGCTTGTAGCACTTACAAATACTATCACTCATACTTGATAGAAGAGAGGCAAGCCATAGCCCATCCCATGGCTAAATGCACATAATTGCACAAGGCACCATATTTTTCTTCAGTTTAAAGCTTTCCTAATTTGTTATTGCATAACAAAATATGCAAGACAAGATTCACTTTTTTTTTTTATATATAACCAAGTCAAAATCTTTATCGTAACTAATATCATAAATCTGAAAGTTAGTCAGTTTGCTTGTTGCCCAAAAATCTTGAACCAATCAACAATAAGCAACAAAATCATTGAATGTTAGTTAGAAGTGGGGTTGCCAACCACCCTATATTTCCCGGGCTTTCCCATATTTTAGCTGTAAATCAAAATGTCTCATCAGATAAGCCTTGTCCCGCATTTTGCACTGCCTTACACCAAACGGATATCTAAATGACATAAATCATAGACTAATAGATGTTAATGAGAACAATTATGTAATTTGTCAATTAGTTAACAACTTGACAATTATAGGTTGTCAACTTCGTGCTTACCTCGCCCACGGGGTACAGGAGTTGGCAGGTACGAGGTAGTACCTGACTTAGTGTGCAGGGCCGTGCGCAAGGCATTCCAAGTACACAAGTATGACATTGACAACTTTAAAATACCATAGAGTCATACAAAAGAGATTCATTATACATTAGTTTATACTACCCTTGTCTATGGAGCGACCACCCTGGCGATTGGCCATCCACCTTGGTCCGCCCCACGCGTTGTGCTCGCTCACCCTCCCTCTACAGCATCCGCATCCCCTCTGAGACCCCGCCCGCCAACCCCTATACCCCGTGGGCGCGGTAAGTACGAAGTTGACAACCTATAGTTCAAATTTATTTTCAATTTTATTATCATCTCTTTCATCTTTAGTATCCCAAGCTCAAAACAAGCTATAAACTAGCGGTCGAAAATGAATTAGTCTAAGAGCTAGCGACCAAATCGGTCATGTGGCTTCAGCTGTATTGAAACTCCGTTAGCTACTTCCCAGAACAACCTTTTCCGATAATTTTCGTCCTGGCAGGCCGCGGGTGGTGGGTGCGGGTGCTCTGTACTCCCTGGGCAACCAAAAAAAATTTTAAATCAATCGGGTGGTGGGTAGGGGTTGCCAGCGTTAATTAAAAGTACCAAAATAATAATAATTTTCATGTGGGCTCAGCTGTATTGGCTTTTTTTCTGACGCGAGATTAATTAATATGTAAGCCCCAAAAAAATAGCCATGCAAAAATATCGGTGGGAAGGTATCGAAAAAAATTGTTGAAATCCTTGGATTTGCTTTCCCCTCAGCTCATTTTCGAACGAAATCCAACGATTTCAACAATTTTTTTCGATACCTTCCCACCGATATTTTTGCGTGGCTATTTTTTTGGGGCTTTCTCCACCCCACTACACCCGCACCCACCAACCGCGGCCTGCCAGCACGAAGATTATCGGAAAAGGTTGTTCAGGGAAGTAGCTAACGGAGTTTCAATACAGCTGAAGCCACATGACCAATTTGGTCACTAGCTCTCCGTCTAAATGGTCTCCGAGCTACGGAGGTTTTTAAGATATTTTTTAAACTTTCAGACTGGTTACCAAAAACAAATAATTTAAAAATAACTCGACCTCTCTCGGCACTTATTTGTTATTTTTCTTATTAACGATAAATGAGTGATCATTTATAAAAAAATACATGCCCTGAATTCCCAGGGAAAGAAGACCTTTTTTACTTCGTAATTTTCGCAAAATCGACGTGTTTTACTTGAAAAAAAATTATCATTTTCAACCCCTAGTTGATAGGCATTATTTAATTTTGTTGTAATTGATCTCTAGTATAACTCCTTTCAAGGAATAGGTCGAATTTCCAAGCACCCTGTATATGCTTTTTTCATTATATTTTCCCTGGGCGAAAATGGGCTATCCCGTTTTTAGCTTGATTATATGTACCTTACAATCGGGAAAAAAGTTGGCAGCCCTAGTAATAAGGACAAGTTAATATTTTTTAAACATTTTTGTTAAGCTTGGTAACTCTTTTTCCTATTTCAGGTTCATGTGAGCCAAAAGATGTTATAATCAACATCAAACATGGTTCATATCCAGCAGTCAACCCCGATGGGTACAGCTTTCCTGATAACTTCATAGATCCAGCTACCAGAGAGACTATTCACAGCATAGAGTTCAAGTCTGATGGAAAGAACAAGACATATTCTATAGAGAGTCCAAAGCCTGGCAACTGGTATGGTCTGGCTTACATAAAATGGGAAGATCCTCGGACACAGAAGGTTGAGCAGCAAGGTATGTTGTATAGCGATTGATATTGTAGTAAAAATAGATGTAAAAGATAATTACGTGCATTTTCTTAAAATGTCTCGAAAATTTTGCTATTCTTTTTTTGATCACAGTAGTTTTACAATCCTTAACTAGAGTTGATTCTCCGGATTTGTAACAAAGTATTAATAGTAGTTTATGCTACAAGGGCGCAAAGGAATAAATTACGAGGACGATTTAAAACACGAGCGTAGCGAGTGTTTTTAACGTAACCGAGTAATTTATTGCTCTTACGCCCGTGTATCATACTACGTTTTTCAATGCATAGTGTGAGGAAATGAAAACAAATATAATCTTGTGAACTTTAAATTATGATTGGCTCAAAAGGATTGTATCCAGAGCCGTTAAACAGTGGAAAAAAAAGTATAACATCTATGGTACACAGGAAAAGCTGCAGGTTAGCCAACCATTGCAATCAAATAAAAAAAAAATAATAATAATAAAGCCCTAGGGCAAAATAATCGACTTTCTGTTCGGTTTTGATGCATAAAAAGTGGGCCTTTACGAGCACATGCATTGAAAAAATAATTATAACGGCCTACATACAACCTTTAGCATAATAGTAGTTTATGCTACAAGGGCGCAAAGGAATAAATTACTATGTATTACTATGTATATTACACGAGCGTAGCGAGTGTTTTAAACGTAACCGAGTAATTTATTGCTTTTACGCCCGTGTATCATACTACGTTTTTCATTGCATAGTGTGAGGAAATGAAAACAAATATAATCTTGTGAACTTTAAATTATGATTGGCTCAAAAGGATTGTATCCAGAGCCGTTAAACAGTGGAAAAAAAAGTATAACATCTATGGTATACAAGAAAGTCTGCAGGTTAGCCAACCATTGTAAATAAATAAAAAAAAAATAATTATAATAAAGCCCTAGGGCAAAATAATCGACTTTTTGTTCGGTTTTGATGCATAAAAAGTGGGCCTTTACGAGCACATGCATTGAAAACATATTTTTAATCATATTACAATAGCTATAAAACAATTGGCTTTTCCATAGTCATGATACCAGCCGTAAATTCCTAAAATAATCTAATATCACGCTTATGGAAAATCCAATTATTTTGAAGCTACCATAATATCATTAAAAACATGTTTATGCATATAGCAAACTATTGTTAAAAGTTGTCTCAGTTAAAGATTGTATTTTGGCCATTATAATTATTTCTTAATATTTTGTTACAAATCCGGAGAAACGACCTTGTCAATAATACTTCCTTGGGCCAAAAATATAAATTTTGGCACCCTCACTCTATGGCCCCCTTAAAAGTAGACGGAAATTACTTACTTAAACTAATTATTAAAATCCCTGACAGCTAGATGTGGACAAGCAAACTGTATAGAACTATAATTCCTTGTAAGTTTTATCTATCTCGAGGAAAAGTGGCTGTAGTAGTACATGATAACAATCATGGGGCGTAAACTCAAATTCAAATTCAAATTTATTTATTTACAGTTTAAAAACAAAGATTGGCGTTCTCTAGTCCCCACAGTAGGATTCCCTGGGTGGTGGGGACTAGCTTCCTTTACTCGTCTCATAAATTTGGTGTTCCATGCTGCATTATACAAAATCAAAAACACAGATCTTAGCTATAATAAATTACTCAGTTACCATTAATTACATTAAATTTAAAATTATAATAAATTGATTAAAATATGAATTTACATCTAATATGAATTATGTTACTGAATTAAAATTAAATAAACTTCAGTCATTATTATTAATTTCAATCAAAAACCAGCGTTTCTGGGAAAACGGTCACGCACGATTGACAAATGCACTGACTGACACACGGAACCCTAAAAATAATAATGGTTTTACTATCAATAAAGGTGACAAGAGTTCATCTCACATATAAACGCTATCGAGAATTCGAAACCGAATGTTTATGTAAACGCTAAAGTTTTTGTACCTTAGCAAGTCGTGTTAAAGTTCAATTTCAATCGTACGACCGTATAGTATAGACCGACCGATCTGACTGTATAGTTTGGTCTAGTTGTGTTGGTGCTAGGGTTTAGCCATGCATTATGTCAAATTGGCTTGATTGCAGAGTTGGTTGCTTCCTGCCAGCCCAGATTCATTGTACCTACTTGAGCTATTGAGTTGACGCCCACGCGCCTCTTGAATGCTTGGTTTGAGAATGGACTATCTTGATCGTTTTTCACACTGTATTTTTCTATAGTAAAGGTCAATTTATTGTTGTACTAAATGCTCCATAGTGAATAGTGTAGCTAGAAACATGCAATTTTGAGATGTAATATGGGTAAAACTTTTACATGTCTGTTTTTTATTTACTTGCAGGACTTTTTCCGCTCTGCCAGACGATTTTATATTCTGATCTACAAATCAAAAGGGCGGAAGTCGATCTCGTAGATTGTTATGGGGGGTTCAGTGTCGGCTATAACGACGTATCTCAAAATCCGGTCCACTTCAAATGCATATCACTAGATCAGAACGATGCGATCCGTTTGAATATATCATTCCTGAACGTGCCTGCCGTTCACAAGAAACTGGCAGTAAAAATACAACCGTTATCAATACCTACAGAGACGAATTATATCCTTTACTGCGCCTTGAATCCTACAGGCAGTCTTTTCCATACGATCACTTTCTATCCGAACCCCAACACTTGGCATTACATAACATTAAGCCCCCTACAAGATAACTATACGAAAATCGCTGACTGCGAATCGTATTATAGAAGATTCGACTTGGAAGAGGTCGAAAGCACATTGATTAATGATCTGATGAGAGATGACAAAGGCAGGTTCTTTACTTTCGACTACGGACTCCCGACAACAGACTTGCACGAAGCCACGAGCCTGATCAATTTGACTTCAAACGCCATTTACAGCGTGAGATTTGAAGTGAATCAGTTTATGGATGTTGGTGGCACTTTCGCTATAGAAGCTAGTTTGCTCATGAGCCTAAAGTACTACATGGGATATCGGAGACAATCGAAAGACGGCGGATTACTCGCCTTTTCTGAAGATAATCAGTACTTCAGAGTAGTAATTTGTAAAGATATCGGCCACACGAGCCTGCCATTAGCCAGCGGCCATTGCAAGTATAATGACATGATTAAACCGGCTCTATTCGTGTTGAACAGTACGGATTCGGAGTCGATTTATGAGAAGACTATTATTCCATACCCGGAAAATGGAGTTTGGTATTTGACAGCACGTCTGTTTTGCGATGATATTGTATGTCCATGTAGAACTTCGGACAACGGGACGAAGTATTATGTAGACACGGATGCATATAATAAGACTGGTGAAGAGATCGAGAGCACATCGTCGAATGAGCCTCGTCAAGGAGTATCTGAGTGCAACGCGACAGTAGTATTGTCTTTGACTTCTGCGTCTTGTGTTGGCGGGAAATGCCAGAATAATGGGAACTGCATGTTGAACACTTTCGGTGGTCTGGTGATGTCATTCTGCTCTTGTTCAGCTGGATATGGAGGTAAGGATTTTCTTTTTTGACATAAAGTTTGTTAATGTTTGTAAATACGGGGTGCAATCATGATTAATTAGCATAAAACAGAAATTAGGTACGTACATGGTGTCCGAAAAGATTAGGAGCAATTTGAAAGTCAAATAAAAATATAAATCATATACTATTACATTATCCAAATGCTAACCGTTACGCTGATACTCTTCGTATCTTTACGAAATTTTTTAAAAAACGCGTTGATAGCTGAGAACGCTAATTAAATGATTAAACGGACAGCAATAGTAAAAGTTGCAAACTATTAAACTATTAGAAATAAAATTTACACACTACCTACAGTAAAGTTTCGTTACCGAGATCGCAGAATTTTGAGCGACGAAGAGCGAGTTAACGTTGCATTTTAAGTAGTGTAATAAAATATAGTGTTACCATTCGGCTTTTCTTTATGAATATTAATATACAAGGTGACTTTTTGATCATCGTCCAAATTCATACTGGAGGCTTGATAAGTGATCAGTATCTTGGATCAATAACAATTTTTGTGAAAATCCTAAAATGAAATTTCGGCTTACCATAGAAATTCACTTCCAGTCCCGAGTGAATCACTATGGGGGGTCGAAATTTCATTTTACGAATTTCACCAAAATTGTTATTGATCCATGATACTGATCACTTACCAAGCCACCAGTATGAATTTGGACGATGATCAAAAAGTCACCTTGTATTTAGTGGTATTTTTAAAATTATATACATTAATTAATAGAAGCAAGATATATTGATGCCGAGGGACTCGAAATATATCTTGCTTCTATTAATTATGGTATATAATTTTAAAAATACCACTATATATTTTAAGTAGTGATTTTACGCCGATCAAGTGTTGTTTTTTTCGATAGATTAGCTAGTCTGTCGTAGCAAACCATATCGAGCTCGATAGCGCGTGATACAGTGCTCTCTCTCGAACTCGAGATGGATAGACATGCTCGAGAAATATCTATGCGCCACCGAAGCGAAGGCTGTCGCTTACTTATATCATAGTTTGGGTTTTTCAAGATCGAGTACGATAAGACTCGTCATCGTCATCGCATGGCCTTTATTAGTGTATATAGACTAGCCTTTCGCCCGCGGCTCCGTCCGCGTATTCAATCTTTGCCCCGTTTTTGGCTTGGCGGTTATATTAACAACACCGTTATAGCCTATATTATACTATAATATAGTCATTACGATGGTAATAAAGAAAACCGCATCCAAATCCGTTGAGTGGTTCTCAATTTAAAACGGAACAGACAGACACTAAGGACAAAAATTGTAGTTTTGGCCTCAGTATAATACTATTTACTAATAACCCATTTAATTTAATATTTCGCAAAAATATTCAGTGTACAGACAGACAAGACATTTTTCTACTTTATTATTTAGTAGTATAAAGATAGATGATTGTTTACGTAATATTTGCCCACGGTAATTTCCTCCTCATTTACTCAGACCCATTCCTGCAAATTATATAAGGTTAAATAATATTAGTTGGCGAAACTCAAAACATAGGTAGTACTAGTCTATATAACAACTGTTTGTATGGGAGGTAAGCGAAATTCGCAACTTTTTTTTCTCTTCCTCCCATACAAATTGCCACGATCAGCTGACTGGTCCAGTATGGAAAGGTGAAAACAAATTTTAAGAATTTCGCTTAGCTCCCATACAAAAATTGTTCATATAGACTAGTACTACCTATGTTTTGAGTTTCGCCAACTAATATTATTTAACCTTATGTAAGGTCTTTCAATTTAAATGGAAAGTAATTTAGGAGGTACATCACATTATCATCAACACAATACATCACATTCCACTGCAAAGTACTTTTTTTTGCGTGAACTTTTTCTTTACTTGTGTCCATACAAACTGAGTCAGCTGATCGGACCACTTTGTACTGAGAAGTGAAAAAAATGTTCGCGCAAAAAAAAGTGCTTTGCAGTGGAATGTGATGTATTAACAATACTGAATCACCTCCTAAATTACTTTCAATTTAAATTGAAAGACCTTATATATTAGCAGAGTTAATTTATTGATTACCATAAATATATTTACTCTGGTATTAGAGACATATTCGTCGCATCTGCCGTTTGATTGTGAGTTCCGCGCGCCTAAGGTTACCAGGGATTGAAATTGAAAAGCCTGTCACAGGCAATAAATAATTCTGAATACTGTAAAAAAAGTCCGGTGACCATTTATCAAGTACAAATAAAAAAGGGCATATCTTATTTTTTATGTGACATATTTTTTGTATGCCGTTTTTTCGAGTATGCGTCGTGAACACTAACTACCTTGTGACGGAAGTTGCTGACCAAATCAACAACCTGTATAAGGTTAAATTAAATAATATATTAATTAAATTAGTTGGTGAAATTTTAAACATATGTAGAACATGTCCAAATGAACAACTTTTACTATTAGGATTGTGCAAAATTCTTAAAATTTGTTTTCACCTTTCCGTACTCGACTAGTCAGCTGATCGGGGTAGTTTGTATGTGAGGAAGTGAAAAAAAATTACGAATTTCGCTTAGCTCCCATACAAACAGTTGTTCATATAGACTAGTACTACCTATGTTTTGAGTTTCGCCAACTAATATTACTTAACCTTATATACAGTTGACATCAAGTTGAGTTGAAAAAACAAATCGTCAACTGCAGTGTCGGACCGGCCATAGAGTCAGGGTGGCGTTTGCCAGCCGGGCCCTAGCCTGCGCGTACCCCCCAGTCTTATACTACCTATATGAAAAAAAGTTTATTATCTTCGTCTAACGATTCTGAAAAACTATACTTACCTAATTTTTATTTTTTTTATAAATTTTTATATATATAATTTTTTATATAAATCATGAATTATCCTCAAGTCTCATTTAATTCTATATACTTACCTATTTCATAATTTTTCCAAATAGACAATTTTTTGCAATAGATATCTATTAATTGCAGGTAATAAAATTTGCATATTTATCATTTAGGCTCGTTATTTTCTGAATAATAAAAAAAAGTTAATCCGCCGGCCGTTTGAGAGCTAGTCTGGGAAATAAAAAATAAAAAAAATATTGCCACCCGAGCCCCTTAGGCCCAGTCCGACGCTGGTCAGCTGCATTGTGGAGGGAGGATTATGCGTCATCTGCTAGCGTACGAACTTGTAAAAAAACACGTAGAATGAAGTACTGGTACGCGGACTGAAACTTTATTTATAAATAGTTGACAAAATAGGAAGCTGAAAAAAAAAACGTCATCTGCTCGCATTAACTTGTAAAAAAATACGTTAATTAAAGTATGTAAGTACGCCGATTTTTATATCGATAGTTGATCTCTTACAACTAACACTGATCCGACTCTTATGTAGATTCGGCGCAACTTATTTGACAGGACTAAACTTAATTTAAGCGTTCTGTCTTTTTCATTCTGTATCGAAAAGACAAAGACAGAACGCCCAAAATAAGGTTAGTCCTGTCAAATAAGTAAAGTTGTGTTACGCCGAATCGACACCATTGTCTAATCTATTTTCGTTCTTATCGTCGATATATCGCAGGCAAATAGTATGATTCGTCAGTTTACAAACGGCGTCATCAGTATCTAAAGAAGGCAAATCTTCGTAAGTAAAATGCTTCGTCATTTTCTAAAAAGTCGAAATCAAAAAGTCAAAAATACAAGACTACAAGCGCGTCAGGTTTAAATGTAAATACATATCAGGAGTCGAGCGGAGCGGAGTGGAGCGAGGCGACCCTCAATAGTTCTAACAGAATTACGATATGCCTAGGTAAATTATAAAATTCCGAATTCTACGATATGACGACGACGACGCAAATTGCAAAAACAGCGAGCATTTAGTAACTGACGACGCCGTTTGTAAACTGCCGAATTTTACTATTCGCCTTCGGCAGATATGCATGGTTGCACCTCGTCGTATTCAATGGATTAGTATAAAAATAATCGAAAAGCTCCTTAAGGCGATATGTAAAAGTTTTAGCGTCCCTTTTACTCCATATGCGAAAAAACCCTCAGTGTGAGAGGGACGGATTCGTGGAAGAGTAGCAAAAAGTCGGTTTTTTATTAATATAAAATGTACTAAAGTTGCTTTAAAAATTTCGTTTAAGCAGGGTCCTAGATACTGTTAAAACCCATCTTAATAAAATATAATTGCAGTCCATTTGTCATTCTAAATTGTCAAACCAGGAGAATTTGTGACGAAAAAGTCCTCATTTCAATAAATATTTCTATCGAGCCGAATTTCTCCAATCACGTTTCTGTTTAACAGATCCCTAGAAAAAGATTCCAAAAATAATATACTATTTTATCAAAATAATACCTTCTTTACTGAAGTAGATATGCAAGTTCTAAAAGTGTCGTTTTTTTTTCCGTAGCGCCTTAAATGTATGTAACATATTTACAAAAATTTTACATATTTACTGGAGTACCTCTACGCATTTTAAAATGACGTGTTCAAGATTCAAGCACTCGTTATCTGACTAATCAATTGCTATCTCAAATGTAATTAATTACTGACTGAGTAGCTTTTTGCCCACTTGAACAATTGTATCATACCTTTATAGTTTAAACCAGGGATTGAAAACAGTACCGATAATCCATAAATTAACCGAAATAAATAACGGTAGCCTTTAAGGGTGCATATAAAGTCAAATTGAGCACCTCATTTTGCATCAATCAGAACTGAACTCTATGACGTTTCCATTCAGTTTAAAATAGCGCACTCTGTGCCCACGAAAAAACTGAGTTTCATTTAATAACTCTGCTTCTAGATGAAATAATTAAAATTTTCTAAAACTGACCAACGGGGTCATTTGTTGACATATTTTTAATACAAAGTTCAAGGTTTTATATTTTATATAGATTTTTTATAAGATTTCACTTGCATAATTGTAATTCCCATGGCTAAATTTTTAAAAGATTTGTTTTTAAATTTTTTTTAGAGGATTTACTTCATTTTAGGTCATAGTTTTCATTATTTTGGTATATAAATTAACCATTATTTTTTTATGATTTTTTAAAGAATTGACCGATATGGCGTCATACTTGAGAATTTTAGACATAATACTGATTGTGATGTGTGATTTCTTATAAAAAAAGTGTTCTGTCTCTGTCTGTCTACTCATCTATCATCTAGCTGTCACATTAGTCTGAAGCAAATTATTATAAATTTATCTTGATAGCAAAGGATACATTTCTAAAAAGCCATTAAGTTGCAGCCTTTTCGTAAAAATATTCATCATCATGAGGTATTTTAGACCAAAACATCGAAAATACGGCTTATTAAACCTAAATCTCGAAATGGATTTCGAATTAGCACACCTTAACATAATTTAATCTATGCCTATTTCACGGTAGGTTTTTCATAATCTAACCTTACCTAGTGAAATTATAATTTCACGGCTTTGAAAATTTACCTGCGACATACGCATAGATTAGAAATTGACACCTGAACCTAAACCACAAAATAAAACCGCAGACTGGTGGTTAAATGTAGGCTAGGATTAAAACTAGATTGTGACATAATTAATCGAAACGTTTTTACTTTCAGGTTGGGACTGCTCCGATGACTCGAGAATGGACAGTCGAATCCACATGCTGGCCTCAGTCTTGCTCCTCACCCTCAGCAACTGTCTCTTCTTCCTCACAATTTATGTTACCATCGTCCGCTGGTATTACACCGAAGCCGTCATGTATATATTCGCTATGGTATTTTCTACCTTCTACCACGCATGTGACGCCCCTTTACAAGTTGCCTACTGCATTACAAGGGGCAGCCTTTTACAGTATGGAGATTTTTACTGTGGAATCATGTCTTTCTGGGTGACTCTGCTAGCTATGAGCGTTATTAGCTCTGGTTTTAAATCGTCTTTGCAGCTGATAGGTGCGATAATGATAGCTTTATTAACAACATGGAATATGTACTCGGCGATCACGTTTTTGATACCCGTGATTGTCGGGTGTATCATCTGTTTCACTACTTGGTTCGTCGATTACTCGAGGAATAAAGAGATGAATTATTCTCGCCGTTACTACACGACTTATTTTCCGATTGGGACGGTTCTGGTGATTATCGGTCTCATGTGTTACGTGTTTTTGCAAACTGAACAAAATTACAAGATTGTCCATTCCATCTGGCATATGGCCATAGCTTTGAGTGTAGTTTTCTTACTGCCAGATAAGAAAAGGGACGAGGATGCGAATCCGTTTCTTCCCAGTCCGGGAATATTCAACTTTATGAATTTAAAAAGACTTATTCGGAGATCGAGTCACTCCGGGCCTGTTACTGAACAAGAATCGGATAACTCCTAGTATTTTTTGTTACATTGGAATTATTGAAAAATGACTGCCTGCCCTCCACGGTGAAGTGAACCTTATAATAATCGTAATTTAGTCTTTATAATCGTAAGAATAAATGTCTAAAAATATGCTATAACTTCCAATAGTTTTCTAATATATTATGTTCAAATGCACTTTCTAATTAATAAATTTTGTTGGCTGTTTATTATTTAATACTCGACCAAAATATTGTGAGATTATAACATTGTAACGCCTAGTCAGATATGAAATCACATGTTTAGTTATTTTAAATCAAACATAATAATTAAAATAAAATGTTTAATTACATGTAAAATACAATTTTATGTCGTGTGTTAATATGTCTTCATGACAATAGCAAATAGTGAAACCGTACACAATATTTATTGAAGTTTGAAAGGGAGGTATGGAAGTGACAAGTTGTGATATTATAAAACAAAATTGTTACAAGTTTTTTTCAGTTATACATTAGTGTAGTAAATTACTGATAACTGCACAATTTCACGTTTTTATACTTCATTAGATTCGGTTGAATAGTTGTGTTAGAAAAGTAATATAAATGGATTCCATTTCAGCGCAACACGCTACTGGTAACTTACGAAACGTGTGTCAAGTATATTATATAATATGTATAATTTTCATAACATTGTATATGAACGGCCATACCACAGTATAAGGAAGTAGACATTAGTTTAACTGGGCGGTGTCCTTGAAATCAATACCTACGGCCGCTCGGTGCCTAAACACGCGCTAGGGATGCAACTGAGCTTTTAATTTAAACAGCCATACAATGCATAACATATTTTATAATTTCGTGCCATAATTTACGAAAATGCGCGGGAGCGGCTTACAGTGTCAACGCGTCAACGTGCGTACATAACTGCGGTGCGACCGCGACTGTCGTAAACTGAGTTGAACCGAGTTTTGGGAGGGGTTAGTTTCGGCCCGTTTGTGTGAAGATAGAATACTGTCTACTTCCTTATACTGTGGCGTATATCCGTATATTAATGCGTACATAATGCGCGGTCATGATTTCAACTACCAAATAAACCAAAGTTTTGGTTTTGACAAATATCTATTTTTTTGAGCGTTTTACTACGAAATCATTCGGCGTAATAACGACGTTAGACTTTCCTGAATACAGGGAAACTCATCATTCGGCTTATGTTTTGTTCGGTTTGTCTAGTAATTCGCGTGGCATACTGAGGCGCGTTCATAAACTAGGGGTCACGACACGGGTTCTATTGCCATTATTGTCGCACGCGTTGAAAATTGTATACGCTATCCTGCTGTCAGGGTTGGAACCTGACGAAAGTGTTAATTAATGAACGGGGGTCTGTATAGTCTTAGGGAGCCCCACAATTTCTACTTGCGATATCTTCTTTATTATTAAAATATGCAACTATCTTCCTTCGACTTTTTTAGATCCCTGTTTCTGCATTTATTTTACCTCTAACAATCTTTACCCGTCTCCATTTTTTTAAAATATAGACTTAAAAGAACGTACCAAAGTTTTGTAGATGCTTAGAGCATGTACCAATGTGGATGTTATAAAATGACACGACGTTTTATTTGTAACAACTTTATATCTGTTGCTTCTGTTGTAAAAGTGTGGAGTTATAAATAAATTAAATTCTGGCACTGTGATATGATGATAGTGAGCAATTTATTGACACCATACTTAGTAGTTAGTTTATCAAGTTTTTCTTTTAAGTCAACAAATTAGATAAGTAATCAGTCCCATGGAAACACATGGAAAACTCTTTGACCCTAAAACCAATGATTTCAAAAGTTTAGATGAGCCCTGGCACCTAAAATCTATTGCATTGTTTTGAATGTGTGCGTTAACATAATGCCGACACACGCACGCATGTGTGCGCAATCTGTCTACCTACGGTCAGCAAACTGATCAGACTACTAAAGTTGTTAAAATGATTAACTTTAACTGCACTTGAGGCGTCCAAGTATCACTGTGTTCAGATGAGCACTGATTCCAAACGTGTGAGTATCACCCATTTAAAGGTGGAAACATTTTGATGCTGTCATAGTACGGTAAGGGCTTATCTTAACTTTTGAAATCTTTGCCTAAGACCCACTGGCGATTGATTGAAGAGATGAAGAATACTTAATCAATAGTGCACGTGTGTATGTATTGACTATTCTTCAACTCATGTATTACTCACCTCATGGGTCGTAGGATCAAATTGTTTGCGCTGGGCCTGGTTATCTATATATTTAGTTGACTGTTCACATTTTACCTACGCATACGCAATGTAAGAGTTCTCCAACTATATGTTTAATTTCAGCTGAATTGACCCAGTCAGATAAAGGAGGATTGGCTGGCAATTCTTGAACTTGAAGTCAGATTTTCATTGTAAATTTTGCATTTAATGGTGTCTATGTAACAATTGTAAAAAAGAGGAACATTCCCATTTTTTAGATTTAAGACTATCTCTAATTTTGAATACCTACATATTTTTAGATAGATCTCTCCCTCTAATAAATTTAAGTGATGTATTGTTGTATCAATGTTATGGTGTTAAAAAATGTTGGTAGATAAATTTATCAGTAAAAAAGTTATGTCCTGTATCTGATATGTAGCATTTCTATTACATATAAGGCACCTGTGCTTGGAAATGATGGAGCCAAACAAATGAAAAATACACTCAATATTAATGTATCTAAATATCTACCTGTAAACAGTTTTCTATTTATTATAAGATTGACCTGATATTGATCTTGAAAAGGTGTATAGTACAGATAGCAAAGGAGGTAAGTAACCAAGCCCAGTGCAAACACTTTGATCCTAAAGCCCACAGGTGAGCCATGCACTATTTATTAAGGCCCTGTCATTCCAAAATGAGCATTTTGTTTAATTAATATTGTCAGTTAGATATCTCAATCAAATACAAGTTAAATATATGTTTCAATAGAGGATATACTCTAAACACAAGTTGATCTAAAAACGTAATTGAGTTAACTTCACTCGATAGAAAAAAATCACAAAGTAAGCTCGTCAAATTGCGAATAAATGTGTTTATAGCAAAGGTGTTCAACTTAGAGAATTAAAACTTTTCCTGAATTTTCTTTACAGATAACTAAAGACACTTATAGACCCATTTTTATTTATTTCTCAATACTTTTTCAGAAATTCCAGAAAAACCTCGCAAATTCACTGATTATGCGTGCTCGCAGCGCACGAAGCGAGCGTTCTAATGTAGACTTTCTGACAATATCATTGAGTTCAAAATTACTTAATACGATTATTGTGTTGGATGCGTAGGGCCTAGGGATTATGATTTCTCGAGGTTTTTTATTTCTCGGGTCTCGAGAATTCTCGACCTCGATTTCTCGGGTCGTCCCGGGAAATCTAGAAATTTGTATTTACTACTTTATTTTAGTTTAATAAATAAAAATGCCGGTAATGTGCATTTTTTTTTACTAAAAAGAACAAAAATCAACCAAGTCTCTCAAATTACTTCAATAAAAACAGTTATTTTTAATTAATAAAATATTATAAGAAATAAAATAATAATGAAACCTTCTGTCTCAAACAAATAATTAAAAATCTCTAAAAAGTATCCACATGACTTCTTTATGAACTAAAATAAATAGTTAAATAAGCGGGAACTTATCTCTCTCCAACAACAAAAACAAAAATAATCAAAAATATCTTTTTGAACAAAATACAACAAACAAAAATCTGATCAATAATTTTTTTATCATCTATTTAGGTTTTAAAGTGATTAATTATAAAACCTTTTTTTTTTATTTTCAGCAACTACTTACTTCTAATAAAATATGCCTTTAGAAAAACTAAAGCATTAATGGTCTTATCTGATAGCCGGCTCCGTATTTTAGTGACCACATTTCCCGCCATTGAAAAGACTCGTTTGTTTTCAGTTGAAGTTGGCTTGACTGAAAGTAATGCTTTGTATTAGGTTTCCAAATTTGGGGACCTTTTGCCAGATTTTTCAAATAGTAAAAACTCTTTTTTTACGATTGATTTTGAGAGTTCTACGATTCATTGCTCAAAATACCTTTGATAGCATTCTCTAACTGAGTTTCAAAGTTGTCGGGTTCTGATTGGCTTACACTTACTTGGACGACTTCTGGATCATGCCGCCATCACGCGGCAAAAGACAAAGAGTCAAAGGGCAAAATTGCCGATATCTAGGTATTTTTTATAGCTTTATTGTAAAATCATAATGTCTCGCTGTCTCGACTTTTCTCGAGCTGAATTTCTCGAGATCGAGAAAAGTCAAATTCCCGGGAAATCCCGGGACGAGAATTCCCGGGTCAAAACTCTAGTAGGGCCTTAAGTATTTTTTATATAATCAAATATTCACCTTTAGGATCAAAGTGTTTGCGCTGGGCTTGGTTACTTATCTCCTTTGTTGTCTGTACTTTTTCTTGTCAGTTGGTCTCACAAATAATTTTACTATGGTGCCTTATAGAAACCATGTCCAGAGTATTGAACAATATAGTTCTAATACAGATTTTGTGCCATTGTAATATA
This sequence comes from Ypsolopha sequella, assembly GCA_934047225.1. Classification (NCBI taxonomy): domain Eukaryota; kingdom Metazoa; phylum Arthropoda; class Insecta; order Lepidoptera; family Ypsolophidae; genus Ypsolopha; species Ypsolopha sequella. The sequence goes on from OW203991.1 coordinate 19,710,189, forward strand.
AAAGTATTTGTAGATTATTATCTATGTTTTTATATTCCTACTTTTGTCACACTAACAATAATCATGTGAAAATGTTATGAATTTATTTGTATTTAAAAGAATTAATGCAAGAGCTGTAGAAAATAAGTGCAATGTTAAATATTTGGTTTCATTAAAGCTTTAATTGTATTATATTTGCTGTTAAAATAGCTGCCATTATTTTTTCAAAATTTAGTCCTTCCAATATTTTGCTCAAATTAAAAGAATTTTATTTGAATGCTCCAAATACTTTGCATTGCTTTGTTATTTTCATGACTATGAAATTAAGTGTTTACTGGCATAATAATGTTTGTTACTGCAACTTTAATGTGATTTCCTATAGAATTTATAAATAAATAATGTAATTAAAACAAATCAACTTTACATGTTGAAGTATCATTTATTGAAAATCTAGGTATGTTTTCATAAAGCACTTATTCTAAAATAAATAAATAATCATAACTTGAGTTTATCTAACACTACCAGGACCATATCGGATTTCTCTTTCAAACTGTTCAGCCTTGAGTGTACCGTCAATACTGACACAATTCTCGTTAAACACACTATACGCTGACACCTCACCTTTTTTCTTAGGCCTGGTTCTTGTGTTCAAATAAATCCCTATCAAGAGAGAAACTGCAAAGTAAACTGCGCCAAATTGAAGCTTCAAAAAGAAAATCCAAATGGTGATCCATGTCAAGGCATAAAGAGACCATTTTGTGAGAAAGTAGCGCCACGATTCTTGTTTTTCTTCTTCAAAAGACTCAAGTTCACTAACTTCGGATGCAATATCTATAGGCATGTCTTCTACTGGAGGGATTGTTTGTGGAATTTCCTGTTCATTTTCAATCTGAAATGAAACCATGCATGCATAATTATTCACTTGGTTATAACTATATCACAGCACATTATCAACACTGACTGAGCCCTGGTTAAATGATAGTAGATACTTACAAAATGGCAAATCTAGGGCAAGTAAAGGCAAAGAGTATACTGAAAAAGTGTTGTTACCAGTAAAACCTCGTCTTCTTTACTCTCTTCAAGCATTTTGGTAAAAATAGTAGGTGTAAGAAACTTTGTTACTTTTTCCTTCGTTTCTTCGAGTTTTTGCTTGGTATTTTCTATCAATTCCTTGCGGCGACGTAAGGCACGATATTCTTTGAGTTTCGCCTCCATACGTGTAATTATATCTAAATTTACTGGTTTTAATTACAATTTTATGTCGATTTATATGAACCGTTTTGATAACAATTTAATTGCTGTTTTTGTTGTTTATTTACATGGTTCAGGATCAGTGATCCATGTTTCGGATTATCCAAGGGTGGACACACAATAAAGTTCAAGAAATAACAGAAAAAAGTAAAAAAAACATCACAAACAATTATCGAAAAACTTGTTTTGTCTTGTTGTCATTTCTTTTTTTTTTTCAGTTTGTCCCATTCTCGGGCAGGCAAAGGTATCTATCTAAGAGACCATGATAGCCTTTTCTTTGGTGTTTTATTCTTTTCCATATTGTTATCAAAAGCCTCGTCTGATACGATATTTTATTAATAATTCAAGTCCTATGTTGAGGTCTCATCCAGCAGGTAGGCTTGTAGCCTCATTGTCGTATCCAGTATTATAATAAATCAATCACACACAGTGTGTGTGTCACACGTCACACGTAGAGCATGGATACTCTGTCTACGGCTCAGAATAAGCCCTGCGTTCCGAAATAGAATTATATCGCTAAAATCGATTACGAAAGTATGAAGTGAATGGCTTATGATCCATTTTAATTCTATTTCGGACCAGATAATACAGATAGGACTGAAGTCTAGGACATTAAAAAAAATGTGTGGTCTACAGAACCTTTTGCAAGACCACACCCGCAGAACGAGTGATCCCTCACTGTCCCTCACTCACTGTCTTGTTGTCACTCATCACTACTTTATCTTAGGTCACCACTACCTTGTCCGTCTTTCACATAAGAGTAAAAAAAAGTTAAAACAAATATATATACTTATAGTAGATGCTAGTGATTGTTGGCACTTGGTGAAATTTATAAAACATTGTTTAAAAAAAACACTTGTACTTATCCGCATATGTATACAATAAAAACTTTATTATGCCCGACCGGTTTCGCTGTAAATCATTTTTTAGGGCCTTTTACATATCCTAACTAACAAACAAATAATTATTTTATACTAAAACCATGTCTAAAAATGACGACGTAATAAATATACATTTTGAAAGTGAGTGAACGAAATCAGCAAACAGAAAAATTGAGGACATTGGTCAGAAAATCAAAAACCTGCTGCTCTTTGTTCAAATAAATTCCGAGTGTTGAGAAAGATCCAAAATAAAACCTGAATCAATAAAAAATTGGATATAAAGATTCACACTTTGGCAGGACACCTTTAAAAATAAACAAAGAAAATTCGATAATTTATGTTTTCTACAAGCTTTAAAGTATATTTGGTATGGCAACACACTCATTGTGGCGGCAATGGTATTGATGGTCTGTGGCGCGAAATACGATCGATAATTTCCACTTGCCGTTGCCGATGCTGAAGAAACCAACCAAATAATATCATGTCCAGAAAGGACTTTCTCAATACATAGCTATTGACAAAGAAATAAATTAACTGAACTGTATTTAGATTATGTATCTTTGTATTTTTGTTTTGAACTAAATGGAACACCAATCCGAAATGGGGGCCTATGGAGAAAATCCGAATGTTCAAAACAGTGGAAATTATATCACAATAATTCCTGTAGATTATTCTAGAAGAGGATATCCAATGCAAGCGGAATATCAGTACAAGTAAAAACGATTTCTCTTAGCAGTTTTTTTTTGCTAGTTACCTAGTATAAGTTGTTGTTATTTTGTATTTTGTTTACGCTACATTTTATTTAATGTTTACTTATAAACAGCTCAATTTTTATTTCGAAATTATAAAACCTTAAAGAAGAGGAGTTTTTTCTCAGCGAATACAGGTCGCGCGAAGAGTACTACAGTGTCCAAAGCCAAAAACTTCAAGCAGAGGTGAACGCCCACTTATATTCGGTGTCCCAAAGATTACCGCACTTGTCGTACAGCCCTCTGGGACGTCACAGCGAATGGGACAAGCATGATTCCCATAAGCCTTTGCAGCCGGATTCCAAAGAGAGTAACAGCTCGGATTCCCTTGAGAAGAGTGTTATGGGTAAGGCAATAAAATGAACTGCATTTTAGGGATAAGGGCCGATTCTGCAGTTTTGTAACGAAATCGTAAAAAATAATCATAATGCAAAAACGACTCTCAGCTAAAAAAAATACACAAATAAATATTTAATATGTCATCTAAATCAGTGAATACTCGTTTATCACGCGTTTTATCACGCACAATCGCTTATTTTGGTTCGATGTGCGTGATAAAACGCGTGACAAACGTGGCCAGTTATCATGCTACAGGTGCATGAGTTTTTAGCTGGGGGCTATTTTTGAGCGTTATGCATATTTAGTGTGATATCGTCCGAAATCTAAGCAATCGGACCTTAAAGTCATCAGCTTTGTTGGCCAGTATGTAAAACTAACAGATAAAATAAAACCCTTCACTTGCGCTGGTCTTCAGGCTGGTCTATCGTTCCAGGGTCGAACCTCAGTAGCTGCTCCAACCAGACCGGGTCGAGTAGTATCGCAGCTGGCTCGTTCAGCACTACGGAGCCCATCACTAGTGGGGGCAGCACTTCTAGTGCTATATCACCGCCTTTACCAGGTACGATGTACGTAGATGACGGTGAATCTGTGACGGGCCTTAAGACTTTAAGAGCGGTTTCGCAGCTGGATTGTGAAAAACCCGCCTTTTTCTAATTAATCGAAACAGAACACTTAAATTCAAAATTTACTCAATAACTATTCAACAAAACCTTATAACCTGTGTATGCTGCCATAGCAAAGTTTCCATTGGTTTCTGTAAATTCAAAATTCAAAATTTTTAAAGTTTTTGAAATCTGGGGGCACGGCAATGCCCCCGTCAAGTCTCGCAAAACAAAAACGACCGTACCATCCTTTTCTCGAAGCAAGACCTGTATCTTCGTTGTGGGTAAAGCTAGGAGTCTGAAATTTCATTCTAATTTACAGAAGCCAATGGAAAATTTGCGATGGCAACATATAAGGTTTTGTTGAATAACTATTGAGTGAATCTAAGTGTTCTGTTTCGATTGATTAGACAAAGGCTGGTTTTTCACAATCCAGCTGCGAAATCGCTCTTTAACAGATGTCTGATTACACTGAACAATTTTGTTCTGCCCTCGTATTACCCGTATCAACAGAGCTTGGGAATAAAAATGGCCGCCCGCTCTTGCAATTTATATATCTACTAATAAAATTCAACGTTTTTCTATATACAGGTATGTAGGAATTAATAAACTGGTTTTGATGCGCTCTTCATACATACTATATGTATATAAAAATGACATAGCTATTTAATTTACAACTGTGCTGTAACTAAAAAAAGCTTCCCAAAGAAAGTGTAGGTAATTCAATTTTGTACGGAAAAAAACATCGTTTGCATTAAGGGTAGATTCTCCGGATTTGCAACAAAATATTGAGAAATAATTATAACGCAAAATACAACTTTTAACAATAGTTTGCTTTATGCATTAACATGTTTTCAATGATATTACAATAGCTATAAACATAATTTAACCTAAAATAATGTATTGTCACGCTTATGGAAAGTCCAATTATTTTGAAGCTACCATAATATCATTAAAAATGTGTTGTTAAACTATCGTTAAAAGTTATCTTATAAAATGCTATCAGTTGTTAATTCAGTTGTCTCCATCTGTCCCTTTTATCGAAAAGCTGTAAAGTTTTTAATCAAAGCTTGGCAAACCAATACCAATTTTTCCAGGATCATCAGGCAGTACCGCCTCATCATCCACCGTCTCTTCGAACCCAGTCACGTGCGTTTACCTGATGTCGAAGACGGCCATTATGGTGGAGATGTCTTCCGAGGAGGTACCCACTTGTGTGACAGCACAGAGGTTTCTAAACGCTGTGCTGGCGGCCGAGGATTTGGGTCTTACGCAGCCAAACGCGAGGAGCTTAGCTGCTAATGTCTTTGCGCTTTGGATGTCCAGTCCTTTGCTAGGTGAGGACTATGCGAGTGTAAAAGTAGCCCTTTTCTTGAACTATCTTGAAAGAAGTCTTGACGATTTTAAGTTTAAAAAAAATCGTTGCGATATCGTTTAACGTTTTCTTAAATAAATAAGGGTTTTTGTACACACATAACATCGTCACAATGAATATTGGTTTTTTTTTTGGAAATGGAAGTCAACGTCTATACTCGTTTACACGATTATTAAGTCCCAGCGTGATGGAGGGTGTGCCCTATCGTCTTTCTTCGGCCATAATTCATTCACCCACAGGCCCATAGCTTAAGGTTCCGTATAATGTCAAATGCACAACTTCCAATGACCATTTCACATTGTGTAACTTGGTCAATCGGTTTAATAAAAATAATATATGATATAGATAGTAGACTATATTTCTTATATGTTCATCTTAGAAAAACCGGTAAAAAAATTACGAAGTTCAGTCTAAATTTTATGTTTTTCGAGTGTTACAGGGCCTTCCTTAAAACATACAGCCTTGAGATTTGTATTAAAATAAGTGAATAAATGACCATGGCCATGTTGGTCAGTTCTAGAATATTTTAATAATTTCATCTAGAAGCCGAGTTATTAAATAAAAACGCAGTTTTTTTAAACGCGTGTTTCTTGGTGGTCGTAACAGCCACGACTGAGAGCGCACTATTTTAAACTAAAAGGAAACGTCATAGAGTTGAGTTGTGAATGATGCAAAATGGGGTGCTCAATCTGAATATACAGGGTGTAATCGTTAAATGTGACCAGGCGATTATTCCGTAACTATTACAGATATCAAAAAAAAATAAACTGTAATCGAAAGTATGTTACCTAATCAGTAAAATTACATCAATAACTTTTTGAAAATCAAATGAGAAGTATCCAAAATGTTGACGTTTAACATTCCCATACATTTTTCAAATTAAAAATTAAACTGTGTTACTACAAAAGGGTGTTTAAGCGATGTTTAACTTTTGACAGTGTTTAAATCTGTTGCTGTCACTCTTTTACAATATGAAAGAAAAGGTGACAACAACAGATTTAAACACTGTCTAAAGTTAAACACCGTTTTGTAGTAACACCGAAAATGTTTTGTTTCTTAATATTTTGACACTTCACTAAGGACACTTTTTTCGTAAATCTTGTACTAGACCCGAGGTCCATGGTTTGTATGTAAATGTATGCAGCCTTAACGTGCTCTCCGAAGCAAATGCCTAAAAGAAGAATTGAACCCGCAGCTTCCGGATTTGTGGTCGTGATCTCCAAACCACGCACGCAAGAAGCAAATAATATTCCTGCCAGTAATCACCGAATTTATTTCAGAAATCCAACTCAAGCCCCACCACTGCCCGTGGCGCATGTGGGCCAGCTGGCAGAAGCTGCTGCTCCGATACGGACACGGATCTGAATCTCGTCGCGCAAAGGACCAGCCCATTCTCAGACTGCAGAGGAACGTGTTCTTTCCAAGACATCTCGAAGAAGGGATTAAGTAAGTCGCTATGATTATAACAATAAATATGAAATATTGACTTTTTGTCTTTTTAAATGATTATAGTTATTATTATAAATATAATAGTTAATTATTATAATACAGGTACAACATATACAAGGTAAATTTTTGATCATCGTCCAAATTCATACTGGTGGCTTAGTAAGTGATCAGTATCATGGATCAATAACAATTTTGGTGAAATTCGTAAAATGAAATTTCGACTCCCCATAGTGATTCACTCGGGACTGGAAGTGAATTTCTATGGGAAGCCGAAATTTCATTTTAGGAAATTCACAAAAATTGTTATTGATCCAAGATACTGGTATCTTGTATAACAAACACACACCCTCTCCCTCACCCTCACACCATCCCTCACCTACACACACTTACTCACTTCCTTACTCTCACAAATGTTTTTGCTGCAGCACTAAACTTTGAATTTGTATAATTTGTATTTCATTTATATTATGTTTTGTTTTTTTATATTATTCTTTGATTGTATAATGTTAGTTTTTTTTTAGTACTCTTATTCTTTATTACATAGTTAATACTAGAGTACACATATAGATATACGTGGAAGAGTGGGGTCTTCTGGCACAGGCTGCTCTCAGCTTAAAAGATGACTCCGGTCACCACCTTTCTAATTTTTAAGAGCTTTTACAACGAATAAACCATTTTCATTTTTTC